>OX451736.1:1763910674-1764545674 GCA_948472305.1 Vicia faba | reverse complement strand
TGCGGGGTATACCGACACGGTTGAAGCAATAGCTATATTAGTGCGACATATTTGTGAGTACCGGTAGCTTTTGAGTCAATAAAAGAGAATACGGGGCCGCTGAGTGATGTCATGAAGCACTAATGAACTTTTAAAACCTTACTTGACCATCTTGGCCTTTTATTATGGGTAGTGAGATGACCGGCTTTGGTGCAGTCTGAAGTTGGTAGATACTCGATACAACACTCATTGAGGGTTGTTTTCTTGGAATATTTTGGTCGCTAGTTAAGTGGCTAAACCAAAACAATGAACATAGAAAACAATCCAATGATATTGAGCTCCTTAGAACCCGGTTACTATTTATAGGACAGGTTTTAAAGCCAACTAAACTCAAGAGGGTACTTACCTATGAAACCTCATGCAAGCCTGAAACTAGGGTTTTTGTGTGACTTGCTTGTACATGTGTTTGTGCATACATCATGAACATCATAAAGCATCATATGCATCCACTAACTGTAGCGGTGAAAATCGGAGATCGAGCTATTAACTAACTCGACTCGCCAAAGCAAGAGTCGCCACCCGCGCTTTATTATTTCCAAGGGAAAAGGGTAAAGAGCGAAATAAAACCCAAAAATATGCAATGTAAAATAATACTTAAAAGTAATGAAAATACAATGCGTTTTTGAAAGAGATCTAGAGTTCGGGGATTAATTATGTAATGGGAAGATACTAGCACCTAATGCATCTGCGGTACTCCGCAGGAACCTTTTGAAATATTTGTTTTTTGGTTTAAATTATTTGTTTGATAAAAATGGTTCGTTTGGCTAAAAATGAGTGGGAATGAGATTCCGAAGACACAACGACCTAATATCGAAGTTTCGACTTAAAAGGGGTGGGTTTTAAAATTACAGAGATATTTAAATACAAATAAAAGAGAATGTAACTAATTATCTAAAGAAGTTATTTGAACAAAATTAAAAATTTAAGATTACTTACTAAAATAATTCTAAACTAACTACAAATTCTAAGGTTGTAAAAATAGTTCTAAAATTACTAAATTAGATCTAAACTAAATTAAAATTTTAAAATTAGTAAATTAAATATAAACTAAATTATAATTCCAAGGTTGTTAATCTAAAACAAAAAAAAGTTCCAAAGTTACTAAACTAAATCTAAATCAAATAAAATTCTAAAAGAATATTGAACTAATTCTAAACAACTAAAATTCTAAACTTATCAAATAAAAATTATAAACTTATTAAACTAATTCTAAATCAAATAAAAATTATAAACTTATTAAACTAATTCTAAATCAAATAAAGTTCTAAAGTCACTGAACTAAAACTAAACAACTAAAATTCTAAAGTTAACTAAATAAAATCAAATAAAATTCTAAAGTTTACTAAATCAAATCTAAATGAAATAAAATTCTAAAGTTACTAAAATAAAACTAAAACAAATAAAATTCTAAAATTTACTAAATTAAAACTAAAACAAATAAAATTCTAAAGTTTACTAAATCAAATCTAAATGAAATAAAATCCTAAAGTTACTAAAATAAAACTAAAACAAATAGAATTCTAAAGTTTACTAAATCAAATCTAAATGAAATAAAATTCTAAAGTTACTAAAATAAAACTAATACAAATAAAATTCTAAAGTTTCTAAAATAAAACTAAAACAAATAAAATTCTAGAGTTACTGATTATGATTCTAAACATTTTAAAGTTATAAAATAAATCTAAACTAATTAAAGAATTCTAAATTAATACTAAACTAAATTATAAGACTAATTAAATAATTCTAAATTAATACTAAACTAAATTATAAGATTTACTAATTTTTTTTTTATAGGAAATAAGCTTAAAGAGTTAACAAAAACAAAATAAAAATGTCTTGACAAGGTGTTGAACTCAGGTCTCTTAACTTACAGCATACCAACCTTGCCAAGTGAACTATATTTTTTAATTGTTATTACTATGATTTAATTAAAATAAAATGCTAATAATGATAATGGATTGGGTCAAAGAAAATGGGCCCAACACCAGCCCGGTTTGAGAAAAGATATGAAGGGTTTTGTAAACCCTAGGGCATGTGGAAGGGGCGCTGCGGACAGGGAAGAGGAAAAAGAAAAAATTTAAAAAGGTGATTCCAATTATTACTGTTTAATTCCCAAAAAAAAAGGAAATCTCTCTCTCACGATTATCACTGTGTTTTCTTTATTCTATCTTTTCATATTTCCTCTCTCAAACAAATCACCATCAACAATGATTCCTCTCTCTCCATGTTCCTCCATGTGCCCTCTCTCACCCTACTGTCCTTCTTCTTCCTCTAACAACCACTAGCCCTAAAACGAGAAATTCACCCGTGGCGCTACCCTCTTTACTCTCCAATGTCAACCAGTATAAAACTCTCTCCTCTTCCAATGTTCAATAAAGCTTCCATTTTTCTCAAACACAAAACAAAAACAAACAGTGAAAAGTAAAAAAAACAAAAGGCGAAGGAGTACCCAAACATTGTGGCCAACAATGGAGGTCGGAGGAATCGACATCGCCCGCGGTGTTTGATGGCGACGGGATCTGCGCGAGAACGGTTAGGGGTTGTAGAGGATGTCGTGATGCAACGAAAGTGAGAATAAGTCGGCGCGAGCAAAGGGAGGCCGAACGGAGGTGAGAGTGTCTTGGTGATGGAAGATCAGGGAGGCGAAGGGTTCTTCACCTCTGTAATTTATATATTTTTTATGCCTTTTCTCCCTTACTGTAACTATATTTTTGGTACTGTAATACTACCCTATGTCACTCTCAAAAGTATGTGTCATGTTTTGACTATTCTTGCAGTTATGGTTCATTCTCAAGCTTTTTTATTTATTTAATAGTAACCACAAGATACACTGCTCATCTTTTGTAGAAGTATGAAGGTAATAACAAAGCATAGCAAAATCTACAGCATTCAAACACAACAATCATAACATATGTAAATGGAAGGAGAAAGAGTTACCAACGATGTTGATGCTGAAGAATCAAAGAAGAGAAGTCCAAAGAATATATGATTCTGATATGCAACGGTAAGCCCGAAAATTAATCTTCTCTTCTTCTACTATCTTTAATCTGAATCTGGTACCTTTGGATGGGATTGTAGGTTGTTGTAAAAAAATGTTTGGGAAAAATTATTTTTTGACAGTATTGTTTTCTTCAACTTCTCTGGCCCCTGCCTTCCTCTTTTTGTATTGTGATGTTTTCATTTTTATAGAGAAAAATTGATAAAATCTGGTGGGAAGAGTTGGTTCATTTGAACTATTGTAGTTAAATGTTCTATTGCTTTTATGATGCAATTTTTTTTTGCTATTTTGATGTATATTTTTGGATAGTATATGCAGTGTTTTGGTATATTGGAGCAGCAAGAAAAGCAGCTAGGTAGCAGAATTGGCAGCATAGTAGCAGAGTTTTTTTTTTACTTGAAGCAAGTTTGGACTTTTTTGCACAAGGTTTTGGAATTTGGCTTGAAGCTGAATTATGTTTTGGATAAAAACTAGTGCAGCAGTTCTGGAGCTTGTTGTTTAGACATTTTCCACAAGGAAACAAATAAGATAAATAGAAATATAATAATAATAATTGATCTGACTTGGACCGTCACGGCTGGCTCCGAGCTGAAGTTTTGAAAGAGGTGGGGGGGTACCTGCAAGGCACTCCGATGCTGAAGTAAGTAAGAGCGCGAGCAGGAAAAATGTGAGTATATGGGATAGAATGAATACCTGACCCTCTGGAAACAGAGGGTATTTATAGCCCCCAGCGCTGGGCCAAAGTTCCTTCATTGGGTTGGGCAGGTTTGGCCCAATGGAGGAACTGCCAGGTTCTACGTGCGTAGTGGGGACCCGCACGTGGTCCCCTTCCTGGATGTCCTGCGTGAAGTGCGGGCGGACAAGGACGCGGTCTTTTCGGGGTCCCGTTGAGAGTTCAGTGGACCGTGTCCGCTGCTGAAGGAGTGCTCGAGCTAAGGTCGAGCTGGATAGCTCGAGGACGGGGATGTCTCCCAGAGACGTGTGTCGGGCATAACTATGGTCCTTAGGTCGGCGTGACCCCTAGCAAGTCTGTTTGGATTGGGCCTTTATCGTTGCTCTTGGGCCAGCCCGGCCCAGTCCAGAACAGGAGCCCCCCAAGTCGTGGTTCCTTGAGTTAGGAGCCATGACTTGATCTTAGGTTGCTTCCGTTTCGGGGCCCCGTATCCGGGCAAGAGATGCAGCTCCTCGTGGGGTACTCGAGGGTTTCCCCGTATCGTGCTCGTGGACAGGTTCCCTGCGAGGAATGCTCGGGGACTTCTTGACAGCCTGCGTCTGTCGAGCACGCGAGGTCTCTTTTTGGGAACTGTGACGCCACCCTATGAGGATAGGGTCATCATTGCCTAGGGGAGTTGTGCGTCGAGGAGGGTAATCCGTGGTTACCCGAGGTGACGTTTGGTATTCCACGTCATCACTATAAATAGGGTCCTTGGGACCCAGAACGTGTTTCCACTCTTCGCGCCTCTCCTCTTCACTCTATTTCTGCTGTAGTTATTCTTCCCAGATTCTTATAGGACCGCCGCGATCTCCGTCGCTGATTCCTTTCCTCCGTCGTCAAATCTCCTTCTTGATTCCAAGTAAGTGACTTGTCTCCTTTGTTTTTCTGTTGTGATGCATGATTTTTCATCGTTTTTAGACATTTAGAGGTTGTACGCCTGGGATTAGCCCGGTAGATTCATATGTAGCTCGACGGATCCATACGTATGTCCGGCAAGCGCATGCTTATGCCCGGTAAATGCATAGTGTAGGTTTGAATCTGCAGTGCTGCCCGGAGTCTTCATGATCCAGGGCGCCTAATTCATGATCGTGCCCGGTAGACTCATAGCTCTAGCTCTAGGCTTTATGATTTTGCTCGCTATGTTCATGCCCTGGGTCGACGTATTCATGAGTGACCGAGTTGTCGGTCTATTTGGGCGACTTGTAGGAGGACCTGTCGAGGTATCTGGGAGTCGGGGAGATGGCTGTTGCTTTTTGTTCCAAAACACCAACTTTGCAGTCGCGCGTGGAGCGACGTGGTTTGTCGTGCCCTTCATCTCGTCTGTTATGGCGAGCGTGTGGTTTCGCGCCCAATTGATTGGTTTCCCGTGCTTTGTAGGTAACCATGGCGGACGAATCGTGCTCTTCAGGACGACCCGAGGTGGAAGAGCAAAGTGCCGACGAGAATGTGAGTTTGGTTAACACCGTAGAGGACCCTCTGCTGAACTGGGTGGGTGTCGAACCTAGAGGGATAGCTTCGGTCTATAGTCGACGTAGCCGAAGGGCATACACTATCCTTGAGGTGGGCCACGACCAGCCCGGTTTCCAGAAGAATTTCGTGGTCACTCGGCCATCTTTCACTGCTCGAATTTGCTCGGTGTTCCCCGAGTACAGTTTCCCTATGTATGAGATTGCCTTTAAAGACCTTGGGTTACAGCTGCCCTTCAGCGATTTCCAGGTCGGGGTCTTCAGCCACCTGGGGCTGGCCCCGTCGCAGCTTCATCCCAATTCGCTCGCGTTTATCCGAGCGTTTGAGCTGACATGTCGTTTTCTGAGGATTGGGGCGACCATACCCCTCTTCTTCAGAGTCTTCCACCTACAGCGGCAATCTCGGGGAGGAAAGCATAGCTGGGTTTCCCTGAAATAGTCGAAGAGACTTTTCAGGATGTACATGGACTCCGTGCGGGGTTTTAAAGACAAGTGGTATGTCGTGAGGCCGGTTACCACAGCAGGTTTAGAGTCCATGTATGAGGAGGAAGCGGTCATCACCAACGACGACGGGGAGGCCCTTTTGGACGGCGAAGGATGTCCGGTGTTAGGATGCACGACCAAATTTACCGTGCATTGGATCTCGAGGCATTATGAGCACGGTACCCGGGTATTACCATACGTCCGCAGGCAATATGAGCTCCGAGGACGAGAAGGCTTACGATACTATTTGTCGGTATGTCGACAGCTTCCATCCTTCCAGATGGGCCACGAGGGAGGGGGAAGATATTCTGGACGATGAAGGTTATCCGACCTTCGAGGCTCGGCCAATTAACACGAAGGCACTCGTGGAGTGCCAGTCCTTTGGGCAGGCTGCGCGTTTGGTAGGTCGTTTATTGTTTGAATTTCTTCATTTGTTACTTGTTAGATTATCTGCTCGGCACTAACCCGGGTTCTTTCGTGCATGTTCGATGGCTGGTCGAAGGGAGAGGCTTTTGAAATTGTCCTGTGACAGGAAGGTGAACAGGAGGGTGGTGAGACCTCCTCAGGCGACGAGGATGGGCCCGCCACATAGCCCATGCGTTTCTCAGGCTACGAGGGTGGACTCGCCACCTAGCTCGGGGGCTGCTTCAGGAGGGACTCTGGATGTTCAGGAGGTCGAGCCACATACCGACCTGATACAGAGAAAAAGGAATCGGGTGGAAAGTCAGCCGGAAGTCGGCGAGGACTCCAGTGTTGTAAGGTCCTTCGGGTTGCCCCCTTGCTTTAAGGAGGAGGGTTTCTTCGAGGGGTTTCCTTTGTCTGTGAATCCCGACGAAGCTGAAACCATCCGCCGGATGAACAAGGAAAGCCGGAGAAGACACCTGGCCGCCAACATGGTCGGGGTGGTGAAGATGGTCGAAATGGCCATTGTGCTGGCCGAGGAGGGGGAGGATGCTGACCGTGTCAAGGAGTTGGAACAGGAGAAAGCTGCCCTCACCTCGACTTCGAGAAAGATGAAAGCTGCCCTGGAGCGCTCCGAGGAGATGTTCCGCGAGCAAGCTGAGCTGCTGGCGACGGAGACGGAGACGCTGACTCTGGAGAGAGAGAGCTCGGGGAAGCTGGCCGAGGAGAGGGACCTTCTTCGTGCGGATCGTGAACGACTGGAACTCGATAACGGGCGCCTTGCCAGGGAGGTCGAGGACCTAAAGGCTGCTATGCTTCCTGCCGAGGATGAATCGGAGGACACAGCTCTTCTGAGGATTCGATCGGAATTGGTCGATCGTATTCAACTTCTCGAGGGGGACTGTGTCGGAGCTATGGTGGACGGATTCGAAGCCGCGGTCAGCCAACTTTCCTTGTTAAATCCTGGCCTGAACACTGAAGGGGTGAGTCATATGTCGCAGATTATCGATGGTCAAGTCGTGCCTCCGCCCGACTCTCCTGTTGTTGGCGATGGTAGCTCGGGGGAAGCCGAAGTGTGAGATAGTGGTGTGGCCTGCGTGCCTCGTTGATGTTTGTTTTGGGCCTGCGTGCCCGTTCACATTCTTTTGGGCCTGCGCGCCCGTTCTTTGTATTCTTGAATATTGCCGGCCTTTTTGGTCGGTTTACATCTTATTTGCTTTGTTGCCTACGGGCATTTTTGAATGAATGCTTTGTTTCAATTTTGATTGTTTGCCCGTGCTTGTGTTTTATGTTTTTGCGCAAAAATTGGCCTAAGTTATGGGCCCGAGGAGTGCCCGTAAGTGGTTGTGACTTTGCTGGCAAATTTGCCTGTCTTTTGTTTGTGTATGAGCTCGGCCTCTTCTTGATGGCCAGAGTCACCTAAGTGGTGAACTCGAGGGGAGAGACTCCTTTTTGACCCTTTTAGATGGCCCGACGTTCTTGAAGATTTGTCGGGCAGACAGAGCGAAGTCGCTCGGTCGGGTACATGGCCCGGTCGGGACTATTTGCCCTTGGCGTGAACTGCCCATCGCGAGCTGGGTGTTCTGCCTTATAGGTACTTCGACGGTGGAGCTCGGTAGAGGTGTCCATGTCGGGCATTATCCTTGTTCTTATTTGAACCATGTTATGCAATTTGGACGTAGGTCGGGCCCGTACCTTGGCCTCTCTACGGGGTCGGACATTTCTCCTTGTTGATTGGGCGTGGGAGCCGACAGTCGAGGGTCCTCAGTGTTGGTAGTTTTTAACTATAGTACTGCTTTAGTTTAGCAGCGTTCCAGGGTCGTGGTAGCGGCTCTCTGTCTAATTGCTCGAGGTAGTACGCCCCGGTACCGGTGGTGCAGTGGACGCGATAAGGCCCTTCCCAGTTCGAAGCTAGCTTCCCTTCGCGGGAGTCTTTTTGGTTCCTTCGTAATACCAGGCTGCCGATTTCGAACTCGCGCTTGATAACCTTGTCATTATGGCGCAGAGCCACTCGTTGTTTCAGGGTGGCTTCGCGTAGGGCTGCACCAGATCAGATTTCCTCGACTAAGTCGAGCTCGTCCCTCAGCGCCTCGTCGTTCATTTCTTCGTCGAGGGGGCGCTCTGTCCGTCTGGATGGTTCCATGATTTCTACCGGGATGATGGCCTTGGTCCCGTATGTTAGTCGGAATAGGGTCTCTCCCGTCGTTGAGTGGGGCGTGGTGCGGTAAGCCCACAAGACGCTGTGGAGCTCCTCGACCCATCCCCTCTTCGCTTCACCGAGTCGGCGTTTGAGTCCCCATAGGATGACTCTGTTCGCGGCCTTGGCCTGCCCGTTGGTTTGAGGGTGCTCGACCAAAGTGAAGTGTTGTTTTTTCCCTAGTCTGGTGACGAAGTCTTGGAACCCGTGGTCGGTGAATTGGGTGCCGTTGTCGGTCACCAGTGCACTCAGAATCCCAAATCTGGCGAGGATGTTTCTTTTGTAGAAGCAGAGGATATTATGTGAGGTGATCTTCGCGAGGGCCTCGTCCTCGATCCACTTCGTAAAGTAATCCACGGCCACGATTAGGAATTTGTTTTGATAAGTCCCTTGCACGAAGGGTTCGAGGATACCCATACCCCACCAAGAGAACGGCCATGGGGACGATAGTATGCTCAGCTCGTGAGGCGGGGCGAGGTACATTTCTCCGTGCTTCTGGCACTTGTCGCATTTCTTAACGTGCTCCTTGGCGTCCTGCTGCATTGTCGGCCAGTAATATCTTGCTCGAAGGGCTTTCCTCGCCAAGGACTTACCGCCCATGTGTTGGGCATTGATCCCTTCGTGTATCTCCCACAGTACCTCGGGGACTGTGGATCCGTCTATGCATTTTAGGAGGGGGATGGAGAATCCCCTGCGGTACAGTTTGTGCTCGAGCACCACGTAGGAGCATGCTCTCCGCTTTGTGACGCTCGCATCGGGCTGGTTCGACGGAAGTTTGCCCTTTGTCAAGAAATTGTAAACCGGGGTCATCCAGAACGAGGCGTCCCCAATGGCGTGGACCTCGACTGGCGTCGAGGATCTTTCGATACTCGGGCGTGCTAGGGATTCTTGGATGACGGATTTGTTCCTGCCTTTCTTTCTCGTGCTCGCGAGTTTGGATAATATGTCCGCCCTCGTGTTTTGCTCGCGGGGAACATGTGAAATTTCTGCCCGTACAAACTTTGTCATGTGTTTTTTGACCAAGTTCAAGTACTCGACGAGGTTGTCGTTTTTGGCTTGGTAACTCCCCTGGACTTGGGAGGTGACGAGTTGGGAGTCGGTGTAGATCTGTACCTCGCGGGCTCCCAGGTCCTCGGCTAATCTCAATCCTGTGAGAAGGGCCTCATATTCTGCTTGGTTGTTTGACGTCGGGAAGGAAAGATCTAGGGAGTGCTCGATCACTACACCCTCTTCATTTTCCAGAAGGATTCCTGCGCCACTTCCGGACGAGCTGGATGCTCCATCGACGAAGATGGTCCACTTGTGTTCCTTCCCTGGGGGTGGGTCATGAGTGGTCATTTCCGCGACGAAGTCGGCCAGAGCCTGCGCTTTCAAGGCTTTCCTACTCTCGTACTGAATGTCGAATTTGGAGAGTTCCAAGGACCATTTCAGCATTCTGTCCGCCATATCAGGTCGACCCTGGAGTTGCCTCACCGGTTGGTCGGTTCGCACGATGATCGTGTGGGCCAGAAAATAGTGTTTGAGCCTCCTCGCCGCGTTGACGAGGGCCAGGGGCACCTTTTCTATCTGTTGGTATCTGCTTTCGGGTCCTTGCAGGGCTTTGCTCGTGAAGTAGACGGGTTTCTATCCGTCGGTGGTCTCGCGGACGAGGGCCGCACTGATGGCTTTGTTCGAAACGGCCAAGTATAAGTACAGTGGCTCCCCGTCGGCTGGTCGAGATAGCACAGGCGGCTGAGATAGACTTTGCTTTAGGTGGCGTAGCGTCTGCTCGCACTCCTCATTCCATTCGAAGGCTGCTTCCTTTCGAATGAGTTTGAAGAAGGGGAGGGCGTGCTGAGCGGATCTCGCGACGAAGCGGGATAGTGACGTGAGCATGCCGTTCATGATTTGTATCGACTTCTTCGACGTTGGTGTTGGGAGGTCGGAGAACGCCCGACATTTATCGGGGTTGGCTTCAATTCCTCGTTCTGTTAGGTAGAATCCAAGGAATTTTCCTGCCTTAACCCCGAATGTACATTTCTCGGGGTTGAACCTCATTTTACATTGTCTTGCTTGGGCAAAAACCGTCTTGAGGTGTGCTGCGTGGTCGGTGTTTGCTCGGGACTTGACGATCATGTCGTCCATATACACCTCGAGCATGTCGTTGATCTGTTTGTGGAAAACTTTGTTCATCATGCGCTGGTAAGTTGCCCCGGCATTTTTCAGTCCGAAGGGCATTACGTTGTAGTAATAGTTGCCCGAGCTGGTCATAAATGTCGTGCAGTGTTTGTCTCCCAGGGCCATCGGGATTTGGTTATAGCCCGAGTAGGCGTCCATGAACGACAACGTTTTATAGCCGGCCGAGTTGTCGACCAGCATGTCTATGTTAGGCAAAGGAAAAGCATCTTTCGGGCAAGCCTGGTTGAGATCGGTATAATCAACGCACATCCTCCATTTTCCATTATTCTTTTTAACGAGTACAACATTTGACAGCCAGGTGGAATACCGGGCTTCAGAAATAAAATTTGCCTCTAGGAGGTCTTTTACAGCTTTCTCAGCAGCCTCCGTTTTTTCTGGAGACTGCCTACGCCTACGTTGTACTACGGCCCTAGCGGCTGGATCAATGGCGAGGTGGTGACAGGCGACCTCAGGGTCGAGTCCGGGCATCTCCGCGGCGCTCCAGGCGAACAGATCAGCATTCTCGCGCAAGCAGGCCTTGATTTGCTTCCTGGCCAAGTCGGGGAGGTCTTTGCCAATCTTCACTCCCTTGGCCGGATCCGTGCCGAGGGGGCGAGTTCAAAATCCCCGTCCGGTATTGATCGGAGTGGGATTTTCTCGCCGCTGGATGGCTCGTCCTGGTCGAAGCGAGTGTCCAGAGCTATGGAATCGACTTTTGGTGGAGCTTTCTGGACTTCTTCCTCGGGGGATGCTTTCTTGTCGGGCTCCTGTCTTGTCCTTTTGGCGGGTCTGGTCCCTATGTCGACAGTATCACGTCCCTTAGAAGCGGCGTTGAAGCACCTGCGGGCAGCGGCTAGGTCTCCTTGGATAGTAGCTACTCGTGCCCTCTTGGTGTAGAACTCCATCTTCATGTGGACGGTCGAGGGTACTGCTGTCATCTCTGCCAGTGTCGGTCTCCCCAAGATGCAGTTGTACAGAGACGGGCAGTCGATGACTAGGAAGCGTACTTTGACTTGTCTTGTAGCCGTCCCTTCGCCGAACGTAACCAGAAGCTCGACATATCCCCAAGGTTTAGAGGTCGAGTCGTTGAAACCTTGTAAGTCTGACCCTACATACGGCGAGAGATGTGAGTCGTCCAGCTGTAGGGTTCGGAACAGTTGGCTGTACATGACGTCGACGGAGCTCCCTTCGTCGACCAGGATGCGATGTACATAGAAATTGGCCATTCTTGCCCTTATCAGTAAGGGGATGACCGCGTTTGGGGCTCCGCCGGGGAGCTCTTCTAGGTAGAAGGTGATGGGCTCTGACCTGCCCTTCACCCTTTCGAACGTCACTGTTTGCGGGGGAGCCGCGTCGACCAGCTCGTCCAGCTTCCTCTTGGCTGAATTGATGGTCAAGTTGTTGAACCCGCCGCCGTTGATGACCAGGGCGGAGGGGAAATATTCCCACCTGCTGTGCATTGTGAGCGGCTCCTGCAGGTGCTCGGGGAAGTTGAAGTCCTCGGGCCTGGTCACGGAGAAGGCGGTTTGGATAGGGACCGACTCGTCAGATGGTCGGACATCCTCCTCCGGCTCTCTAGTTTCTTGGGCGTCACGACGGGGAGCATCGTTCCGCCGGTATTGCGCAAGCCTCCCTCCCTTGATGAGGGTTTCGATGGCGTCCTTGAGTTGGACGCAATCCTCAGTCAGATGACCATGGCTCCTATGGTACTGACAATATTTGTTCTTGTCTGCTCCGGGCTTGGCGGGAGCAGGTCGGGGACGTTTGACACCGTCGTCCTTGAAATCAGTGCTGGCACACTCTGCCAGAATGCGCTCGCGAGAAGCTGTGAGCGGAGTGTACTCGGTGAACCGTCCCGAAGGTCCTCTTTGTTCTCGGACCTCCCGGGGTCTGTCTTCCTTCCTTTTCTCCCCGGTTCGTCGAGGTGGGGCTTCTTGGCGTGAGCTGCTGCTGGGACCACGAATCCTGGGATCTCGGGCTCTGTTGGTCGCTTCCCTCTCCTCGTAGTCCATGTATGCCCGAGCTTTTTCGAGGAGGGCATCGAATGCCCGAGGTGGCTCAATACCCACGGCCTTTCTGAATTCCGTGCCGGGGAGGAGCCCTCTCTCCAGCAAATATCTCTTCATATGGTCCGCACAGGGGACCTGTATTGCTTCCCGGTTGAAGCGGTTGATGAATTCCCTCAAGGTTTCATCCTATCTTTGGATGATGGCCTCGAGAGCCGCCTCGGTCTTCGGATGTCGCCGAGAAGCTGTGAAGGAACTGATGAACTGGTTCTTCAGGTTCTGCCACGAGGTGATTGAGCCCGGGGCTAGTCCTTTGTACCAGTCCATTGCCGCCTTCCTGAGAGGCGTGGGGAATAGACGGCACTTGATGGGCCCCCCGACATTGTGATAATGAAGCATGGCCTCGAACCCGTCTATGTGGTCGACTGGGTCCGCGACTCCATCGTACTCCTTCAAGTGAGGGGGCTTCTCCATGCCCGGGGGGATGGGTGCTTCTATAATAGCCTGTGACAGGGGACCGCGGAGGTCGTCCTCGTCGCTTCTCTCCGGAGACAGAGATGGGGACCTGTAATATTGTCTGGCACGACGGTCCAAGTCGTGCTGAGACTCTCTCGAGCGGGACGCTCGGTGGTTGAATTTCACACGCCCATCTCCGGAGTGCCTTCTTTCCTGTCTCGCCGGGTCACGACTAGGTTCTCCGACTTGAATGATGGGGGGCCTCTCCAGATGGGGCCGTTTCTCTTTTGGCCGGGGAGATTGGCTTCGAGAGGTCTCCCTGTAATGTCTCCGCGGGGGAGATGGATGTCGAGCTTCAGTCACTCGAGGAGGGGGAGTATGGGGTCTCCGATGCCTCCTCAGGGGTCTTCGCTCGTCTTCAAGCGCCCTCAGTCTCTCTCCTTGGGCGAAGATGAGATAGTTCGTTTGATTAATTGCTGCAAACAGCGCTTGAGTTGTGGCATATGCCCCGGTGGGGACGGGTACTTCCTGGAACCGGGCAGCTCTGTAGTGTGCGAGGGTCGCCGGGTCCTCTTTGAGTGGTGGAGGGACCGAGGAGGATGATGCAGTAGCTCCGTCCCTGTAGGTGGAATTCCGGGGGCGGTTGTCGCAGGAATGGTGTTGTGGCCGGGGTTGCCGGTGTTATCAAGGTGTCCGTTTTTATCTGCGGTGCCGTTATTAGTGTCGACGACACGGACGTTTTGCTCATCGCGAGCTTGATCAGCCATGACAGCGGTAGTTAAATTTGAGCTTTGGTCTTTGAGTTTTGTAAGACGGGGAAGCTAGTTTCCCACAGACGGCGCCACTGATCTGACCTGATCAGACTTGGACCGTCACGGCTGGCTCCGAGCTAAAGTTTTGAACGAGGTGGGGGGGGGGTACCTGCAAGGCACTCCGATGCTGAAGTAAGTAAGAGCGCGAGCAGGCAAAATGTGAGTGTTGTACCCCAAAATTTTCCCTCGCATTTTTCCACGAGAAATCACATCTTCAGGCTTTTCCTGATTTTTTTTCAGATTGGCTCAAGAATCGGTCAAACAGACTTTTCTCATCAGTCAGACAAAATTAGGGTTTTCATTGATTTTCATGGCTCTGGAACAATTCAAACAGTTGGTTTAGGGTTTTGGTTGATTTTGGCTCAGCTTCGATCAGGCGAACGCTTCTTTGGCATTTGATTAGAATCAGGGTTTTATGCGCATATCTCTCAAGAATAGTTAGTTCTATCAATGCTTTTAAAGTGACTCTGAAATGAGAACTGAGGCTGCCGGTTGTTAATTTGCGTTTGTTTGGATTTAATCAGTGAAAAGAGGCAGATGGACGTTTTGTTTAATTAACTGTCGTCTGGTTTGAAACTGTGCTTTACTTTGGATAATTGGAGTGTCGGGGTTGTTATTGATTATAAGACCAG
The DNA here is from genome assembly GCA_948472305.1 of Vicia faba. Taxonomy (NCBI): domain Eukaryota; kingdom Viridiplantae; phylum Streptophyta; class Magnoliopsida; order Fabales; family Fabaceae; genus Vicia; species Vicia faba. Next base: position 1,764,531,311 of record OX451736.1, on the reverse strand, counting down.
TGTTTATCAATTGATTATTTATTTTTAAGTTAAGATAATTGGAGTTTATTTCCATTTTATTTTAATTTAAGAATTATAAGCAATTAGATAAATATTATAAGCAATTAGATAAATATTTGAAGAAGAATTAAAAATGAATGACAAATAAAAGGACTTTTTATTTATTTTTAAATTATTTGTATAATTATTTTTGTTTACAAAATGTTTACAATAATAATATTACAGTAATTTAAATTTAAATAAAACTATCTTAATATTTTTCTAAGTCTTCAATTCTTCATCCTCCATTTATCGCATTTCCTCTCCATTTGATTTTTTATCTGCAAAGAAAAGAAGAAAAAGTCAGAAGCAGATAAATAATTAAAAGCGGACAATTAATTTAGGCTCATCATTAAAGGCAACTGACTGGAATCAGTTAGCCCTCTCCGCAAATCACGGGATTTCTTCCGGTTCACAAAGAGGGATGAATATTGCTTGCTAAACATGAATGCACAAGTATTGAAATGCACAAATTCAAATTTTGTCAAAACCAACTGCATAGTTCAAAACCAACTGCATAGTTCAAAACCAACAGCATATATAAAAGTTCAAATTGCCAAAACAAAGTCCAATGTCAAACTGTCCAAAATATGGAAGGATGTCAAGATACAAAGGCTCCTCCATACTGTAACAAAGATGCAGGAGAGCTGAAGAAGGAAAGTATGCAGGTTAAGACCATATATGCAAGCAAACTAGTCCTATTTCATCATTTTCCAGCCTGTATGCCTTTTCAGAAAAAGTACACATAACATTATTTTAATGTTTTGATTGGTACTAGAGAGAGAGAAGAGAGGAGAAGTTAGGCTTACTGACTTTTGGCTTTAGGCACAAATATATAAAACAAACTGTAATGAAATAGTAGAAAAGGGCGAAAAATCACAAAACAAATATACAGAACATCCAAACCTCACACTAAGCATAAACCTGCTAAGCCTCACAAGCCTTAACAAAAAACAGAACTCAGAGCAAGCAAAAAGCCTAAAAAACAAACTCTTAGCCTCAAGCTTAACCTTCCAAGCCTGAAGCTCGCACCAGCAAACCTCCATCCTAAAACCTGTTCAAACCTTCAGCATTAAAACAACCATAACCTGCTAAAGACCTCAACAAACCTTAAAACCATGGCCTGAAAACCAGTGAACCTGTCAAGCCTCCAGTAAACAAAAAATAACAAGCCTAAACCTGTCAAAAGGCCTCACAAACCTGAACCAAGCTAACGACCTGTTGAAGCCAACAAACATGAAATAGAAATCAAGCATACAAGGCAAACCACAAAAGGCCCTCAGAAAAACATCATCAGAGGCAACATACCAACCATCAAAGCATTTCATAACAGGCATACTCAGAATAATCAAGGCAACCAAACACAAGACAAGTGTTTCGGGGTATTTGAATCGTACAAGCCAACAAGAAGAAGAGAAAGAAACATCAACAGATATACAGAAGAGGCAACACAAAGGGCCCTCAGAAAAGATTCATCACAGGGCAATAACCAAATATTCAAGCATACTAGGCAGGCATCAAGATAACCAGAGGAAGAGGATAAAGAAGCAAACAGAAGTGAGGCAAAGATATAGAGGAGAAAGGAAGTCAAGCCAAGTTTTCAGAATATTCATCACAAAACACGAAAGGACAAAGAAAGACACAGAATACCAGTGTCCCCAAAGCTCGCGCATCCTCAAGCCACTGTGTCACACGTTTCTCCGCCGTCAAGCCGCCTGAGCATCGCCGTCTTCATTCCTCTTCCGTCTCTAAGAGGTAGCATTCCTCTTCTTTTCCCTCCCTTTTACAACCTCAAATAACCACAAACAACACAAAATCAGAATCAATAATGGAAGAATCATGACATGCAAGACACAAATTGTTAAAACCCTAAAAAACGCTAAGATAAAAGTTGTCACCTTGAACGAACCATCGCATGCTTGACCGTGGAGAGGAGGATGTAGAGGCGACGCTGGTGGCTTGGGCGAAGAAGGAAACTCAGGCGAAGGCGAAGTCGAACGAGATGACGAACGAAGAAGCGAACGAACGGCGCTGTATTTCTCAAACTCTAAGCCTTTCACCCAACTGAACACAAAACACATCAACCCTAAAACATTTGTCTCAAATCAGTGGGCCTCAACCCTCTTCGTTTCCCTTAAGCCCAAAGCGTGTTCCTGAACACACCCCCCTTTTTCTGTTTGGGCCTAAGACCCTAAAAGCCCATCCCCCATCTTTTTTGACATAAAAAAAAACTATTGTTTTATTTAATTTTTATATTAATTTTTGTTTTGTTAAATAAATATACTAACTTTATTTTACACTAATTAAACCATACTTAATACTAGTTCTAATTTTTACATTAACAATACCTTTTTATATATGATATAATTATAATTTTGTATATAATACATTATTTAAAATACACCATAAACGTTTTCTTTTTCTCTAATTAAAATAATTTTATTTGTAAATAAAAACTAATACATAAAAATAATTCTTAAAATAATACTTTACATTAATACTAAAAAATACATAAGATTTAGAATTATTTAAAACACTTTTTTCTTTAATACTTATTTTGATTTATACCTAAATACATAATTTTTCTTTAAGTTAATACATTTCTTTTCTTAAAAATATTTTGTACATAAATAAATCAATACGTAATTTTTTTTCTCAAATTTAAAACATTTTCCTTTCCTTTAATTAAAATATTTTTTTGTGCATATTAAATAAATATACAAGATTACCAAATTAAATAAACGAAATATTTAATTCCTTTCATTAAATTAACGATACTTGATAACACATTAAATTCACATCTCGCACTTGTAAATAAATTACACTTACACATACACAATACATTTTACATTTGATACATTATACATTTGCTATTCTTACACTTTGCTATACATTATATTGTTTACATTCGATCGCGATTCGATTTGGTTGTAATTATTTAAGTCTCATCTCCATTTGTACATTTATACCCCCACTCCCGGATATTATTTGTAATAGCGTAGACTTTAGAATTCCCACAATTTACCGCTTTCGAATTATACCATGGTTAGACCTAGGGTTTGTATGTACATAAAATCAAACGCTAGATAACCTAACACAAAGATAAATGCATGACAATCAATACACAATTCACACTTGCACCTCTAGGGTAATTCCACTCGTTGCCTTCCAAAATGGGCCATGCTTGCACGTCGAGTTCCTTTGGCAAAAACAAATTCAAAATGATCATAAGTCCCTCGATGACGCTTTCGAAAGTCGCCTATCAAAATGATCAAGTCCCTTCAAGCAAATTGCCAAAGACACTTGGCACCATTGCATTCATGGTCCATACGATGACCCGCGCCTATCCCGTTAAACATCCTAAACGCAAGATTGTCCACCAAATACAATGGTGGAACAAAATTGTTAAAAAGGGTTAAAACATGAGAAAAACCTTTGAGTACAATAGGAGTAGACCAAACTCTTAGTTACTTGAGATCAACTTGCAAAAACACTTGCCTACTTTTCAAAACTACACTTCACAAACACTTTCAAAACAAACTTTCAAAAACATTTGAAACATCTTTTCGAAAAGATACACACCTTTGTGAAACACTCAAACACGAGTCACTACATTGGTTGCCTAAGACAAGGCATCTTCTTCAAAAACATTTTCAAAACACACACACACCACAATTTCAAGCAATCGAAAATCAAGGCAAGTGATCTAAAACCAAGTAACTAAGAGCCCATGGATAACCATGGATGAAAAGGGTGCTAATACCTTCCCTTTTCATAATCTACCCCCCGAACCCACGAAACATCTCAAAAGGTTTTTCCTGTGCTTTTTAACCTTTCCTTTAGGATAAAATAAAAAGTCGGTGGCGACTCTTGCTAAACCGAACAAGTGCGAATACAAACGCAAAACTCAAGTCAGTTCTCCCACCGTATCACAGAACTGGCGACTCTGCTGGGGACGACTATTCAAAAGTGGGGTTACCTTAGGGTTTAGATCACCTTTGTTTTCAATTGATTGCTTTGTTTGCTTTTACATTTGTGGGCTTTGCATCGGAGTTTCATAGATCCTAACCCGGATCTGGGGAATCCCCTTTTAGGTAGCATAATCTGTGAGGGACCTGTCCGGCGTAGACCGACATGGGTGAAGCAGTGGCTACGTTGGTGTGGCACCTTAGTCTGTACCAATATCCCTTGTGTTGCAACGAGGAGAATATGGGTCTTCTAAGGAGTCATCAAACACCAACCGACCTTAGAACCCTAAATTGACCAAACTTGGCCATAGAACAGTAGCAGTATGCTACACTCATTGAGGCTAAACTCTCGCGATGGTTTTGGCCGCAAGAAAAGATTGTGATGCTGGAGTTATGACCGATTGAGGGTAGTGAAGGATTTGAGATCCTCTAGAACCCGGTTACTTTTGATAGGACAGGTTTTAACCAACGAAACTAAAAGAGGGTAATACCTAAACTACATGCTGGCCTAAAACCTAAGGGTTGTCTTGTGTGACTTGTGTGCCTTATCATGCTTGCCTTTATGAATACTTGTGGTGTGTTTCATCATAGCATCATACCATCATACCATTGCATGCATCCTGTATAAGGACTGACCCATTTCAAAGACAAGAGGGTTTCATCTTTTCTCTGTTTTGTAGGACATCATGATGCCCGTGCGTAGGAATACTATCCGGCTCAACTTTGTTCAACCACCAACTTTGCTCAAGGAATTGGTTGGTAGGATTCCAAACACTACTTCCTTCATCAAGAGGCATGGTTCTCTCCTCGGTTTGATCACTTCAAAGTGGGACCAACAACTGATAAGTGTCCTGACCCAGTTTTATGATCCCTTATATCATTGCTTCACCTTTCAAGACTTCCAGCTGGTCCCTACCCTGGAAGAATTCTCTGACTTGCTTGGTATCCCTGTTTTGGAGCAAACTCCATTCACTGGTTGGGAGAAGACTCTTAGGCCTGAAGAGATTGCTGCAGCCCTGCCCTTGACCAAAGAAGAGGTAATGGCTAACTGGGAAACTAGAAGTGGAGTTAAGGGCTTTTTGGTTAAGTTTCTGGTTGGCAAAGCTAATGATTTCTGGAATGACTTAGACTTCAAGGCGTACGAAGACATTCTGGCTCTTTTAATCTATGGTCTGGTGTTGTTTCCAAATCCTGACACCTTTATCAGTATCTATGCCATAAGGATCTTCATGTCTCGGAATCCTGTACCCACTCTTTTGGGTGATATCCTGCAACAACTCTATGCTCGTACTGCCCGAAGAAGGGGAACTCCGTGGTGTTGTGCTCCTTTGCTAGTGAGGTGGTTTATTTCGCACCTTCCTAAGTTCGTGCTGAAGAATGAAGAAGGAAAGGGTTGGGCTCATAGGTTAATGTCTCTCACTGATAATGACATCACTTGGACTCTCAGAGGTTTGGATGAGGTAGCTGTTATTGATCGTTGCGGAGAATACCCTAATGTTCCATTGATCGGCACTCAGGGAGGAATCTCTTATAATCCATGTTTAGCTCTCCGTCAGTTTGGAAGAGCCAGAAGAGTAGGGCCTCATGAGATGTTAATTCCTCACTTCCATTTTGAATTTCAGGTAGACAGTGACAAACTACGCCATGGATTCATTAAGGCTTGGGGCAGAATTCACAAAGCTGACCCACATGAGTTGGGACCAAAGACTTCTCTACCAATGGAACCCTATTGCAGATGGGTCCGCATCCGTGCTCAGAAGTTAGGTATGCCATACGAAGCTGTCAGACCTGTCATTCTTGAATCTCTTGATGAAGACGGGGTTCCTCCAACTGTCCTCCCTCCTCAGATACCCACTGATGTTGATACACTGAAGAGATCTTGGGCGCAGCTAAAGGAAGAACGGGATTTTTATCGGGAAAAGTTCAACGAACAGGAACGGAAGATCCAGAAGCTGACTAAGCAATTGGAGGAAGAGCGGATCCTGAATGACTATATCCATGCTGAGAAGAGGAGGCCATGGGAGCACTGATGGGCTTTGAATGTTTCCTTTTACAGCTTTTATTTCCTTTTCAGTATTTTTCATTCCTGTAATGCCTAAGGGCAAGTTGTTGAACAATTTAAAGTTTGAATCTAATAAAGTGCGTTTCCCTTTGTCTACAAAGTTGAATCTCGTTTGTCTTTGAAAACATAAATCATACGCATCTCATTGCATCATGTGCACAACAGGTACCCTTTTTCCACAGGTTGCTTAATCTTCTTCGTTGTTTATTTGAACAGTCATCATGAATCCTGAATTATCCAACAAACAAGCTATCAAGGCCCTCTAGGCCCAGAACGCCCAGTTTCAAGAGATGGTCATGAGCTTAGCCCAAGGTCAACAAGAGTTGAAGGCTCTGCTCCTGAAGAAGAAGAAGAAGAAGAGGACTGTGTTGTTCAACACTGGACGCAGGTTTGGGAATACACTCCATAATGAGGCTGATCAAGCTACTTCCTCTGCAGAGAAGGACAGTCCCCAAGGGGGAAGGGCTCCTAGTCCTGCAGTCTCCGACAACGAGACGGATTACAATGACGAACAGTACCCTCCTGCTGCTGACAGATACAAACAACTAGAGGACCGTTTAAGTGCCATGGAGATTCAAAATGTGTCGGGGTTAGATTTCAGAGATTTAGGTTTATCTTCTGGGGTGGTGATCCCACACAAGTTCAAGGCGCCTGCCTTTGCGAAGTACGATGGGGCTTCCTGTCCCAAGCTGCATCTCCGATCATATGTAAGGAAGATCCAACCTTACACTGCAGACAAGAACCTTTGGATCCATTTCTTTCAGGATAGCCTTTCGGGGTCTCAACTCGAATGGTTCTATCAGTTAGACGGAGCCAGTATCCGAAACTGGGAGGACTTGGCTGCTGCGTTTTATAGACAGTATCAGTACAATTCTGACCTCGCTCCCACGCGTACCCAACTTCAGGGTATGTCGCTGGGAACGGGCGAAGGATTCAAGGAGTATGCGCAAAAGTGGAGAGACTTGGCTGGCAGGGTGCAGCCTCCTTTGACTGGCCGTGAACTTGTTGACATGTTTCTAGGGACCCTGTCTGGTCCATTCTTCAATCATCTGATTGGTAATTCTTCCGCTGGGTTTACAGATTTGATCTTGACTGGTGAAAGGATAGAAGTTGGTATCAAGTCAGGGAAGATACAGAAAGGTGCCTCCGCGAGTACTGAGAAGAAGCCTTTCAAGAAGGAAGCTAGTGTTGTTTATGGTCCTAGAAGACAAGTTAAGCCGTAACACCGCCAAGCTGTCAATGCATTGGTCATTTCAAATCCTGTTACTGCTCCTCCGCAGTATAATCAACAAAGGGGTAAGAGGCCCAAAAGGCAGTACACTCGGCTTAACATGACCCTGTCTCAGATTTTGCCGCAACTACTGTCAACCAACCTGGTAACTGTCAAAGAAGCTCCGAAGGTGGTGAATACAGCTTCTCCAAAATACAATCCCAACGCCCATTGCGCTTATCACTCTGATAGCCCCGGGCATACTACAGACGATTGCTGGGCCCTGAGGAATAAGGTTCAAGACCTTATTGATGCTAAGGAAATACAGTTTGAGGCGCCTGAAAGGCCCAATGTTGTGACTGCTCCCATGCCCCAGCATGGAGTAAGTACTGTGGAAGAGGACCGATATGTAGCCTCCATGGAAAAGATCGTTACTCCATTATCAACTGTTAAAAGGAATCTGTTGCTAGCCGGTTTATTTCCGGGATGTGATGAAGATTGCCTTCTGTGTGCTGTTTCACCTTTTGGTTGTCCTTCGCTGAAATCAGGTATCCAAAGCCTGATGGATAGCAAGGAAATCTTGTTTGAGAAGATTGTCATTCCTGCTGTCCCTACCGAAGAAGTTTCTATTGTCACTATTTTCAACAAACCTCCCAAGGCTACTTCAAAGAAGCCTGTCAAAATTATGTCCACTCAGAAAGTTGCTCCCATCATCATTACAGTTCCGGGGCCTCTCCCTTATACATCCGACAAAGCTGTCCCATGGCACTATGGGGCAGATGTTTATGTGCTTGGAGTGAAGCAAGAGTTTGATACAAGTACTGGTGTTAGCAACATCACCGGGCCTGCCAAGATTACTCACAGTGGTAGGCTGTTTTCACCAGATATTTCACCACCAGTTATTCAGAAACCTCTTATCATCACACCCGCAAGTGTGCATGTTTCCCTTCCAAATCAAGTTCCTGTGTCTACCCCTGCCGCCGAGTCCTCTAATGCTCGGGGCAAAGGAGTTGCTACCGATTTGCTTGCCCGGACGGAGGCACCGAAGACGACCGCTATTGAAGCCTCCCAGCAAGAGATGGAGGAGATCCTCAAGATTATCAAGAAAAGTGATTTCAATGTTGTTGAGCAGCTGGGGCACACCCCATCAAAAATTTCCATGCTATCATTGTTGTTATGTTCAGAGGCCCACGCCAAAGCCCTAATCTCCTTTCTGAAAACAGCTCATGTGCCACAAGAAACATCTGCTGATCAATTTACTGATTGTGTGGCTAACTTGACTGCTGATAACGGGTTGGGCTTTTCTGACGCCGACCTGACTGCAAAAGGAAAGAACCATAATGATGCCCTGCATGTCTCTATTGAATGCAGGGGCACTACTCTGGCCCATGTGTTGGTGGACACCGGTTCTTCATTGAATGTATTGCCCAAGAAGGCCCTAGACAGATTGGACTGTGAGGGTCTGGAACTCAAGCCCAGTAACATTGTTGTCCGAGCCTTTGACGGTTCGAAGAGGATGGTACATGGCGAGGTTGACATTCCAATCCGGGTTGGTTCCCAAGTTTTTGATTCTACTTTCTATGTGATGGATATCCGTCCATCCTATTCCTGTTTGTTGGGTCGTCCATGGATCCATAAGGCCGGAGCGGTGACCTCCACACTACATCAAAAGCTTAAGTACCCAGTCAGAGGAAAGATTGTTACGGTCCAAGGGGAAGAAGAGTATATGGTCAGCCACTTGAACTCGTTACGATACATAGAAATGGATGGGGAATTCATTGAAACCCCTTTTCAACACTTTGAAGAGGTGCCTCAGACGTTGGCGTTGGCTGAAACTGTGATTGAAGACCCTCCTTTGAAGATGGCTTCCTTGAAGGATGTCCGGGCTGTGATTGAGAAAGGCGAGTGTGCAAACTGGGGTCGACTTCCTGACTTCACTCCAAAGACTGACAAGTTTGGGTCGGGCTTCACTGCAGAGGCTCAGAGGGTTGTTCGCAAAGCAAGGATCGGAAAACCTCCGGTGTTCATCACCAACCCAGGAGTGAATGCTATTGAGGACGACGTAGAGGAAGCGGAATTTGACAGTTGGATCTACCCAACAACCGACAATGGACCAAGCAACTGGACTGCCAAGGACTTTACACCTATTACTTTGGTCGCTCAGTAATGAACTCTTTTGTCTTTAATTTGTAACAAACAATATGTTGAAACTTTTATAGCTCGGTGTCCTACCCGGGGCACCGTGGCTCTATTTGTGAGGGCTTTTGTATGACATTTTCATATATCATTAATCAAAACATTGGACGTTTGTTGCATTTCAAATCTTGTGCTCCATTTCTTTCTTTATCATATATTGCAAAACAGCTATATTTACACACACTAACTTATACAGGTTCCAATCCACTCTGGATCTCACTGGTAACGACTCTGCTACTGCCAGTTATGACTTCGAAAATCCGATCAACTTAGCCGAAGACGAGGGTGAAGACGATTGCGAAGTGCCTGGTGAACTTGCAAGACTGCTACTCCAGGAAGAGAGGGCCATTCAGCCGCATGAAGAGCCAGTGGAAACGGTAAATCTGGGTACTGAGACAGATAGAAAGGAAGTCAAGATTGGTGCCAATCTGGAGCTCAGTGTGAAACAACGATTGATTCAGATGTTGCATGACTACATGGAAATCTTTGCTTGGTCTTACGAAGACATGCCTGGTTTGGATGCCGACATTGTGGTTCATCACCTGCCTACCAAGGAAGATTGCCCTCCGGTAAAACAGAAGGTCCACCGCATGCGTCCAGAGATGTCCGAGAAAATCAAAGATGAGGTTATGAAACAATTTGATGTCGGGTTTCTAGCAGTGACTTCTTACCCTCAGTGGGTTGCCAATGTGGTTCCAGTACCAAAGAAGGATGGTAAAGCCCGAATGTGTGTTGATTACAGGGATTTGAACAGGGCCAGCCCCAAGGATGATTTCCCTCTGCCTCATATCGACGTTCTGGTTGATAATACTGCTCAGCATAAAGTTTTCTCCTTCATGGACGGCTTCTCCGGTTATAATCAGATCAAGATGGCTCCTGAAGACATGGAGAAGACCACTTTCGTTACTCAGTGGGGCACCTTTTGCTACAAGGTCATGCCATTTGGGTTGAAAAATGCTAGGGCAACCTACCAACATGCCATGGTTGCTTTATTTCATGATATGATCCATCACGAGATAGAAGTGTACATCGACGATATGATTGTCAGGTCTCAAACTGAGGAGGAACACCTTGACCATCTATGGAAGCTGTTTGACCGTCTGAAGTTGTACAAGCTGAGATTGAACCCAAACAAATGCACCTTTGGGGTGAGATCGGGAAAATTGCTAGGTTTCATTGTGAGCGACAAAGGTATTCAAGTAGACCCTGCCAAGGTGAAAGCCATACAAGAGATTCCGACTCCCAAGACAGAGAAAGAAGTCAGAGGCTTTCTAGGACGTCTGAATTACATTGCCCGATTCATCTCGCATCTAACTGCTACCTGTGAACCAATCTTCAAGCTGCTGAAGAAAGATCAGGTAGTACATTGAAACGATGAATGTCAGGCCGCTTTTGAAAAGATAAAAGAGTATCTCCAAGAACCACCCATCCTCATGCCACCAGTGGAAGGGAGACCTCAAATACTATACTTGACAGTGCTTGACAACTCAATGGGGTGTGTGCTGGGGCAGCATGACGAGTCTGGCCGAAAAGAGAACGCTATTTATTACCTGAGCAAAAAGTTTACCGACTGTGAGACTCGGTACTCACTGCTCGAGAAAACTTGTTGCGCTCTGGTATGGGCTGCTCGCCGGCTGAGACAGTATATGTTGACTCACAAGGGTTGCACAGTTCAAGGGCCTCCTAACAGTCAAAATTAGGGTTTTGGTTCTGACAAAGTAAATGAAGTTTCTAAGGTTCCAATCAAGTCTCACATGCCTATAAATTTGGTCAAGCATCCTCATATCAAGTTTCAAGACTTTCAACACAAAATTGCACAGTCAAAAAACCTAATTGCACTACAGTCAACTGTAGGGGCAAAATGGTCATTTGAAAGTCAAAAGTTCAAATTTTTGGTCAACATCTCATTTTGAAGCCACAAACATCATTTGATCAATGCTTGATCATGATTCTCAAATCTTGGCTCAAAAATCATCAAGATGCAAAAGTTTCCTTATTTGGACAGTTGAAAAAGTCAACTGTAAATTGACCAGGGCATAACTTCCACATGGATTATCATAAAAATTCCATCCAAAGCTAATTTTGAATAGAAAGACATTTCCTACAACTCATCTTCATACTTCAAGTCCATGAAATGCTCTCACAAAAAGTTATCAATTTCAATATTATAGGTCATTTTCAAAAGTCAACAAAAAGGGACTTTAAGTCAAAGGCCATAACTTGAGATTGGTAAATCAAAATGACATGGGACCAAAGGTATTGGTTAGAGGACTCAAAGATCTTTCCAAAATGTCCAAGAACATGAGCAAAGCTTAAAAATTGAGCAAGTTATGCCTTGTGGAAGTTGGGAAATTTTTGGATATTTTGAAAAGTCAACATTGCTTCAAATGACCTAAAATTGCTAATGGGCCTCTTTTTCTTCCACAATTCATCATCCAAGGCATGTGCACGACCATTTGGCCCAAAGGGAAGTTTTTATCATTTTTATTTTATTTATTTGAATTTTTAAATGCTAGAAATTCATTTAATTAATTAAAATATATAAAAAATGCTAAACCTAGGTTTTTCAATCTTTTTATGCATGATATATACTCAATATTTCGTGCAAATCAGATTAGGGAAGAATTGAAGGTGATTGGATATGATTGAGAGCAAATGTGCATGAAAAGATTGGAAAATATTTTGCCATAAAAATCAATATCCATACATCAATTCCTTGATTCCTTGGACAAGAAAACTTAACCTAAATCATTCACCTATACATACACAAGCAAACTCTCGTGCAAAAGGACCCTAAGCTGCACCATATCCAAAGAATCAAATTCACACTTTTGCCTAAAAAATTGAAAACTGAAAACAGGGATAGAAGGCGATTCAAGGCCAAATAACCATCTCATCACCTTCCTGAGACATCAAGCAACGCGTCTGGATAGGTTTCCACATTCCTAACACCAAGAATTGGTGAATAGAACTCAGGCTTTGTCACTCTTTTGCATAAATCGTATCTTGTCATTCATAGCATAATTTTAAATTCTAACGCTTGTTTTATGTTGCTCTCATGATTCTGAAACTAACCATATGCTTTGATTAAGTTTTTGTGCGTTATTGAAGGATTCACCATGAAAGGACATTAGGGTTCTTCAATGTTCAAATTAGGGGTTTCTTGATACTGTAAAATTAGAGAACTTCATGGCCATGGTTGAAATCAGCGCTCTTAGACGAAAACAAAACGACCCTCACGCCTAATTTCTAATGCAAGGATTCCTAATCGCTATTTTCTGGAATGGCATATTTTGGAACGGTTCAAAAACCATTGCTTATGGTTTTGTGTTTCACGAACGTAGAAGAAGAAGATGAGGTGGCCATCAAGGATTGGATTGTTTGAAATCTCGCGCGAAAAACGCACTAGCATTTGTTTTTACTTTATTATGTTTATTGTTTATTTAATATACAAAGAAGTAAAGTGGCACGATTGGCAAGGCATTGTAGTGGTAACCTCCAGGACCTGGGTTCGATCCCAGGTCCCCATCCCTTTGCAATATTGTTTTCCTAATTGTCATTCTATGCAGCGTCTCTCTTGAGGAACACCATGCATCCACAAAATCAAGCCATTCACGCACATGCTGAGATCAATCCAAGGGCTATGGTTGGAAGCATATCATGGACATGAGTCAAAGGCATTGCACGCTGGCATGAGAAGTCAACCAGGCCAAAGCTATTGGGCCCAAATTGCTGGACCTCACCCTCCACTTGGGGATAGAACCCCCCTAGGTTTGCAAATCTTTTATATTTTTTTTCATTTTTTATTTTAATTCAATTACAATTTTTAATTAGTTAATTAATTTAAATATTTTCATAACAAATATAAAAAACAACAAAAAAATCAGAAAAGACAAAATTTAAAATATATTTAATTTTTTAATATTTTGTAAATAAATAACATTAATTGATTTTAGTTTTAAACTTAGGGTTAATTTTTAATATTTTTTTAATCAATTTAAAATTTGGTAGAATTAGGGTTTGTAATAATTTTTATCCTTTTTCTTTTCTTTTCACAATGATTAATTATTAAATATTATTTTTGTAATTAAATTGCATGTAATTAGTTAGGTTAATTTAGGTTTAACTTTAATATTCTTTCTTAATAAATTAAAAAAATGTAGAATTAGGTTTTAATTTCATTAAATTCTCATAAATACAAAAAAACTAAAAAATAATTTCTTTTTCTTTTTAATTTTAATTAGTTTAATAATTTAATTTAATTTCATTAAAAAGGGTCCAACGCCCTCGTTCCTAATTTTAATTTAATTCGCATATTTATTTCTTTTTCTTGTAAATATTCATGTACTTCTCCCAAAGCCGTGTAAATATTTATCTTTCGCACTTTACTTTATTTCTTTATTTTATGTCAAATCGGGTCCTGGATTTTAATTTGGCGATGTGGACCCGCGCCTTTGTAATAGTTTAGGAATTTTATCTTTCCGCACTTTTTAACTGTTAAATAAATGCATGCAAGAATGAATGACAAAAATAAAAACAAACGCGTAGCTCACTCATAACATGACAAGACAAAAATAAATGAATATGACACACAAATCACACACCACCCCTAGGGTACGCCTCACTGTTGCCTTGCCTCTAAAGGTGATCGTCGAGTAGAGGATGTCTTAGTAAGTCCTCATGATCCGGGAACCTGGCATGAGGGTAGCTTCTAAGGTGTCTTCCCATTGCTCTGGTGATCACCATGTCCCGAACCTCGAATTGACCCGAACACCTCCAACGGTGGTGCTACCTACCTCTCAATGGTGGGATGGCACTACTTTAAAGGACATTTACACAGACGAATTCCTTAGGGTAGGTAGACGACTCTAGATACTTGCTCTAATTTCAAAACAAATCAAAAATACTTTTCACACCGACACCTTTTCAAAAAGCTTTCGAAAGCAATTTTTCAAACACTCTTGAGGACCGATACAAGAGTCGAACTGAAATTTTCAAAGAAACTTTTTTAAAACCCACAGTTGAAAAGCAAACAAACCATTTTTGAAAACACAAGTGAGCAAGTATCTAAGAGCCCATGGATAACCATGGATAGAAAGGGTGCTAACACCTTCCCTTTCTATAACCTACCTCCCGAACCGAGAGCAATATCTTTAAGGAATTTTTCTGTGCTTTTGTCCTTTCCATTTGGAGAAAATAAAAGACGGTGGCGACTCTTGCTTCCGCGATATTTCGCGAACCAGCGTTAAACAGTCAGTTCCAGATCCACCGATCACAGAACTGGCGACTCTGCTGGGGATTTAACTTAAAGTGAGGTGTACCTTAGGATTAAGATCACTGTGTTTTCAATTGTATTCTTTGCTTGCTTTATTATTGTGGGACTGTCTTGGGAGTTCTATAGATCCTAACCCGGATCTGGGGGATACCTTCTTAGAAAGTAGCAACAAGACTGTGAGGGAACTGTGCGGGGTATACCGACATGGTTGAAACAGTCTGCTACGTTGATGTGGCACTTTGGTGTGTATCGGTAACCCTTGAGTTCAGTCAAGGAGAGTACGGGGCCTCCGCGTGGTGTCATGAAGCATCAACAGACCTTAGGAACCTTAATTGAACTATCTTGGCCTCTTTAGGGTAGTGAGATAACTGAATTTGGTGCAGTCCGAGGTTGGTTGATACTCGATACTACACTCAATTGAGGGTTGCTTTCCTGGAATATTTCGGTCGCCAGTTCAGTGGCTAAACCGAAACGATGAAAAATGAAAGCAATCCAGTGATATTGGGACCCTTAGAACCCGGTTACTTCTAATAGGACAGGTTGAACCCACCAACTTCAAGAGGGTACTACCCAGACCCCATGCTGGCCTTAAACCCTAAGGGCTTGTCTTGTGTGCCTTGTGTGCCTTACATGTTTGTCTTTGTAAATATCTGTGGTGTGTTTAAATCATAGCATCATGACATCATCCAGCATCATATGCATTGACTAACCATTTCAGGGGTTCGAATCTTCATCTTTGTTCTTGTTTTGTAGGACATGGAAACTGTTCGTAGAAAGACAATTCAAATCAGCCTTGTAAGGATCCCTCCTCAGCTTAAGGAACTTATATCCAGGATTCCTGAGAGTTCTTCATTCAGTGAGAGACATGGAAGACTCATCAGTTTGGTCAATACCAACATTGAGGAAGATATGATAAAAGTCCTGTTCCAGTTCTTTGACCCTCTGCATCACTGTTTCACCTTCTTGGATTATCAGCTGGTACCTACATTGGAGGAGTTCTCCCGGCTCCTGAAGATCCCTATCCTTGATCAACTACCCTACAACGGTACAGAAAAGGAACCTAAGCTTGAAGAGATTGCTAAAGCCTTGCACCTACAGTCATCTGACCTCAAGGGGCATTGGGAAGTTAGAAGTGGTATCAAAGGGTTCTTAGCCAGGTTTCTGTTTGAAAAGGCCCATGAATGTTGGAACTCCCTTGACTTACAAGCTTTTGAAGAAGTTGTGGCCCTCCTTGTCTATGGTTTGGTGTTGTTCCCTAATCCAGATCAGCTTATAGATGTTAGTGTTGTCCAGATCTTCATGTCCATGAATCCTATACCTACGTTGCTGGGGGACATCCTTCACTCATGTTACACTCGAACCATGAGAAAAAGAGGTGTCCTTATGTGTTGCACTCCTCTCCTGGGAAGGTGGTTTATTTCGCACCTTCCACAATCAGTTTTGAAGAACGAGCGGGGTTTGAGATGGTCACAACGGTTGATGACTCTTACACATGCGGATATACATTGGTGCCCTAGGTCCAGAGAAGATGTCACTATCATTGGTCGTTGCGGAGAGTACCCTAATGTTCCTTTACTTGGAATCAGAGGAGGTATTACTTACAACCCATGCCTGGCTTGGAGACAGTTTGGCTATGCTCGGAGGGATGGTCCTCATGACATGTTAATCCCTGACATAGCTTTTGACTTCGACAACGATACTCAAGGACTTCGCCAGAGATTTATCAGAGCCTGGAGGATGCCAAGTAGGATAGACAGTAAGACACTGGGGCACAGGAACTCCATCCCGTTGGAACCTTATCTCAAGTGGGTACGAGCCCGCTCCCAGAAGTTAGTGATGCCTTATCCTCATATGCTCCCAGTAATCAAAGAACCAGTCTTGGAAGGGGAAGTGTCCTACACCATTCAGCACCCTGATATGCCCACATCCTGGGAAGAGATGCAGAAGAGTTGGATCCAGCTTAAGGAAGAACGGAATTCTCTTGAGACCAGTCTACATGCTAGTGAAAAGAAGGTCTTGGAGCTCACCCGCCTGTTGCATGAGGAGAGGAATCTCAACACTTACATAGCTCCAAAGAGGATGCGTAGTGTATTTTGGGATTGATTTGCTTTTGTATTATTTTGCCCATGAGGCTTTGATGTACTGAACAATTATTTCCTTAATAATAACGTGCGTTCCTTTTTGTCTACAACAAATTTGAACTTTCGAACCCTTGAATGCATTGCATAAACACATATCATTCATCATATGCATAGCAGGTTTTCCTCTTTTCAGGTTGCTTACAGTTCTTCGCTGTTTATTTCAGCATCATGAATCCTGACTCGTCATCAACTGAGATGTCCATCAAAGCTCTACAGGCGCAGAATGCGCAATTTCAGGAACTAATCATGGGTCTGGCTCAGGGCCAAGAGGAGCTGAAGGCTCTGCTCCTGAAGAAGGAAAAGAAGAATAAGAGAAGAACTGTTCTGTTCAACTCGGGCTGAAGGTTTAGCAATACTCTACAGAATGAAGAGGCTGGTTCTTCTATTGGCAAGGGTACTCCTCAAGCGGAAAAAGGTCCTAGTCCGGTAGTCTCTGACAACGAGACTGACTTTGATGAAGAGCAGTATCCTCCTGCAGAAGACAGATACAAGCAGTTGGAAGACAGGTTGAATGCTATGGAGATACAACAGGTACCTGGGCTGGATTTTGGAGATCTGGGTTTGTCAACTGGTGTGATTATTCCTCGTAAATTCAAAGCACCATCTTTCACTAAGTACGACGGGGCGTCTTGTCCCAAGCTACATCTCAGGTCCTATGTTCAGAAGATTCAACCGTACTCAGTGGATAAGAATTTGTGGATCCACTTCTTCCACGAGAGTCTTTCAGGGACTCATCTCGAATGGTTCTATCAGCTGGATGGGACCAAGGTTCGTAACTGGGAGGAGTTGGCTACTGCTTTCTATAAGCAGTATCAATATAATGCCGACCTTGCCCCTACACGTACCCAACTCCAGGGTATGTCGTTAGGTTCAAGTGAAGGTTTTAAAGAGTACGCTCAGAAGTGGAGGGATCTGGCTGGCAGGGTGCAGCCTCCGTTGACTGATCGGGAGTTGGTAGACATGTTCTTGGGGACCCTATCTGGGCCATTTTTCAACCATCTTATTGGGAACTCGTCTGCAGGGTTTACTGATCTTATTCTGACTGGAGAGAGAATTGAGGCTGGGTTGAAGTCTGGAAAGATTCCGAAGGGTGCATCGTCTAGTTCTGAGAAGAAACCCTTCAAAAAGGAGGCTAGTGCTGTATATGGCTCCCGGAGACCAGAGAAATCTGAGCGCCACCAATCTGTTAGTGCGGTAATGATTGCCAAGCCTGCTGCCGCTCCTCGGCCAACCAATCCTCAAAGGGCTGAAAGACCCCGGAGAGAGTTTACCCGTTTGAGCATGACCTTATCGCAGATCTTGCCACAGTTGCTATCCACCAATCTAGTGACTGTTAGAGAGGCACCCAAGGGTGTAAACACTGCTTCCCCCAAGTACAACCCAAATGCCCGCTGTGCGTACCATTCTGATAGCCCGGGGCATTCCACTGATGACTGTTGGGCCTTAAGGAACAAGCTGCAGGACCTTATTGACGCCAAAGAGGTACAGTTCGAGGCATCTGAGAAGCCTAATGTAGTGACAGCTCCCCTGCCTGCTCATGGAGTGAATGCTATTGGGGACGAAGATGAAGTGGACGAGGCTGCGTTTGATAGCTGGATTTACCCGGCAACCGACAGTGGACCTAGCAATTGGAGTGCAAAGGACAACCTACCTGTTTCTCTTGTTACTAAGTAATGAATTCCTATGTTTTTGGCATTTGTAATAAACAATAAATTGAACTCTATGGCCCGGTGTCTTACCCGAGGCACCGTGGTTTCATTTGTGAGGGCATATAAATTGTCATTTCATATATCATAAATGAAAATCTTGGACGTTTTCTCGCATTACAAATCTTATGCTCCTTTTCTGTCTTTCCTTCCTTTACATATTTTTCAAAACAACTGTATTTACACACACACTCACTCATACAGGTTTCAATCCACTCTGGATCTCACTGGTAACGACTCTGCTACTGCCAGTTATGACTTCGAAAATCTGATCAACTTAGCCGAAGACGAAGGTGAAGATGATTGCGAAGTGCCTGGCGAGCTTGCAAGACTGTTACTCCAGGAAGAGAGGGCAATTCAACCACATGAAGAGCCAGTGGAAATAATAAACTTGGGTATTGAAGAAGACAGGAAAGAGGTAAAGATCGGTGCCAACCTAGAGCTCAGCGTGAAGCAACGGTTGACTAAGATGCTACATGATTATATGGAGATATTCGCCTGGTCCTACGAAGACATGCCCGGGTTGGATACCGATATTGTGGTCCACCACTTGCCCACTAAGGAAGACTGCCCTCCGGTTAAGCAAAAGGTCTGTCGTATGCGTCCAGAGATGTCTGAGAAGATTAAAGCCGAGGTTATGAAACAGTTTGATGCTGGGTTTCTCGCAGTGACTTCTTACCCTCAGTGGGTTGCTAATGTGGTGCCGGTACCAAAGAAGGATGGTAAGGTTAGAATGTGTGTCGACTACAGGGATCTGAACAGGGCCAGCCCCAAAGATGACCTCCCCCTACCTCACATGGATGTCCTTGTTGACAATACAGCTCAGCATAAGGTGTTCTCTTTCATGGATGGCTTTTCAGGTTACAATCAGATCAAGATGGCTCCTGAAGATATGGAAAAGACTACATTTGTTACTCAGTGGGGCACCTTCTGCTACAAGGTCATGCCTTTTGGACTGAAGAACGCTGGGGCAACCTACCAACGTGCCATGGTTGCTTTATTTCATGACATGATCCATCATGAGATATAAGTGTATGTGGACGACATGATCGCAAGGTCCCAGACTGAGGAAGAACACCTAGATCATCTGCAGAAGTTGTTTAACCGTCTGAAATTGTACAAGCTGAGATTGAACCCGAACAAATGCACTTTCGGGGTAAGATCTGGGAAGTTGCTAGGCTTCGTGGTAAGTGATAAGGGTATTCAACTGGACCCTGCTAAGGTTAAAGCTATTTAAGAGATGCCAGTTCCTAAGACAGAGAAGGAAGTCAGAGGCTTTTTAGGACGCCTGAATTACATTGCTCGGTTCATCTCACACCTGACTGCTACTTGTGAACCAATCTTCAAGCTGCTGAAGAAAGATCAGGTAGTACACTGGAATGATGAATGTCAGGCTGCTTTTGACAGAATCAAAGAGTATCTCCAAGAACCACCCATCCTTATGCCACCGGTTGAAGGGAGACCTCTGATACTATACATGACAGTACTTGACAACTCGATGGGGTGTGTGCTGGGGCAGCATGACGAGTCTGGCCGAAAAGAGCATGCCATTTATTACCTTAGCAAAAAGTTTACCGACTGTGAGACCCGATACTCACTGCTTGAGAAAACTTACTACGCTTTGGTATGGGCTGCTCGCCGGCTGAGACAGTATATGCTGACTCACACTACCTTGTTGATCTCAAAGATGGATCCTATAAAGTACATATTCGAAAAGCCTGCTCTGTCTGGGAGAATAGCAAGATGGCAGATGATCTTGACGGAATACGACATTCAGTACACGACCCAGAAAGCCATCAAGGGAAGTGTATTGGCAGACCACTTGGCACATCAGGCCGTAGATGACTATCAGTCAATGAACTTTGAGTTTCTGGATGAAAGCATCATGATTGTGACTGATTGTGAAGTACCTGGACCAGATGAAGGACCTGAGGAAGGATCCCGATGGTCTATGCACTTTGACGGAGCCTCCAATGCTTTGGGTAACGGTATTGGCGCCATCATCATATCACCTCAAGGCACTCATACTCCACTCACTGCCCGGCTATGTTTCAACTGTACCAACAACATGGCGGAGTATGAGGCGTGCATCATGGGTCTTCAAGCTGCGATCGATCTAAGGATCAAGTTTCTGAGTGTCTTCGAAGATTCCGCTCTTGTGATCAATCAGATCAAAGGAGAGTGGGATACGAAACATCCGAATCTTATCCCTTACAGAGAATGTGTGTTGACCTTGATCCCCCACTTCACGAAGATAGCCTTTGAACACTTTCCGAGAGAAGAGAATCAGTTGGCGGACGCGTTAGCTACAATGTCTTCTATGTTCAAGGTCAAATGGGACAATGAGGCTCCCCGGATCATCATCTGGAAACTGGATGAACCGGCATACTGTTGCGATCTCGAGACTGAGTTGGTGACTGAGAAACCTTGGTACCATGAGGTGAAGAGATATTTGGAAGCTCAGGAATACCCTGAAGGTGCCTCAGTCAATGATAAGAAGTTTCTGAGAAGGTTCGCAGCAAAGTTCTTCCTTAGCAACGACATCTTGTACAAGCGAAACCATGATTCAACCCTACTGCGTTGTGTGGATAAGACTGAAGCAGAAAGGATCATGGAAGAGCTACATGAGGGGACCTTTGGTACACATTCCAGTGGGCACACTATGGCAAAGAAGATCCTTCGGGCAGGGTATTACTGGTCCACAATGGAAGCTGACTGCTACCAACATTCCAGGACATGCCATAAATGCCAGATATATGCAGACAAGGTGCATGTTCCTCCAGTTCCTTTGAATGTTCTGACTGCGCCTTGGCCGTTTGCAATGTGGGGCATAGATATGATCGGTGAGATTAAACCTACGGCATCTAATGGGTATCGCTTCATCCTGGTAGCTATTGATTATTTTACGAAGTGGGTTGAAGCAGCATCCTATGCTACGGTAACCAAGACTATTGTGGCATGGTTCATTCGACATAATATGATATGTCGGTACGGCGTCCCGGAAAGAATTATTACAGACAACGGTACCAATCTGAATAACAAGATGATCGCTGAGCTCTGCGAGCAGTTCAAAATATAGCACCACAATTCTTCTCCTTACAGACCGAAGATGAATGGGGCTGTAGAAGTAGCAAATAAAAATATCAAGAAAATCGTGCAGAAGATGACAGTGACTTATAAAGATTGGCACGAGATGTTACTGTTCGCTCTACATGGGTACCGTACCTCAGCCAGGACGTCAACCGGGGCAACTCCTTTCTCTTTGGTTTATGGTATGGAGGCAGTCTTACCGATCGAAGTGCAAATACCCTCTCTCCGGATAATGAAGGATGCAAATCTGAACGAGGACGATTGGATCCAAACACGACTTGATCAGCTCAACCTTATTGATGAGAAGAGACTTGCTGCTATCTGCCATGGTCAGACGTACCAAAAACGGATGATCAGGGCATTTAACAAAAAAGTCAGACCACAAGAGTATCAAGTTGGGGATCTGGTGATCAAACGAATCATCCTTCCTCAGAGTGATCCAAGGGGCAAATGGACCCCTACGTACGAAGGGCCATTTGTGGTTAAGCATGTGTTCTCAGGAGGAGCCATGATTCTAACCAACATGGATGGTGACGACCTTCCTCACCCCGCCAATGCAGACATAGTAAAAAGATACTACGCATAAATAAATAAAAAGACCCACTAGGCTGACATGCCTAGGCAAAAATTAGGGCTTCCCGGCGAACCAAAAGGGTTCGGGCAAAATGAAGGGATGAAATGAAAAAAATCTGTACACCCGGCAAGTCGAAAACCTAAAAAGGCGGCTTGGGCAAAAATGGGTATCCCGGTGGACTGAAAACCCGAAAGGGCGGTCTAGGCAAAAGTTAGGGATAAAGCGTAATACTATGTCTCATTGGATCACCTTGCATCCAGAATCCGGTATCTACATCAAGTTCAGACGGCATTGATCGGTCAGCTTCATCTTCAACCAAGGTCATCAAGTGATGAGACGCTCGGAGTTATAAAGGCAATAGCAGAATTGAAACCCAGTGGGATCGTTCATTTCACACAGCTGTTTATTTTCTCTTGTACAAATTTGTATAAACTCTTCTATTCGGCGGCGTTCTCTTACTAGGACATCAGCCTCTTGTACATAAACGCCTATTTTCAGGCCATTCAAAAATCAATACAAATATACTTTTCAGTTAAAAAGTGCCAATTGTTTTTCCTTTTCTGTTTTGTCTTGCGAAAAATGTCCAAGGTTCAATTTGTGATATATGCATTGACAATAATTTGCTAACTCATAAATATTTGCATACGAAACAAAGGATTAATTACAGGTAACATTAGAAACAGGGGCAATAAAAGAGTTGTCTAAGTAATCTAATTGTTCTGTCCTCCAAGGTACCAAGGTAGGTTCAGCTGAAGAACATAACCAATACATCCCAATTCCCCAGAGAGTGTGTCAGCAAATCAATACGCTCTCCCCAAGCAAAGCTACTATCAGTCTTAAGGAAGTTGGGTATCCTCCAGCAGATCTCAGACATTCCCCAGCACATCATACACATATTCTTAACAAGCATCCCTGGCAGTCCTCGTCTAAAGATTGTTCCCCGGCGGTATACCAGCATTCAATGGAGCTACTTCCCCGATACAGCTCAAAACTTCCCCAAGAGAGTCCAATCTAGTTCCCCAGGAAAGTTGGAATCCATCTCCCCAAGCAGTAAGCTTATCCCCAGTAGATTCTGGAAGCTTATCCTCGCAGAACACGAACACGTCCCCCGGCTTTATTCAGAAGGTTATTTCCCTACCAGGATATAACTGGGTTATCCTCAGCCAATTGTCATGGAAATATCGTCCTCGGCGAAGTCTTCCTATCCCCAGCGAAGTTCATCAAACCTTCCAACATAACTCAACAACGGTATCCCCAGCAAGTTATTATCAACAACTCAGCAAAGTATCTCTCTCCCCACAGAGTATTGCTTCCCAGCAAGATCGTTAAAGTACTTTCCTCCCCGTAGAGTTATTCCATTCGCCAAGTTTATTCCCCAACAGAGTCATCTTCTCCTACCGGTATTCTTGCAATTATCATCCCCAGCGGAAGCAAAATCTATTCTCCAACATCAGCCCAGGAGTGACTTCCCGGCACCCGTCAAGGATTTACTTTCCTAGACGAAAAATACATTCATAAGCATCGCACTTCCATACATCATTATAGCATGCATAGACGCATCATATCTTACAAATCTCATTTATGTTGAGAACATCATTGCTTGGTCCATATCATGCATTGCATATGACTGACCTTTACCTTTCAGGAAAGATTCAGTTAAATTCTCAATCATATTTCAAGACCTAGACCGGTTCAGTTAATCGACTCCAAAGATTTCTTATCCAGTCAAAGGCCTTCTCTGGTCCAGTTAAATCGACCCCAAACAGATTTTTCTGATAAAGACCCAGTTGAAGACATTCCAAGACCTAGACCGGTTCAGTTAATCGACCCTAAGATTCTCTGTTTCTTATCCAGTCCAAGGCCTTCTCTAGTCCAGTTAAATCGACCCCAAACAGATTTTTCTGATGAAGACTCAGTAGAAGTTATCCAAGGTTTTCCCAATGATTGCTATTGAGGTTGTAATCGCCTATGGTTCTCTCCCCGATACTGCGGAGATGATAATTCCATCCAAGGTTTTCTCAATGATTGCTATTGAGGTTGTAATCGCCTATGGTTCTCTCCCCGATACTGCGGAGATGATAATTCCATCAAAGGTTTTCTCAATGATTCCTATTGAGGTTGTAATCGCCTATGGTTCTCTCCCCGATACTGCGGAGATGATAATTCCATCCAAGGTTTTCTCAATGATTGCTATTGAGGTTGTAATCGCCTATGGTTCTCTCCCCAATACTGCGGAGATGGTAATTCCCACCAAGATTCTCTCAATGATTGCGATTGAGGTTGTAGTCGCCTATGGTTCTCTCCCCGATCCTGCGGAGGTGGTAATCCCAGGCTTCGCTCAACGATTGCTGTTGAAGTTGAAGTTATCCAAGACTCTCTCAATGATTGCTGTTGAGGTTGTAGTCACCTATTGGTTCTCTCCCCGATCCTGCGGAGGTAGTAATCATCCCAAGATTTTCTCAACGATTGATGTTGAAGTTAAAGACACCCAAGGTTCTCTCACCGTTCATGTTGAGGTAGTAACCACCCTTGGTTCATTCATCACCGTTTGAAGCTCCAGATTCAGCTCCTGTAACCAGTCGGGACACATCTACACAAGAATTTGAAAACCAGCTCCCGTAACAGGTCAGGTAATCATTTTTCTTTTGCAGGTATGCAAGTTCTCGCTAAGGAAGCTCTTACGCGATCAACATCCAGATGGCATCTATAAGCTCATCCACCTTCCATCATCTCTTAGCATGGCATCTATAAGCCCATCATCCTATCCATCGATCTCTAAATGGCATCTATAAGCCCATTCCACCATCACACTGCTACTATGTGAGCGCAAATTTCTGGGCACTCTAGTGTTCAATCATCTTCCACCTTCGGATTACGAAAGGCACGTCAGCCAATCTGCATCCTCAGGTCTAAGAAGATTGAACAGGGGCAACTGTTGTACCCCAAAATTTGCCCTCCCATATTCTTCAAGAAATTGCCAAGTCAAGCTTCAAAATCTCCCCAAGGGTTGCACAGTTCAAGGGCCTCCTAACAGTCAAAATTAGGGTTTTAGTTCTGACAAAGTAAATGAAGTTTCCAAGGGTCCAATCAAGTCTCACATGCCTATAAATTTGGTCAAGCATCCTCATATCAAGTTTCAAGACTTTCAGCACAAAATTGCACAGTCAAAAAACCTAATTGCACTACAGTCAACTATAGGGGCAAAATGGTCATTTGACAGTCAAAAGTTCAAATTTTTGGTCAACATCTCATTTTGAAGCCACAAACATCATTTGATCAATGCTTGATCATGATTCTCAAAGCTTGGCTCAAAAATCATCAAGATGCAAAAGTTTCCTTATTTGGACAGTTGAAAAAGTCAACTGTAAATTGACCAGGGCATAACTTCCACATGGATTATCAGAAAAATTCCATCCAAAGCTCATTTTGAAGAGAAAGACATTTCCTACAACTCATCTTCATACTTCAAGTCCAAGAAATGCTCTCACAAAAAGTTATCAATTTCAACATTATAGGTCATTTTCAAAAGTCAACAAAAAGGGACTTTAAGTCAAAGGCCATAACTTGAGATTGGTAAATCAAAATGACATGGGACCAAAGGCATTGGTTAGAGGACTCAAAGATATTTCCAAAATGTCCAAGAACATGAGCAAAGCTTAAAAATTGAGCAAGTTATGCCTTGTGGAAGTTGGGAAATTTTTGGATATTTTGAAAAGTCAACATTGCTTCAAATGACCTAAAATTGCCAATGGGCCTCTTTTTCTTCCACAATTCATCATCCAAGGCATGTGCACGACCATTTGGCCCAAAGGGAAGTTTTTATCATTTTTATTTTATTTATTTGAATTTTTAAATGCTAGAAATTCATTTAATTAATTAAAATATATAAAAAATGCTAAACCTAGGTTTTTCGATCTTTTTATGCATGATATATACTCAATATTTCGTGCAAATCAGATTAGGGAAGAATTGAAGGTGATTGGATATGATTGAGAGCAAATGTGCATGAAAAGATTGGAAAATATTTTGCCATAAAAATCAATATCCATACATCAATTCCTTGATTCCTTGGACAAGAAAACTTAACCTAAATCATTCACCTATACATACACAAGCAAACTCTCGTGCAAAAGGACCCTAAGCTGCGCCATATCCAAAGAATCAAATTCACACTTTTGCCTAAAAAATTGAAAACTGAAAACAGGGATAGAAGGCGATTCAAGGCCAAATAACCATCTCATCACCTTCCTGAGACATCAAGCAACGCGTCTGGATAGGTTTCCACATTCCTAACACCAAGAATTGGTGAATAGAACTCAGGCTTTGTCACTCTTTTGCATAAATCGTATCTTGTCATTCATAGCATAATTTTAAATTCTAACGCTTGTTTTATGTTGCTCTCATGATTCTGAAACTAACCATATGCTTTGATTAAGTTTTTGTGCGTTATTAAAGGATTCACCATGAAAGGACATTAGGGTTCTTCAATGTTCAAATTAGGGGTTTCTTGATACTGTAAAATTAGAGAACTTCATGGCCATGGTTGAAATCAGCGCTCTTAGACGAAAACAAAACGACCCTCGCGCCTAATTTCTAATGCAAGGATTCCTAATCGCTATTTTCTGGAATGGCATATTTTGGAACGGTTCAAAAACCGTTGCTTATGGTTTTGTGTTTCAGGGAATGTAGAAGAAGAAGATGAGGTGGCCATCAAGGATTGGATTGTTTGAAATCTCGCGCGAAAAACGCACTAGCGTTTGTTTTTACTTTATTATGTTTATTGTTTATTTAATATACAAAGAAGTAAAGTGGCACGATTGGCAAGGCATTGTAGTGGTAACCTCCAGGACCTGGGTTCGATCCCAGGTCCCCATCCCTTTGCAATATTGTTTTCCTAATTGTCATTCTATGCAGCGTCTCTCTTGAGGAACACCATGCATCCACAAAATCAAGCCATTCACGCACATGCTGAGATCAATCCAAGGGCTATGGTTGGAAGCATATCATGGACATGAGTCAAAGGCATTGCACGCTGGCATGAGAAGTCAACCAGGCCAAAGCTATTGGGCCCAAATTGTTGGACCTCACCCTCCACTTGGGGACAGAACCCCCCTAGGTTTGCAAATCTTTTATATTTTTTTTCATTTTTTATTTTAATTCAATTACAATTTTTAATTAGTTAATTAATTTAAATATTTTCATAACAAATTTAAAAAACAACAAAAAAATCAGAAAAGACAAAATTTAAAATATATTTAATTTTTTAATATTTTGTAAATAAATAACATTAATTGATTTTAGTTTTAAACTTAGGGTTAATTTTTAATATTTTTTTAATCAATTTAAAATTTGGTAGAATTAGGGTTTGTAATAATTTTTATCCTTTTTATTTTCTTTTCACAATGATTAATTATTAAATATTATTTTTGTAATTAAATTGCATGTAATTAGTTAGGTTAATTTAGGTTTAACTTTAATATTCTTTCTTAATAAATTAAAAAAATGTAGAATTAGGTTTTAATTTCATTAAAAAGGGTCCAACGCCCTCGTTCCTAATTTTAATTTAATTCGCATATTTATTTCTTTTTCTTGTAAATATTCATGTACTTCTCCCAAAGCCGTGTAAATATTTATCTTTCGCACTTTACTTTATTTCTTTATTTTATGTCAAATCGGGTCCTGGATTTTAATTTGGCGATGTGGACCCGCGCCTTTGTAATAGTTTAGGAATTTTATCTTTCCGCACTTTTTAACTGTTAAATAAATGCATGCAAGAATGAATGACAAAAATAAAAACAAACGCGTAGCTCACTCATAACATGACAAGACAAAAATAAATGAATCTGACACACAAATCACACACCACCCCTAGGGTACGCCTCACTGTTGCCTTGCCTCGAAAGGTGATCGTCGAGTAGAGGATGTCTTAGTAAGTCCTCGTGATCCGGGAACCTGGCATGAGGGTAGCTTCTAAGGTGTCTTCCCATTGCTCTGGTGATCACCATGTCCCGAACCTCGAATTGACCCGAACATCTCCAACGGTGGTGCTACCTACCTCTCAATGGTGGGATGGCACTACTTTAAAGGACATTTACACAGACGAATTCCTTAGGGTAGGTAGACGACTCTAGATACTTGCTCTAATTTCAAAACAAATAAAAAATACTTTTCACACCGACACCTTTTCAAAAAGCTTTCGAAAGCAATTTTTCAAACACTCTTGAGGACCGATACAAGAGTCGAACTGAAATTTTCAAAGAAACTTTTTTAAAACCCACAGTTGAAAAGCAAACAAACCATTTTTGAAAACACAAGTGAGCAAGTATCTAAGAGCCCATGGATAACCATGGATAGAAAGGGTGCTAACACCTTCCCTTTCTATAACCTACCTCCCGAACCGAGAGCAATCTCTTTAAGGAATTTTTCTGTGCTTTTGTCCTTTCCATTTGGAGAAAATAAAAGACGGTGGCGACTCTTGCTTTCGCGATATTTCGCGAACCAGCGTTAAACAGTCAGTTCCAGATCCACCGATCACAAATAGCAAGATGGCAAATGATCTTGACGGAATATGACATCCAGTATACAACTCGAAAAGCAATCAAAGGAAGTGTATTGGCAGACCATTTGGCACACCAACCTGTGGACGATTACCAGTCGTTGAACTTTGAATTTCCAGACGAAGATATCATGGTAGTAACTGATTGTGAAGTACCTGGACCGGATAAAGGACCTGAGGAAGGATCCCGATGGTCTATGCACTTTGACGGAGCCTCAAACGCTTTGGGTAATGGTATTGGCGCTGTGATCATATCCCTTAAAGGCACTCATACTCCACTCACTTCCCGACTATGTTTTAACTGCACCAACAACATGGCGGAGTATGAGGCATGTATCATGGGTCTTCAAGCTGCAATCGACTTAAGGATCAAGTTTCTGAGTGTATTCGGAGATTCCGCTCTCGTGATCAATCAGGTCAAAGGCGAGTGGGATACGAAACACCCAAATCTTATTCCTTACAAGGAGTATGTGCTGACATTGCTTCCCCACTTTGAAGAGATAACTTTTGAACACTTCCCAAGAGAGAAGAATCAGTTGGCGGACGCACTGGCTACAATGTCTTCTATGTTCAAAGTCAAGTGGGACAACAAAGTGCCCCGGATCATTATCTGGAAATTGGACAAACCTGCATATTGCTGTGATCTTGAGGCCGAAGAGGTAACAGAGAAACCCTGGTATCATGAAGTAAAGAGGTACTTGGAAGCTCAAGAATACCCCGAAGGTGCATCTGTTAATGACAAGAAATTCTTGAGAAGGTTTGCAGCAAAGTTCTTTCTCAGTAATGGCATTCTCTACAAGTGAAACCATGATTCAACTTTACTGCGTTGTGTGGATAAGACTGAAGCAGAAAAGATCATGGCAGAACTACATGAAGGTACATTCGGAACACATTCCAGTGGACATACCATGGCGAAGAAAATCCTTCGGGCGGGGTATTTCTGGTCCACAATGGAAGCCGACTGTTATCGGCATTCGCGAACTTGTCATAAATGTCAGATCTATGCGGATAAGGTGCACATTCCTCCGGTACCTCTGAACGTCTTGACAGCACCTTGGCCTTTTGCAATTTGGGGCATCGATATGATCGGCGAGATCCGACCTACGGAATCCAATGGGCACCATTTCATCTTGGTAGCGATTGATTACTTCACAAAGTGGGTTGAAGCGGCTTCCTACGCCACTGTAACCAAGAACGTCGTGGCACGATTCATTCGACACAACCTGATCTGTCGATACGGTGTACCTGAAAGGATCATTACAGACAATGGTACCAATCTTAACAACAAAATGAGCACTGAGCTCTGCGAGCAATTCAAGATACAGCACCACAACTCTTCACCTTACCGACCGAAGATGAATGGGGCTGTAGAAGCAGCAAATAAAAATATTAAGAAGATTGTGCAGAAGATGACAGTGACCTATAAGGATTGGTACGAGATGTTACCGTTTGCTCTTCATGGGTACCGTACCTCAGCAAGAACGTCAACCGGGGCAACTCCTTTCTCCTTGGTCTATGGCATGGAGGCAGTCTTGCTGATTGAAGTCCAGATACCCTCTCTCCGGATAATGAAGGATGCAGGCTTGAGCGAAGATGACTGGATCCAGACTCGACTTGATCAATTAAACCTGATTGACGAAAAGAGACTCACTGCCATCTGTCATGGTCAAACGTATCAGAAACGGATGATCAGGGCATTTAACAAGAAAGTCAGACCACAAGAGTATCAAGTTGGGGACCTGGTAATCAAGCGCATCATTCTTCCTCAAAGCGATCCCAGGGGAAAATGGACCCCTACGTACGAAGGGCCATTTGTGGTTAAACATGTGTTCTCAGGAGGAGCCATGATTCTAACCACCATGGATGGTGACGACCTTCCTCACCCCGCTAATGCAGACATAGTAAAAAGATACTACGCGTGAACTAAAGACCCGCTAGGTTGACACACCTAGGCAAAAATAAGGGCTTCCCGGCGAATCAAAAGGGTTCGGGCAAAAATAAGGGATGAAATGAAAAGAATCTGTACACCCGGCAAGTCGAAAACCTGAAAAGGCGGCTTGGGCAAAAATGGGTATCCCAGTGGACTGAAAACCCGAAAGGGAGGTCCAGGCAAAAGTTAGGGATAAGCGTAATATTATGTCTCATTGGATCACCTTGCATCCAGAATTCGGCATCAACTATCAGGGCTCAGACTTCGGTATCGATCAATCAGCTTCACCTTCAACTAAGCGGCAAAATGATGAGACGCTTGAAGACATAAAGGCGATAGCAGAGTCGTTACCCAGTGGGATTAGTTTTTCACATAGCTGTTTTGTTTCCTTTTCAAAATTGTATAAACTCTATGTTGTTCGGCGGCGTTCTCTTACTAGGACGTCAGCCTCCTGTACATAAACGCCTATTTACAGGCAAATTTCAAAATCAATACAAGTTCGATTTTTCAGACAAATTATCCATTGCTTTTCCTTTTTTGTTTTGTTTTGCAAAGAACATCCAATGCTCATTTTTGATATATGCATTTGACGTTAAATTGCTAGATCATAAATGTTTACATACGAAACAAAGGATTAATGACAGGTGACATCAGAAACAGGGGGCAATTTTGAAGTGACCAAGCGGTCTAGTTGCTTTGTCCGCCAAGGTACCAAGGTAGGTTCAGCTGAAGAACATGACCAAGCTACCTCAACAATCCTCAGCGGAGTTCATCAAATTCTCCGACATAATTTATCAGCAGAATCCCCAGCGGAGCTCTCATCAAAGCCTCAGCGAACTATCTCTTCCCACGGAGTACTTCCCCTCAGAGTGATCTCCCCAACAAGTGTATGCCCCAACGGAGTCATCTTCTCCTATCGGTTTATCTTGCCACCATAATCCCCAGCAGAAACGAAGAACTCTTCTCTTCATTATCAGCCCAAGATTTGATTCCCCGGCCGGTCGTCAAGGATTTATTTTCCTAGATGAAAATACATTCATAGACGTTTCATATTTCATACATCCTATTTACATACATGACAAAGTGCATACAACACTAACTCATTTTGAGTATCATGACATCATGCATCTCATACATCATGACATTGCATACCATTGATATTTTGCCTTTTCAGGAAAAGGATCAATCCAAAAGATGATTACTATCAAATATCACGAATCCAGATTCGATTCCTGTATCTAGCCAGGGCACATCTGTGAGTGATTGATTGTAGATTCGATACCTGTATCTAGCCAGGGCATATCTGCATAAAGAGTTTGAAGGTCAACCCCTGTAACAAGCCAGGAAATTATCTTTCATTCTCAGGTCAGAGGTTTACCCCTGTATCCAGCCAGGAAAGCCATCTCCACCAACCTTTTACAATTTCAGATTCGATACCTGTATCCAGCCAGGGCACATCTGAAGACAACAATTCTAGATTCGATACCTATATCCAGCCAGGGCACATCTGTCGACAGCATTTTCCAGATTCGATTCCTGTATCCAGCCAGGGCACATCTGTGAGCAACATTTTCCAGATTCGATACCTGTATCCAGCCAGGGCACATCTGAAGACAACAATTCCAGATTCGATACCTGTATCCAGCCAGGGCACATCTGTCGACAGCATTTTCCAGATTCGATTCCTGTATCCAGCCAGGGCACATCTGTGAGCAACATTTTCCATATTCGATACCTGTATCCAGCCAGGGCACATCTGAAGACAACAATTCCAGATTCGATACCTGTATCTAGCCAGGGCACATCTGTCGACAGCATTTTCCAGATTCGATTCCTGTATCCAGCCAGGGCACATCTGAAGACAACAATTTCAGATTCGATACTTGTATCCAGCCAGGGCACATCTGAAGACAACAATTCCAAATTCGATTCCTGTATCCAGCCAGGGCACATCTGTGAGTAACATTTTCCAGATTCGATTCCTGTATCCAGCCAGGGCACATCTGTGAGCAACATTTTCCAGATTCGATACCTGTATCCAGCCAGGGCATATCTGTATAAAGGGACTGAAGATCAACACCTGTAACAAGCCAGAAAACATCTTCCTCTCTCAAAGTACGCAAGTTCTCGCTAAGGAATCTCTTACGCGATCAACACTTCCAAATGGCATCTATAAGCCCATTCCCGACAAGGTTCTGTCACACTTCCAGATGGCATCTATAAGCCCATCCTCATATCCATCCTATCTCCAAATGGCATCTATAAGCCCATCCCCGCCATCACATTGCTGATACTCCAGCATGCGAGTGCAAATTTCCGGGCACTCTAGTGTCCAATCTCCTTTTACCCTCGAGTCGTGAAAGGCAAACTTGCCCATCTAACTCTTCAAGTTCAAGAAGATTGATCAGGGGAAACTGTTGTACCCCAAAATTTTCCCTCGCATTTTTCCACGAGAAATCACATCCTCAGGCTTTTCCTGATTTTTTTCAGATTGGCTCAAGAATCGGTCAAACAGACTTTTCTCATCAGTCAGACAAAATTAGGGTTTTCATTGATTTTCATGGCTCTGGAACAATTCAAACAGTTGGTTTAGGGTTTTGGTTGATTTTGGCTCAGCTTTGATCAGGCGAACGCTTCTTTGGCATTTGATCAGAATCAGGGTTTTATGCGCATATCTCTCAAGAAGAGTTAGTTCTATCAATGCTTTTCAAGTGACTCTGAAATGAGAACTGAGGCTGCCGGTTGTTAATTTGCGTTTGTTTGGATTTAATCAGTGAAAAGAGGCAGATGGACGTTTTGTTTAATTAACTGTCGTCTGGTTTGAAACTGTGCTTTACTTTGGATAATTGGAGTGTCGGGGTTGTTATTGATTATAAGACCAGTGTTTATCAATTGATTATTTATTTTTAAGTTAAGATAATTGGAGTTTATTTCCATTTTATTTTAATTTAAGAATTATAAGTAATTAGATAAATATTATAAGCAATTAGATAAATATTATAAGCAATTAGATAAATATTTGAAGAAGAATTAAAAATGAATGACAAATAAAAGGACTTTTATTTATTTTTAAATTATTTGTACAATTGTTTTTGTTTACAAAATGTTTACAATAATAATATTACAGTAATTTAAATTTAAATAAAACTATCCTAATATTTTTCTAAGTCTTCAATTCTTCATCCTCCATTTATCGCTTTTCCTCTCCATTTGATTTTTTATCTGCAAAGAAAAGAAGAAAAAGTCAGAAGCAGATAAATAATTAAAAGCGGATAATTAATTTAGGCTCATCATTAAAGGCAACTGACTGGAATCAGTTAGCCCTCTCCGCAAATCACGGGATTTCTCCCAGTTCACAAAGAGGGATGAATATTGCTTGCTAAACATGAATGCACAAGTATTGAAATGCACAAATTCAAATTTTGTCAAAACCAACTGCATAGTTCAAAACCAACTGCATAGTTCAAAACCAACTGCATAGTTCAAAACCAACTGCATAGTTCAAAACCAACAACATGTATAAAAGTTCAAATTGCCAAAACAAAGTCCAATGTCAAACTGTCCAAAATATGGAAGGATGTCAAGATACAAAGGCTCCTCCATACTATAACAAAGATGCAGGAGAGCTGAAGAAGGAAAGTATGCAGGTTAAGACCATATATGCAAGCAAACTAGTCCTATTTCATCATTTTCCAGCCTGTATGCCTTTTCAGAAAAAGTACACATAACATTATTTTAATGTTTTGATTGGTACTAGAGAGAGAGAAGAGAGGAGAAGTTAGGCTTACTGACTTTTGGCTTTAGGCACAAATATATAAAACAAACTGCAATGAAACGGTAGAAAAGGGCGAAAAATCACAAAACAAATATACAGAACATCCAAACCTCACACTAAGCATACACCTGCTAAGCCTCACAAGCCTTAACAAAAAACAGAACTCAGGGCAAGCAAAAAGCCTAAAAAACAAACTCTTGGCCTCAAGCTTAACCTTCCAAGCCTGAAGCTCGCACCAGCAAACCTCCATCCTAAAACCTGTTCAAACCTTCAGCATTAAAACAACCATAACCTGCTAAAGACCTCAACAAACCTTAAAACCATGGCCTGAAAACCAGTGAACCTGTCAAGCCTCCAGTAAACAAAAAATAACAAGCCTAAACCTGTCAAAAGGCCTCACAAACCTGAACCAAGCTAACGACCTGTTGAAGCCAACAAACATGAAATAGAAATCAAGCATACAAGGCAACCCACAAAAGGCCCTCAGAAAAACATCATCAGAGGCAACATACCAACCATCAAAGCATTTCATAACAGGCATACTCAGAATAATCAAGGCAACCAAACACAAGACAAGTGTTTCGGGGCATTTGAATCGTACAAGCCAACAAGAAGAAGAGAAAGAAACATCAACAGATATACAGAAGAGGCAACACAAAGGGCCCTCAGAAAAGATTCATCACAGGGCAATAACCAAATATTCAAGCATACTAGGCAGGCATCAAGATAACCAGAGGAAGAGGATAAAGAAGCAAACAGAAGCGAGGCAAAGATATAGAGGAGAAAGTAAGTCAAGCCAAGTTTTCAGAATATTCATCACAAAACACAAAAGGACAAAGAAAGACACAGAATACCAGTGTCCCCAAAGCTCGCGCATCCTCAAGCCACCGTGTCACATGTTTCTCCGCCGTCAAGCCGCTTGAGCACCGTCGTCTTCATTCCTCTTACGTCTCCAAGAGGTAGCATTCCTCTTCTTTTCCCTCCCTTTTACAACCTCAAATAACCACAAACAACACAAAATCAGAATCAATAATGGAAGAATCATGACATGCAAGACACAAATTGTTAAAACCCTAAAAAACGCTAAGATAAAAGTTGTCACCTTGAACGAACCATCGCATGCTTGACCGTGGAGAGGAGGATGTAGAGGAGGCGCTGGTGGCTTGGGCGAAGAAGGAAACTCGGGCGAAGGCGAAGTCGAACGAGATGACGAACGAAGAAGCGAACGAACGGCGCTGTATTTCTCAAACCCTAAGCCTTTCACCCAACTGAACACAAAACCCATCAACCCTAAAACATTTGTCTCAAATCAGTGGGCCTCAACCCTCTTCGTTTCCCTTAAGCCCAAAGCGTGTTCCTGAACACACCCCCCTTTTTCTGTTTGGGCCTAAGACCCTAAAAGCCCATCCCCCATCTTTTTTGACATAAAAAAAAAACTATTGTTTTATTTAATTTTTATATTAATTTTTGTTTTGTTAAATAAATATACTAACTTTATTTTACACTAATTAAACTATACTTAATACTAGTTCTAATTTTTACATTAACAATACCTTTTTATATATGATATAATTATAATTTTGTATATAATACATTATTTAAAATACACCATAAACGTTTTCTTTTTCTCTAATTAAAATAATTTTATTTGTAAATAAACACTAATACATAAAAATAATTCTTAAAATAATACTTTACATTAATACTAAAAAATACATAAGATTTAGAATTATTTAAAACACATTTTTCTTTAATACTTATTTTGATTTATACCTAAATACATAATTTTTCTTTAAGTTAATACATTTCTTTTCTTAAAAATATTTTGTACATAAATAAATCAATACGTAATTTTTTTTCTCAAATTTAAAACATTTTCCTTTCCTTTAATTAAAATACTTTTTTGTGCATATTAAAGAAATATACAAGATTACCAAATTAAATAAACGAAATATTTAATTCCTTTCATTAAATTAACGATACTTGATAACACATTAAATTCACATCTCGCACTTGTAAATAAATTACACTTACACATACACAATACATTTTACATTTGATACATTATACATTTGCTATACATTATATTGTTTACATTCGATCGCGATTCGATTTGGTTTTAATTATTTAAGTCTCATCCCCATTTGTACATTTATACCCCCACTCTCGGATATTATTTGTAATAGCGTAGACTTTAGAATTCCCGCAATTTACCGCTTTCGAATTATACCATGGTTAGACCTAGGGTTTGTATGTACATAAAATCAAACGCTAGATAACCTAACACAAAGATAAATGCATGACAATCAATACACAATTCACACTTGCACCCCTAGGGTAATCCCACTCGTTGCCTTCCAAAATGGGCCATGCTTGCACGTCGAGTTCCTTTGGCAAAAACAAATTCAAAATGACCATAAGTCCCTCGATGACGCTTTCGAAAGTCGCCTATCAAAATGATCAAGTCCCTTCAAGCAAATTGCCAAAGACACTTGGCACCATTGCATTCATGGTCCATACGATGACCCACGCCTGTCCCGTTAAACATCCTAAACGCAAGATTGTCCACCAAATATAATGGTGGAACAAAATTGTTAAAAAGGGTTAAAACATGAGAAAAACCTTTGAGTACAATAGGGGTAGACCAAAATCTTAGTTACTTGAGATCAACTTGCAAAAACACTTGCCTACTTTTCAAAACTACACTTCACAAACACTTTCAAAACAAACTTTTAAAAACATTTGAAACATCTTTTCGAAAAGATACACACCTTTGTGAAACACTCAAACACGAGTCACTACATTGGTTGCCTAAGACAAGGAATCTTCTTCAAAAACATTTTCAAAACACACACACACACCACAATTTCAAGAAATCGAAAATCAAGGCAAGTGATCTAAAACCAAGTAACTAAGAGCCCATGGATAACCATGGATGAAAAGGGTGCTAATACCTTCCCTTTTCATAATCTACCCCCCGAACCCACGAAACATCTCAAAAGGTTTTTCCTGTGCTTTTTAACCTTTCCTTTAGGATAAAATAAAAAGTCGGTGGCGACTCTTGCTAAACCGAACAAGTGCGAATACAAACGCAAAACTCAAGTCAGTTCTCCCACCGTATCACAGTGAGTATATGGGATAGAATGAATACCTGAACCTTTGGAAACGGAGGGTATTTATAGCCCCCAGCGCTGGGCCAAGGTTCCTTCATTGGGCCGGGCAGGTTTGGCCCAATGGAGGAACTGCCAGGTTCTACGTGCGTAGTGGGGACCCGCACGTGGTCCCCTTCCTGGATGTCCTGCGTGAAGTGCGGGCGAACAAGGACGCGGTCTTTTCGGGGTCCCGTTGAGAGTGCAGTGGACCGTGTCCGCTGCTGAAGGAGTGCTCGAGCTGAGGTCGAGCTGGATAGCACGAGGACGGGGATGTCGCCCAGAGACGTGTGTCGGGCATAGTTATGGTCCTTAGGTCGGCGTGACCCCTAGCAAGTCCGTTTGGATTGGGCCTTTATCGTTGCTCTTGGGCCAGCCCGGCCCAGTCCAGAACAATAATAATAACTAAAAAAATAATAACAATTAGTAATAATAAAAGGAAAAGGATTAAACTAAAATTTCCAAAGAACAAATAATAAAAAGAAATTAAAATTAATTTTAATTTTAACAATAACCCAACTTAAAAAAATTGAATTAAAATTAGAATCAAATCAAGATTAATATTGAAAGAAAGAAGTAAAAAATTATAATAACTAAAAGAATAAAAAGGAAAAGATATTAATTATATTTTGTTTGATTTTTTTTTTGAATTAAAATAAAATAATGACAACACATATTTTTTAAGATTTTTTACTAAATTAAAACTAAAAGATTATAACTTTGGCTTAAATGATACAAGAAAAAATCTAAATAAAATTTAAAGAGACTATTTTTTTTTTAATAAAAATGTAAATAAAATGAAGATGACATGAACTAAAAATAATTTTTATTTTAAGGATTTTTTCAGGAAATAAGAATAAGAGAAGAGAAAGTGTAAAATGTATGATCGGACAAAAACATAGTCCAAAATTAAAAATCAAATTCGTGAAACGACTTCTAACGTCAACAATTTTTTGTGGCTTTTCAATGCATAATTTTCCCTTGACTTGTAAAGAAAAGTCGTAGATGATGTCAAGAAAAATCATGTGCAAAAACAACTGCTAAAAAATGTCGAAATTTGAAGAAGTTATGAATTTTTAAAATCTGCTTTGAAAATTGATAAAAATAGGTCAAATCGCTTGTGAACGCTTGCAATGTAATGATGCAGATGGGAGGTGATATCTTAGGTCAAAATTTGGGGTATGACACTAACCATTTCAAGGGTTCGGATCTTCATCTTTGTTCTTGTTTTGTAGGTCATGGAATCTCTTCGCAGGAAAACAATTCAAGTCAACCTTGTGAGAATCCCTCCTCAACTCAAGGAGCTTACTTCC
Source organism: Vicia faba (assembly GCA_948472305.1). Taxonomy (NCBI): domain Eukaryota; kingdom Viridiplantae; phylum Streptophyta; class Magnoliopsida; order Fabales; family Fabaceae; genus Vicia; species Vicia faba. The sequence goes on along the minus strand of OX451736.1, from coordinate 1,764,492,327 downwards.
AGGATTCCAGAGGATTCTCTCTTCAGTGAAAGACATGGTAGAATCCTCAACTTGGTCAACACTAACACTAAAGAAGACATGGTGAAAGTGCTCTTCCAGTTCTTTGACCCCCTACACCACTGTTTCACATTCCCTGATTATCAATTGGTGCCTACTTTGGAGGAATTTTCTCAACTCCTGAGAATTCCTATTCTTCATCAACTACCCTACAACGGTACGGAAAAAGAACCAAAGCTTGAAGATGTTGCTCAAGCATTACACTTGCAACCATCTGACATCAAGGGGCATTGGGAAACCAGAAGTGGTGTTAAGGGCTTCTTGGCAAAGTTTCTGTTTGAGAAGACACAAGAATGTTGGAATTCTCTTGATCTACAAGCCTTTGAAGAGATTGTGGCACTCCTTATCTATGGGTTTGTCTTGTTCCCAAACCCTGATCAACTTATAGATGTGAATATTGTCAAGATTTTCATGTCCAGGAATCCTATACCTACATTGCTTGGGGACATCCTAAACTCATTTTACACACGAACAATGAGGAAAAGAGGTGTTCTCATATGTTGTACTCCTCTCCTAGCAAGGTCGTTTATTTCTCACCTTCCACATTCAGTCTTGAAAAATGAGCAGGGTTTAAGGTGGTCACAACGACTGATGACCCTCACACATTCTGATGTACATTGGTGTTCTCGGTCCAGAGAAAATGTCATCATCATTGATCGTTGTGGGGAATTTCCTAATGTCCCACTACTTGAAATTAGGGGAGGCATCACCTACAACCCCTGTCTGGCTTTGAGGCAATTTGGATATGCTCGGAGGGATGGCCCTCATGACATGTTGATCCCAGACCTAGTTTTTGACTTCGACAACGATGCGCAACGACTTTGACAAAGGTTCATCAGAGCTTGGAGGATGCCTAACAAGGTAGATAGTAAGACACTGGGGCACAAGAATTCCATCCCCCTTGAGCCTTATCTCAAGTGGGTACGAGCCCGCTCCCAGAATCTTATTGTGAACGGTGGAAATAGAACTGACTGTTTAAAGTTGGATCGCGTATGTCGCGGAAGCAATAGTCGCCACCGTCTTTTATGTTCTCCAACATGGAAAGGACAAAAGCACAACAAAATTCCTTATTGAGAATGTCTCTCGGTTCGGGAGGTAGATTTATAGAAAGGGAAGGTGTTAGCACCCTTTCTATCCGTGGTTATCCACGGGCTCTTAGGTACTTGCTCTTATGTTTTCGAAAGATGTTTGCTTTTCAAATGTTAGTGGGTTTTGAAAAAAGTTTCATTGAAAAATTCCTAAGTAACTCTTGTATCTGTCCTCAAGAGTGTATGAAAAATTTGTTTTGAAATCTTTTGAAAGTGTCAGTGTGAAAAGATTGTTTTGTTTGTTTTTTAGAGAGCAAGTACCCATGAGTCATCCACCTACCCTAAGGAATTAGGCTGTGTAAGAGTCCTTAAGGTAGTGCCATCCCACCATTGAGAGGTAGGTAGCTCCACCGTTGGAGGTGTTCGGGTCAATTCAATTTTAGGGATAGTGTGGTCACCGAAGCAATAGTAGGACACCTTAGAAGCAACCCTAATGTCCTAGATCCTTTTTAATCTGAGGCAACCGTTTCGAGGCAACTGGATCTTAGACATAAGGGCGACCGCTAAAACACCCTATACTTGACGACCACTTTCGAGGCAACGAGTGAGGCGTACCCTAGAAGTGGCATGTGCATTGTGTGTTGTTTTCATGTTAACATTTATCTTGGATCATGCAATTGTGAGCTACGAGTTGTTTTTAATTATCATACATTCTTTAATGCAATTTAGCAGTTAGGAGTGCGGAAAATAAAATACGGAAAGATAAAAGCTACGCTATTACAAGGCGCGGGTCTATACATCGCCAAAAAAATAAAGACCCATTTTTGATAAAGATGCGGAAAGTAAAGAAAAGCAGTAAACCTAATTACTATTACATCCTTAGAAGCAGTTACATAATAATCAAAATATAAAAATAACGTGCGAAAGAATTAAACTGGAACGTCCGAGGGTTTTGACCCTTTTGAGAAATTATGAGCTTTTTGTCCTTTGCTTGAAATTAAATTAAAATTAAACCTAATACTAATTTAATTAATTATTTACAAGAAAGATATTTTTTTGTGTTTTTTTGTATTTAATGAAAATAAAGAAATTCAAATCAAAAGAAAACCCTAGTTCTAAGTTTATTTTTATTAAGAAAATGTTAAAGTTAACCTAATTTAAGCTAATTAATTAATTTACATTTGTATGTACAAAAAATAATAATAATTAATAATGATAACAATAATAAATTAAGAAAAAAAATGTCAAAACCTAATTCTATGCAATTTTTATTTATTAAGAAAAAGGATTAAAGTTTAAAAATAAACTAAGTTAATAGTTAATATTTATTTACAAAAATAAGTTAATGGTGAAATTAATAAATAATTACAATATATTCATAATTTTTATTTCTGATTTTTATTAGGAAAAATGAATTTGTTGTGAATTAATAATAATAATTAAAAGTATTAAAAGAAATTAAAAGAAAAGAAAATAAAATTAAAAATGCAAACCAAAGGGGGGTGTGATGGCCCAAAGTGGAGGTAAAATTAAGAAATTCTGGCCCAAGAAGACCAAGCCACGTTTGACTTTTCATGATCACGTGCGTGCTGTTTGACTGGGCACATGATACTCCTTCTCTTGCAGCCCTTGGATTGATAGTCACAGCCACTTGGCACATGGAGCACTGAAGGTTCATGATAGATCCTTGACAAAGCGCTGCACTGGAACGTGTTGGAAAAAAGATCAATAATTATATGGGGGACATGAGAATCAAACCCAGGTCCCAGTGTTTGCCAGACACGTCTCCAACCATCTGAACTATGATGCGCATTTGTAAACATAATGGATGATGAATATTATATAAAAAAACAAACATTATGACATGAAACCAAAAATAACGCGCGCTGAGTTTGAATCACCCAGTCACACGTTGCCACACCTTCTCCTTCTTCGTTTCACCTGTAAATATAAACAAGATAGCGGGGGTTTTAAACCCCCACAAACCAAACGTGCCAAGAATAGCGATTAGAACTATGGATGATATAAAAAGAGCGCGAGGGTTCCATTCAATTCGTCTTGAGCTTCTGAGTTTAACTGTATGTGTCTCAACGCCTGATTTTTCCTTAATAAGAAAGCCCTAATTTTCAAGCTTCTAAACCCTAGCATTCGTCCATGGTAGATTTCGATTCAGGATGTTTCAACACAATTAATCCATACCAAAAGCTTCAGGAAGATGTTAGCAACACAAATCAATAATCAAAACATGTCAATGATGCATAAAAATTGGAATTCGATTATGGACATGTTTGTTCAAACCGTGATTCTGTTTGGTCGTTTCTTTGTGTATTAGAGCTTGTTCTTGATGGCAATGGATTCCTGGCAATGTCAGCAACACGTTGGAACCACTTTCAAGCTTTGAATTCACCTGCAATATTGATTTCAGTTTTCAAGTATTTCTTGAATTTTTGCAATTTGGTTATGGAGTTCTATGGCAGCTTTCACGTTCTTAGCAATAGGGTTGGGTTCAGCATCTTTATGTGAAGAGAATTAGGTTAATTTTAAGCCCATAAATCCATTGTATTCAAGTTTGAATATATGATTGCCAATCAAATCTTTTTCAATCTTTTCTTTCATGAAACCTTGCCAATCATGGATATTTTGAGGTCCTTGAGGTGCACACGAATTGCCAGCTTGCCCTAGCCTTATTTTCTTTACAAAAAGATTTAAAAAGCATATCTTTTGAATTTTCCTACAATTAAAACCAATTAAATGAATTAATATTAATATAAATTCAATTAATTAATTAAAAATAAGAAAATAAATCAAATTAATTTCAATGGGTCGTGCATAGGCTTTGGGTAAAGTTTCAAGAAGAAATTTGAAGCCCATTAGCAAAAATGAAATGTTTTAGGCAAAGTTGACTTTTGAAAGTTCCCAAAAATTTCCCAACTTCTCCAATGCATATCTTGCTCAATTTTGAATCTATGAACATGTTCTTGGACATTTTGGAAAGGTCTTGAAGTCCTCTAACCAATGCCTTTGATCCCATGTCATTTTGATTCACCAATCTCAAGTTATGGTCTTTGACTTAAAGTGCCTTTTTGTTGACTTTTGAAAATGACCTATAATGTTGAAATTGATAACTTTTTGTGAGGGCATTTCTTGGATTTGGAATGTGAAGATGAGTTGTAGGAAATGTCATCCCCTTAAAAATGAGCATTGGATGGGATTTTTCTGATGAAACATGAAAAAGTTATGCTCTGGTCAATTTGCAGTTGACTTTCCAACTGTCCAAAAATAGAAACTTTTGATTCTTGAGACTTTTTGAGCCAAGCTTGTGGAATCATGATCAAGAATTGATCAAATGATGATTGTGGCTTCAAAATAAGATGTTGACCAAAAATTTTGACTTTTGACTGTCAAATGACCATTTTACCCCTGCAGTTGACTGTGAAGCAATTAGGGCTTTTTGACTGTGCAACTTGATGCTGTGAGTCTTGAAACTTGACATATGGATGCTTGACAATGTATATAGGCATATGGGACTTGATTGGACCCTTGGAAACCTCAACTTCCTTGTAAGAACTAAAACCCTAATTTTGACTGGCTTAGGAGGATGGTTTGACTGTGCAATCCCTTGAGTGGTCTTGTACCATTTTAAAGATGATTCTTGACAAATCTTGAAGAATATGGGAGGGCAAATTTTGGGGTACAACACTTATGATGCCATACCCTCACATTCTCCCCTTGATCAAAGAGCCTGTTATGGAAGGAGAGGTTCCATACACCATCCTACATCCTGACATGCCAACATCATGGGAAGAAATGCAAAAGAGTTGGATCCAACTCAAGGAAGAACGAAATACCTTTGAAGTCAGCTTCTATGCCAGTGAGAAGAAGGTTTTGGAGCTTACCCGCCGACTTCACGAGGAGGAGACTCTCAACACTTACATCGCATCGAAGAGGATGCGCAATGTCTTTTTACATTAAGAATTTTGTAATATTTCGCCCATGGGGCACTTATGTACTAACAAATTTCTTCTTAATATGACGTGCGTTCTTTTTGTTTGCAACAAATTTGAATTTTTGAACCCTTGAATGCATTACATGAATAACATACCATTCATCATATGCATAAACAGGTCTTCACGCCAGGTTTCCTTATCTTTCTGCTGATTATTTCAGCAAGATGGATTTGGAGCAAACGGTAAAGGATATGCAGGCACAAAATTCACAGTTCCAGCAACTCCTCATGACCTTGGCAAAGGGTCAGGAGGACCTTAAAGTTTTGTTGGAGAAGAATAAAGAGAAAAAGAAAAGGAGACCTAGAGTAGCCACTTTGGGAAGAAGATTTGAGCATCAGGCCAGGAGAGTTCTCGAGTTCCCCTCAATGTCTGACGAAGGGGCCGGTAAAGGGAAAGGGACTGCTGTGCCTTCTGAATCTGAGGTTGAAAAGGAGGAAGAGGAAGAAGACGAAGACTACTCCGAACAACAGTATCCATCAACAGATGATAAATATAAGAACCTTGAAGGTAGACTGGCAGCTATGGAGTTGCAGAGGGTGCCCGGATTGGATTTTGAAGAACTAGGGCTGGTAGCTGGGATTGTTATCCCTCTTAAGTTCCAAGTGCCAACATTTGCGAAGTACGACGGTCTGTCTTGCCCAAAGATGCACCTGAGGTCGTATGTCAGAAAAATCCAACCCCACTCATCCGATAAAGACCTTTGGGTACACTTTTTTCAAGACAGCTTGTTTGGCACGCAGTTAGACTGGTTTTATCAACTCGAAAGATCAGAGGTTCACAATTGGGAAGACTTGGCAGCTGTTTTTTATCGTCATTATCAATATAATGTTGATTTGGTGCCCACTCGTACTCAGTTACAAAGTATGGGGATGGTTTCCAATGAAGGGTTTAAAGAGTACGCCCAGAAGTGGCGTGATCTGGCTGGAAGGGTGCAGCCACCGCTATTAGATGGGAGTTAGTTGACATGTTTCTGGGGACCCTGTCTGGCCCCTTCTTCAACCATCTAATCGGGAGTTCTGCCGCGGGATTTACTGAACTGATTTTGACCGGCTAAAGGGTTAAGGCCGGTATTAAAAGTGGAAAGATTCAAAAGGATGCTTCCGCATCCACAACTATTAAGAAACCTTTCCCGGCTAAGAAGGAAGCATCTGTTGTGTATTCTCAGAAGGGATTGGGAAGAACTGAGTGTCGACCGACTGTAGGGGTTGTGATGATTCAAAATTCGTCAAATGACCAACCTCGTAACAATCAGTCGAGACTCAATCAACAACGGGTGGAAAGGCCACAACGACAGTTCACCCGCATTAACATGACGCCCGCTCAGGTACTTCCTCATTTGTTGAAGCTGAATCTTACCAGTTTAAAGGAAGCGCCAAAGAACCCTAACACCTTCTCTTCATACTACCACTCTAATGCCAAGTGTGCTTACCATTCCGACAGTGCTGGGCACGATACCAATAATTGTTGGGCGCTTAAGAACAAAATCCAGGATCTGATTGATGCTAAGGAAGTCGAATTTGATGCTCCTGAGAAGCCCAATGTTATATATGCTCCGATGCCCAAGCACGACCACAATATTCATGCTGTTATGGAGGACACTCATGTTACTGGTGTTGTTGAGCTACTGACGCCGTTACTTGTGATTAAGGAAAATTTGTTGAGAGCCAGGATCTTTCCTGGTTGTGGTAAAGACTGTTATTTTTGTTTGAACATACGAGGTGATTTCCCAATGTTGAAATCAGGTGTCCAACGCCTGATGGATACCCAAGAGATACTTTTCCAGAAAACCCTTGTTGATACCTTCAATCCTACTACTCTTGATACTTTTACTTCTACAACCAACGATATTGCAATCATAACCATTTTCGATAATCCTCCCAAGGCTTGCAAAAGGCCTGTTAGGATTACACCCAACTCTGAATGTGTACCATTAAAGATCACCATGTCGAGACTCGTCCCGTACCAATCCAGCAAAACAATACCATGGAACTATGGGGGAGAAATCTTCTACCATGGTATCAAACAAATCAAAACAGTCCAAGAGATTTCTGAAGAAGAAAACCCTGATATAAGGAACACCGCGGGTACAAGAAAGATAACCCACAGTGGCCGGATCTTTTCTCCGGAGATTGCTCCCCCTCGAGCAGTTTTCGGACCCTTGAAAGCTTCTGCACCTGTTGGCCCATCCGTGCAAGGCCCATTGATTGAAGAATTAGATACTCCTGAAGTAAGACCATCTGCTGAAACTACCGACAAGGGTAAGGGGATACTGGAAGTGCCTGTCAGGACGAAGGTCCATGTTGTGGTTATCCCTGAAACCACTCAGAAAGAAATGGATGAAATCTTGAAAATAATCATAAAAAGTGACTACGACGTTGTGGAATAGTTAGGGCAGACCCCTTCTAAAATTTCAATGTTGGCTCTTCTGCTCTGTTCTGAGGCCCACGCTAAGGCCCTGATCAAATTCTTGAAGGCGGCACATGTTCCCCAAGAGACTTCGGTTGACCAGTTTCAGGAATGTGTGGCCAGTCTTACTACTGATAATGGCCTTGGCTTTTCCGATGCTGACTTAACTCCCAAAGGAAGGAAACACAATGATGCGTTATATGTTTCAGTTGAATGTCGGGGAACCACTCTCGCCCATGTCTTAGTTGATACTGGTTCTTCCTTGAATGTGCTGCCAAAGAAAGCCTTAGACCGCTTGGACTGCGAAGGACTGACTCTCAAGCCTAGTAACATCATTGTTAGGGCTTTTGATGGTTCCAAGAGAATGGTTCATGGAGAGGTTGATATTCCTATCAAAGTAGGCACAAAAGTCTTCAACTCAACCTTTTACGTGATGGACATCCGTCCGTCATATTCATGTTTGCTAGGAAGACCGTGGATCCATTATGCCGGGGCAGTTACCTCCTCTTTGCACCAGATGCTGAAATATCCTATTAAGGGTAAAATTATAACGGTGCACGGCGAGGAAGAGTACATGATAAGCCACCTCAACTCCTTCCGTTATGTGGAGCTGGATGGCGAGTTCATCGAAACGCCTTTCCAGCATTTTGAGGAAGTTTCTCCCGAGGTAGCAGTCACGAAGACATTGGTTGAGGTGCCTATTGTTCCCAAGCATGTATCTAGGATGGCATCTCTCAAGGACGCAGAGGCGGTGATCAAAGAAGGGAAGAGTACAACATGGGGGCAATTGCCTGATTTTCCCCATAAGACGAACAAATTTGGATTAGGGTTTACTGCTGCAGGATAGAAGGCTATGCGTCGTTCCAAGACTGGAGGGCCACCCATAAGGATCACTCATCACTGAATTAATGTTGTAGAAGATGAAGATGAAGAGAGCCACTTTGAAGATTGGATCTTTCCGACCGTCGAAGGGGGTTTGAGCAACTGGGAAGCAAAGGATTTTGTTCCTATCACCTTTATCAACCAGTAATTTTTATCTTTGAACAATTTCCCATTTTTAGGGTCTGTAATAACTAAAACAATTCGCACACTATTTTCACCTCATGCCTTGCCCGGGGCATGTAGGTCCATTTGTAAGGGTTTGATTTTCTTCATAATTATATGCCATGTTTTAATGAATCATTGGACGTTTTTTCATCTATAAACTGTTGGGTTCATTTTCTTTCCTTTTGCATTTTTGCTTGTTTAAGGATGGTTATCCCTTACACACACCCACACTCACAAATGCAGGTACCCAGCCACTCCGGATTCCCTAGGTGACTATTCTGCTTTAGCCTTCGATAACTCTAAAGATTTGGTCAATCATGCTGAGTATGAAGTTGACGAAGATTGTGAAGTGCCGGGAGAGTTAGCCAGACTTCTACAACAAGAAGAGAGGGCCATTATGCCTCATGAAGAGTTGCTAGAAACTATCAACTTAGGGACAGAGGAAGACAGGAAGGAAGTAAAAGTGGGTGCCAACCTGGAACCAAGTGTCAAGGAGCGCTTAGTTCAATTGTTGAATGATTATGTTGAAATATTCGCCTGGTCTTATGAAGACATGCCAGGGTTAGACACAGATATCGTGGTTCACCATCTCCCTACAAGAGAAGACTGTCCACCGATCAAACAAAAGGTCCTCCGGATGAGGCCTGACATGTCTGAGAAAATCAAGGCCGAAGTAATGAAGCAATTCAAATGATGATTGTGGCTTCAAAATAATATGTTGACAAAAAAATTTGACTTTTGACTGTCAAATGACCATTTTACCCCTGCAGTTGACTGTGAAGCAATTAGGGCTTTTTGACTGTGCAACTTGATGCTGTGAGTCTTGAAACTTGACATATGGATGCTTGACAATGTATATAGGCATATGGGACTTGATTGGACCCTTGGAAACCTCAACTTCCTTGTAAGAACCAAAACCCTAATTTTGACTGGCTTAGGAGGATGGTTTGACTGTGCAATCCCTTGAGTGGTCTTGTACCATTTTAAAGATGATTCTTGATAAATCTTGAAGAATATGGGAGGGTAAATTTTGGGGTACAACAGTTGCCCTTGTTCAATCTTCTTAGACCTGAGGATGTAGATTGGCTTGCGTGCCTTTCGTGATCCGAAGGTGGAAGATGATTGAACACTAAAGTGCCCAGAAATTTGCACTCACATAGTAGAATGTTAGCAGTGTGAGGACGGGAATGGGCTTACAGATGCCATTTGGAGAGATGATGGATAAGAGGATGGGCTTATAGATGCCATCTGAAGCTGTAACAGAATCTTGTCGGGAATGGGCTTATGGATGCCATTTGGAGACTGTTGGTATGTGGATGGGCTTATAGATGCCATCTAGGTGTCGATCGCGTAAGAGATTCCTTAGCGAGAACTTGCATACCTGAGAAAGAAAAAATAATTACCTGGCCTGTTACAGGGGTTGATCTTCAAACTCTTTATGTAGATATGCCCTGGCTGGATACAGGTATCGAATCTCTAAACTCTTCATGCAGACATGCCCTGGCTGGATACAGGTGTCGAATCTATAATCAGTTACTAACAGATATGCCCTGGCTAGATACAGGAATCGAATCTGGAATTAGTCGTCAACAGATATGCCCTGGCTGGATATAGGAATCGAATCTTCAAACTCTTCAGACGTGCCCTGGCTGGATACAGGAATCGAGTCCGGAATTAGTCGTCAACAGATATGCCCTGGCTGGATATAGGAATCGAATCTTCAAACTCTTCAGACGTGCCCTGGCTGGATACAGGAATCGAGTCCGGAATTAGTCGTCAACAGATATGCCCTGGCTGGATACAGGAATCGAATCTTCAAACTCTTCAGACGTGCCCTGGCTGGATACAGGAATCGAATCTGGAATTAGTCGTCAACAGATATGCCCTGGCTGGATACAGGAATCGAATCTTCAAACTCTTCAGACGTGCCCTGGCTGGATACAGGAATCGAGTCCGGAATTAGTCGTCAACAGATATGCCCTGGCTGGATACAGGAATCGAATCTTCAAACTCTTCAGACGTGCCCTGGCTGGATACAGGAATCGAATCTGGAATTAGTCGTCAACAGATATGCCCTGGCTGGATACAGGAATCGAATCTCCAAACTCTTCAGACGTGCCATGGCTGGATACAGGAATCGAGTCCGGAATTAGTCGTCAACAGATATGCCCTGGCTGGATACAGGAATCGAATCTTCAAACTCTTCAGACGTGCCCTGGCTGGATACAAGAATCGAGTCCAGAATTTCCTTATGCAGATATGCCCTGGCTAGATACAGGTGTCGAATCCACAAGTAATCGCTCACAGATATTCCCTGGCTAGATACAGGTATCGAATCCGGAATTGCGACAGTTGATAATAATCATCTTTGTATTGACTTTTTTCCTGAAAAGGCGAAATGTTAGTTGTATGCAATGTCATGATGTATGAAATGCATGACGTTCTCAAAATAAATGAGATTGTATGTTCATGATGTGTATGTGCATGCTATAATGTATGAAGATGTGATATTTATGAATGTATTTTTGTCTAGGAAAATAAATCCTTGACGAATGCCGGGAATTTGTTGAATCCGGGGCTGATGTTGAAGAGTGGAGCTCTTTGTTTCCGCTGGGGATGGCGGTTACGAGAATAAACCTGTAGGAGAAGATGACTCCGTTGAGGGATAAACTTTGTTGAAGAGATTACTCTGCGGGGAATTACTCTATGGGAAGAGATATTTCGCTGAGGTTTTGATGATAACTCCGCTGGGGATACCGTTGATAAGTTTTGTTGGGGAATCTTGATGAACTCCGCTGGGGGATAGGAAGAACTTCGCCGAGGACGATCTTTCCGTGGTAATTAGCTGAGGATAACCCAGTTATAAGCTCTGGTGGGGAATATCCTTCTGAATAAAGCCGGGGAGGAGCGTTCGTATTCTGCAGGTGATAAGCTTCCAGAATCTATTGGGGATAAGCTTTCTACTGGGGCAATAGATTCAACTTTCCTGGGGAAGCTTTTGGACTGTACTGGGGAATGGCTCCACTGGATGTCCGGTATTCCGCCGGGGAACAATCTTAGATCAAGATTGCCGGGGATGCTTGCTAGGAATGTTTGTATACTCTGTTGGGGAATATTGAGATTTTCTGGGGGATAATCCAACTTCCTTAAGGCTGACAGTAGACTAACTCTGCTCGGGGGGAGTGTTGCTGACTTGCTAGGGATACTGTGCCTTGTTAGGGTTGATTGGAGACCAACTCTGCTTGGAGAGAATTGTTGAATCTTGTCTTACTCTGCGGGGAGTGAAGGTATCTGGGTTACATTCTTCAGCCGAACTTACCTTGGTACCTTGGTGGACAGAGCAATTAGATCGCTTAGACAACTCATTATTGCCCCTGTTTCGGATGTCACCTGTAATTAGTCCTTTGTTTCGCATGCAAATATTTATGAGTTAGCAATTAGTGTCAAATGCATATATCAAAAATGAACATTGGGCGTTCTTTGCAAAACAAAACAGGAAAAGGAAAATAGTTGGCAATTTGTCTGAATAGTGAATTTGTATTGATTTTTTGAATTTGCCTGTAAATAGGCGTTTATGTACAAGAGGCTGACGTCCTAGTAAGAGAACGCCGCCGAACGAACAGAGTTTATACAATTTTGTGAAAAAGGAAAACAAAACAGCTATGTGAAAAGAATAATCCCACTGGGTTCCAACTCTGCTATCGCCTTTATATCTTCGAGCGTCTCATCACTTGGCTGCTTAGTTGAAGATGAAGTTGATCGATCGATGCCGTCTGAACTTGATGGTTGATACCGGATTATGGATGCAAGGTGATTCAATGAGACATAGTATTACGCTTTAATCCCTAACTTTTTCCTGGACCGCCCTTTCGAGTTTTCAGTCCACCGGGATACCCATTTTTGCCCAAGCCACCTTTTCAGGTTTTCGACTTGCCGGGTGTACAGATTTTTTTCATTTTTCATCCCTTATTTTTGCCCGAACCCTTTTGGTTCGCCGGGAAGCCCTTATTTTTTCCTAGGTGTGTCAACTTAGCGGGTCTTTAATTTATGCGTAGTATCTTTTTACTATGTCTGCATTGGCGGGGTGAGGAAGGTCGTCACCATCCATAGTGGTTAGAATCATAGCTCCTCCTGAGAAGACATGTTTAACCACAAATGGCCCTTCGTATGTGGGGGTCCATTTTCCCCTGGGATCACTTTGAGGAAGAATGATGCGCTTGATTACCAGGTCCCCAACTTGATGCTCTTGTGGTCTGACTTTCTTGTTAAATGCCCTGATCATCCGTTTTTGATACGTTTGACCATGACAAATAGCAGTGAGTCTCTTTTCGTCAATTAGGTTCAACTGATCAAGTCGAGTCTGGATCCAGTCATCTTCGCTCAAACCTGCATCCTTCATTATCCGGAGAGAGGGTATCTGGACTTCAATCGGTAAGACTGCCTCCATGCCATAGACCAAGGAAAAAGGTGTTGCCCCGGTTGACGTTCTTGCTGAGGTACGGTACCCATGAAGCGCAAATGGTAACATCTCGTGCCAATCTTTATAGGTCACTGTCATCTTCTGCACAATCTTTTTGATATTCTTATTAGCTGCTTCTACAGCCCCATTCATCTTCGGCCGATAAGGAGAAGAGTTGTGGTGCTGTATCTTGAATTTCACGCAGAGCTCAGTGATCATCTTGTTATTGAGATTGGTACCGTTGTCTGTAATGATCCTTTCCGGGACGCCGTATCGACAGATCAGGTTATGTCGAATGAACTGTGCCACGACGTTCTTGGTTACGGTAGAGTAGGAAGCTGCTTCAACCCACTTTGTAAAGTAATCAATCGCTACCAGGACGAAGCGATGCCCGTTGGATGCCGTAGGTTTGATTTCGCCGATCATATCAATGCCCCACATTGCAAAAGGCCAGGGTGCAGTCAAGACATTCAGAGGGACTGGAGGAACGTGCACCTTATCTGCATAAATCTGGCACTTATGACATGTCTGAGAATGTTGGTAACAGTCGGCTTCCATTGTGGACCAGAAATATCCTGCCCGAAGGATTTTCTTCGCCATGGAGTGTCCACTGGAATGCGTTCCGAAGGTACCTTCATGTAGCTCTACCATGATCCTTTCTGCTTCAGTCTTATCCACACAACGCAGCAAGGTTGAATCATGGTTTCGCTTGTAGAGAATGTCGTTGCTGAGGAAGAACTTTGCTGCGAACCTTCTCAGAAACTTCTTGTCATTGACAGATGCACCCTCGGGGTATTCTTGAGCTTCCAAGTACCTCTTCACTTCATGATACCAAGGTTTTTCAGTTACTACCTCAGCCTCAAGATCACAGCAATATGCAGGTTTGTCCAATTTCCAAATAATGATCCGGGGAGCTTCGTTATCCCATTTGACTTTGAACATAGAAGACATCGTAGCCAGCGCGTCCGCCAACTGATTCTCCTCTCTTGGGAAGTTTTCAAAAGTTATCTTCGTGAAATGGGGGATCAATGTCAACACACATTCTTTGTAAGGAATTAGGTTTGGGTGTTTCGTATCCCACTCGCCTTTGATCTGATTGATCACGAGAGCGGAATCTCCAAAGACACTCAAAAACTTGATCCTTAAGTCAATTGCAGCTTGAAGACCCATGATACACGCCTCATACTCCGCCATGTTGTTGGTGCAGTTGAAGCATAGTCGGGCGGTAAGTGGAGTATGAGTGCCTTTTGGGGATATGATCACAGCGCCGATACCGTTACCCAAAGCGTTGGAGGCTCCGTCAAAGTGCATAGACCATCGGGATCCTTCCTCATGTCCTTCATCCGGTCCAGGTACTTCATAATCAGTCACTACCATGATGTTCTCGTTAGGAAATTCAAAGTTCATTGACTGGTAGTCGTCCACAGCTTGGTGTGCCAAATGGTCTGCCAATACACTTCCCTTGATTGCTTTTTGAGTCGTGTACTGGATGTCATATTCCGTCAAGATCATCTGCCATCTTGCTATTCTTCCGGACAGGGCGGGCTTTTCGAATATGTACTTTATTGGATCCATTTTTGAAATCAAAAGAGTAGTGTGAGTCAGCATATACTGTCTCAGCTGGCGAGCAGCCCATACCAAAGCGCAGCAAGTTTTCTTGAGCAGTGAGTATCGGGTCTCACAGTCGGTAAACTTTTTGCTAAGGTAATAAATGGCATGCTCTTTTCGGCCAGACTCGTCATGCTGCCCCAGCACACACCCCATTGAGCTGTCAAGTACTGTCAAGTATAGTATTAGAGGTCTCCCTTCAACCGGTGGCATAAGAATGGGTGGTTCTTGGAGATACTCTTTGATTCTGTCGAAAGCGGCCTGACATTCATCATTCTAACGTACTACTTGATCTTTCTTCAGCAGCTTGAAGATTGGTTCACAGGTAGCAGTTAGGTGCGAGATGAATCGGGCAATGTAGTTCAGCCGTCCTAGAAAACCTCTGACTTCCTTCTCTGTCTTGGGAACTGGCATCTCTTGTATGGCTTTAACCTTGGCAGGGTCCACTTGAATACCTTTGTCACTCATGACGAAGCCTAGCAATTTTCCAGATCTTACCCCAAATGTGCACTTGTTTGGGTTCAACCTCAGCTTGTACAACTTCAGACGGTCAAACAGCTTCTGTAGATGATCCAGGTGCTCCTCCTCAGTTTGAGACCTTGCAATCATATCATCGACGTATACTTCAATCTCATGTTGGATCATGTCATGAAATAAAGCGACCATGGCATGTTGGTAGGTTGCCCCAGTATTTTTCAACCCGAACGGCATGACCTTGTAGCAGAAGGTGCCCCACTGAGTAACAAAGGTAGTCTTTTCCATATCTTCAGGAGCCATTTTGATCTGATTATAACCTGAAAAACCATCCATTAAGGAGAACACCTTGTGCTGAGCAGTATTGTCAACCAGAACGTCGATGTGAGGTAGAGGGAAATCATCCTTGGGGCTCGCTCTATTCAGATCCCTGTAGTCAACACACATTCTGACCTTACCATCTTTCTTCGGTACCGGAACCACGTTGGCAACCCACTGAGGGTAAGAAGTCACTTCTAGAAACCCGACATCAAATTGTTTCATAACCTCAGCTTTGATCTTCTCAGACATCTCTAGACGCATACGGCGAACCTTTTGTTTAACCGGAGGGCAGTCTTCCTTGGTAGGCAGGTGATGAACCACAATGTCGGTATCCAACCCAGGCATGTCTTCGTAGGACCAGGCAAAGATTTCCACATAATCATGCAACATCTGAATCAACCGTTGTTTCACGCTGAGCTCCAGATTGGCACCAATCTTGACTTCCTTTTTGTCTGTCTCAGTACCCAGATTTACCGTTTCCACTGGCTCTTCATGTGGCTGAATGGCCCTCTCTTCTTGGAGTAACAGTCTTGCAAGCTCACCAGGCACTTCGCAATCATCTTCACCTTCGTCTTCGGCTAAGTTGATCGGATTTTCGAAGTCATAACTGGAAGTAGCAGAGTCGTTACCAGTGAGATCCAGAGTGGATTGAAACCTGTATAGGTGTGTGTGTGTAAATATAGCTGTTTTGCAATACATAAAGAAAGAAAGGGAGCACAAGATTCGAAATGCGAAAAACGTCCAATGTTTTTATTCATGATATATGAAAATAACAAATAATAAGCCCTCACAAATGAAGCCACGGTGCCCCGGGTAAGACACCGGGCCATAAAGTTTCAAATTATTGTTCGTTACAAATTTAAAAACAAAGGAGTTCATTACTGAGTAACAAAAGTAACAGGTATGTAGTCTTTTGCAGTCCAGTTGCTTGGTCCACTGTCGGCCGTTGGGTAGATCCAGCTGTCGAATTCAGATTCTTCCACTTCACCTTCAATAGCATTCACTCCCGGGTTGGTGATGAATACGGGAGGTCTTCCAATCCTTGCTTTACGTACAGCCTTGTGAGCCTCTGCAGTGAAACCCAGCCCAAACTTGTCAGTCTTTGGAGTAAAATCAGGAAGTCTGCCCCAGTTTGCACACTCACCCTTCTCAACCACAGCCCGGGCATCCTTCAAGGAAGCCATCTTCAAAGGAGAACTATCTTCAGTCACAGTCTGGGCTGATGCCAATGTTGGAGGCACCTCTTCAAAGTGTTGAAAGGGGGTCTCAATGAACTCCCCGTCCATCTCTATATACCGGAATGAGTTAAGATGGCTAACCATGTATTCCTCCTCCCCTTGCACTGTGACAATTTTCCCTCTGACCGGGTACTTGAGTTTCTGATGTAGAGTTGAGGTCACAGCTCCAGCTTTATGGATCCATGGACGACCCAGCAAACAAGAATAGGATGGTCGGATGTCCATCACATAGAAAGTTAAATCAAAGACTTGAGAACCAACCCGAATTGGAATGTCCACTTCACCATGTACCATCCTCTTCGACCCGTCAAAGGCTCGGACAATAATGTTACTAGGCTTCAACTCCAAACCCTCACAATCCAACCTGTCTAAGGCCTTCTTGGGCAATACGTTCAGTGAAGAACCGGTGTCTACCAACACATGGGCGAGAGTAGTGCCCCTGCATTCAATGGAGACATGCAGGGCATCGTTGTGGTTCTTTCCCTTGGCGGTCAGATCAGCGTCAGAGAAACCCAGACCATTATCAGCAGTTAAGTTGGCCACACAATCAGTAAATTGATCGGCCGACGTCTCTTGTGGCACATGGGCCGTCTTCAGGAAGGAGATCAGGGCCTTGGCATGGGCCTCTAAACATAACAGCAGTGATAGCATAGAGATCTTAGAGGGGGTGTGCCCCAGCTGTTCAACGATGTTGAAATCACTCTTCTTGATAATCTTAAGGATTTCTTCCATCTCTTGCTGGGAAGCTTCAACATTAACAGTCTTTGGTGCCTCCATCTGGGCAGGCACATCAGCAATCCCTTTGCTCCGAGTGTCAGATGACTCGGCAGCAGGGGTAGAAATTTGATCAGGAGGGGAAACAGGCACACTGGCAGGTGTGATAACGAGAGGCCTCTGAATAGCAGGAGGTGCAATATCAGGCAAGAAGAGCCTGCCACTGCGAGTAACTTTAGCAGGACCGGTGATGTTACTGATGCTGGTACTAGTATTGAACTCTTGTTTTACTCCGAGCACATACACATCTGCCCCATAGTGCCACGGGACAGCCTTGTCAGATTTATAGGGGAGGGGCCCCGGAACAGTAATGATGATAGGTGCAACAGACATGATTTTGACGGGCTTCCTCGGGGGAGCCTTGGTAGGATTGTTAAAAATGGTGACAACAGATACTTCTTCAGTAGGAATAACGGGAACAACAATCTTCTTGAACAAGATCTCTTTGTTATCCATCAGGTTTTGGACGCCTGACTTCAGCAACGGACAACCAGCAGGTGAAACAGCACAAAGAAGGCAACCTTTTCTACAACCCGGAAATAAACCGGCTAGCAACAGGTTCCTCTTGATGGTCAACAATGGAGTAGCAATCTCATCCACAGAGACTACATACAGGTCTTCCTCAACAGCATTCACTCCATGCTGGGGCATAGGAGCAGTCACATCATTGGGCCTTTCTGGCGCCTCAAACTGTATTTCCTTAGCATCGATAAGGTCCTGAACCTTATTCCTCAGGGCCCAACAATCATCAGTAGAATGCCCCGGGTTATCAGAGTGATAAGCACAGCGGGCGTTGGGATTGTACTTCGGAGAGGTTGTGTTTACCACCTTCGGAGCATCTCTGACAGTTACCAAGTTGGTTGATAGCAGTTGCGGCAAGATCTGCGACAAGGTCATACTAAGCCGAGTGTATTCTCTTCTGGGTCTCTCACCCCTTGGTTGGTTAGGTTGCCGAGGAGCGGCAGCAGGCTTTGAAATTACCACCGCGTTGACAGCTTGGCGGCGTTCCGGTTTATTTTGTCTTCTGGGACCATACACAGCACTGGGTTCCTTCTTGAAAGGCTTCTTTTCAGAACTTGAGGATGCACCTTTCTGTATTTTCCCCGATTTCATACCAGCTTCTATCCTCTCACCAGTCAGAATGAGGTCTGTAAACCCTACAGAAGAATTGCCAATCAGGTGGTTGAAGAACGGCCCAGACAGGGTCCCCAAGAACATGTCCACGAGTTCACGGTCAGTCAACGGTGGCTGCACCCTGCCATCCAGGTCTCTCCACTTCTGCGCGTACTCTTTGAAACCTTCTCCCGATCCTAGTGACATACCCTGGAGTTGGGTACGTGTAGGAGCGAGGTCGGCATTATACTGATACTTCTTATAAAAAGCAGTAGCCAAGTCCTCCCAGTTTTGAATACTGGCTCCATCCAGCTGATAGAACCACTCGAGTTGAGCCCCTGAAAGGCTATCCTAGAAGAAATGGATCCATAAGTTCTTGTCTACAGTATACGGTTGGATCTTCCGCACATAAGATCTGAGATGTAGCTTAGGGCAGGAAGCCCCGTCATACTTCGCAAAAGAGGGTGCCTTGAACTTGTGTGGGATCACCACCCCAGAAGATAAACCCAGATCTCCAAAATCCAACCCAGGCACCTGTTGAATTTCCATGGCACTCAGACGATCCTCTAACTGCTTGTACCTGTCTTCAGCGGGAGGGTACTGCTCTTCATTGAAATTCGTCTCGTTGTCAGAGACCACAGGACTAGGAATCCTTCCCCCTTGGGGACTGCCTTTGCCTACAGAGGAAGCAGCTTGATCAGCCTCATTTTGCAGTGTATTGCCAAACCTCCGTCCAGTGTTGAATAGTACAGTTCTCTTCTTCTTCTTCTTTACCAGCAGAGCCTTCAATTCCTCTTGACCTTGGGCTAAACTCATGATCAACTCTTGGAACTGGGCGTTCTGAGCCTGGAGGGCCTTGATGGATTGCTCAGTAGATGATTCAGGATTCATGATGACTGCTGAAATAAACAGCGAAGAAAATTAAGCAACCTGAAAAGAAGAGTACCTGTGATGCACATGATGAATGGAATGCGTATGATTTATGTTTTCAAAGACAATCGGGATTCAACTTTGTAAACAAAAAGAAAGCGCACTTTATTAGATTCAACTTTGAAATTTGAAATTGTTCAACGGATTGCCCTTAGGCGTTACATGAAATGGGAATACTGGAAAGGGAAATAAAAAAGGTAAAAGAACATCCAAAGCTCATCAGTGATCCCAGGGTCTCTTCTTCTCAGTACGGATGTAGTCATTCAAGGTCCGCTCGTTCTCCATTTGCTTTGTCAGCTTCTGGATCTTCAATTCCTGCTCGTTGAACTTTTCTCGATAAGAATCCCGTTCTTCTTGTAGTTGCGCCCAAGACCTCTTTAGTGTATCAACATCAGTAGGTATCTGAGGAGGGAGAACAGTTGGAGGAGCCCCGTCTCTATCAGGAAATTCAAGAATGATGGGTCTGACAGCTTCGTATGGCATACCTAACTTCTGAGCACGGATGCGGACCCATCTGTAGTAGGATTCCATAGGTAGAGTAGTCTTAGGTCCCAACTCATGTGGGTCAGCTTTGTGAATTCTGTCCCAAGCCTTGATGAATCTACGACGCAGCTCGTCACTGTCTACCTGAAACTCAAAACTGATGTGAGGCACCAACATCTCATGAGGCCCTGCTCTTCTGGCTCTTCCAAACTGACGGAGAGCTAGACATGGATTATAAGAGATTCCTCCTTGGGTACCAATCAAAGGAACATTAGGATATTCTCCGCAACGATCAATAACAGCTACCTCATCCAAACCTGAGAGTCCAAATGATGTCATTATCAGTGAGAGACATTAACCTATGAGCCCAGCCTCTTCCTTCTTTGTTCTTCAGCACGAACTTAGGGAGGTGAGAAATAAACCACCTCACTAACAAAGGAGTACAACACCACAGAGTTCCTCGTCTTCGGGCAGTACGAGCATAGAGTTGTTTCAGGATATCACCCAAGAGAGTGGGTACAGGATTCCGAGACATGAAGATCCTTATAGCATTGACATTGACAAAGTTATCAGGATTTGGAAACAATACTAGACCATAGATTAAGAGAGCCAGAATGTCTTCATACGCCCTGAAGTCTAAGTCATTCCAGAAACTGTTAGCTTTACCAATCAGAAACTTGGCCAAGAAGCCCTTAACTCTGCTTCTAGTCACCCAGTTGTCCATTACCTCTTTGGTGGTCAAAGGGAGGGCTGCAGCAATCTCCTCAAGCCTAAGAGTCTTTTCCCAACCAATGAAGGGAGTCTGATCCAAGATAGGGATACCAAGCAAATCAGAGAATTCTTCCAGGGTAGGGACCAGCTGGAAGTCTTGAAAGGTGAAGCAATTGTACAATGGATCATAAAACTGGGTCAAGACACTCATCAGTTGTTGGTCCCACTTTGCAGTGACTAAACCGAGAAGAGAACCATGCCTCTGGATGAAGGAAGTGGTGTTTGGAATTCTGCTAACCAATTCTTCAAGCAACTCAGGTGGGTGAACAAAATTAAGCCGGATAGTGTTCCTTCGCACAAGCATCATGATGTCCTACAAAACAGAGCAAAGATGAACCCTCTTGTCTTTGAAATAGGTTAGTCCTTATGCAGGATGCATGCAATGTCTATGATGGTATGATGTCATGATAAAGCACACCACAAATATTCACAAAGGCAAACATGATAAGACACACAAGTCACACAAGATAGCCCTTAGAGTTTAGGCCAGCATGAAGTTCAGGTACTACCCTCTTTCAGTTTGTTGGTTAAGACCTGTCCTATCAAAGGTAACCGGGTTCTAGAGGATCTCAATATCATCGACTACCCTCAATCGGTCATAACTCCAGCGTCGCAATCTTTTCTTGCAGCCAGAACCATCGCGAGAGTTTAGCCTCAATGAGTGTAGCATACTGCTACTGTTCTATGGCCAAGTTGGGTCAAATTAGGGTTCTAAGGTCGGTTGGTGCTTAATGACTCCTCAGAAGACCCATATTCTCCTCGTTGCAACACAAGGGATATCGGTACAGACCAAGGCGCCACACTAACGTAGCCACTGCTTCACCCGTGTCGGTCTACGCTAGGGTATCCCCAGATCCGGGTTAGGATCTATGAAACTCCAAGACAATGCCCACAATAATAAAGCAAACAAACATTCAATTGAAAACATAAGTGTGATCTATCCTAAGGTACACCTCACTTTAAGTATCCCCAGTAGAGTCGCCAGTTCTGTGATTGGTGGAAATAGAACTGACTGTTTAAAGCTGGATCACGTATGTCGCGGAAGCAAGAGTCGCCAGCATCTTTTATGTTCTCCAACATGGAAAGGACAAAAGCACAGCAAAATTCCTTATTGAGAATGTCTCTCGGTTCGGGAGGTAGATTTATAGAAAGGGAAAGTGTTAGCACCCTTTCTATCCGTGGTTATCCACAGGCTCTTAGGTACTTGCTCTTATGTTTTCGAAAGATGTTTGCTTTTCAAATGTGAGTGGGTTTTGAAAAAAGTTTCATTGAAAAATTCCTAAGTAACTCTTGTATCTGTCCTCAAGAGTGTATGAAAATTTTGTTTTGAAATCTTTTGAAAGTGTCAGTGTGAAAAGATTGTTTTGTTTGTTTTTTAGAGAGCAAGTACCCATGAGTCATCCACCTACCCTAAGGAATTAGGTTGTGTAAGAGTCCTTAAGGTAGTGTCATCCCACCATTGAGAGGTAGGTAGCGCCACCGTTGGAGGTGTTCGGGTCAATTCGATTTTAGGGACAGTGTGGTCACCGAAGCAATAGTAGGACACCTTAGAAGCAACCTTAATGTCCTAGATCCTTTTTAATCCGAGACAACCGTTTCGAGGCAACTGGATCTTAGACATAAGGGCGACCGCTAAAACACCCTATACTTGACGACCACTTTCGAGGCAACGAGTGAGGCGTACCCTAGAAGTGGCATGTGCATTGTGTGTTGTTTTCATGTTAACATTTATCTTGGATCATGCAATTGTGAGCTACGAGTTGTTTTTAATTATCATACATTCTTTCATGCAATTTAGCAGTTAGGAGTGCGGAAAATAAAATACGGAAAGATAAAAGCTACGCTATTACAAGGCGCGGGTCTATACATCGCCAAAAAAACAAAGACCCATTTTTGATAAAGATGCGGAAAGTAAAGAAAAGCAGTAAACCTAATTACTATTACATCCTTGGAAGCAATTACATAATAATCAAAATATAAAAATAACGTGCGAAAGAATTAAACTGGAACGTCCGAGGGTTTTGACCCTTTTGAGAAATTATGAGCTTTTTGTCCTTTGCTTGAAATTAAATTAAAATTAAACCTAATACTAATTTAATTAATTATTTACAAGAAAGATATTTTTTTGTGTTTTTTTGTATTTAATGAAAATAAAGAAATTCAAATCAAAAGAAAACCCTAGTTCTAAGTTTATTTTTATTAAGAAAATGTTAAAGTTAACCTAATTTAAGCTAATTAATTAATTTACATTTGTATGTACAAAAAATAATAATAATTAATAATGATAACAATAATAAATTAAGAAAAAAAATGTCAAAACCTAATTCTATGCAATTTTTATTTATTAAGAAAAAGGATTAAAGTTTAAAAATAAACTAAGTTAATAGTTAATATTTATTTACAAAAATAAGTTAATGGTGAAATTAATAAATAATTACAATATATTCATAATTTTTATTTCTGATTTTTATTAGGAAAAATGAATTTGTTGTGAATTAATAATAATAATTAAAAGTATTAAAAGAAATTAAAAGAAAAGAAAATAAAATTAAAAATGCAAACCAAAGGGGGTGTGATGGCCCAAAGTGGAGGTAAAATTAAGAAATTATGGCCCAACAAGACCAAGCCACGTTTGACTTTTCATGATCACGTGCGTGCTGTTTGACTGGGCACATGATACTCCTTCTCTTGCAGCCCTTGGATTGATAGTCACAGCCACTTGGCACATGGAGCACTGAAGGTTCATGATAGATCCTTGACAAAGCGCTGCACTGGAACGTGTTGGAAAAAAGATCAACAATTATATAGGGGACATGGGAATCAAACCCAGGTCCCAGTGTTTGCCAGACACGTCTCCAACCATCTGAACTATGATGCGCATTTGTAAACATAATGGATGATGAATATTATATAATAAAAAAACAAACATTATGACATGAAACCAAAAATAACGCGCGCTGAGTTTGAATCACCCAGTCACACGTTGCCACGCCTTCTCCTTCTTCGTTTCACCTGTAAATATAAACAAGATAGCGGGGGTTTTAAACCCCCACAAACCAAAAGTGCCAAGAATAGCGATTAGAACTATGGATGATATAAAAGAGCGCGAGGGTTCCATTCAATTCGTCTTGAGCTTCTGAGTTTAACTGTATGTGTCTCAACGCCTGATTTTTCCTTAATAAGAAAGCCCTAATTTTCAAGCTTCTAAACCCTAGCATTCGTCCATGGTAGATTTCGATTCAGGATGTTTCAACACAATTAATCCATACCAAAAGCTTCAGGAAGATGTTAGCAACACAAATCAATAATCAAAACATGTCAATGATGCATAAAAATTAGAATTCGATTATGGACATGTTTGTTCAAACCGTGATTCTGTTTGGTCGTTTCTTTGTGTATTAGAGCTTGTTCTTGATGGCAATGGATTCATGGCAATGTCAGCAACACGTTGGAACCACTTTCAAGCTTTGAATTCACCTGCAATATTGATTTCAGTTTTCAAGTATTTCTTGAATTTTTGCAATTTGGTTATGGAGTTATATGGCAGCTTTCACGTTCTTAGCAATAGGGTTGGGTTCAGCATCTTTATGTGAAGAGAATTAGGTTAATTTTAAGCCCATAAATCCATTGTATTCAAGTTTGAATATATGATTGCCAATCAAATCTTTTTCAATCTTTTCTTTCATGAAACCTTGCCAATCATGGATATTTTGAGGTCCTTGAGGTGCACACGAATTGCCAGCTTGCCCTAGCCTTATTTTCTTTACAAAAAGATTTAAAAAGCATATCTTTTTAATTTTCCTACAATTAAAACCAATTAAATGAATTAATATTAATATAAATTCAATTAATTAATTAAAAATAATAAAATAAATCAAATTAAGTTCAATGGGTCGTGCATAGGCTTTGGGTAAAGTTTCAAGAAGGAATTTGAAGCCCATTAGCAAAAATGAAATGTTTTAGGCAAAGTTGACTTTTGAAAGTTCCCAAAAAATTCCCAACTTCTCCAATGCATATCTTGCTCAATTTTGAATCTATGAACATGTTCATGGACATTTTGGAAAGGTCTTGAAGTCCTTTAACCAATGCCTTTGGTCCTATGTCATTTTGATTCACCAATCTCAAGTTATGGTCTTTGACTTAAAGTGCCTTTTTGTTGACTTTTGAAAATGACCTATAATGTTGAAATTGATAACTTTTTGTGAGAGCATTTCTTGGATTTGGAATGTGAAGATGAGTTGTAGGAAATGTCATCCCCTTCAAAATGAGCATTATATGGGATTTTTCTGATGAAACATGAAAAAGTTATGCCCTGGTCAATTTGCAGTTGACTTTCCAGCTGTCCAAAAATAGAAACTTTTGATTCTTGAGACTTTTTGAGCCATGCTTGTGGAATCATGATCAAGAATTGATCAAATGATGATTGTGGCTTCAAAATAAGATGTTGACCAAAATTTTTGACTTTTGACTGTCAAATGACCATTTTACCCCTGCAGTTGACTGTGAAGCAATTAGGGCTTTTTGATTGTGCAACTTGATGCTGTGAGTCTTGAAACTTGACATATGGATGCTTGACAATGTATATAGGCATATGGGACTTGATTGGACCCTTGGAAACCTCAACTTCCTTGTAAGAACCAAAACCCTAATTTTGACTGGCTTAGGAGGATGGTTTGACTGTGCAATCCCTTGAGTGGTCTTGTACCATTTTAAAGATGATTCTTGACAAATCTTGAAGAATATGGGAGGGTAAATTTTGGGGTACAACACTTATGATGCCATACCCTCACATTCTCCCCTTGATCAAAGAGCCTGTTATGGAAGGAGAGGTTCCATACACCATCCTACATCCTGACATGCCAACATCATGGGAAGAAATGCAAAAGAGTTGGATCCAACTCAAGGAAGAACGAAATACCTTTGAAGTCAGCTTCTATGCTAGTGAGAAGAAGGTTTTGGAGCTTACCCGCCGACTTCACGAGGAGGAGACTCTCAACACTTACATCGCACCGAAGAGGATGCACAATGTCTTTTTACATTAAGAATTTTGTAATATTTCGCCCATGGGGCACTTATGTACTAACAAATTTCTTCTTAATATGACGTGCGTTCTTTTTGTTTGCAACAAATTTGAATTTTTGAACCCTTGAATGCATTACATGAATAACATACCATTCATCATATGCATAAACAGGTCTTCACGCCAGGTTTCCTTATCTTTCTGTTGATTATTTCAGCAAGATGGAGTTGGAGCAAACGGTAAAGGATATGCAGGCACAAAATTCACAGTTCCAGCAACTCCTCATGACCTTGGCAAAGGGTCAGGAGGACCTTAAAGTTTTGTTGGAGAAGAATAAAGAGAAAAAGAAAAGGAGACCTAGAGTAGCCACTTTGGGAAGAAGATTTGAGCATCAGGCCAGGAGAGTTCTCGAGTTCCCCTCAATGTCTGACGAAGGGGCCGGTAAAGGGAAAGGGACTGCTGTGCCTTCTGAATCTGAGGTTGAAGAGGAGGAAGAGGAAGAAGACGAAGACTACTCCGAACAACAGTATCCATCAGCAGATGATAAATATAAGAACCTTGAAGATAGACTGGCAGCTATGGAGTTGCAGAGGGTGCCCGGATTGGATTTTGAAGAACTAGGGCTGGTAGCTGGGATTGTTATCCCTCTTAAGTTCCAAGTGCCAACATTTGCCAAGTACGACGGTATGTCTTGCCCAAAGATGCACCTGAGGTCGTATGTCAGAAAAATCCAACCCCACTCATCCGATAAAGACCTTTGGGTACACTTTTTTCAAGACAGCTTGTTTGGCACGCAGTTAGACTGGTTTTATCAACTCGAAAGATCAGAGGTTCACAATTGGGAAGACTTGGCAGTTGTTTTTTATCGTCAGTATCAATATAATGCTGATTTGGTGCCCACTCGCACTCAGTTACAAAGTATGGGGATGGTTTCCAATGAAGGGTTTAAAGAGTACGCCCAGAAGTGGCGTGATCTGGCTGGAAGGGTGCAGCCACCGCTATCAGATGGGAGTTAGTTGACATGTTTCCGGGGACCCTGTTTGGCCCCTTCTTCAACCATCTAATCGGGAGTTCTGCCGCGGGATTTACTGAACTGATTTTGACCGGCGAAAGGGTTAAGGCCGGTATTAAAAGTGGAAAGATTCAAAAGGATGCTTCCGCATCCACAACTATTAAGAAACCTTTCCCGGCTAAGAAGGAAGCATCTGTTGTGTATTCTCAGAAGGGATTGGGAAGAACTGAGTGTCGACCGACTGTAGGGGTTGTGATGATTCAAAATTCGTCAAATGATCAACCTCGTAACAATCAGTCGAGACTCAATCAACAACGGGTGGAAAGGCCACAACGACAGTTCACCCGCATCAACATGACGCCCGCTCAGGTACTTCCTCATTTGTTGAAGCTGAATCTTACCGGTTTAAAGGAAGCGCCAAAGAACCCTAACACCTCCTCTTCATACTACCACTCTAATGCCAAGTGTGCTTACCATTCCGACAGTGCTAGGCACGATACCAATAATTGTTGGGCGCTTAAGAACAAAATCCAGGATCTGATTGATGCTAAGGAAGTCGAATTTGATGCTCCTGAGAAGCCCAATGTTATATCTGCTCCGATGCCCAAGCACGACCACAATATTCATGTTGTTATGGAGGACACTCATGTTACTGATGTTGTTGAGCTACTGACACCGTTACTTGTGATTAAGGAAAATTTGTTGAGAGCCGGGATCTTTCCTGGTTGTGGTAAAGACTGTTATTTTTGTTTGAACATACGAGGTGATTGCCCAATGTTGAAATCAGGTGTCCAACACCTGATGGATACCCAAGAGATACTTTTCTAGAAAACCCCTGTTGATACCTTCAATCCTACTACTCCTGATACTTTTACTTCTACAACCAACGATATTGCAATCATAACCATTTTCGATAATCCTCCCAAGGCTTGCAAAAGGCCTGTCAGGATTACACCCAACTCTGAATGTGTACCATTA
Organism: Vicia faba; assembly: GCA_948472305.1. Lineage (NCBI taxonomy): Eukaryota > Viridiplantae > Streptophyta > Magnoliopsida > Fabales > Fabaceae > Vicia > Vicia faba. The sequence goes on along the minus strand of OX451736.1, from coordinate 1,764,464,601 downwards.
AAGATCACCATGTCGGGACTCGTCCCGTACCAATCCAGCAAAACAATACCATGGAACTATGGGGGAGAAATTTTCTACCATGGTATCAAACAAATCGAAACAGTCCAAGAGATTTCAGAAGAAGAAAACCCTGATATAAGGAACACCGCGGGTACAAGAAAGATAACCCGCAGTGGCCGGATCTTTTCTCCGGAGATTGCTCCCCCTCGAGCAGTTTTCGGACCCTTGAAAGCTTCTGCACCTGTTGGCCCATCTGTGCAAGGCCCATTGATTGAAGAATTAGATACTCCTGAAGTAAGACCATCTGCTGAAACTACCGACAGGGGTAAGGGGATACTAGAAGTGCCTGTCAGGACGAAGGCCCATGTTGTGGTTATCCCTGAAACCACTCAGAAAGAAATGGATGAAATCTTGAAAATAATCATAAAAAGTGACTACGACGTTGTGGAACAGTTAGGGCATACCCCTTCTAAAATTTCAATGTTGGCTCTTCTGCTCTGTTCTGAGGCCCACGCTAAGGCCCTGATCAAATTCTTGAAGGCGGCACATGTTCCCCAAGAGACTTCGGCTGACCAGTTTCAGGAATGTGTGGCCAGTCTTACTGCTGATAATGGCCTTGGCTTTTCCGATGTTGACTTAACTCCCAAAGGAAGGAAACACAATGATGCGTTATATGTTTCAGTTGAATGTCGGGGAACCACTCTCGCCCATGTCTTAGTTGATACTGGTTCTTCCTTGAACGTGCTGCCAAAGAAAGCCTTAGACCGCTTGGACTGCGAAGGACTGACTCTCAAGCCTAGTAACATCATTGTTAGGGCTTTTGATGGTTCCAAGAGAATGGTTCATGGAGAGGTTGATATTCCTATCAAAGTAGGCACAAAAGTCTTCAACTCAACCTTTTACGTGATGGACATCCGTCCGTCATATTCATGTTTGCTAGGAAGACCGTGGATCCATTATGCCGGGGCAGTTACCTCCTCTTTGCACCAGATGTTGAAATATCCTGTTAAGGGTAAAATTATAACGGTGCACAGCGAGGAAGAGTACATGATAAGCCACCTCAACTCCTTCCGTTATGTGGAGCTGGATGGCGAGTTCATCGAAACGCCTTTCCGGCATTTTGAGGAAGTTTCTCCCGAGGTAGCAGTAACGAAGACATTGGTTGAGGTGCCTATTGTTCCCAAGCATGTATCTAGGATGGCAATCCCTTACACACACCCACACTCACAAATGCAGGTACCCAGCCACTCCGGATTCCCTAGGTGACTATTCTGCTTTAGCCTTCGATAACTCTAAAGATTTGGTCAATCATGCTGAGTACGAAGTTGACGAAGATTGTGAAGTGCCAGGAGAGTTAGCCAGACTTCTACAACAAGAAGAGAGGGCCATTATGCCTCATGAAGAGTTGCTAGAAACTATCAACTTAGGGACAGAGGAAGACAGGAAGGAAGTAAAAGTGGGTGCCAACCTGGAACCAAGTGTCAAGGAGCGCTTAGTTCAATTGTTGAATGATTATGTTGAAATATTCGCCTGGTCTTATGAAGACATGCCAGGGTTAGACACAGATATCGTGGTTCATCGTCTCCCTACAAGAGAAGACTGTCCACCGATCAAACAAAAGGTCCTCCGGATGAGGCCTGACATGTCTGAGAAAATCAAGGCCGAAGTAATGAAGCAATTCAACGTTGGCTTTCTGGCAGTTACCTCCTATCCACAATGGGTTGCTAACATCGTGCCCGTGCCTAAAAAAGACGGCAAAGTCAGAATGTGTGTGGACTATCGGGATTTAAACAGGGCTAGCCCTAAAGACGATTTTCCACTGCCATATATCGACATCTTGGTTGACAACACAGCTCAGCACAAGGTATTTTCCTTCATGGATGGATTCTCGGGATACAACCAGATCAAAATGGCCCCCGAGGACATGGAGAAAACTACCTTTGTCACGCAATAGGGTACCTTCTGCTACAAAGTGATGCCATTCGGACTGAAGAATGCAGGGGCAACTTATCAACGCACCATGGTAGCTTTGTTTCATGATATGATACAACATGAGATCGAAGTTTATGTAGACGACATGATAGCTCGATCACAGACAGAAGAAGAACACCTTGGTCATTTGCAAAAGCTGTTCGACAGGTTAAAGGAGTATAAGCTCAGGTTGAACCCTAGCAAGTTCACTTTTGGAGTTAGGTATGGTAAGCTTTTGGGATTTATTGCTAGCAACAAAGGCATTGAGGTTGATCCAGCTAAAGTGAAGGCTATACAAGAAATGCCTGCCCCCTGTACTGAAAAGGAGGTTAGAGGATTCTTGGGACGCTTGAACTATATCGCCAGCTTCATCTCTCACCTGACATCTACCTGTGAGCCAAATTTCAAACTGTTGAAGAAGGATCAGGTAGTTAAATGGAACAATGACTGTCAAGTTGCTTTTGATAAGATCAAGGAGTATTTGCTAGAACCTCCTACCCTGATGCCACCCGTCGAAGGAAGGCTGTTAATCATGTATCTGACTGTTCTGGATAATTCAATGGGGTGTGTGCTGGGCCAACATGACGAGTTTGGCCGAAAAGAGCATGCCATTTATTACCTTAGCAAAAAGTTTACCGACTGTGTGATACGGTGGGAGAACTGACATGGGATTTTGCGTTTTGTGTTCGCAAATGTTTCGGTTTAGCAAGAGTCGCCACCGACTTTTTGTTTTATCCTAAGGAAAGGTCAAAAAGCACAGGAAAGACCTTTGAGATGTTTTCTTGAGTTCGGGGAGTAGATTATAGAAAGGGAAGGTATTAGCACCCTTTCTATCCATGGTTATCCATGGGCTCTTAGTTACTTGCTTAGATCACTTGCTTTGCTTTTCAATTGTTTGAAATGGTGCTCTTTGAAATGGTGTTTTGTGTGTGATTTTGAAAGATGTTTTGAAAAGAGGCCATCGTTGTGGCAACCTTTGTAATGATTCTTGTTTGAATGTATACAAAGATGTTTTTGTCTTTTGAAAAGTTTTCAGTGTTTGAAAGTAGGGTTTTAAAATTGTGTTGTGAGGTGTGTTTCGAAAATAGCAAGGATGTTTTTGGCAAGTTTGATCAAGTAACTAAGAGTTTGTCTACCCTATTTTACTCAAAGATCTTTCTTATGTTTTAACCCTTTTTAACAGTGTTGTTTTACCATTGTATTTGGTGAACAACCTTGTGTTAGGATATTAACGGGACAGGTGCGGGTCATCGTATAGACCATGATAGCAATGGTGTCAAGTATTTTTGTCAATTTTCCTTGAGGGACTTGATCATTTTGTTTAGGCAACTAAGATAGCGTCATCGAGGGGCTATGATCTTTTGTTTGTTTTTGTTTTGCCAAAGTACTTGACATGCAACCATGGCCCATTTTTTAAGGCAACAAGTGGATTGTAACCCTAGGGGTGCAAGTGTGCATTGTGTTTGTTTTTTATTTTTCATGCATATTTATCTTGAATTGGGTCAAGCTAGTTGTTGATTTTATTTGCATACAAACTCTAGGTCTAAGCATGGCATAATTTGGAAGCTTTTAAATGTGCGGGAATTTAAATGATACGCTATTACAACATGATATAGGGATGGGGGGTACAAGTTTGAATTGGGAGTATTTGACAAGAAAATAAATTCTAAGTTATTACAACCATATTGAATGTATAGGCACTATTTAATATTTAAATAAATACAATTAAACAAATATCAAATAAAATGTATTATGCAAAAAAAAAAAGATTTTCATGTATGTAAAAAGTATTTTTTTCAATGTGAAATGTAAATAAAATAAAAAAAAGGTCAATTTTAATTATTTTCCTATTTAGGGTAAAAAACCCTAATTCTTAATGAATAATATTATTTATTAATTATATACCATAATATACTAATTTATACAAAAGAATAAAAGTATATTATGAAAATGATATTTTTAGTATAGAATATTAATAAAAAAATGAAAATATGGTATTTTTGTATTTTTCTAAACGTAATTATTTAATAATAAGTATATAAGTATATATATATTTATTAAACATATTAAATATACAAAGATAAAAATTAATTATTTACAAAAAAATGGGCATTTTCAAGCAAATGTTCTCAAATATAAATAGAAATAATAAATGAAAATAAGTATATATTTTTTGCATTATTTTTTAGTTTTATTAAAAAGAAAATAGTTTATTTACATATGTATAATTAGTAAAATAAAATAAATATCAAATAAATATGAAAAAATATAGAAAATTATTTTTGGCATTTTTTATATTTAGACAAAAAATAATAAAGTCAGAATAAAAAATAAAAATGTCAAAATGATAAATATTTAAATAAATGGGCCAGGGGGGTGTAAACAGAAAATGGGGGTGTCAAAAGCAAAGAACAAACAGGCCCAGCCCAATCAGACTTCATCTTCTTCCTATTGTTCACAAAACGCGTGCCTTTGTACATCAATGGCTATCTCCTGATTCTTTGATTTTTTGGCAAAACTCATAACATGAACATTGTAGAGAATTAAACAACGAATCCAACCATATAAAAAACTTGGATTAACTCTCAAAGACTAGAGAGAATTTCTCTGGCCCTAATTTCTAACCTAGTTTTTTCAGAAAGTTCATGAGTGAAATTCTCTTAGCACGATTAATGTAAATAAAAACTAAGCATATGTATGGCTTCAGGGCTATGAGTACAACATATTTCATTCACAAACCTAAGCCTAACCATTCCTAAATAGAGAGATAGAAGTCCATGAAATACCTGTTTCAGTTGACTTTAAGCTGGACAATGTAGCAACCTTCAATGGTGTTTGAGCTTCTTTTGAGCTTGCCTGAGGTCCAAGGAAGCTTTTCCAATGCTTGGCTTATTTTGAAACAGCTTGAATCGTGCTGTAGAACTCAACCTGCAGAGCTTTGAAACAAAAATGGCAAAGTGTGTTAGAGGCGTTACAGCTTGCAATGGGGGCCTGGGACAATTCAGGTGAATTGATTGGAAGGTGTTTGAACTATCTTTGGACAAAACGCACGATGGAATTTGGTTATGGCTTGCAAAATGCAGAACTGACTCTGTTTTGCAGAAAAATGGAGGTTTTGAGTATGAGGAGGTTTGAGTGAGGAATGGGTCATGTTTCTGGCTTGTTGGGAGGTATGGAACTTGTCTACAATGTTTGTGTAAGCTCCTCTTAACAGATATGAGAGATGGTATATATTTTGCCACTTTTTCTTCTTTTTCAAGCAAGCATGTGGAAGTGATGTTATAGCTTGGTACAGGCCCTCCTATCATGCTGCATCTTTTGCTCTTGGTTCTTATAATTGATAGCTTCAATCTTGCTTCAGAGATATGGCCCCATACCTCAAGGATTTTGGTTTGACATAAAGTGCACTTTTACAAAAATGACATTTTACCTTTTTCCAGATAAGGGTTAATCTTGTATGTAATGTCCAAATGGCCAAGATAACACATTAATTCAATGGTTATGCATTAAATTATGAAGTGCAAGTTGGTTTTGAGGCCTTCAAGCTAGCACCAAACATGCTGATTTGAAAATGCAAGCTTGTATGAACATGTATTGGTCATGGACAAAAGTAAGTTTTTGCCAACTTCAAGCTTTCGATTCTCTCTAACCACAAGGGTGTTTGAGGAGTTCTTGGACAATTTGGAAACCTTGGAACATGTAATATAATCCATCTTTGCAATGCAACTTGAAACTCCAAGTGGAACTATGTGAAAAGTGGCCAAGAAGATGGGTCAAAATCCTGCCTAGATTAGGGCCAATTTTCTCTAAGTTAAAAGTTTTAGGTACCCTTGTTCCAAAAATCATAACTTGAGATGCAAGCCTCTTTTGAGAAAACCTTGTGAATCAAAGTTGTAGACTTTGTGATGAACTACAATTTTCATGTTGCAAGTTTTGTTTGAATCCATTTGCATCTTGGTGAAAAAATGGGACAAAGTTAGGAAAAAATAAGAAAATTTCATAACTTAGAAATATTCTAAGTTTATGAAATTTTTCCATTTTAAACCCTAATTTGCATTTTTGGGTTTCTTGATGAAAAAGTTTCATAATTTGACATGCCTTAATGAAAAATAACTCTTGGCACTTGATTTTGACCAAAAAGTCAAAGTTTGACTTTTCAGTGTACAGTCAAATTTTGATTAGTTGACTGATAAATTCATCTGTCAATCCTATGCATTTGAGATCTTTTGAACTTGTTGAATGGGTCAAGACAATGTCATTGAGTCCTTGAGTCTATATGTGAGTTTGGTTTGCCATTGGTTAGGTCAAACCGTCAAAAATTGCCTTTGTGCAGTCAAAACCCTAAAAATGACCATTTTGCCCTTTTGGTGATCTGATCAAATTTCTTGTGGAATTATGATCCAAACTTGACCAAATGGTTCATCTGAGTTTATAATGTTGATGTGGGTCAAATTCCATGAGGTTTGACTGTCAATTGGCCACCGTTGACTTATTCCCAATACAGCTGCTTTCTAGGTCAATTGTCCAATTGACTGGGCAAAAATTTGAATCAAGGCTTGAAACTTGGTATGGGCAAACTTGTGAGTCCAAAATGAAGTATGAAGGTCACTTTGGGAATTGTAGGTCAAAACATCCATGTGCAAACTCAAACCCTAATTTAGGTCAACAGTGCAATGAGGTGCCTTGAGCAGAACAAAACCCTAGCTTGATCTTGAGTTCCAAGAGTCTTGTGATTGAGAAAATGTTGGTGAAATGAGAGGGAAAATTTTGGGGTACAACAGACTGTGAGACTCGCTACTCACTGCTCAAGAAAACTTGTTGCGCTTTGGTATGGGTTGCTCGCCGGCTGAGGCAGTATATGTTGACTCACACCACTTTGCTAATTTCCAAAATGGATCCGGTCAAGTATATCTTCGAGAAGCCTGCTTTATCTGGAAGAATCGCTAGATGGAAAATGATCCTGACTGAGTATGATATCCAGTATACTACCCAAAAAGCTATAAAGGGTAGTGTACTAGCCGACCATCTATCTCATCAAGCCGTCAAAGATTACCAATCTATGAGATTCGACTTCCCTGACGAGGACATCATGACTTTGGACAACATCGAAGGTAACAGACCGTATGATGGACCTGAACAAGGATCCCGGTGGACCCTGTACTTTGATGGTGCTTCAAATGCACTTGGCAACGATATCAGTGCAGTACTCATTTCTCTGGAAGGTTGCCATACACCCTTCACTGCCCGACTTTGTTTCAGCTGTACCAACAACATGGCCGAATATGAAGCTTGCATCTTTGGTCTCAAGGCTGCTATAGACTTGGGAATCAAACCTTTGGTCGTATTTGGGGACTCGGCTTTGGTCATCAGTCAAGTCAAAGGAGAGTGGGACACCAAACATCCTAATCTTATCCCATACAAAGAACATGTCCTGACGTTGTTGCCTCATTTTGAGCAGATTACTTTCGAGCATTTCCCGCGAGAAGAAAATCAGCTAGCAGATGCTCTGGCTACAATGTCTTCCATATTTAAACTGAACTGGGATAATGAGGCTCCCCAAATTACCATCGAGCGAATGGATGAACTTGTACACTGTCATGAGATTAATACCGAAGAAGTAGTGGAATAACCCTGGTTTCATGAAATCAAAAGGTATCTCCAGACTAGAGAATACCCCGAAGGAGCTTCCGTGAATGAAAAAAAGTTCTTAAGGAAATTTGCTGCCAAGTTCTTCCTAAGCAATGGCATCCTTTATAAACGCAACCATGATTGTGTTCTACTTCGTTGTGTGGACAAAGCTGAAGCAGAGTTGATCATGACTGAAATACACAGTGGCACATTTGGCACCCACTTGAGCGGACATACGATGACTAAAAAGATTCTAAGGGCAGGCTACTACTGGTCTACCATGGAAGCTGATTGTCACCAACATTCCCGTACTTGCCACAAGTGCCAAGTCTACACCGACAAGGTACATATTCCTCCTGTTCCTCTCAACATTCTGATAGCTCCTTGGCCATTTGCAATGTGGGGCATTGACATGATTAGAGAGATCAAGCCCACGGCATCCAATGGACATCGCTTCATCCTGGTGGCTATTGATTACTTCACCAAATGGGTCGAGGCAGCTTCCTTTGCCTCCGTTACAAAGAATGTGGTTGCCCGCTTCATCAAGCAGAATCTCATATGCCGGTACGGTGTCCCCGACAGGATCATCACAGACAACGGTACAAACTTGAACAACACTATGATCACCGCTCTATGCGAATAGTTCAAGATTTATCATCATAATTCATCTCCCTATCGGCCGAAGATGAACGGTGTTGTTGAAGCCGCGAACAAAAATATCAAGAAGATCATTCAAAAGATGACAGTCACCTACAAGGACTGGCATGAGATGTTACCGTTTGCTCTGCATGGATATCGTACCACGACACGTACTTCAACAGGGGCAACCCCATTTTCTTTGGTGTATGGCATGTAAGTTGTTCTACCTATGGAAGTTCAGATCCCTTCCTTAAGGATTATGAAGGACGCTGGTTTGAGTGAAGATGATTGGATTCAGACTCGGCTTGATCAACTTAATTTGATCGACGAGAAGCGACTTACTGCTGTTTGTCATGGTCAGACGTATAAAAAACGGATGATCAAGGCTTTCAACAAGAAAGTCAGACGTCAAGTATATCAAGTCGGAGATCTTGTAATCAAGCGGATCATCTTACCGCAAAGTGATCCCAGGGGAAAATGGACTCCTACTTACGAAGGACCCTTTGTGATCAAAAGCATCTTTTCTGGTGGGGAAATGATTCTGACCACCATGGACGGCGACGACTTTCCGCACCCTGCGAATGCAGACATAGTCAAAAGATACTACGCATAAAAAGACCCGACAAGTTAAAAACCCGAAAGGGTAACTTGGGCAAAAACGGGCATCCCGGTGAATCGAAAACCCGAAAGGGAGGTTCAAGTAAAAATTAGGGATAAAACAAAAAAAAAAATTTGTACACCCGGCAAGTTGAAAACCTGAAAGGGCGACTTGGGCAAAAAAGGGTTTCCCGGTGGATCAAAAACCGGAAAGGGCGATCCAGGCAAAAGTTAGGGAATTAAAGTGTATGACTATGTCTCGTCGGATCACTTCAAGAACAATCTCTTCACCAACAAACTCCAAGCTTCTGATCAATCTAGTCATCAGCGGATGAAGCAGCGAATGGACAAGATATTCAGAGTTGTGAAGGCTATAGCATAATGGGAATCCCATGGAATTGTTACACATAGCCATCTTTCTTTTGTATAAATTTTTTTTTAATTTTTACGACAACATTCTCTTACTAGGATGTTTGTCTCCTTTGTACAAAGATACTCACAAAAGTTAATACAAATATACTTCAAAGTGCAGAAATTCGCTTGCCATTCTTTTCTTTTTACACTTATGTTTTATTTGAAAATGTCCAATGTTTTGTTGAAAAGGCATATGCATTTGAATATAATCACTGCTTACAAATAAAACAAAACTGAAAAAGGATAATTGTTGATAGGTTGAAGGGGAAGGAAGAAATCTTTATGCCATTCCAGAAGAAATCCCCTACGATACATCATTCAGATCCTCAATAAGGTAGAATTGGGAGTATATTTCCCCAGCAAAGTTAAGCTTCAAGATCCGTAGCAGAGCCAGTGCAGTCTAAAACTTGATTCCCCTGTTGAGTTAAGCTTCAAAATTCCCATCAGAGTTAAAACCCGATCCCCGGTGGAGCCCGAAAACCCTGAAATACATATCCCTAGCAGAGCTAGAATGTTCTAAACCTTCTTCCCCAGTGAAGTCAAATTTCCAACTATCAATCCCCAGTGGGAACCATTCAGCTTTCCCCAACTTCCCCGGTAAATTGGCGTACAACCCAAGCTCCTGATTTCCCCGGCTGAGTAAACACTCTCCCCACAGAGTTATTTCCCGACAGAATAAGGATTCTAGTTCTTGTTTCCCTATTGGAAGCCTCCCAGGTTTTAATTCCCCAGTAGAGGTCGTCAGAGTTTTCCTTATTCCCCAGGAGAGTCATGAAGAATTCTCAATCCCCACAAGTCACCAAGGATTTTCAATCCCCAGCAGTGGTCCCAGGATTTCTCATTCTCAACAATCAAAGATCTTTAATCTCCAAGTAGTCAGCAAGGATTTGTCATCTTCAACAATCAAAGATTTTTGAATCCTCAGCATCCGTCAGGAATTTACTTCCTCCGACAGCAGTCCAAGATTTCATTATCTCCAGTTATCAAGGATTTATTTTCCTCAGCAAGACAGCTACTCAGCTTATATGCACATCCATTACATTCATATATCATAAACATTGATGAAACACAATTCATTGCATCATACATATCATGCAACATAACTTTGTGTTTTAGCTAACATTTTACCCTTTTCAGGATAAGATTAAAAGGCTATCGTTAACAATTATTCAGATACAATATGAATACACCCCAGACACGGCGGTCATTCTACTACTCATTCAGACTTCAGCAATCAGATACAGACTAGATACGCTCCAGACACTGCAGCTATTCTATCTCTCATTCAGATTCTGAACTCAAAGTTCATATACGCTCCAAACACGGATGCCATTCTGGCCTTTACACCAGCAATTTGATTCTCCCCAGTGCAGTCGCCACAGATGTCATTCTGTCACTTATTCAGATCCCGGTTACAGTACAGATACACTCCAGACACAGAAGTCATTCTACTACTCATACCGATCTCAACTTCAGATACAGTCCAGATACGCTCCAGACACGGTTCCCATTCTGTCACTCATTCAGAATTTATCCCCAGCACACAGTTGCTCCATACACAGATGGTACTCTGTTACCCGGATACAATACAGATACACTCCGGACACAGCAATCATTCTGATATTCATTCAAAGTTCAAAAATAGTTACAGCTCAGATACGCTCCAGACACGGACGCCGTTCTTTTGCTCATACAGACTCAGTCTCCAGATACAGTTCAAGTGCATTCCATAACACGGATACCATTTGGTGCTCATTCTTCTGACTTACAACATTGCACTTCAACAAACATTCTTGGATGGCATCTTTAAGCCCATCTCCAGCAAGATTCTACCAACACCAAATGGCATCTTTAAGCCCATTCCCTCAACATTATTTTGACGAGTGCAAATTTACGGGCACTCTAGTGTCCAATCCTCTTTTACCTTCGAGTCGCGAAAGGTAAACTTGCCAATCTAACTCTTCAGGTTCAAGAAGATTGAACAGGGGAAACTGTTGTACCCCAAAATTTTCCCTTTCAATTCATCAACATTTTCTCAATCACAAGACTCTTGGGACTCAAGATCAAGCTAGGGTTTGCTCTGCTCAAGACACCTCCTTGCACTGTTGATCTAAATTAGGGTTTGAGTTTGCACAGGGATATTTTGACCTACAATGCCCAAAGTGACTTTCATACTTCATGTTGGACTCACAAGTTTGTCCATACCAAGTTTCAGGCCTTGATTCAAATTTTTGCCCAATCAATTGGACAGTTAACCTAGAAATCAGCTGTATTGGGGGAAAAGTCAATTGTGGCCAATTGACAGTCAAACCTCATTAAATTTGACCCACATCAACATTATTAACTCATATGAACCATTTGATCAAGTTTGGATCACAATTCCACAAGAAATTTGATCAGATCACCAAAAGGGCAAAATGGTCATTTTTAGGGTTTTGACTGCACAAAGGCAATTTTTGACTGTTTGACCTAGCCAATGGCAAATCAAGCTCACACATGGACTCAAGGACTCAATGACATTGTCTTGACCCATTCAACAAGTTCAAAAGATCTCAAATGCATAGGATTGACAAATGAATTTTTCAGTCAACTGATCAAAATTTGACTGTACACTAAAAAGTCAAACTTTGACTTTTTGGTCAAAGTCAAGTGCCAAGGGTCATTTTTCATCAAGGCATGTCAAATCATGAAACTTGTTCATCAAGAAACCCAAAAATGCAAATTAGTATTTAAAATGGAAAATTTTCATAAACTTAGAAATTTTCTAAGTTATGAAATTTTCTTATTTTCTCCTAACTTTGTCCCATTTTTTCACCAAGATGCAAATGGATTCAAACAAAACTTGCAACATGAAAGTTGTAGTCCATCACAAATTATACAAATTTGATTCAAAAAGTTTTCTCAAAATAGGTTTGTATCTCAAGTTATGATTTTTGGAACAAGGGTACCTAAAACTTTTAACTTAGAGAAAATTTGCTCTAATCTAGGCAGGATTTTGACCCCTCTTCTTGGCCATTTTTCACATAGTTCCACTTGGAGTTTCAAGTTTCATTTCAAATATGGATTATAGTACATGTTCCAAGCTTTCCAAATTATCCAAGAACTCCTCAAACACCCTTGTGGTTAGAGAGAATCGAATGCTTGAAGTTGGCAAAAACTCATTTTTGTCCATGGCCAATACATGTTCATACAAACTTGCATTTTCAAATCAGCATGCTTGGTACTAGCTTGCAGGCCTCAAAACCAGTTTTTACTCCATAATTTAATGCATAACCATTGAGCTAAGGCATTATCTTGGTCATTTGGACATTGCATACAATATTAAACCCTAAATGGTAAAAGGTATAATGCCATTTTTGTAAAGTTGCACTTTATGTCAAAACAAAATCCTTGAGGCATGGGGCCAGATCTTTGAGGCAAGATAAAATCTACCAATTCCAGTAACCAAGAGCAAATTGTGCAGCATGATATAGGGCTTGTACAGGCCTGCATTGGACAGAAATACACTCTTGCTTGAAAAAAAAAAGTTGCAAAATATATGCCATCTCTCACATATGTGAAAACCAACTTACACAAACATTACAAACAAGTTTGGTACCTCCTAACAAGCCAGAAACATGACCCCTTCATCACTGAAACCTCCTCATACTCAAAATCTCCATTTTTCTGCAAAACAGAGTCAGTTCTGCATTTTGCAAGCCATCATCAAATTCTATCGTGCGTTTTGCCCAAAGATACTTCAAACACCTTCCAACCAACATATATAAGCTATCAAGATCATCCATTGCTAGTTGTAACACCTTTAACACACATTGCCACTTTTATTTCAAAGCCTTGCAGGTTGAGTTTTGTGGCACGATTCAAGCTGTTTCAAAACAAACCAAGCATTGGAAAAGCTTCCTTGGACCTCAGGCAAGCTCAAAAGAAGCTCAAACACCCTTGAAAGTTGCTGCATTGGCCAACTTGAAGTCAACTGAAACAGGTATTTCATGGACTTCTATCTCTCTATTTAGGAATAGTTAGGCTTAGGTTTGTGAATGAAATATGTTGTACTCATAGCCCTGAAGCCATACATATGCTTAGTTTTCATTTACATTAATCGTGCTAGGAGAATTTCACTCATGAACTTTCTGAAAAAAACTAGGTTAAGATTTAGGGCCAGAGAAATTCTCTCTGGTCTTTGAGAGTTAGCTTAAGTTTTTTATATGGTTGAATTCGTTGTTTGATGCTCCACAAGTTTCATGTTATGAGTTTTGTCAAAAAATCAAAGAATCAGGAGATAGCCATTGATGTACAGAACGCGTGTTTTGTAAACAAGAGGAAGAAGATGAAGTCTGACTGGGCTGGGCCTAGTTGTTCTTTGCTTTTGACACCCCACTTTTCTGTTTACACCCCCCTGGCCCATTTATTTGAATATTTGTCATTTTGATATTTTTATTTTTTATTCTGACTTTATTATTTTTGTTCAAATATAAAAAATGCCAAAAAATTATTTTCTATATTTTTTCATATTTTATTTGATTTTTATTTTTATTTTACTAGTATAAACATGTAAATAACCTATTTTCCTTTTTATTAAAACTCAAAAATAATGTAAAAAATATGCTTATTTTTATTTATTATTTTTATATACACACTTAAAAACATTTTCTTGAATATACACATTTTTGTAAATAATTTATTTTATTTTTCACACACTTAATATATTTAATATATATATATATATATATATATATATATATATATATATATATATATATATATATATATATATATATATATATATATATATATATATATATATATATATATATATATATATATATATATATATATATATATATATATATATATATATATATATATATATATATATATATATATATATATATATATATATATATATATATATATATATATATATATATACATATATACTATATTTTATTAAATAATTAGAATAAAAAACACAAAAATAATACATTTTTATTGTTATTATTATTTATACTAAAAAAACGTTTTTTATGATATACTCTTATTTTTGTACATATTAATATATTTTGTACATAAATAATACAATTTTTATTTTCTTTAAAGAGAATTAGGGCAAACCCTAACAAAATAATTAAAATTAACTTTTTATTTATTTCTTTACATTTCTTTACATAATAAATACTTTTTGCATACATGAATAAATAAAAACTTTTTTTTTGCATAATACATTTTATTTAATATTTATTTATTGTATTCATTTAAATATTGTACATTTAAATATTATGCCTTGCAAATTCAATTTGGATGTAATAGTAATTAGGGTTTTATATTTCTTGCAAAATAATCCCCTATTTATTTCTTGCAAAATAATCCCCTATTCAAATTTGTACCCCCCTCCCTATATCATGTTGTAATATCTTAGAATTTAAATTCTCGCACCTTTAAATGCTTTCAATTATGCCATGATTAGACTTAGGGTTTGTATGCATGACCTAATCAAAGACAAAAATGCATGAAAAAACAAACACAATGCACACTTGCACCCCCTAGGGTTTCAATCCACTTGTTGCCTTCAAAAATGGGGCATGATTGCATGTCAAGTACTTTGGCAAAACAAAAACAAACAAAAAGATCATAGTCCCTCGATGACGCTATCTGAGTTGCCTAAACAAAATGATCAAGTCCCTTAAAGAAAATTGCCAAAAATACTTGACACAATTGCTATCATGGTCTATACGATGACCCGTGCCTGTCCCGTTAACATCCTAACACAAGGTTGTTCACCAAATACAATGGTAAAACAACAATGTCAAAGGATTAAAAATATGTAGGAAAGACTTTTGAGTAGGTAGGGTAGACAACTCCTAGTTACTTGATCAAACTTGCAAACCATCCTTGCTATTTTCAAACACACAACAATTTCAAAACAATTTCCCAACAAACTTTCAAAACATTGAAACCTTTTTCAAAAGACAAACACCTTTGTATACATTCAAACAAGAATCATTACAAAGGTTGCCTAAACAAAGGCCTCTTTTCAAAATACTTTCAAAACCACACACAAAAGCACCATTTCAAACAATTGAAAAGCAAAAGCAAGTGATCTAAATCAAGTAACTAAGAGCCCATGGAAAACCATGGATGAAAAGGGTGTTAGCACCTTCCCTTTTCATAATCTACCCCCCGAACCCAAAAACAATCTCAAAGGTCTTTCCTGTGCTTTTTGACCTTTCCTTTGGATGAAATAAAAAGTCGGTGGCGACTCTTGCTAAACCGAAACATTTGCAAACACAAACGCAAAATCCCAAGTCAGTTCTCCCACCGTATCACACACGCCAGTCATCCCTGACCTTGCTCCGTTGGTAAAAGTCATAAACTTTTACCTACAGACATGTGTCTGTCACTAC
The DNA here is from genome assembly GCA_948472305.1 of Vicia faba. Classification (NCBI taxonomy): domain Eukaryota; kingdom Viridiplantae; phylum Streptophyta; class Magnoliopsida; order Fabales; family Fabaceae; genus Vicia; species Vicia faba. The sequence continues at coordinate 1,764,448,951 of OX451736.1, read as the reverse complement.
AACCCTAGCTTATTTCAAAACCTCCCATGGGCATGAAAAATGAAGTCTAAGGCCATGGATTGATTCGTCTTGGCCTGTTGAGCACGATAGTGCCCTTCTTGAGGGCCAATTTTACCTGTACACAAAGATCCTAATTCGAAGCAAAAAACCCTAACAATGGTAAACTCTGATACAGTCCACAAAACGCAATTAAATGATATAGATAGCTTGCAAATGTGTTAAGGAACAAGAATATATTATTAAAACATGATGAATATGCAAGAATAACAAGATTCAGTTTTGGAAATATGGGCAAACCGTGGGAGTCGTGGGGATGGATTCTGGGCACTAACACGCTTGTTCTTGATTGGTACAACTTGCTTGTGATCCCAGGAAGTGAATGAGATGGTCAGGGTGCCTTGTAAGTACCTGGAAGTGCCAAATCAGTTTACCACTTTTCTTTGTTTTTTCCAAGTTTTGTTCTCTCTTTTGCGCCTCTCAAAACCCCCTCATTTTTGTCTGCAAATGTTCCCTATATACTGAGGATTGGATTAGGGTTGCAAACATGATCTCAATCTTTGCCAATTATTGATTTTGATCTTAATTTGATTCACTTTGAAAATCCTTCCAAAAATAGGCTAAAACCAATCTTTTTATGCACACAAAGGCCTTGCACGAATTCAATCACTTGCCAGCTGGATATAGGGCCTGAAACATGCACAATATCTTGAGGTTTCAATGATTTGGATTTTTCATGATTTGTTTTGATTTAAATTGATTTAATTGAAATCAAAATCAAAATAAATAGAAAAAATAAGATAAAGACAAATGGGAAGAGCTAGGGCTCGTGGACAATGCTACCAACTCAAAACAAGTGCAAAAAGTTAGGTCCATTTAGCAAAAATTGCAATTTGAGGCACTTTTGACTTTTGGCAATTTTGCAACAAATGTCAACTTCACCAATGCATAACATCCTCAATTTTGACTCTTTGAAGATGTTCTTGGACTTTTTAGAAATATTAGGATGTCCTCTAAGCAACCCTTTTGGTATCATATCAATTTGGTATTCCATGTTCATGTATGAAGCTTTGACAAAAAAGGTGTTTTTGTTGAGTTTTCAAAGTGACCTATAATGTCCAAATTCATAACTTCTTGTGAGTGCATATTTTGAACTTGGGAGATGAATATGGATCGTATAGCATTGAGTACTCTTCAAGATTAGCTTTGGATGGGTCATTTCTCATAAAGTATGAGAAAGTTATGCTTGGTCAAAGTTGAGTTGACTTTTCCTGCAAAACCCTAATTTAGCAACTTTTGGTTCTTGATGAATTATGAGCAATCCTTGAGGAATCATGATCAACCCTTGATCAAATGATGAAGTATACTTCAAAATGAGAATATTGACCAAAAATCTTGAAGTTTGACTGTATGTGGGCCACAATTGACTTTTGCCCTAGCACAGTCGATTTTCAGTCCTTTGAGCAATTGACTGAGCAAACTTTCTCTGCAAGGCTTGAAACTTGACATGGATGATCTTGAGAACATATGAGGACAATGGTGAGAATTTGGGATCCCTTAGACTCAAGTATATTGATGAAACATGAAACCCTAATTTGAGGTAGACTGACTTAGGAGGGAGCTTGTCTGGTCAACCATTGGACTTCCTTGAGCAATTTGAAGACCTCACTTGAAATATTTTGAGAAATATGGGAGGGAAAATTTTAGGGTACAACACAGCACATGACATGTTTGAGTCTCTCAAAATGACTCATGAAGGAAATGCTCAAGTAAAAGAGATTAAAGCTCTGGCTCTCACCCAGAAGTTTGAAGCCTTCAAAATGGAAGAAAGTGAATCTATAGAAGCTATATTCTCAAGGTTCCAAACTCTGATCATTGGCCTGAGAGTTCTGAATAAAGGATACACCAAGGCAGACAATGTTAAGAAGATTATCATAAGTTTACCCAGAAGATGGGCACCTATGGTTACTGCATTCAAAGTATCAAAAGATTTGAACAATCTGTCTCTTGAAGAACTCATCAGCGCTTTAAGAAGTCATGAGATAGAACTTGATGAACACGAGCCTCAGAAGAAAGGTAAGTTTGTTGCCCTTAAATCTATTAAAAAAATGTGAAACTAGCTCTTTTCAAGCAGAAGAAGGAAACTCTGAAGAATCTGCATCAGAAGAAGATGAACTATCCTTGCTCTCCAGAAGGATCAACCAGATGTGGAAGCACAGACAGAAGAAGTTCAGGAACTACAAGAGGTCAGAAGATAAACCAGAATCTTCTGGACATAAGAAGTCAAACAGAAGAGATATAATCTGCTATGAATGTAAAGAACCAGGACACTACAAGAGTTATTGTCCAAAACTACAAAGAGAAAGACCAAAGAAAAAGTTTGGTAGAAAGAAAGGCATGATGGCCACCTGGGATGATTCAGAATCTTCTGAAGATGAATCTGACTCAAAAGATGAGAGCGCCAACCTAGCTCTTATGGCTACCACAGCAGATGACTCAGACTGTGAGTCAGAACCAAAAGAGGTATTCTCTGAATTTACTAGAGCTGAACTTGCAGAAAGTTTATCAGAACTTCTTGAAAACTACAGTCAACTCAAAATCAAATACAAGAAACTCAAAAAGAGTCTTGCATTTGATCTTGAGAAACTTGAAACAGAAAACTCTGAACTCAAAGAAAATAATTTTAAACTCAAAGAGGAAATTCAAAAAGTTCAAAAAATTTCTATTTCAGATTCTACGTCAAGTTCAAGAGATATTCTTAAAGAATATAACTCTAGTTTTCAAACTTTTCTTGCTAAAAGCATAGATAGAAGCAAAATGGCTTCAATGATATATGGAGTTAGTGGAAACAACAGAAGAGGAATTGGATATGAAACTCCCAAAGGGAAGGAAACATATATATCAAAACATGTTATTAAGATGGCTTTCACATATAAACCTCTGAACAAACAATTTAATTTTGGGCACACACATGATATTAAATACACATCTCACTCTGAAATTTTTTTTGCTAATCCAAAGTTCAAACAGAACTTTAGAAACTCTAACCAAAAAGGACCCAAAAAGATATGGGTACCTAAGGAGAAAATAATATATGTTGCGGATGTCCTTAACAGCTCAGTTGAAACACCAGTCATGGTATCTGAACTCTGGATGCTCATGACACATGACGGGAAGAAAGTCTATGTTCCAAAACCTGGAATTTAAATCTGGAGGAGGCGTCAAATTTGGAGGAAATCAGAAAGGAAAGATTATTAGTTCTGGAACCATTAGAAACGGTAACCTTCCTTCTATCTCTAATGTTCTGTTAGTAGAAGGATTAGCGCATAACTTGTTGTCCATAAGTCAATTAAGTGACAACGGTTATGACATTATCTTTAATCAAAATTCCTGTAGAGATGTTAGTCAAAAAGATGGAACAATCCTCTTTTCTGGCAAGAGAAAGAACAACACCTATAAAATTGATTTGTCAGATCTTAAAACTCAGAATGTAAAATGCCTTTTGTCTGTTAGCGATGAGCAATGGGTGTGGCATAGAAGATTGGGACATGTCAGCATGAGAAAAATCTCTCAAATAAATAAACTGAATTTAGTCAAAGGACTTCCCAATCTGAAGTTCAACTCAGAAGCTATGTGCGAAGCATGTCAAAAAGGAAAATTTTCAAAACCTTATTTTAAATCAAAAAATGTTGTTTCTTCCTCTAGGCCATTAGAACTACTTCATATTGATCTGTTTGGGCCAGTTAAAATTGCATCCATCAGAGGCAAGAAGTATGGATTGGTCATTATTGATGACTACAACAGATGGACATGGGTTAAGTTTTTAAAACACAAGGATGAGTCACATTTTGTGTTCATTGACTTCTGTAACCAAGTGCAAAATGAAAAATATTTTAGAATTATAAAAGTTAGAAGTGATCATGGAGGAGAATTTGAAAACCATTATTTTGAAAAATATTTTAAAGAAAATGGTATTGTTCATAATTTCTCTTGTCCTAGAACTCCCCAACAAAATGGAGTTGTAGAACGAAAGAATAGAACTTTACAAGAAATGGCCAGAACCATGATTAATGAAATAAATATGGCTAAGCACTTCTGGGCAAAAGCAGTGAACACAACATGTTATCTTCAGAATAGAATCTCTATAAGACCTATTCTTGAAAAGACTCCCTATGAATTATGGAAAAACAGAAAACCCAACATTTTATATTTTCATCCATTTGGATGTACTTGCTATATTCTGAATACTAAAGATAATTTGAACAAGTTTGATTCTAAGGCACAAAAGTGTTTTCTGCTTGGATATTCTTAATGCTCAAAAGGCTATAGAGTATACAACACAAAAACTCTGATTGTTGAAGAATCAATCAAATTCAGGTTTGATGATAAGCTTGGCCAGCAACAGCCAAAGCAGATTGATATTTCTGTAGGTACAGAAGATCTTCTCTCAAACTCTGAAAAGTCATAAGCAAAGGACAACTCAGAAGATCCTCCTCTTAATAATGCTCTAGATAATCTCAAAATCTCCGAACAACCCTCTCAAAAAAGGTTTTCCAGAATCTCTTCAGCTCATAAAGAAGACGTGATTATTAGAAAGAAAGAAGATCCCATAAGAACAAGATCCTCCCTCATAATCAATGAAGAATCATTGTTTGGATTGGTATCTCTGATTGAGCCAACCTCTATTGATGAAGCTCTGGAAGACAGTGATTGGATCCTAGCTATGCAAGACGAACTCAATCAATTTTCCAGAAACGATGTGTGGGATCTAGTTCCAAGACCTAAAGGATTCAATATTATATGAACTAAATGGGTATTCAGAAACAAATTAAATGAGCAAGGAGAGGTGGTCAGAAACAAAGCACAACTGGTTGCACAGGGTTATAGTCAACAAGAAGGAATTGATTATAATGAAACCTTTGCCCTAGTCTCCAGGTTAGAATCAATTAGATTATTAATTTCTTTTGTTGTTCAAAATAACATTTCATTGTATCAAATGGATGTTAAAAGTACATTTTAAATGGTTATATAGAAGAAGAAGTTTATGTCCATCAACCTTCGGGCTTTAATGACTCAAAATATCCAGAACATGTTTTTAAACTAAAAAATTCTTTATACGGTCTGAAACAAGCTCCCAGAGCTTGGTATGAACGTTTGAGTAATTTTCTTTTAGAAAAGGATTTTACCAAAGGGAAAGTGGACACAACTTTATTCAGAAAAACATTTAAAAATGACATTTTAATTTGTCAAATTTATGTTGATGATATTATTTTTGAAACCTCTAATATCTCTCTTGGAAAAAAATTTGCTGAGACTATGCAGGCTGAATTTCAGATGAGCATGATGGGAGAATTAAACTTCTTTCTGGGAACACAAATAAACCATAGTCCAGAAGGTACTTACATACATCAGACGAAGTATGTTAAAGAACTCCGGAAGAAATTCCAGATGTCAGAAAGTAAAGATGCAAAGACACCAATGCATCCTACATGCATTCTGGGAAAAGATGAGTTAAGTATGAAGGTAGATCAAAAACTCTACAGAGATATGATTGGATCCCTTCTCTATCTGACTGCATCTAGACCTGATATATTATTCAGCGTATTTTTATGTGTTAGATTCCAATCAGATCCTAGAGAATCTCACTTAATTGATGTTAAGCGAATTCTGAGGTATCTGAAAGGTACTACTAATCTGGGTTTGTGTTACAGAAGATCAAAAGAATTCAGACTAGTAGGTTGTTGTGATGTTGACTTTGCCGGAGATAGAATTGAACGAAAGAGCACCTCTGGAAGCTGTCAGTTTCTGGGTGACAACCTTATCTCGTGGTACAGCAAGAAGCAAACTACCATTGCACTTTCAACAACAGAAGTTGAGTATATATCTGCTGCTGGATGTAACTCTCAGATGATCTGAATGAAAAGTCAGCTAGAAGATTTTAATCTCTATGAAAGTAAGATTCATATCTTCTGTGACAATACCTCATCAATTTGTCTTTCTAAAAATCCCATTTTGCATTCTAAAGCAAAACACATAGAAATTAAATATCATTTTATAAGGGACTACATTCAGAAAGGAATTTTAAATTTAAACTTTGTAAACACAGACCATCAATGGGCTGATATTTTTACCAAACCCCTTTCTGAAGATAGATTTAAATTCATTCTGAAAAATATTAGTATAGAATTTTGTCCTGAATGAAATTGTATTTATCTTCTGTGATTTCTTTCAGAATGTTCTGAAATGAATGTTCTGATTAACAACTCTTCAGAAGTTAGAAGAGAAGTTACCTCAGAAACTATATATAAAGTTCTGAAATGTTCTAAGGTTTCATTACAAGTATAGTTCAGCAGTTCATTATATCAAACAGCTGGCTCATGCAACCTTCAGGAGATGAACACGTGTTGTATTTCTGAAAGGTCACGCGTGCTATACTATTGACGTCGTTCCTAGGTAACTGTTATGATTTTTTCAAAATCTCACGCCTTCCCCTCATTGTCAATGTCATTAAATGCTAGTAATGATTAAAAAAAAATTAATTAATTTTTTTGTCTTAAATTCTTTTTACTGTTTTATTTCAAAACCCTTTTATCAAAAGTTTACCTATAAATACTTTTGTAAAACCCCCTTTCTCACTTTTTACCTTCTCTTTCAAATTTCAAAACCGTCTCTGTGTATTTTCTGCAACCCATTTTCTTTCATCTCAACCTAAGTGCTCTAATGGCTTCATCTTCTACTCCTTCCAGAAGCACTCAAGCTGAACAATACATCATCCCTGAAAGAACCACTCTTATTCCTATTGACAATTTAGAAGTAATCAGTGAATTGATGGTGGACTTTGAAAACCTAAAGGCAAATGGGTTTGACCTTCTTCCTGCAGTGGAATTTCAAGGATGGGGAAATTACTTTGATCATCTTATTGGCCCTGTATTTCCACATCTTGTAAAGGAATTTTGGATTCACGCCATTGCATCTCTAAAGGTTATTCTCTCGTTTGTAATGGGTAAGGAAATTTCAATCACTGAAAATCTCATCAGGAGGTTACTGGGTTTTGAAGGCAATGGAGTCACTGGAATCTCAAATTGTAGAATGGATATGTCAAGAGTTCATGCTGAAATTTTTACAACCGGGCAAACTTCAACAAAAGTCAGACACTTGAAGAATCAGTACAAGATCTGGGCTAGAATCATCCATGGCTGCATTCATCATAGAAAGGAAACAAGTTCTCCTGACTATATAAATGCTGACCAGCAATACCTTTTGTTCTGTCTGGGAACGAATGTAAAGATTGATTTAACCTACCTTTTGTTTGATCACCTCTGGACACATGTCAAGGAAACAAGGGAAGCAGAAAGAGTGAAGAACCCTAAATCCAAAAGGAACTAGATTCTAATGGGAAGGTTGATTTCAGACATTCTGACAAAGAATGGTCTAATTGCACATTTGGACGAAGCAAACCTGCTGGGGGAGTTAGAGCTTACGTGTGGGAAAGCTCTGACAGGAAAGAATCTGGTGAAGAGAAAGCTCATTCATAAACTATTGGTGGAACCTACCCCTTACGTATCAGCAATCGTTACCATAAGAAGAATTCCAATTGCTGACTTTCCACTTTTCAACTCAGGAGATCACCCTCGTATTATTCTGCATTACATTGCAATTTGCAAATAAAGTGGAACTCCAATTGATCCTGCCTGGCTTCAAGGTAGAAATGAAGCAGCTCCAGATGTTGTCTTTCAGCAGCCAATGAAAAGGAAAGCAGTTGAAGGACCCTCTGCTAGACCCCAGAAGAAGAAGAAACCAGGTACACCTTCTGAGACTATTTATGTTTATGATTTTGTACATATATCTACATCTGCTGAACCTCAAACATTAGGTGACATAAATGTAGACATAGATTTAACCATTCACTCTGAACCTCTTTCTACAAACCCTATAATAACTCAAGTTTTATTAGACTTAAGAGATTTTAACTATGATGACTCTCTTGAAACCCAAACACAACCATCTCAAACACATGTCTCACAAAATAATCCTGTTGAAAACTTTTCTCAAACACCTCCCAGACCTTTATCGCCAAGATCTTCTGAATGGTATGATGGATCTTGGAGACTACCTGGAATAAACGTACCTCTGGCCATGCAAAAGCCACCTTTCGCCCTACCCTCTGAGAATATCTTTGCTCTGAACAGAACTCAACCACAAAATCCTACCCCCTCTGCTGAAAACACCATCATCATTTCTCCTGACGTCACACCACCCATATCTCCAGAACTTCTAACACCTAACTCACAAACGCTTTCACCTCCTCAATCTTCAGAACATACCCTCAATCCATCTCATGAACCATCTAAAACTCTTGAACCATCAACAACACCTGAACCATCTGAAAATCCTGACCAAACAGAAACACCTGAACAATTAGAAACTCCTGAACCAACTGACTTTCTGAAAACTGTAGTTGATTTTGAATCCCTACAATTTCTGAAAAATAAAACCTACAAAAAGATTTTTCCCAAACCTGTCCAGCCAGATGTAAATGTATGTTTTTAGAATTTTATAACAGAAGTACAAGCTTGGATAGACCTGTTGAAGGCAGACTGCACCAGCAACGTGAACCCAGCAGCAACAGATCTTCTGTGGGAAACGTTCAGACGAACATTAGATGATGAATCACTGAAATTGCAAGACATGTGTCATTCTCAGGTGCTTGAGAATTTCTCCAAACATCTGCATGCCTTCTAATCAAAAGTTGTTGATACTTGGGACAAGAAGTCTACTCTGCTAATTGCCAATGCTCATGCTGATCAAATGGACATTTCAGAAGATGAGTCTGAAGATGCCTCTGAAGATTCAAATCCTCTGGCAATAACTCTGTTTAATCAACCTTCTGCTAAAGCTTCACCAGAAGGTGTGCCAACTCTTATGGTTGATCTGGGCAATCTTCTCTCAAATGTTGTTCGTTCTGATTCAGCTGCTTCTACACAAAAGGTTATATCTGCTGAGGCTACTTCATCTTCTGCTCCTACTTCACTGGTTATGGATACTCTGAATGAGCTTAAGAAGGAAAATGAAGCTATTCATGAGCGCTTGGACAAGCAGGATGAGACAAACAAGGGAATCAGAAACTGGATGATGAAGCGGGAGGAATCTTCATCTGAAATCAAGAATCTTCTTTTGTCTCTTGTTTCTAGAAAATCTTAAGTGTCATTCTGTTTCTAGTTTTTTGTTTTGTTTTGTACCTCTGAATCTTTTTATAAAAACCTTTTATGCTCTTTAATTCTTTTTATACTTTTTGATTATGACGAAAAGGGGGATAAAATGAGTATTTTGATCTAATCTTTGATTAACAGTTATGGGACTAAGTCTCAAACATTACTAACAAAATACAAATATTTCTTTCTTTGTTTAAAGAATTTTGCAGGTATCACTAAACTCTGGAAGTTTAATCATCTGAACATCATCTTCAAAAGACTTGCTGAAGAAATCCTAAAAGAAAAATCTCAAAGCTCTGAAGAAAAATCTCAGGAAGTTTTTCTTATACATATATTTTTTTTCAAAAAAAGAAATATTTATTTCAGGGGGAGATTCTTATCTCTTGTTCAATTTTTTTTCCAAAACCTGAATATTTTTGTCATCATCAAAAAGGGGGAGATTGTTAGAACAAGTTTGGTTCTGATCATATCTCAGAGTTTTGATGATAACAATAAAATATATTTTGTATAATTGATACTCTGATGAGCATATTTCTTTGTTTCAGACAATGTTCTGACTGAAGTATTTTCTAAGGTGAAAATCATTTTATGTGTTGAGCTGAATAAAAATGAAGAAGTTCTTTGATGAAAGAACTATTTATTTAGTGCAAGTTCTAATGTTGGCTCTGATAAGAAGCAATTTAAAGCATCCTCTAATCTTAGCAAGTTTCCATGCAAACTCTGTTCAGAAGTATTTTGCAAGCAAATTCTGAAGCAAGATCTGAAGCAAGTTCTGAAAGATTAAAGAAGCAAACAATCTTGTCAAGTTTCAGAAAACAAGCTCTGACAGTGCCGTTTGTTCATTTAATGCAAAGACAGCTAAAGCACTCAAGTGTCTATATGCTAGTTCATTAAGAAAAAAACAATAATGCAAGCTAACACGCAAACATTAATTGCTCCTCACTTTTGAAGGCAGTAACGGTCGTTTTCCTCATGCTATAAATAGAAGATCATTTATTGCAATCCAACTAACAAAAAAACATCTTACGTGAAAATTATTCTGCTGCTCACAAATTATTTTCTTACAAACACTTTGTTATTTTCTCAAGTGCAAAACTTATCTTAGTGATAAATCACAATTTGTGATATAGCTTTCTAAGAAGCAATTTGTTTCACTATTGTAAAGATTTAATTCTTGTATTTGTTCCTTGAGAGACCAAGCTTGGTCAGATTTCTCAAGAAGGCTAGGACTAGTTTGAGTCTTAGTGGTGTTAGTCACTTGTAAGTTTACTTGTGCTTTGTATTGTTAGTCACAACAGTTTGGTTGTGTGATTGTAATCTGTTTGATTATAGTGAATTAAGTCCTTGTTGAGAAAGGAGAAATCACCTTGGCGGGTGGACTGGAGTAGTTTGAGTTCAAATGAACCGGGATAAAAATAACTATGTCTTTCCATAATTGTTGAGCTAGTAAGAAAAAGAAAAAGGAAAAACTTATTCAACCCCCCCCCCCCCCCCCCCCCTTCTAAGTGTTTTCTCACCCTTCAAAAATAGAAGGTAAAACAAAAACAAATGGCCTTGGGTAGTAAAATAAAATGAGGGGGTGGAATTTGAAATTCGTTGGGCCCAAATAGACCAGCAATTGCGTTGGATTCTCTATGGTGAACTTCAGGAAGTGCATCATAGGCTGCAGGTTGAGGCGCTTGGATTTGGTTCAGTTGAGATTGGATGGCGTGGATCTGATGACATATGGTATGCGCCCAGAATCGTATCACACTGGATCTGTAAGAAACAAGTTAGAAAAGGTAAAATGCATGACCTGGATATTGAACTCAGGTCCTTCCCTTTACAAATGCTTGTCTCATCATCCATCCATCCTGTCATTCATTGATACGAGATAGACCAATAATATTATATTCATAAATTATCCATAAACATATTCAAAATAAATATGTGCGCTGAGTGGGCCCTGGGTATGTTTGAATGGACCAATCAGAAGATACTACTGAGCCACGCTAGTTTTGACCTAAGTCCGGTCAGTCCAATCACCGGAGCCAGTGGTTTCCACAGTCTTCTTTGGTGGAATCCCCTGCAAAACATGATAAAATGAAAAACAAAACAAGCAGATCGACATGAAAATGTCTCCTAATCATGAATATGGCCTCCAAATTTACTAAAGCTTCGTGTATCTCTGGGTTCAAACACGAAACCCTAACGACGGCCAACCATGATAACACGCGATCTAAGGCTATATCTCTTCATGTAACACGTTAGAACGGATGCAAACATCATCAATAATATGAATATAGGCTTAGTAAGGATTTATATTGCATGATTTGAAAGTTTGAGATCATAGAGAAATTACCAAATCAGAGAGATATCATACGGGCGTTTTGGGATACGTTGGGCTTGCCTAACGAATAGGGATGGCTCCCGGGACCTTCAGGAAGAAGATAGGATGCTAGTTTTGGATCGAAGGTTCCTGCACAAGGTGTTTTGATTTTGACAACTTTGCTGAATTTTGAGAATTTTTTGTATGCTTCTCTTAGGCTCTGTATGCGTGTCTGTGGCCTGGATTTATTATGTATATATAGTGGAGTATGAGGATCAAAAAACATGGCAAGAATAAATGCCATAAACCATATCTTCATATCAAAATAAAATCAAAAATCAAAATATTTCCAAAACTTGAAAAACTTTCCATTTCCATGCTTGCATGCACCTGGACACTTTGCATTGGCGCCTTGTACGAATTTGAATTGTTCAGAGTTTTCTTCATCAGAGCTTCTTCGATTAAATCACCATTTGCTTCGATTGCCTGATCTGGAAGGATAAACTTAGTCAAATCATCTCTTGTCCCTTTTTGATGACTCTAAGTTCTGATTCGAATTGCGCCAGGCCACATCATCATGGCTCGTTCGATCAGCCCCTAAGCTTGCTCTCTTCGATTACTATGACACTACCCAACTAGCCCAACTGAAAGACTTCATTCTGGCCAGTCGAAGCTTCCTTTGGCATGAATGTGCTTCTGCAGGAGGCTTGAGCCTGGTAGTATGTTGAATTTTGGGCCAGCAAGCATCTTTGAATATTTCTCTTTTGTTTTGACCAACTAGATACATCCTTCGACCAGACCCTTGTTTAAACAACAACATGTGTCCTTCTAATGGGCAATTTGTGTATTGGAATTTTTCAAGGGTGGAATCGAAGCAATCATGAAGGGAGTTCCCGCCTTGAGAATTTGAAAGTAAACCAAGCAGGAAGCCAATGCCTTCTGAATCGAAGGAAAACTGTAGGGGGCTATCTCCTTGTGCCTGTCGGCATGAAGCAGCCAACATTCAGTCAAAGCTTGCATGCAGATGGGCCACTACTTAGTAAATCAAGGTAAACCAACAAGAGGCCATTGGCTTCTGAATCAAAGGAGAGCTACACGAGGCTATTGCCTTGTGCCTGCTGGCATGAAGGAAGTCTTGGTTTTGTGAATCAAAGGCAAACATGTAAATGGTGCAATCAAAGCTTTGTGAGAAGGTAATCCTTATCCAATCGAAACTTGCCTGCAGGAGGTCACTGTTTTGTGACTCCAAGCAAGCATACAAGAGGCCATTACCCAAATGAAGGTTTGCATGAAAAGCCAATATCCAATCTAAACTTACCTGCAAGAGGTCACATGGCTAAAGAAGGATGTAACCCAAAGCTTGCATAAAAGGGGGCCACGTGCCCCAAACGAAGGATGTAAACCAAATTTGCATTTGAAGAAGGCCACATGCCCAAATGAAAGATGCATGCAGGAGGTCCCTGCTTTGTGAATCAAAAGAAATCTTTTAGAAGGTCATTGCCTTCTGAATTGAAGGACGCTTTCAGAAGGTCACTGTCTTCTAAATTGAAAGAAGCCAGCATGAAGCCACTACCTTCTAAATCGAAGGAAACCAAAAGGAGGCCCCTGCCTTATGAATCAAAGGAAGTTGTTTCAAAGGGAAACAAAGCTTAGCTGAAGCTGGCATGCAAGAGAGAATTCAATCGAAGCTAAGCATGAATCGAAACAAGCTTGTTTTTCTTTGATTTTGTCAAAAAATCAAATTGATTTGTTTTGCTCTTTCAATACTTTCCTCTTTGACTTGGTGCTTGAAAAATCCAATATGATCCAATTGTACTTGTGAAATCTTGACCCAATAGGAATTTTGTGAGAAAAATCTTGAGAAATGAAAGGGAAAATTTTGGGGTACAACACTATCCTACCCATGATCTAGAGTTAGCTGTAGTAGTGTTTGTGCTAAAGATTTGGATACATTATCTCTATGGTTCTAGGTTTGAAGTGTTTAGCGATCATAAGAGTTTGCATTATCTATTTGGTTGAAAGGAATTGAACATGAGGCAGAGGAAATGGTTGGAATTATTAAAGGATTACAACTTTGGCTTAAATTATCATCCAGGTAAAGCTAATGTTGTAGCTGATGCCTTGAGTCGAAAGACTTTGCATATGTCTACTATGATGGTTAGATAACTAGAGTTGATCGAACAATTCAGATACATGAGTTTGATCTGTGAAATGACACCACGGAGTGTGGTGTTGAGGATGTTAAAGATTAACAATGACTTCTTAGACAATATTAAAGAAGCTCAATAGTTAGATGTGAAGTTGGTAGATTTGGTGGTCGAGAGTAACAAATATGAGGACAGTGACTTTAAACTAGATGCCCAAGGTGTGTTACGATTCTGAAACAAGATTTGTATCTCTGATGATGTTGATATGAGGAACATGATTCTGCAAGAGGGACATAGAAGCAATTTGAGTATTCATCTGAGAGTTATCAAGATGTATCACGACTTGAAGAAGTTCTTTTGGTGGTCCGGGTTAAAGCGAGATGTGGCACAATTTGTGTATACGTGTTTGACTTGTCAGAAATTGAAAGTCGAACATCAGAAACCTATAGGTCTATTGGAACCTTTAGACGTTCCGGAATGGAAATGGGATAGTATATCTATGGACTTTGTGACGGGGCTGCCAAGTACTCCAAGAGGACACAATGCGATTTGGGTGATTGTTGATAGATTAACAAAATCAACTCATTTCATTCTGACTAGTATCGATTTTCCTGTATCGAAGTTGGTGGAGATTTATATTCGGGTAATTGTGAAGCTACACAGTGTTCTGATAAGTGCAGATTGTAGTTATTTGTGTAAATTTGTTTAGTTTATGTTTATTTGTGTTTTTGTGTATATAGTGTACCATTTAATGTTTTTCCATTTGTTTTGTAGGTATTTATTGCATATTTGGAGCATGAGCAATAAAGTGTCAAAGACACGACTTCAAACGCACGATTTTGAGCAACTCGTCAATGAATAAGGCTCAAAATAAAAGAATAAGAAATCATCAATTTGGTTTATATTTTGTTATTATTATAAAGAGCATTGAATAAGTTTTCCAACACTTTGAACCGGACGCAAATCGGAGTTTCGGTTCTCAAGTTATGGCGAAAACAAAATGCTAATTTTTTTCTCATGACAGCAGAGCACGCTTAGCGGGATTTTGCCGCTTAGCGCGGTCCCTGGACAAAATTATGTTAAAAGGGCCAAAAAAACACATTTTTTAGGTTATGTTTTGGGGTATTTGTTCCCAACTCATCAAACCTTCATTTTTGGTCAAGATTAGCCTAGAAAACATCATTAGAGCTTGCATCTTGATGATCTGGAATTAGATTTCTCATCAATCGGCACTGATAATCCGTGAGATGTTTGGTTTTTCTCGATTTATTATCTATGTATTTCTCTATTTGTTGGGTATTATTGTACCCCAAAATTTTCCCTCTCATTTTTATTCAAGATATTACCCTAGGTCTTCTCGAATATTCAATTTGGCTCGGAAGTTGGTCAGACAGATTCTCTTCCTAGGCAGTAAGTCAACAATTAGGGTTTGGCGTTTCTCAAAGAAAACTAATTCTTCAAGGTTTAAAATGGTCTTCATAGATCTTCATGTCTCCTCAAGGATGTTCATGCCGAGTTTCGAACCTCACGTTACAAGTTTGCTCAGTCAATGGTTCAGACGACTGAAAATGACTCCATTAACCCAAAAAAATTGACCTTTTTTAGACCAAGTTCAAGCAATTGTAACTTCTTCATTATTCGATATTTTTGAGTGGTTCTTCTTGTGTATGACTCTCCTCGATGTTATCTCCAATTTCTCTTCACAAATCAAGAGTTGATTACGCGTAGAAGATCACCAAAATTCGAAGGCGTTAAAAGTCACTTCTTGGATTTTGACCTAATCTTAAACAATTGTCGCCTGATTTATAAGGTTTGTGATTTCCCCAAATTACGAGATCTTGAGACGATTATTTCTGTATATGGTCATAGGTGGTTTTGCACATGAGTTTATCTTCAAAGATCGAAAGAAAATTGTGTTGGGAAGACTTCGAAAGTCATCGAATCGTCACAAGTCATTTGTTTGATTTCAAGTGTTCTTAATCATCATTGTTCTTAAAATTGGTTGAGGTTGATGATGGTTCTTAAAGCATGATTTGTTTGGCAATGAAGTTCCATTTTTAAACATTTATTTTGTTTAGAAATTTGATCATAGTACAAAGCGCAAGGTTTATTTGATCATTTTGTGATTGCTTGAAGTTCAAGTTACCAAACCAAGATGTTTTGTTCAAAGCATTCAATCGAGAATTGCAAAGTTTAAATTAAAACTCAAAGTTTTGTACAACAAACTCATCATTCATACATTTCATTCAAATGTTATGTTATGGTTACATTCTTGGACAATTTGCAAAAAGGGTTTACAATGCAAAATATAAATTGAATCACAAGATACATTTGTTGTTTACAAAAAAAAGAAATAAATATTTGCTTCATCTTCAAGAAACTCCTCTTTGCTAGCCATGACTTCTCTTCACCTTGCCTCGCTCTCCATCCATGAAAACATAAAAAGAAAGAAAGTTAGCAAGAATTCAAGTAAAAGAGTTTGTCAAAAGAGAAATTTCATCACTAGGGTTTGTATATAGGAATCAGAATTCAAGTAGGTTTGTTTTATCATAATCCATCTTCTCTCATTCTTGCAAATCACAAGGTTGGACCTTGGTTCACAAGAAGGAAAAGCAAAAAAAGGCTGCCCAAATCTACAACAAACAGGCTGCATAGCTTAACCAACAAGCAAAACCAGCAGGGTAAGCAAGCTGCCTAACCTGCTGTCAAACAAAAGCAAGCAAGTCAACAAGGCAAGCTGCAATGTAGTAGGGCAAGCAAGCTGCCCAACCTACAGCAAAATACATAGCACAACAGCAACAAGAAAACAAAGGAAGTATAGTAGCAAGTCCAAGACTGCAAAGCAGCAGCAATGCAAGCAAACAAAACAAAGGAAGTATATCAGCAAGTCAACAAGGCAAGCTGCAATGCAGCAGGGCAAGCAAGTTGCCCAACCTGTAGCAAAATACATAGCAGAGCAGCACAAATAAAACAAAATTAGAACAAGGCAAAACGGAAAATCAATTTGCTCATCAAACCAAACATGTCATCATTTTCCTATAATCATACAAACCCTTTAGAATTTTTCATTAAAAAAAAAAGCAAAATTGCTTTTTCGTTGAAAGAGGAAAGAGGAAAGGGACAAAAAGATATCACCTAGACAAGAAACAGCCCCAAAACTGTCAAACCTGCATCATCTGCTATACCAGCCCAACATTTGCATATAAATAGCAATATGAAAATTGTACTCAAAGTGTTCAAAGTCAGCTTTCCAAAACAGTCCAAAAAAAACTGTCAAAAGCAACTGCAATGTATAGCAAAAAAAGACAGTAAAATAAAGACAGTAATATAGCATATCCATTTTTGTTCAAAAAAATATCAACAACTTCTCTCCAATCTTAAATATAAAAGCCATTGTTTCACTAAACAGGAGGTCATCACAAATTTCACAGAAAATTGCAAAGAGCAAGGATATACAAACCAACAAACAGCAAAGCCAAAATAAAGCCATTAGAAAAACCAAAAACCAAATTTTCCAATTCCTGTAAAAACATAATACCCATCTATTCTAAAGAAGAGCATTAGCATGAACTGAACACAAACCAAACAGAACCAACAAACTTCCACAAACCCTTGGTCACACTTAACTCATAATCGCAACAACCACTCAACCTTAACCGAATCACATCATTCTCTTCTGTAAAATTGCAACCCTCATCAATTCATTCTCATCCACAGCCTCGCGGAGTCAGTAACAACACAAACAAATTGAACAACAAATACAGAAAACGTAAGAAGCAGCACAAATCCAATCAGAAGAAGAAACAAAAACAAGATTTGGAACATACCTTAGAAGCTGAAAAGACGAGGTAACTCATCGTTGTTCTTATCCTTTTGCGATTATAGTACCGTTTCAATTTGGGGTTTTAAAGTTTCGCTGGGAACGAGTTTAGCTAGAAACGAGAAAGATAATAGAGATAGAGATTGATTCCCCATTAGAACATAGAGTTATTGACCGAGAGGGAGGAAAAGATTAGCGTGAAAATTAGGAAGAGAGATTAGGTTTTTCTGTTTTGAAACAATGACAACGAGTTTTCTTGTTCTTTTCCCTTTCGTTTCATACATAAGACCAGGTTTGGGCCTGGTTTGATTTGGCCCAACCCAATTTTCAAGTTTTGATTTACATATCAATAGAAGTAAATACATAAATGAATGGTTGAATGATGCAGCGGTTAAGGAGGTTGTCATATGAAGGTGAAGTCTCGGGTTCGAGACCCTCTGGGGACGTTTTCTTATTTTTCTTTTTCTGTTTACTTCATTCCTTTGTTTTGTTAAACAAAAATAAACTATTGGGCTTCAACTAACTTGTAGCCCAAAACCCAACAGTGATTTGCTTGCCAGCATCACCCCTATTCCAATTTGACACCACCACTTCATTTGCTTTGTTTCAAATACTTAATTTAATTTTACTTATTTCCATTAACTTAATAAATCTTGTTTTATTAAATTATTTCTTTAATTAATTTAGCTTAGTTCAAATTTTTTTTTTTAACTTTGTTAATAATTTTACTATTTTTTTTTTAGTTTTTATTTTGTTTATATTTCTAAATAACAAAAACCCTAAAAGACAAAAAATGCATTTGATTTAATTCTTTAGTTAATTAATAGAATGGATTTTTTCTATTTTTCTTTCCAAACTTTTTCAAACAAATACCAAAAATTTTATTTCTATACTTTGTTAATTAATTTTATTTCATAGATTGTTATAATTTTAATTAATCGTTCAAATTCGATTTGATTGTATTATTTGCCTATTTTGGACTTTTAATCGCATTCGACTCATCCCCATTTGTAAAAATTGTACCCCCATTCCCAAAAGCTCTGTAATAGCATAGAATTTTAATTTCCATAATTTACTGTTTTCCTTATACTGTATAGTAATTAGGCGTGCATGGCAAGATTCAAAATCAATCGCTAGATAACCCTAATCAAATACAAAAAATAACTTGAATCAAACACATTTTTTCACACGCGCACCTCTAGGGTAACCTCGCTCATTGCCTCGGAAACACAGTCATGTCCCTCGAATATGGGACGCTTTAGCAAAGACCCTTCGATAAAAAAGATCATAGTCCCTCGATGTCCCTCGATGTTGCCTTCGGTAAAACGATCTAGTCCCTTACAAAAATTGCTAAAGCGTCTCATAAGTTGCCTTCTATGACTGTACAATTGACCCGCGCCTGTCCCTTCACATCCAACGATGGGGCTTCTTACCAAATCAATGGTAAGATAGCAAGATCTAAAGGAAGAAAAGAACATTTAAGACCTTTCGAGTAGGTATATTCGCTCTTAATTGCTCACTTGCTCACAACCAAACATTTTACACCAATACTTTCACATTAAAACCTTTTTTTCAAAAAGACGAAAACTTTTTGTATACGTTCTTATAGAGACGAGAACCATTACAAAAACATCTTTTCAAAATCACATTCAAAAAACACAATACACAAACACCTCTTTGAACTATTTTTCGAAACAACACTTTGTATGCGTTCTTATAGAGACGAGAACCATTGCAAAGACATGTCTCAAAATACTTTCAAAAAACACACCACAAGCACATTCAAACAAAAGCAAGTGATCTAGAGAGCAACTAAGAGCCCATGGAAAACCATGGATGAAAAGGGTGTTAATACCTTCCCTTTTCATAATCTACCCCCCGAACCCGAGAAGTAATCTCGAAAGGTCTTTCCTGTGCTTTTTTACCTTTCCTTTTGGATAAAAGAAAAGTCGGCGATGACTCTTGATATCCGCATAATTGCGATCAAACGCAAACGACCCAAGTCAGTTCTCCCACCGTATCACATGTATGTTTGTATATTTACTTTGAACACATGTATATTTATTGATCATGATGTTGTATAAATCTTGCTTTACAAATCAATCTTGATGTCTTCTTTGATCTTTTTACTTTATATTTGGATTTGGGTTGTTATAGACTTATACCTTACAAATCTTGATTAGGGATGAATATCTATTAGTTTTTAGATTCTAGTGATATATTTAGAGTTAATATTCACTTTGGGTTCTAAAACTTAATGCCTCCGTGTTGTTGTAGCATGCAAGACATTGCCGATAGAGTAATATAGTTGGTCTCGCAACCAGGGTTTTCATGGATTATGGAACAGTTCAAGCAGATTGCTAGGGTTTTGTTTGAGTTTGGCTCAGGTTTTGATCAGGCAAACGCTTCTTTGGCGTTTAATCAAGAACTACGGTTTGTGCGCGCATTCTCAGAAAGAATTATTTCTATTAGTTCTTTTTAATTTATCCTGGATATGAGCTGAGGCATTTGAATTGAAAGGTTGCATTAATCAGTGAAAAAGGACATGTGGACGTTTGTTGTTTAGCTGTGCAATGCTATGATTATTCGGAACTCCGGACGTTTATTGATCATTTATTATTCTGAGTTAAAATAGTTAGGATTTATTTCCAGTTATTATAATTTTAAGAATTATAAATAATTAAATAAACAGTTGAAGAAGAAAAAGAATTAATTGATCAAAGGAAGATCTTTTCTTCATCTTTAATTATTTGTTACAATTATTATTTGAACACTGTAAAATTATTTACAGATGTTTACATTAATATTGTTACAATAATTAAAAATAAATTGAAACTATCCCAAAATTTCCTAAGTCTTCATCTTCTATCCGATGCTCCCTTGTTGCTCAATTATTTTACCTGCAAAAGAAAAGAAAAGAAGTCAAAAGCAGATAAAATAAAAGAGCAGACAGTTAATTCAAAAATCATCATTAAAAGTGACTGGCCGGAATCAGTTGTTCCCCTCTCTGCAAATCACGAGATTACTCTCGGTTCACAAAGAAGGATAGAAATATGCTTGCAAAAAAGTATGAAATGCACAAAGTTACAATTGCACAAATTCAAATATCAAGTAGGCTGCATAAATTGTCAAACTGAAAAGCAAAGCTACAAAGTTCAAACTGATGCACAAGTCCAAACTGAACAGCATAACCAAACTAAGCCAAAGATGTCAACCAACTGTCCAAAGATATCAAAAGGTATAAGGCTGTCAAAAAGATAGCACAAAGTACACAAGATATGCAGGAATCTTGAAAGTACATAGAGGAAAGAGACAAATACAAGCATATTCAAATCATCACTTTCCAAGGCCTGTCACTTTTTCAGAAAAAGACAACTCTAAGCAATATTTTATGCTTTTAATCTGTAAAGAGAGAGAGGAAAAGAGAGGGGAAAAAGGCTTACAGCAGGTTTGAGGCTTAAGGACAAGAGATATAAAACAAACAGTCCATATCAGAAAATAGAGGGGGCAGAACATAACAAAAGAGAACACAACCAAAAACAAGCTCACAAACTGTCCCAACACGAACCAGAATCCTGTATTGAAGCCTTGCATCCTAAAACACAAACTAACAACATAAGCTTAAACCTGCTTCAAACCCAACCTGTCAAGACCATAAGCCTTCAAACCAGAAGCATAACCAGCCTTCACCTACATAGACAAAAGCCTACACCATAAGCTCAAGCCAAGCCTGTAGCCTGACTTCAAACAACAAAGCTTCAATCATCCTGTCAAATATACAAACAACAAAGCTTGTCCACGCTTAAACCTGCATAAGCCTTTGTCCTAAACCTGCATCAAGCCTCAAAGCCATACAAGCCTAAAGCCTGCTTGAAACCAGAAATAAACCTGTGCAAGCCACCAACACCAAGCCTCAAATCCATACGAGCCTAACAGCCTCCAAACATCCACCTGCATAAGCCTTTATCCAAATATATCTAACCAAGCCACAAAGTCCTCAGAATGATTCATCATAGGGCCACTCACAAGCTGTTCAAAGCTTAAGCTCCAAACAAGCTTACAATCATCAAAGAGCACCAAAAAGAGAGGCAAGCATACAAGCATACAAGCATACAGAAACAGGCAAGCAAGTAGAAGAGGAAAAGAATTGTCAAAGCAAAGGTTTTCAGGAAATCATCATCAAACCATATAAAAAACAGATACGAATACCCGGTTTTCCAGAGCAAGCTAGCATCACGCGTCCCCTTCGTCTCCGGCCACCCTAGGCGCCTCCAGCTCTCTCCTCCATTTCCAAAAGGCCAGCAAAGGTTAATTTCTTCTCCTTTTTTTTCCCTTTTTTAACACCTCACAGGAAATAACAATAATAAAAAATCAGAACATATAAAAATCAAAGCATGCACGAACTGGAAACCCTAAGATATAAACCATGAGTTCATTACCTTTGCAAACATCGCCCAGACATGACCATGGGGAAAGGAGAGAGAATGGCGCCTGGCAACGGGGACGGAGATTTCACCCAGAGACCTTGCTCGGGAGAGATGAAGAAGACGAATGAAGCGATGAAGGAACGGCGCCGCACCTCTGTAACTTGCCTAACCCTAATCCAAAATGAAACGAAACTGTGAGAACCCTAAACAAAACAAATGTGTCAAACGTTGGGCCTTGCCCTTTCTAAACCCCTAAGCCCAGTGGATCAGGCGCCTCACACCCCCCTGTTTTTTATTCTCATTCAATTTCTGTTTGGGCCAGAATAAAACACTGAGCCCATTCCCTTTTTTTTGTTTTAAACTAACATCTTTTTTTACTTATCATCTTATTTTTTTTATAATTTAAACTAATATATGCCATTTTTGTTTATAAATAAAATGATACACTAAACTCTTTTTTTTATTACCTTTTTATTAGTATAATTAAAAATACATAATATTTTATTTATAAGATATCAATAAATACATAAGAAAATAGACTTTCCTTTATTTCTCTTTTTTTGATTAAACATTTGTTTATATATAAATACATAAACTTTAATTTTTCTTAAACTTAAAACATTTTCTTTTATTAAAACCTTTGTTTGTACATATTTAACAAAATACCAAAAATGATATCAATACATAAATAAAATACGTAACAATACATTAAGTTAACATTCCACACTTGTAAATAAATCACTTACACAAATACATTGATACATCTACATTGCTTTATTCTTATACATTGCTATACATTATATTTTACATTGAATGCGATTCAATTTGGTTGTAAATTATTTGGACACTACTCTCCTATTAAGTCTCATCCCAATTTGTAAATATTTGTACCCCCATTCCCGGATACTTATTTGTAATAGCGTAGACTTTAAATTCTTGCAATTTATCGCTTTCAATTATACCATGTTTAGACCTAGGGTTTGTATGTAAATAAAATCCACTGCTAGATAACCTAATACAAGACAAATGCATGAAATCAATACACAATTCACACTTGCACCCCTAGGGTAATCCCGCTTGTTGCCTTCCAAAATGGGCCATGCTTGCACGTTGAGTTTCTTTGGCAAAACAATTCAAATGATCATAGTCCCTCGATGACGCTTTCGAAAGTTGCCTAAAAATGATCAAGTCCCTTCAAGCAAATTGCCAAAGATACTTGGCACCATTGCATTCATGGTCCATACGATGACCCGCGCCCGTCCCGTTAACATCCTAACACAAGATTGTCCACCAAATACAATGGTGGAACAAAACTGTTAAAAGGGTTAAAACATGAGAAAAAACCTTTGAGTAAATTTAGGGGTAGACAACTCTTAGTTATTTGATCAACTTGCAAAACACACTTGCCTACTTTTCAAAACCCACTTCACAAACACTTTCCATACAAATTTTCAAAAACATTTGAAACATCTTTTCGAAAAGATACACACCTTTGTAAAACATTCGAGTAAAGAATTGTTACAACGGTTGCCTAGACAAGGCATCTTTTTCAAAACATTTTTCAAAACACACACACACACCACCATTTCAAGCAATTGAAAATCAAAGGCAAGTGATCTAAACCAAGTAACTAAGAGCCCATGGATAACCATGGATGAAAAGGGTGCTAATACCTTCCCTTTTCATAATCTACCCCCCGAACCCACGAAACATCTCAAAAGGTTTTTCATGTGCTTTTTAACCTTTCCTTTAGGATAAAATAAAAATTCGGTGGCGACTCTTGCTAAACCGAACAAGTGCGAAAACAAACGCAAAACCTCAAGTCAGTTCTCCCACCGTATCACAGAACTGGAGACTCTGCTGGGGACATTTAATAAGTGAGGTGTACCTTAGGATTAGACCACTCTTGTTTTCAATTGCTTGCTTTGTTTGCTTTTATATTTGTGGGCTTTGCATCGGAGTTTCATAGATCCTAACCCGGATCTGGGGAATACCCTTTAGGTAGCATAAGCTGTGAGGGACCTGTCCGGCGTAGACCGACGCGGGTGAAGCAGTGGCTAGGTTGGTGTGACACCTTGGTCTGTACCGATATCCCTTGTGTTGCAACGAGGAGAATATGGGTCTTCTGAGGAGTCATTAAGCACCAACCGACCTTAGAACCCTAAATTGACCCAACTTGGCCATAGAACGGTAGCAGTATGCTACACTCATTGAGGCTAAACTCTCGCGATGGTTCTGGCCGCAAGAAAAGATTGCGATGCTGGAGTTATGACCGATTTAGGGTAGTCAGTGATATTGATATCCTCTAGAACCCGGTTACTTTTGATAGGACAGGTCTTAACCAACGAAACTTCAAGAGGGTACTTACCTACAAACCCCATGCAAGCCTAAACCTAAGGACTTGTTTGCTTTGTGTGAATATGATTACCTATATATACACTTACTTGCTTTTGCATACATGTACATAACATCATGACATCATACCATAGCATTTTCAATAACCATTTCAAGGATCTCGAGGGTTCTTTTGATGCAGGGTTACGTTGAACCAGACGTCTACCAAAGGGCAAGAGGTTTCTCCTCTAAACAAATGCCATCAAAGATCAAGTGCAACAACTTGAATCAGGGGCTATGACCCACTTGACATGGTGAGCTTGATTCTCGTGGAAAGACATCCACCGGTGCAAAGTTCTCCAATCAAAGATCAAGTGCAACAACTTGAATCAGGGGCTATGACCCACTTGACATGGTGAGCTTGATTCTCGTGGAAAGACATCCACAGGTGCAAAGTTCTCTAGTTAAAGATCGAAGTTCAACCTCTAACGCTCTCTTGTGTTTACCCCAAGAGATCCTTGAAAACATTGCATACATATATCATACATATCATTGCATAACAGGTTTCTCCCATGCAGGTTTTCTTATCTTCTTACTGTTTATTTCAGTAAGATGGATATGGAACAAACGATGAAAGATCTCCAAGCTCAAAACGCTCAATTCCAACAAATGCTTCTGGCTATGGGGAAAGGGCAAGAGGATCTGACAGCTCTCCTCCTCAAAGACAAGAAGAAGAAGTCCAAGAAGGCTGCGGGCATCCTGAACTTGAGAAGAAGACCTAAGACCCTGGACCTTGCAACTTCATCCAACATAGGGGATAGTCTTGAAGAAGACCATAATCTGGAGATTCATGAAGCTGACTACTCCGAAGAACAATATCCTCCCGCTGATGACAAGTACAAACAGTTGGAGGATCGCCTCAATGCCATGGAGGTCCAACAAATACCTGGCTTGGATTTAGGAGACTTGGGTTTAGTTCTTGGATTGGTCATCCCGCCGAAGTTCAAGGTCCCCACCTTTGACATGTACGATGGAGTCTCTTGCCCTAAGATGCATCTAAAGTCTTATGTCCGCAAGATTCAACCATACACAGTTGATCCAAAACTTTGGATCCATTTCTTCCAAGAAAGCCTGGTAGGGGCTCAACTCGAGTGGTTCTATCAATTGGAGAGTTCTCGCATCCACACATGGAAGGACTTAGCTTTTGCTTTCTATGAGCAGTATCAGTACAATGCTGATCTTGCACATCCTCGTGTACAATTGCAGAGCATGACCATGGGTTCTGACGAGAGCTTCAAAGGATATGCCCAAAAGTGGAGAGATCTGGCTGGTAGGGTGCAACCCCTTTAACTGACAGAGAGCTGATTGACATCTTCATGGGAACTTTGACGGGGCCTTTCTTTAATCACTTAATTGGAAGCTCCTCAGCCGGGTTCACCGAGCTAATACTGACCGGCGAGAGGGTCGAAGCTGGCATCAAAAGTGGAAAGATCCAAGGAACTACATCCTCGGATACTCAGATAATTCCCTACAATGGGAGGAAAGAGTCCAATGCTGTGAACAGTCAGAAGAATCGCCGTGACCAACATGTAGGGGAAGTCCTGATCTCTGGTTCTACGTCACGCCGACAACAGCCAAAGGGAAATCAACAAAGGACAGACGAGCCTAAGAGGCAGTTCACCAACATCAACATGTCGCTGTCTCAAGCACTGCAACACTTGTTAAAGATGAATCTGATTGCATTGATAGGGCCTCATCCAAACCCCAAGACTTCATCTCCTAACTACAATCCTAATGCAATATGTGCTTATCATTCCGACAGTCCTGGACATGATACTGACGACTGTTGGGCATTGAAGTACAAGATTCCGAATTTGATTGATGCCAAGGAGATTGAGTTTGGTCCTCCAGAGACCCCAGCATGATCACTGATCCAATGCCAAATCATTGAGATTGTTTTTCTTTCATTTGAATTTTCAAAGTTGTAATATCTTTTGTTATTCAGACTATTATCTATTAATGTCAAACTTTGTTTCATTAATGCATTGCATATGTTTGTCTTGAATTCATCCATTCGTTTTCACTACTCTTATGCTTTCTTTATGATATTTAACTCTTGATAAAAAGATGCAAGCCTTTAGAGGGAGGATGACGAAACAATACCATAATCTCATACAATATGCTTTTGAACAGACCTTGCTGATGATGTACAGGCATTTCTTTCAATTCCCAAACACTGGAGTTATAAGGAAGATAATCCATAGTCAACCCCTTCGAGCCAAAGAAGTAGGAGTTTTCTGTTCTAAACAAATCAAAACCTTTGATATAAACCTGGGGCAGGGTAGTCTCTCAGTTAATTCAAAAGGGTGCGTATTGAAGTTGCAAACTCTCAGTTCGTAATACGACGAACGACGTCAAAGAAAAGCATTCCTTTGGAATCAAAAGACAGTGATGGTTCCTTATCTCATAGGCAGTCATTACCTCTCAAAAGAGAAAAGCCCACTAAGCCAAAACCTACAAAGGAGGCTTAAGAAAGTTGGGGCATCCCGCTGACTGTAAGCCCGAAAACAGGAACAGTCAGGCAAAAGTTAGGGATAACAAATCAAAAGAACGAGGTCGTTACAAATCCTCAACAACATGAAAAATGTTGAAAAAGAAAAAGGAGATGATGACTGTCTTCCAAAATTCAACTGGTGAACCATCACCCAAAAAGTCGTTCCAAATTCGAATAGAGTGCGACGCACAATTAACTGAGCTTAGGATTGAAGAACATCACGAAGAGCGGGTGGGTACAAATATACTTTGAGCCTTTATCCTTTGTTTCTTAAACCGTGAACCAAGCCACATTACAACCCTTCAAAAGTCCTAATTGAAGCATGGGTTAGTTCGAAAGCATACTGTTACAAAAGGTATCCTGACTCCTGTAAGGCTTTGCTCTAAAATCTTGTGTTGAATATGTCTTATAAAAAGTTTTCTGCTAAAAACGCATTTTTCAAAACTTCGAGACAAACATAAACTTTGCATTGCTTGAATATCACTGTTTGCATTTGGCTATTTGTTTGACAGCGGAGAAGTTCACACAATGAATATCCGAGGAACGAAAACTCTCTCAGTGAGCAAAGTCACTTCAAGAAGGATGACACTTCCAACGACAAGTCTCCTATCAACAAGGGGTATGACATGTCACTATCCAGCATGCCTGGGGCAGTCCAGTCAAGATTTCAAGAAATCTCTCAATTTGCAGAGTAACCTGAAAAGTCTCCTTCATCATCACTTGGGGCATTCGAATGTCAAAAGTGTTCAACAATTCCTTCATCACCTGTTGGAAGATGCAGTTTTACACGGACTCATCATGAAGCAACCCTACACCGGTTCCTTCTCAAAACCAGATGTAGTTTTACACTGACTCATCATGAAGCAACCCTACACCGGTTCCTTCTCAAATCAAAGATGTAGTTTTACACTAACTCATCATGAAGCAACCCTACACCGGTTCCTTCTCAAATCAAAGATGTAGTTTTACACGGACTCATCATGAAGCAACCCTACACCGGTTCCTTCTCAACTCCATATGCAGTTTTACACGGACTCATCATGAAGCAACCCTACACCAGTTCCTTCTCAAATCCAAGATGCAGTTTTACACTGACTTATCATGAAGCAACCCTACACAGGTTCCTTCTCAAAAACCAGATGCAGTTTTACACGGACTCATCATCAGGAAACCCTACACCAGTTCCTTCTCAACTCCAGATGCAGTTTTACACTGACTCATCATGAAGCAACTATACACCGGTTCCTTCTCAAATCCAAGATGCAGTTTTACACGGACTCATCATGAAGCAACCCTACACAGGTTCCTTCTCAAAAACCAGATGCAGTTTTACACTGACTCATCATCAGGAAACCCTACACCGGTTCCTTCTCAACTCCAGATGCAGTTTTACACGGACTCATCATCAAGAAACCCTACACCGGTTCCTTCTCAAATCCAAGATGCAGTTTTACACGGACTCATCATGAAGCAACCCTACACAGGTTCCTTCTCAAAAACCAGATGCATTTTTACACGGACTCATCATCAGGAAACCCTACACCGGTTCCTTCTCAACTCCAGATGCAGTTTTACACGGACTCATCATCAAGAAACCCTACACCGGTTCCATCTCAAATCCAAGATGCAGTTTTACACTGACTCATCATGAAGCAACCCTACACAGGTTCCTTCTCAAAAACCAGATGCAGTTTTACACTGACTCATCATCATGAAACCCTACACCGGTTCCTTCTCAAACCAGATGCAGTTTTACACGGACTCATCATCAGGAAACCCTACACCGGTTCCTTTTCAAACCCAGATGCAGTTTTACACGGACTCATCATCAGGAAACCCTACATCGATTCCTTCTCAAATTCAGATGCGGTTTTACACGGACTCATCATCAAGAAACCTTAAACAGGATCCCAGATCAATGCCTGCAGCAATCAAAGGATTCTTGCAATCCCCAGCGGAGCTAAAACTTCCAACTATCAATCCCCAAGCAGAATGAAGACTCTCATTCTCAAGTCCTCACAGAATATTCGAATATTCTCCAGTGAAGATCCCCTCAAGACAAGAATCCCCAATAGATTGGCATACAACCCAATCTCCGGATTCCCCAACAGCGGTCCCAGGACTTCTCACTTTTAACAATCGAGAGATTCTTGCAATCCCCTGCAACAGTCAAGGAATTACTTTTCCCAGCAGCAGTCAAGATTCTTTGATCTCCTGCCGTCCAGGATTCATCTATCCTCAGCAAGACAGCTCATCAGCTTACATGCGCATTCATCACATTCATATCATAAACATTGATATAACATACATTGCATCATGCATCATGACATTGCATACAACTAACTCTTTACCTTTTCAGGAAAGATCAGTCAACAGACAAAGATCATCATCTTCTGAGATTCTTTCTAGAAATAGTTCAGATGTGACCCAAACATGGCGACATTCTGATACTTATTCCAGATTCATCCAGATACGGTTTTACACGGACTCATCATCAGGAAACCCTACACCGGTTCCTTATCCACTTCAAGACTTCTGAAAACAGTTTACGGACGCTTCCCAACAACGGATGCTGCTCTATTTCTTATTCAACTTCAAGACTTCTGAAAATAGTTCACGGGTTCTCCAGTAATGGATGTTAACCTATCGCTTGTTCAGACTCTTCTCAACTTTTAAAAATAGTTTACGGACGCTTCCCAACCATGGATGCTGATCTATTGCTTATTCAAACTTCAACTCCTGAAAACAGTTTACGGATGTTTCCAGATACGGATGTCAATCTATTGCTTATTCAGACCCCCAGTTCAGAGATGTTCCAAAACATGGATACCTTTCTGATACTCGCCAATGACATACAGTTCAACAATCACCTTCAGATGGCATCTATAAGCCTATCCTCCTACCAGCAATTTCCAGATGGCATCTTTAAGCCCATCCTCCGACAAGATTCTGTCACATCTCCAGATGGCATCTTTAAGCCCATCACCAAATGGCATCTTTAAGCCCATTCCCTCTACCATCACATCATCGAGTGCAAATTTTTCGGGCACTCTAGTGTCCAATCTCCTTTTACCCTCGAGTCGCGAAAGGCAAACTTGCCAATCTAACTCTTCAGGTTCAAGAAGATTGAACAGGGGCAACTGTTGTACCCCAAAATTTGCCCTCCTATTTTTCCACAAGAAATCACAGCTTCGGGCTTTTCTTGATTTTTCAAATTGCCATAAGAATCAGTCAAACAGACTTTTTCTTATCAATCTATACAAAATTAGGGTTTTCATGGATTCTGGAATAGTTCAAGCAGATTGCTAGGGTTTTGTTTGAGTTTGGCTCAGGTTTTGATCAGGTGAACGCTTCTTTGGCGTTTAATCAAGAACTAGGGTTTGTGCGCGCATTCTCAGAAAGAATTATTTCTATTAGTTCTTTTCAATTTATCCTGGATATGAGCTGAGGAATTTGAATTGAAAGGTTGCATTAATCAGTGAAAAAAGGACATGTGGACGTTTGTTGTTTAGCTGTGCAATGCTATGATTATTCGGAACTCCAGACGTTTATTGATCATTTATTATTCTGAGTTAAAATAGTTGGGATTTATTTCCAGTTATTATAATTTTAAGAATTATAAATAATTAAATAAACAGTTGAAGAAGAAAAAGAATTAACTGATCAAAGGAAGATTTTTTATTCATCTTTAATTATTTGTTACAATTATTATTTGAACACTGTAAAATTATTTACAGATGTTTACATTAATACTGTTACAATAATTAAAAATAAATTAAAACTATCCCAAAATTTCCTAAGTCTCCATCTTCTATCCGATGCTCCCTTGTTGCTCAATTATTTTACCTGCAAAAGAAAAGAAAAGAAGTCAAAAGCAGATAAAATAAAAGAGCAGACAGTTAATTCAAAAATCATCATTAAAAGTGACTGGCCGGAATCAGTTGTTCCCCTCTCTGCAAATCACGAGATTACTCTCGGTTCACAAAGAAGGATAGAAATATGCTTGCAAAAAAGTATGAAAGGCACAAAGTTACAATTGCACAAATTCAAATATCAAGTAGGTTGCATAAATTGTCAAACTGAAAAGCAAAGCTACAAAGTTCAAATTGATGCACAAGTCCAAACTGAACAGCATAACCAAACTAAGCCAAAGATGTCAACCAACTGTCCAAAGATATCAAAAGGTATAAGGCTGTCAAAAAGATAGCACAAAGTACACAAGATATGCAGGAATCTTGAAAGTACACAGAGGAAAGAGACAAATACAAGCATATTCAAATCATCACTTTCCAAGGCCTGTCACTTTTTCAGAAAAAGACAAATCTAAGCAATATTTTATGCTTTTAATCTGTAAAGAGAGAGAGGAAAAGAGAGGGAAAAAAGGCTTACAGCAGGTTTGAGGCTTAAGGACAAGAGATATAAAACAAACAGTCCACATCAGAAAATAAAGGGGGCAGAACATAACAAAAGAGAACACAACCAAAAACAAGCTCACAAACTGTCCAAACACGAACCAGAATCCTGTATTGAAGCCTTGCATCCTAAAACACAAACTAACATCATAAGCTTAAACCTGCTTCAAACCCAACCTGTCAAGACCATAAGCCTTAAAACCAGAAGCATAACCAGCCTTCACCTACATAGACAAAAGCCTACACCAGAAGCTCAAGCCAAGCCTGCAGCCTGACTTCAAACAACAAAGCTTCAATCATCATGTCAAACATACAAATAATAAAGCTTGTCCACGCTTAAACCTGCATAAGCCTTTGTCCTAAACCTGCATCAAGCCTCAAAGTCATACAAGCCTAAAGCCTGCTTGAAACCAGAAACAAACCTGTGCAAGCCACCAACACCAAGCCTCAAATCCATACGAGCCTAACAGCCTCCAAACATCCACCTGCATAAGCCTTTATCCAAATATATCTAACCAAGCCACAAAGCCCTCAGAATGATTCATCATAGGGCCACTCACAAGATGTTCAAAGCTTAAGCTCCAAACAAGCTTACAATCATCAAAGAGCACCAAAAAGAGAGGCAAGCATACAAGCATACAAGCATACAGAAACAGGCAAGCAAGTAGAAGAGGAAAAGAAGTGTCAAAGCAAAGGTTTTCAGGAAATCATCATCAAACCATATAAAAAACAGATACGAATACCCGGTTTTCCAGAGCAAGCTAGCATCACGCGTCCCCTCCGTCTCCGGCCACCCTAGGCGCCTCCAGCTCTCTCCTCCATTTCCAAAAGGCCAGCAAAGGTTAATTTCTTCTCCTTTTTTTCCCTTTTTTAACACCTCACAGGAAATAACAATAATAAAAAATCAGAACATATAAAAATCAAAGCATGCACGAACTGGAAACCCTAAGATATAAACCATGAGTTCATTACCTTTGCAAACATCGCCCAGACATGACCATGGGGAAAGGAGAGAGGATGGCGCTTGGCAACGGGGACAGAGATTTCACCCAGAGACCTTGCTCGGGAGAGATGAAGAAGACGAAAGAAGCGATGAAGGAACGACGCCGCACCTCTGTAACTTGCCTAACCCTAATCCAAAATGAAACGAAATTGTGAGAACCCTAAACAAAACAAATGTGTCAAACGTTGGGCCTTGCCCTTTCTAAACCCCTAAGCCCAGTGGATCAGGTGCCTCACACCCCCCTGTTTTTTATTCTCATTCAATTTCAGTTTGGGCCAGAATAAAACACTGAGCCCATTCCCTTTTTTTTGTTTTAAACTAACATCTTTTTTACTTATCATCTTATTTTTTTTATAATTTAAACTAATATATGCCATTTTTGTTTATAAATAAAATGATACGCTAAACTCTTTTTTTTATTACCTTTTTATTAGTATAATTAAAAATACATAATATTTTATTTATAAGATATCAATAAATACATAAGAAAATAGACTTTCCTTTATTTCTCTTTTTTTGATTAAACATTTGTTTATATATAAATACATAAACTTTAATTTTTCTTAAACTTAAAACATTTTCTTTTATTAAAACCTTTGTTTGTACATATTTAACAAAATACCAAAAATGATATCAATACATAAATAAAATACGTAACAATACATTAAGTTAACATTCCACACTTGTAAATAAATCACTTACACAAATACATTGATACATCTACATTGCTTTATTCTTATACATTGCTATACATTATATTTTACATTGAATGCGATACAATTTGGTTGTAAATTATTTGGACACTACTCTCCTATTAAGTCTCATCCCCATTTATAAATATTTGTACCCCCATTCCCGGATACTTATTTGTAATAACGTAGACTTTAAATTCTTGCAATTTATCGCTTTCAATTATACCATGTTTAGACCTAGGGTTTGTATGTAAATAAAATCCACCGCTAGATAACCTAATAAAAGACAAATGCATGAAATCAATACACCATTCACACTTGCACCCCTAGGGTAATCCCGCTTGTTGCCTTCCAAAATGGGCCATGCTTGCACGTTGAGTTTCTTTGGCAAAACAATTCAAACGATCATAGTCCCTCGATGACGCTTTCGAAATTTACCTAAAAATGATCAAGTCCCTTCAAGCAAATTGCCAAAGATACTTGGCACCATTGCATTCATGGTCCATACGATGACCCGCGCCCGTCCCGTTAACATCCTAACACAAGATTGTCCACCAAATACAATGGTGGAACAAAACTGTTAAAAGGGTTAAAACATGAGAAAAAACCTTTGAGTAAATTTAGGGGTAGACAACTCTTAGTTACTTGATCAACTTGCAAAACACACTTGCCTACTTTTCAAAACCCACTTCACAAATACTTTCCAAACAAACTTTCAAAAACATTTGAAACATCTTTTCGAAAAGACACACACCTTTGTAAAACATTCGAGTAAAGAATTGTTACAACGGTTGCCTAGACAAGGCATCTTTTTCAAAACATTTTTCAAAACACACACACACACCACCATTTCAAGCAATTGAAAATCAAAGGCAAGTGATCTAAACCAAGTAACTAAGAGCCCATGGATAACCATGGATGAAAAGGGTGCTAATACCTTCCCTTTTCATAATCTACCCCCCTAACCCATGAAACATCTCAAAAGGTTTTTCCTGTGCTTTTTAACCTTTCCTTTAGGATAAAATAAAAAGTCGGTGGCGACTCTTGCTAAACCTAACAAGTGCGAAAACAAACGCAAAACCTCAAGTCAGTTCTCCCACCGTATCACAAGTATGTTTGTATATTTACTTTGAACACATGTATATTTGTTTATCATGATGTTGTATAAAACCTGCTTTACAAATCAATCTTGATGTCTTCTTTGATCTTTTTGCTTTATGTTTGGATTTGAGTTGTTATAGACATATACCTAACAAATCTTGATTAGGGATGAATATCTATTAGTTTTTAGATTCTAGAGATAGATTTAGAGCTAATATTCACTTTGGGTGCTAAAGCTTAATGCCTCTGTGTTGTTGTAGCATGCAAGACATTACCGATAGAGTAATACGGTTGGTCTCGTGACTTGGCGTTAGACATAACCTTCATTGTGGGTACATCTCGTGGTGTACATGATGATTTTGACGATTACAGTAGGTTGAGTGCAACTGATCAATAGGTTTAAGTTTGTGACAAGTAATATAAATTCATGCCTAATAGGTTTCTCCTTTCTATTTAATGTATTTATTTTCTTGTCAATAGTTTTTATCCTTTCTTTACAAATAAGCCCATTTAAAACCAAACTCATAAACACGAGAAATTGTCGAACGACAATTTAATAACCAATCTCTTTGGATACGATACGATATAACCTAAATATCACTCGGTATAAATAATACTTTACTTTTTGCTTGCCGCTCTAACGTAGCAACATGTTCCTTCTAGCATTGTGTCAGATAGAGATCTAAGGTTTACCTCTGCTTTTTGGAAGAGTTTGCAGGACGCTTTGAGGACGAAGCTGAAATTAAGTTCGGCATATCATCCGCAGACAAATGGTCAGACGGAAAGGACTATTCATTCGCTAGAAGATTTACTGAGGGCTTGTGTTCTTGAGCAGAGAGGTATCTGGGATAGTTGTCTTCCTTTGATTGAGTTCATCTATAACAATAGTTACCGTGCTAGTATTGGTATGGCACCTTTCGAAGCACTGTATGGTCGGAGGTGCAGAACACCTTTGTGTTGGTATGAATCGGGTGAGCATGTGGTGCTCGGGCCTGAGATGGTTAGAGAGACTACGGAGAAAGTAAAGGTAATCCAAGAAAGGATGAAAGCTTTGTAGAGTAGGCAAAAGAGTTACCATGATAAGAGGAGGAAGGATCTTGAGTTTTAAGAGGGAGACCATGTATTCTTGAGATTATCACTGATAACCGATGTAGGTCGTGCTCTAAAATTAAAGAAGTTGACTTCTCGGTTTATTGGTCCGTATCAGATTTCAGAGAAGGTGGGCAGTGTTGCTTATAGAGTGTATTTGCCACCTAACTTTTCAAATTGCATGAAGTGTATGTGTCATAACTCCGAAAGTATATTTCAGACCTGCCGCATGTAATTCCGATAGATGATGTACAAGTGCAGGACAATCTTACTGTTGAGACTGTACCTTTGAGGGTAGAGGATCGCGAAATGAAGAAGATGAGAGGCAAAGAGATCACCCTTGTAAAAGTAATCTGAGGGAGGAGCTATTGGAGAGAATGCGACGTGGGAGTTAGAGAGCAAGATGCGGGAGGTTTATCCAGAGTTATTTGTTTCAGGTAATTTTCGAGGACGAAAATATTCTAAGTGGGGGAGAGTTGTAACACCCTGATTTAATTAAAATTTATTTTAATTAAATAATAAGATGATACAGTGAAATTATATGAGTTGGTAGAATTTATGATATGGTGTGATACCTTGTTGAGGACTAGATGCCTCATAATTATAGAAATTGAGGTTATGGGTGTGTTTGAATAATTGTGTAGAAACATAAGGGTGTGTAGAATAATATGAATTATTATCATTATTATTAGTATATTATTAGAATAATAATTATTATTTTATAATAATAATAATTAAATAATTATTTATTGGGATATATTAGAGTAAGAATAAGGGAAAAGAGTCCGTACATAGAAACAGAGAAAAGAGAAACGTAGAAGAGAGAAGAAGAAAATAACACTAGGAAGCTAGGGCAAGAGATTTCACCGTAGAAATCAAGAATCAACCAAGAACCTAAGGTAATGGTGGATTATAACTCTATAAGGATTCTCCTAATGATGGATTACGATAGGAATTATGTTATATAATTGTATGTTTTGATTTCTCCATAATTGGTTGTTTTTGTGTTTTTTCCCGTTGATGGATTTTTGGTGAATTTGGTGTGTTTTCATGTGATCGAATGATATGAATTGATTAGAATTGGTAGATAAATGTTGATGAATAATTAACCTGTTAAAAAGATGAATTTTGATGTAAAAATAATGATTTTTGGGTGTTGAAACATGGAGGGTCGTAACATGGAAATTGCAGGATTCTTCACTGTTATCGCAGGATAACCGGTTACCCAAATATGGTAACCGATTACCATATCAAAGGTTGCAAAACGAGTAGCTTCTATTCTGAGGTAATCGGTTACCATAAGTGTATAACCGGTTACCGTGATGAATTTTGAAA
Source organism: Vicia faba (assembly GCA_948472305.1). Lineage (NCBI taxonomy): Eukaryota > Viridiplantae > Streptophyta > Magnoliopsida > Fabales > Fabaceae > Vicia > Vicia faba. The sequence goes on along the minus strand of OX451736.1, from coordinate 1,764,412,520 downwards.
AGAAACGAGGCTAATGTCATGCGGTAACCGGTTACCATTGCTACTGACAACATTTTTGGAAAACTTCTAAAACTCATAACTTTTGCCTCGGGTGTCCGTCTGACGCGCCATTTGGACCGTTGGAAACATAAAATAATTTCCTATCTTATAAAAATGATTTATAATTCAGTAGTTAGTTATTTCATCAATATTTCTATTGATTCGTAAGTGTGTTCTGATTTATATGCCATGAATTATGTTGTGGTTATTTGCGATGATTGTTTTGATTGTGTGATACGAGATACACGACGAAGGCGATGACGAAGGCCTGTATTGGCAACATTGTGATGATTATTATTGATAAATGTGAAGTATATTGTTGCATGATAGTGTCTCATGGATTCGTAAAGAGAAGACCTGTATTGGCGAGTGAAGGCCTGTATTGGCGAGCAAAGTTGATTTCCCTAAATTGGCATTATTGCGAAGAGGGTTCTACCCTGATTGGTACCACATGCATTACATCAGTGTCAGTCCTTTGCATCATATTATAATTGATAAATCGATGGGCGAATATTGATGATATTGTGTATTATATTATGATGTATGTTATATGCTGATTATGTATTTGAATCTTACTTGCTTATTATTATGCTTTCTCTTATATTGTTATGATATCTCACCCTTTCTGTTTGAATGTTACCTCCATGTGAGTAACAAGCAGATGATCCGAAGTAGCTAGAGATCGAAGGTTAGCTGAGGAGTTCCTTCAGTTGCATAGATTGAGTCGGTGTTTGCTCTGATACGTAACACTTGGGGGTTTCACGTGATTTGTTTTGTTATGATTAGGAGTGAACATGTATTACTCCATTATTTGAATTGTTTTATGATTATGCTGATGTGTGAAGGATAATAACTATAACTTCGATTGAAAAATTGAGATGACCGTCTATTGATGTTTTTCTGCTGTGAATAATTTCATTAAAGTTTAAGACTTTTGAATACACGGTTGGTGTTGTGTATCCTTATTTTGAGCATGTATGATTGGCTAAGTATGTGACATCCTATTTGATTGATGTTTATTTAGAAATTAATTTACTCTGATTATTATATAAATTACCAACGGGGATATAAGGTGTTACAATACTCATTACAATGAAATCATAGATTCATAATGTGCTTAATTTCATATGCTGCACAAAGCTTGCTAAGCCGTAAAAGATAACGAAGATGATCATGAAAGCTTCACTTACAAATCCACAACATAAATGTTGTGCTCTAAAGTGATTATTGAAGAAAGTAGAACAAGGGATGCTATCTAAAATGTTCTATAGTGAATCTAGATGAAGAAGTTATTCTCTTTACTACATCAAGATCAACAAAGCTTTCAAAAGTTTATGAAGAAGAAGACTTCAGCAATTCAAGTGCTTTGGATTGTTGTTCGTGAAGAAGCTACTTGAAGAAAATAAAACCACACATTGAAGCTACAATAAAATGTAATATTTTTAGTGTGTATTAGGTTTTTCTGAAGTACTTAATTTTGTTTACATCCAGCTCGTATAGAAGCATTATTATTGTGAACAAATGTAAATCAAATAGTTGTTTGATGGTTCCTTGAGAGACTCAGTTGAGTCAGAATTCTAGAGAAGACTTTGGCTGCAGCCATCATAGATGAAATCATGGAGTGGGTTCTATTGGGTCAATGGTAGTCATATCTCAAAAGTGACTGAGTGAAGGCCAGCCTTCTGAGATCACTGATGGATATCATTGAAAGGAAATCTTGGTAGGAGATTCTGGTGAATAAGATTTTATTGGGTTAATGAACGTTATATCAGGTCTGGATCCATGAACACGTCATTAGATGTTAGTCATCGACAGTTTCCCGTGCAATTGTAATCAGGTTGATTATAGTGGATTAAGTCCTTGAAATCAAGGAAAAATCACCTCAGAAGGGTGGATTGGACTAGCTTGGAGGTTTCTTAAGTGAACCAGGATATATCACGTGTTCTTTACTTTTGCTTATGCTATAGAGTTTATGTTTTCTTAATTTAATTAGAAGTAATAATTAGAAGCATTGTTTAATGAATAATGCTTAGAAGAAAGTCTTTCAAGAAAGGAAAAACCAATTCAAACCCCCTTTCTTGCGTTTTCTTCACACCTTCAATCTATCCATGAAAATATTATGATTGCAAAAGAATATATGCATACTATGGATAGATCGAGAGGAAAACAAGGTTACTTTACTATAAAAGTGGATCTCTCCAAAACTTATGATAAGCTGAGTTGGCAATTTATTATATGTGTTTCACAAGAAATTAATATGCCAACTAAAATGATGACATTGATTATGCATGGAGTCACTATCCCAAATGATCTGATCAGGGCAAAAGTTTGCGATTTAGTTGATGATAAGGGGGATTAGAACTATGAAATCCTTCAAGATTGGTTACCATCTTAGTGGATGGACAAGCTGCTTTCTTGTTTGCCGTTGCGGGAAGGAATTTTTTTTGATGTTTTTTGTTTTGCAGGAACAAGTAACGAGGAATTCTCTTTCAAAAAAGTTTTTGATGAAATTTCGGGTTTTGTTGATGTGCAAGAGGAAATAGGAGTTTAAAGTGCTATTTGGAATCTTCACGTGTCAAAGAGGTATCGTAGCTTCATTTGGCTTCTAAAGCATGACAGGTTGCTAACAAATTACAACAAAAGTAGAAAAGGTCTGGGAAGCGCAACTCGTATTCTGTGTGAAAATGCTTGTGAGACCACCATGCATGCATTACGTGATTGAGGCAAATGTAAACCAATTTGGATGAGCATAATTCCCAGCTGCATCATGGGCGAGTTCTTCAACACATATCTATCTGATTGGATCAAATTAAACATATATGAGCATGAAGGTATTAATAAGGAGTGAGGTAGATTGTGGGCTATTATTTGTCATGCTTTGTGGGCTTGCCGAAATAAAGAGGTTCATATAGAAAGTTTTAAGAGACAGATGAAGCTAGTTGTTAATATTCTGAAGAGGAAGAAGGATTATGTGATACGGTGGCAGAACTGACTGTTTAATACTGGTTTACGTTTTTTGTTCGTAAATGTCGCGGTAAGAAAGGGTCGCCACCGACTTTTCTTTTATCCAACAAAGGAAAGAGTGAAAAGAACAGAAAAAGACCTTTTTTCGAGAGTTTCTGAGTAAGGGGGTAGATTATGGAAAGGGAAGGTATTAACATCCTTTCCATCTGTGGTTTTCCACGGGATCTTAGGTACTTGCTCATTTTCTAAAATTGCTTGTGTTTATGTGTTTGAAAAGCTTTGAAAAATGCCTTAGTGCGGAGATTCACTTTATGATAACTCTTGTATCAGTCCTCAAGAGTGTGATAAAGTTTTTTTGAAGACTTTATTTTGAAAAGTGTTTGAAAGTGTGTGAAAAAAGATTGTTTGAGCAAGTACCTAACCGTTATCTACCTACTTGAAAAAAGTTTGTTCTTTTCCTCCTATCCTTTAGACGGTGTTATCCTACTATTAGTGAGTAGGTAACCCTAGTCGTTGGATATTGAGGGACTATCGAAAGGGCGTAATGGTTATTGAAGGCAACATGTAAGGATATCTTAGCATTTCGAAGGGATTATCATCATAAGATTATTTCTCGTAGGAAACTCGAGGGACATTTAGGGACTATGGTCTTTATGATGACTTTAAACTGAGGGTCTTTGCTAAGGGTATCCCTACGTTCGAGGGACATGACCATTGATTCTGAAGGCAACCAAGTGAGGTAATACCCTAGAGTTACAAGTGTGCAAAAGTGTGCCTTTTTCAGATACATTTATCTTGAATTTAGTGATCTATTGATTAATTACTCATACATGCCTAGGTTGCTAGCAGTTATATACAGAATATAAAACATAAAAGCAAGAAATAGAGGCCTTAAGCTATTACAAGGCTTTTGGGTAGATACATAAGAAATTTGACTGAAAAAATAAAGTGCGGAAATAAAGCCCTAATTAAGCTATTACAAACCGAGCGCAGTTACATCAATAATAAAAATTAATCGTACGGCAAAAATAATTACGCGTGAGAATAAAAAATTGAAATAAGTTTGAAACCCTAAAAAACCTAATTTGATCATTGAAAATATTTTTGGGATTTTTTTGAAAAAAATTAGAGTTTGACCTAGTTTTTCTAACTAACTTTAATTAATGAAACAAATTAAAATTGATGAAATTAATTGATTTACAAAAATTAATTTATTGAAAAAAAGCTAAATCCTAATTTTTGTGATGTTGATTTTTATGATTTTATGGAAAAATTAATTTAAGAAAAAAAAAAAAACTAATTTAAACAAAACAAAATTAAAATGGAAAAAGAGTAAGCCTAAGGGGTGTAAATCCAAGTTGGAGGGTGCATGTTGTATTCCTGCTCAAAGCCTAATCTAGTTGGCCCATAGCTGCGTGTGATTCAGTGTGGTTGTCATATGAGTGTCCATCCCGGGGAGCTTCATTGGGAGAATTGAATCCATGTGTTGATTGATCCAAGGATGAGGATCTGAGGCCTATGGTGTGCGCGCTTGGAAGAACAACATGGAATCTGCAAAGAATCGTTAGGAAAAATAACATGTAGGAGGCAGAGATCGAACCCTGACCTCCTACACGCGCACGCTGAAAAGCCTTTCCCTTTACCACTGAGCCAATCGTTCAATCGTTAACATACATAAACAACATATATTATATGTGATGAAAAGTCAGTGGCTGTAATAAAACGCGCGCCATTCAAACTACCCAACCAGGTTTTGACACGCAGTCGTCTTCTTTGTTGAGACTGTCGTTTTAGCCTAAAGGTTTTACCTACATACAACGTTGTAGCTATAAACCTGCACATCTCAAAAATCATAATTACACAATATAAATTCAAATCAAATGTGCAGATCAATTGGATTTGGTCTCGTGAGTACAATGGTACTCATCGTTTATCTTGATTTTGCCTGAAACGAAATACCCTAAAAATAACCTTGAAACCCTAACCATGGTATTCAATTAAATATGCATCAAAACATATAATTAATCATGCAAATATGTTCTAAACAGTCATATAAACATGACCGTATATTTAAAAATCATTGATCATGCATACATTTTAAAGACCAGTTTCGAGAAAAAGGGCAAACCGTGATACCTGTGTTGACTATTTTTGGACGTGGTGATGCGTGAGAGTTGTCAAGACAGCTTCTAAATATGCCCAGGAATGGATTGCACTCCTTGAAACTCCTTGAATCTCCCTCTACAGTAAAACTCGATCAACACTTTTTGTTAAAATTCTGGACAGTCTTGTGTGTTCTACACGACCAAAATTCTTCCTTTTCTGATCAGGGTTTGTTTTGTTATATATATATATATATATATATATATATATATATATATATATATATATATATATATATATATATATATATATATATATATATATATATATATATATATATATATATATATATATATATATATATATATATATATATATATATATATATATATATATATATATATATATATATATATATATATATATATATATATTGGAATGAATTAGGTTAACAAAATTGAACTGAATCTTGAAGATCGAGTGAGAAAAATATTTGATTTGTCTTGTATCTTTTGTTTCTAAAATGGCCAAATCTTTGTATTTTTCCCCACACATTTTCCTTGATTTGCCAGCCTGCTTTAATCTTCTTTCGATTATGGGCTTTCTGGCTTGTTTTGGACCAAGTCCCATATTCATTCCTTCGAATGCCTCCCGTTCCAGCCTTGAACTTCATTTCGAACTAATCAAGACATTCTTTATTAGAACCTTGCTTTCTTTGATGGTCCTGACTTCGAATTGTGTCAGCTTCAGTACTAAAGCTCCTTCGATTGAATCACCCTTTACTTTGATTTCCTGCCTTTTTGAAGAGAAGCCCCGGTCGAATCAGCTCTTGTGGTATTGTGACCCGACATCGCAAGACTCTGGCCTGGGCATATTTTCAGAGTGCCCTCTTGATGGCCTCTTTCGAATGGCCCGGAGGGAGTCCTTCGAAGGGTCATTGTTCAAGTACCAATCGAATGGTATTTATTGGAATATCAAACGAAGAGTCCTTTGCTACGCCAATCGAAAGGCTTTGACACAATGCTAAATCAAAGAATCCCTTGCCATGCCAATCGAAAGGCTTTGACACCATGCCCATTGAAAGGCTTGTCATGAGGCCAATCAAAAGGCCTTTTGCAGCTGTCAATCGAAGGACGCTATGTAGATGGTAATCGAAGAGCATTTGGAGATGCCAATCGAAAGCACTTTAGAGATGTCCATCGAAAGACACTTTGGAGATGCCAATCGAAAGGCACTTAGTAGTTGCCAATCGAAGAGCCTCATTAATAGGCGAATCGAAGGAAACTTATAAACAGGTCAATCGAAGGAAACTTAGAAGCATCATTTGAAAAATTTCCTTGTCTTTAGGCAAATGTTTGTAACCACCTATGTAAGAGGAAAATCTTGGAAAAACATGAGAGGACAAATTTTAGGGTACAACAGATTATAACAATGCTTGCTCTATGTATCAGAAGATGAAGGGGGTGGAAAGTGGAAATCGTTTATCTAGCTGACAACGCCTACCTCATACATGGTTAAATTAAACACTGATGGGGCAATGAGGGATAATGGATTTGCTGGTTGTGGAGGTCTTATCCGGGATCATAAAGGAAAGTGGATTGAAGGCTTCTCTAAGCCATTGGAAATTTGTAGTTCGTTATTGACAGAGTTTTGGGGTGTATATGAAGGATTAAAAATGGCGGAAGCTTTGGGTCTAAAGAGGTTGGAGTTAAACACAGATGCACAATTGATAGTTAAAGCCATCGAGAAAGGCAATATCAATAAAACAGAGTGTAGAGTAGTGCTTCGTGATATTTTCTATTTAAACGAAGAGTTTGATTAAGTGATAATAGTTCTAGTTTTCGGGAATCTAATAGATGTATTGATGCTCTTGCAAGTATTGGTTGCACTCGATCCCAATTTTATTTTTATGATAAACCTCTAGACATCCTGAGAACGAGTTTAGAGGATGACATTATAAATTTGCATACTTCTAGAGATAATGTTTTGTTGTTGCTTTTCTTTTAAGCTTCGGCCTTCTCTTGCATTAAAAAAATGCACTAAACAAGTAGATGAAATTTTCCCTAATTTAAATTTATGTTTTCATTTTATTTCCAAAAAAATACAAAAAAGAAAAGAAAAGAAGGGAGAGAAGAAAACATGGGAAGTTCATGAGCGTTTTGTTTAGAAGCTGTGAAAAATATTGAGCCGCTTCTTCGTTGGAAGCTTCAATGTCAGGAGGAGGACCATCTCGCTCCGCCGGCAAACGCCCCCGTCAGGAAGACGACGACGACGATCCCAATCAAAATCTACCGTAAGTTTTCTCCTTCCTTTTCGTAGCTCTCAAACCCTAATCCAAATCAAACCTACATGATTTTATCCATTCTATTGTCACACGCTGTATATATGTTCCCTTTTGTTCGATTTTTCTTCAGATTGTTACGTTGAGTTTCTTGAACTTGATTTTATGATGGTTGATTTGAATTTATTAATTTATCATACAGAGCAAAGAGGGAGAGGTTTCCGAAGAAAAAGAAAGGGAAGCAAGTAGATGTAGTAGTGGAGCAAGTAATTACTGAGGAGAATGTGAATGACTTGTCGAACCCCGTTGTTGCTGCCAAAGAGCGAGTGAAACGCAGGAATCAAATTACTGCTGAGCTTTTGAGTGAAGAGAATTCGGCAGCTGAAGTGACTTATAAGGTTTGTTTTTTAGGTTTTTCTTTGAGCTATTACGTTGATAGATATATACTAGTACTAGTAATGTTCCCTGTTGCACCAAAACCTCTGGAAAAAAGTGTGTTTATGTTCGACACTGACACTTATGATTACATTTAATATATTTCTTTTTTCAAATTATTACTGGTGTCGATCAGTGTCCATGCTTCATAGAAAATGTTCTTAGCAAAAGATTTAAATTGATTTCATGCAGAATAAATAATTTGAGTTTTGAACAAATAAATAAGAAAAAAGTTATGGTGACCACTGACCGGTAACTAACCGATATGCAAAAATCATCTGTCAATGGTCTATAGTAGATTTTTGTAATAAGATTATTGTTTATATGGTGTAAGACAATACGAGTGTTGATGAATGAATTATTCATTTTCTGGCAAAAGTTGATCCATGTAGTCGACCCCACTTAGTGGGATAAGGCTTGATTGTTGTTGTTGTTTGCACTTTTCCGTTACTTGGGAATTTGAATATACTCAAACGTATATAGCTTGTTGATATATTTCAATTTTCAGCACTTGGAACATTTCACAAATTGGCAATGCTTAGGAATAATTTTTTCTTCCTAAAATTACTTGTATTTGTTGTATGGAGTGTTTGTAATGTATTTGTTATATGCTTGTAAAGTTTGTAGCCAGTTGACTTTTGTTCAAATCCATTTTCGTAATGTGATTCTCTCCTAAATTGGCAGTAATTTAATAGTTAATTTCTGTCCATCCATATTCATGTGTTTTTGGGTTCATATAAAAGATAGGCAAGCAAGCAGTGATTGGTAATGTGTGTTGGCAGGATTATGAGGATTTTGTTGATGATGGGATTCAAATTGAGCCTTTCAACCTAGATAAAGAAAGGGAAGAAGGTTATTTTGACGCATCCGGAAATTTTGTTGAATATGTAAGAGATAATGAGATTAAGGTGAGGTATTTCTATTTTCAAGTATTTTTCATTTTCTATTCACGACTATGTCTTTTTTAATCTATTAATAAATTGTCAAGCATTCTTGCAGGATGCATGGCTTGATAATGTTGAGGTTGATCCTAGATATGCTGAATTAAGCTCTGCAACAAAAAATGATGAAGAGGAGGAGGTCCAAGAACTTTCTTCTAAAGACGTGGCAATCATGAAGAGGCGCATTGCAGATGTTCTTGAATCAGAGGAAACAGTATGTTCTATCATTCAATAAATTCTTAGATCTGATTGATTTAATAGAACGTGTTAATGCTTATGTAATTAGTGAAAATAAGAAATGAGAACAATTTTTTTTTCTCAAACCAAACAATACCTTAGTTTATTGTTTTGTGATTTGTTGTCTTTGTTATATTGAAGCATCATTATAGAATGGGACATTTATTTGTCAACTCACTCCAGAGTATACCATCTATATATATGTTTTTGGTAAACATTGGTTTTCTTTATGGCAATGGAGTTTCTCGTTGAGAAATTTTTTACAATATTTAGTGGTTAGTTTATTCTCTAAATGTATAAAGAATGTGTGATTTTGAAGTTGGAACAAGGGACTGGTGAAATGAAAAAGTGGAATTTGTTGTAAATTCCATAGCAGGCTATTCAATGTCACTTTAAACCTGAATTGTTAGTGTTTTTCTCTCCCTCATGGTTAGCAGAGAAAAACCATATTATCCTCAGTTTACCCTAAAAAAGGGGTTACCGATGTTCTTAAAAATAAAAGCAGATTATTATGGTAGGAAGTTATATCTAGCGTGTAACTAACTATCATTGTTAATTTAATATAATATATAATTGCTTTTTCTTAAAGTCTTGCCATTGGAAATCACTATAATTGGTGATAGAATTTATGTGCATATTTACATTTATTCTGTTAAGGGATGTTGAAGGTCATTTGTTGGTTTGTTTTAATTGATATATTTTTTCCTATAGGTCTTACAATGTTTGAGAAGGTTAAAAGGTAGCGGTGATAGAAAGACAAAAATGTCTGGTGAGACTAAGATTGTGTTTGACCAGCTAACTGAGGATGCTTCGAAGCTTATGGAGAATGGTGAATACAGTTAAGTCGTTCTCATTGGGCTATGTGGATAATATCCATGGTTAATACATGTATTTGTTGTGGTAGCCTGATGGGACCCTTTATGTTGTCTAGCTTCTTGTGCTTCAAGATTTTTGTTTTACCACATGATGCGTATTATTGGTTTTCTTATGTTTCTGTGTTTCTTCCAGATGTTTATCATGAAAGTAAAGAGGTTTTTGAGCGCGAAGCAGGTTAGTGTATTATATAATGCCTTTGATATATTTTTGTTATGTTTTGTGACACGAGTTACTTTATTAACATAATGGAATGTGCTGCTTAAAATTCTTAACTTGATATTATTAACTGTTCAGCTATTTCTTTTGATGACTTAATTCTATTTTACATATGCTCATATTATGGTCGTGTTTTTGAAATGAAATATGCTGCCTATCATCATCATTTATGATAGCAATAAAACTATTTTTTTGAACCATCTTATTAAGCTTAAGATTTAGGGGAAATTGGTTCTCTGAAGTATTCTATCTCCTAATTTTTCTCGTCTCTTCTTTCATTAATAATGATATCGACGTTTAGCTTTACAAGGAATAATATGACACCTGTTTCCGTAGGAGAACTAATTGCTAATGCTTATGCCTTTTACAATCTCTCTTTTTCAGAAGGATATGAGAAATTAGCCAGGGCAAGAGGAGAAGGCACATCCATGGACACTCCAAATCCACCTTTGGCTAGTGCTGATGGTTTTGATATGTTTGCTGAGGATGATGAGCATGCAGCCACTGAACCATCTACAGTTGAAAATAATGCAGTTAGTGAACCACCATCAGATGCCATCGATTCTGGTACAGAGGGTAAAAACATCGCCTCTATATAAATTTGGCATCTGAACGTTTTTTGCTGAATATTATCTTTAAACTCTTAACTGGTTCTACTTTTCTTTCTAGGTGGAGCTTTGCAGAGCAATTATGTGTATGACGAATCTTCTGGGTACAACTTTTCTCTTAATACTTTTTTTTTGGAAATAATCTAAAATAATCATCATAATTCACCTGTGTTTTAATGCTGTAAAACTTCATTTAGAACTAATTTCTTCTTTTCCTTGGTGCATTCTTTTATAAAAAAATTATGCTGAAAACTCGATCTGACATCGATTCTATATTGGTCTAGGTATTATTACAGCAGCAGCTTGGGCTATTATTATGATCCAAATACAGGGCTTTATTGCTCTGCAGAATCAGGGAAATGGTATTGTGTATTGATGATTCATCTTAGTGCATGTCATGTGTCATTTTTTATGTTTGTAGTATATCTTTATTAGCCATCTGAAACATGCTTTAGATGTGAATGCTTTGCTCCCTTGTTTAAATCCTAATCCTATTCCGCTTAGATGTTTTTTATATATGGAAACATGTATTATTTGTACATTACTTTAACCTTGATCTTGGTGAAAATTAAAATACACACGTATGGATGTGCTCATAGTAGACCAATAGCATGTTTGGTATTAGCTTTTTCCCACCGTCACCGCACGTTTGGATAGCATTTTACCAGGAAAACCAGAAGCTACAAAACGTAGCTTCTATGCTACCGTGAGTTTTCGCCTTGCTTTTTCATTTCCTGCTGCTAAACCAAACATGCTCCAAGATAAGGTCACGCCAGTTAGAGGAGAAGGAAATCAAAGAAAAATTATAGATCAAACCATTGAGAACCAGATTAGTCATGTCTATGGGATGTTACTTTTTGATGCAATTAGTTGACCCTACCTAATGGGAAAAAGGTTTTATTTGTTGTATTGTATGTTTGTTAGTGATGGTAGACACTGTTATTATTCAAGAAGCAAGAGAATCCTAGAGAAGAGGCGGGGATTGAATTTACTCGTGTCTAACTATAACTTAGGCTCTTGAATTTTTGGGATTCCATGTTAGATGGACATTGTAAAAGTTGCTGGATAATTTTTAATATTATAAAGTAGGTCTTGCAACCCTCAAACCGTGTAGAATAACATGAGCGACACAGTTCTCCTTCTAGAGTTTTAGCATTGTTGTATTTCTAACTGGAGAACTTTGGTTAAACTTTACAAGATTATGTCATCTCATTCAATCTCCCTCGAGTAGTAGTAGTTGTATAGTTTAGTCTCTGCATTCTGTGATGAATTCATTCTTGGTCTTATTGCTCACTGGGAATGTTTATTTTTGTTTTAATACAGGTACTCATTTAATGAAGAGACTGGCACCTATGACGAAGTTAACGAGGTTGCGTCCAATTTGAGTTGAGGGACCTGTTTCAGAGGAGTATAGATAATTTATAGCATATCCACAGTCATTGTCTTCCAGTGGCATTTGTACAGACAGTAGCACTATTGATCTTTTTGCAGATACTTTTATGTGGGGCACTTTGTACCTGTTTAGGTGCTACTGCCAGCTGTTTTTCTTCTGCCTTTACCTCTTTAAGGTTGCTGATGTGTAATGGCTAAAAAATCACCTAAATTGATCCCTTGAAGTTAGGAATGATAAACTTACCGTAGCATATTTCTGTGTGGGTATTCCAATGGAAAACAAACCTTGTGATCATGCTGGATGTGCGGTGAAAACCCTGGTGACTGCAGAAACAAATATAGCAGTTGTGTTTACACATCAAATTCCTAATCTATTTTTGTATACGTGCTATTGTATGACTTGTTTTTTTGGTGTCAAATTCCACATCACATTAGTCACTTTTTACAGTAACAACAAAGTTTTATTCCATTAAGCCTGTTATTCACTCTTTATTATTAGTATGAAAGTATTATGCATTATCACACCATGTATTTTCTCATTGACATTGTTAAATATTACACACTAAAACAAATCATGGTTCTTAATCCACTACTAAGCAACAAATTCTGAAATTTGCCCCCCCTTTGTGTATTTACTACTCTTTCCGTCTCACTATAAGCGTCCTTTTTTTTTTATTAGTCTCAAATTATGTCTTTTTAGAATGTTAATGTGATATTTATTATTACTTTTCACTAATTTACCCTTATTTATTGTATTTTAATTTATATAACTATTTCCTTATTTACTATTAATAAGGTTATTTTAGTAAATTAGACTCATTTTATCATTGAAATTAACATAATTAATCATTATCTTTTGTAAAACGGAGGGAGTATTTTTGTATTATTTTAAATTTACATAGCATACTAGTTTAATTACTCCTTCCGTCTTAAAATAAGTGTTACATTTGCAAAAAAAAATCTTAAAATAAGTGTCACTTTTAGTTTTCAAAGTGATTTTAATTTTTATCTTTCAATTATATCTTTTAATTAATATTTTTAATTTACTATTTTTTTTATTTTGTATTAATGATAATTTAAATATATTAATAATTAATAAGAATAGTTTAGTAAAATTGTTATTTTTTTCTCTTTCATTTATTATATGTTTTTAATCTGTGTGAAAGTGTAAGTATAAAAAATATTTTTGAACCTAGGAAGTATTATGTTATATGGAACAATCTTAATCTAGGAAATAATTTCAAACTTGTATGGTCTCTTAAATAAGTGAATTTAATATAATCACTTAATGTTTTTAATTTTTTTACAATATTTTCCTCTTGTTTCAGAAATAACGAATTTAGTACCTACTTTTTCATAGTAGTTGATCAGGGAGGGGGACATGTGCTGGACTCTATATATACGTAAATTCTGACAGTCTTCCATGTTAGGCCTCATCATGGCCCATCATTGAAGACTTTAACCAAACTCGAATGCATTAAGAATTCATTTTAATCCGATATGGTCAATTATAATATTTTAGTTAATCACTCTTTGACAAATACTTTTTTGGCTTAAATGCAGTTTTGACCCCCTTAGTTTAAGGTTTTTGGAGTTTCGATCCCCCTAGTTTAAAAGCCAGGTTTCTAGTCCCCAAAGTTTTCAAATTTGGGATTTTTGAAGCCCCCTCCATCTGGCTGCCAAAAAAGTGACATGGCACAGGGAGAATAATGCCACGTATTATTATTATTATTATTATTATTTTTTTTATTTATTTTTTTTCTTCTCCTCATGGACAAAATTAAGGTTCGAAAGAAAGGAAAAAAAAAAATTAAAAAAAAAAAAAAAAAAAAAAACGTGGCATTACTCTCCCTGTGCCATGTCACTTTTTGGGCAGCCAGATGGAGGGGGCTTCAAAAATCTCAAATTTGAAAACTTTGGGGACTAGAAACCTGTCTTTTAAACTAGGGGGATCGAAACTCCAAAAACTTTAAACTAGGGGGATCAAAACTGCATTTAAACCTACTTTTTTTTTTTACAAATTGACAAGTACAGTTTTTAATTAATTGATAGGCAAAATAAAATATTATTTTGACATTAATTTCTGATACTACCGCACTGTTTACAAATAAATAAATAATTTTTTAAAATTATTTTAACTTTTTAATATATGTTTTTTTAAAATTAGTTTATTTAATAAAATATTAAAATATGATTAATATAATTAAAAGTTTGATTAATATATATTTTAATACGAAAAATACAACATAAATTAATTAATAAATTACAATAAAATAATTAATTAATAATAATTAGTTAATAATATATATTTTTATGATTAATACAATTGTAAAATTGGTTAATGATATAAATTTATATTTATTTTATAAAATAAATTTTAAAAATAATTTTTTTAAACTTTATTTATAAAATAATATTATTTTATTAAAAAACACTTTTTAATATATAAATACTATAAATAGTTGTACTTATTGAATGCCGGTGTCGAAGATAGCTCATGTGCAAAAACACGGCCGAATTACCTGATTTATCGGATTATGCTATTTACCTTAGGACTGTTTGTTGGTCCACACAATTTCCAAGATACAGCTACTTTTTTTTTGGGATATCATGAATAGAATAGAACTGAGGCAATCAAAACACAGAATAACTTTATCAAAAAAGTAGAATAAAGGTGTCAGTGCTTTATACCACCGATATCTAAAGTTATTAAGCAACATCTATATAATATGAGTTTAGTACGTTACGATACTTATAACTTTAAAAGTTATATTAATTACAGTATTATATAACTTTAAAGAGTTATAGTTAAAACGCTTACATAAATTTTACTTTACTTAGACTAATTTATTTATCAATTAAAGACAGTGCACAGTTATTGTAAATTAATTTTTTATAACATTTATTATATTTGTGATTGGTTGAGAGTGAACATTTTTCTGTGCATTTATTTCTTTCCTATCTATAAAATATTTACATAAATATAATAAAATAATTTTTCTGTGTATGCATTAATTTGGTTATGAAAAGATAGTCTTTATTATGAGTACAATGAAAGTTTATTACTAAAATCAGATAATTGTACGGTAGTAATTTATAATTTATCAAAAAGATACGCAAAGTAATGTAACAATATCTATAAGACTAGATTTTAATATTTACTATTTCCTTCTATAATTATAAGACTCTCTTAATATTTTTTCTTATTTATTTTTATAAATTTTTTTCAATTTTTAAAATGTATTAATTATTATTTTTTAAATATATTTTTAATTATATTACATATTTTTTTTGCAATCTTTAATAAATATAATTGCATACACGTTAATTATTTTTCTCTCCAAAAGATGAACTTATAAAATTATACAAAATAATCAATAAATTTATTACTCTAATAAACTCTTTTAATTCTTACAATTTACCCAACAATTTTATATTTAAGGTGTGTTTGATTCGAGGTAAATGAAGGAGAGGGAGATAAGAGAGATAATATTTATAATAAAATGCATTTGATTCAATTTTAAATAGGGGAGGAGAGATGGACAAAATTCCTCTAAATCATATTTTTTGTGTTTCTCAAATCAGAGAGATCCATAAGGAAGTAGAGAGAAGATGAATATAAATTAATATATTTATTAAAATATCTTCAGTTTTATTTTATTATTTCAAAATTATTATTTTCTTTCGTGTCTTTGATTTTTTTTTTTGTGATTTTTTTATATTATTTCTATCAATTTGTTATAATTATTCTATTTATGTTATTTTTTATTTAATATAAATTATAATTACTATATTTTTATTTTTATGATTATATTTTTTTATTTTATTATATATATATTTTTATAAATTTATAATTTTTTTTGTTTATTTTGTAATATATATATAATATTTAATTATAAATCATTTTATATATTAAAAAGTTATTATCAATCCATAATTTTATTTTATAATGAGAGTTAAAATATGAATGAAATATAGTAATTTATTTTCCATTGGTGTCTATCTCACGCATAATCACCACCTTCTTCGACTGTATATCTGAAAGGAAAAAAATGCAAACAGTTCCTAATGTATATGGCACCTCACTTTCTAAAATCGAACCATCTTTATGCGTGGAACCCTAAAGATTCCGATTGATTTTCGCATCCAACACTGTAATCAATGGCGGAGGAAAGTGGACAAGAAATCAATGGCGGATTCTCGATGGACTCAACCGAATCACGCTGGGTTTTCCACGAAGATGACGAAGACGAAGATGTTTCTGATATTGAAGAATACGACGCCGATTTCAGGTTGAGAGGACGCACTACTGTGGTGGATTCCGAAGACGAGGATAACCTTGAACAAAAGCTTATACGTACTGGTCCGAGAATCGATTCGTTCGATGTGGAGGCTCTTGATGTTCCCGGTGCTCCCAGAAATGATTATGAGGTCGTTACTTTTTCTCTGTAGAGGAAATTTGTGGTTTCTTTTTTTGCTTTTGTTACTGATTTTAGTGTGGAGTGTGGAATTTTTATGAATTGTAGTAAATTGTAAGATATTTCGTTTTTCAAAGATGGTAATTGAGATTGACTAGAGTTTAACTATGAAGCACAAAAACCGGACTCAGACACACTCACATTGACACGACACCGATACTGATTTTAGAGTGGAATGTGAAATGTTGATGAATTGTAAATTGTAATGCTAGATTATGAGGCTTTTCGTTTGTCAAAGATGGTAATCGAGATTGAGTAGATTTTAGTTAGTTGTATTGTAATCCGAAGCACGGACACCGGAAACATGACACCGACGCAAACAAGTTGTTATCCGTAATAATTTGAAAAATGAATAAATTAAATGTAATTCCAAGTCTTAGTGTCGGTTTCGGATACGGACTCAGACACACTTTTTTTTTCAAAGATGTTGGTTCTACAGAAATTGTAATAGCTAGAAAATATTTTAGAGTCAATCTTTTTTGAATTTTATTTTAAATCATTTTAAATCATAAGTTGAAATTTCAGAATGGATATCCATGTATGTGTGTGTGAAACCTTATATTTCTTATTTTGTTAATTGAGTATTATAAGCTGGTTATAATTCATAAATGGAAAATAAGGAGAAGAAAAATATGTATGAAATTTAGCATGGTTCAACCTACGGCCTACATTCACAGGAAAAAAAAAGAGAGATAACTTACACTATGATTGGTGAAGATTAAACAAGTATCAAGTATTTGCTCAATGCTCTAAATCACGCATTCTGATTCACTGCGGCGTGTTGTATTTTTTTTAAATAAATAGAAACTAACAGTGATTTTACAATATTAGCTACTTTGTAATGTTTAGTGTCTAGTGATGATGGTGAATTCTATTGTTTTTGGATGTTGATCCTTCACCCTTTTGTTTAGTTTATGGATTATTTGAAATCTACTCCATAATTAACTGATACATTGTATAAGGCATGTGCTCACCCTTTAAAAAACCTTTTGCTACTCATTCCTAAGAGTATAAAGTTGTATAATGTAGTGAAACATAAAAAAATCTATATGGTAATGTTAATGCTTTTTGTCTTCATAATTAATTGCAGGACATCAGTGTAGGAAAGAAAATTGTATTGGCTTTTCAGACTCTTGGTGTTGTCTTTGGTGATGTCGGAACAAGTCCATTGTATACATTCAGTGTTATGTTCAGAAAGGCCCCTATAAATGAAAATGAAGACATTCTTGGAGCATTATCACTTGTCTTGTATACTTTAATCTTGATTCCCTTGCTGAAATATGTCCTGGTTGTTCTGTGGGCCAATGATAATGGAGAAGGTATATTTAACTAATTTTTCTAAAATGGCTTTAATTTGTATAAACTGTCAATGTAAAACTTTTTTACACATGCATCCAATCAAATTACATCACAGTGTCGCATGTAGATATTTGTGGAGACGCATTAGAAACTAACTTAAGAAAGTTACATTATAATGTGATTTAATTGGATACACATGTAAAAAAAATTTACACCGTCAATGTATAGAAATTAATCTCTTCTAAAATAAACCTTTACTATGACTTGCCTTTCTCTCTCTGACTATCGTAGTATTCTGCCAATTATGTTTTCAGTATCATAGTTGATTTCGAACTACTGCAGGTGGTACTTTTGCGTTATACTCCTTGATTTGTCGTCATGCTAAGGTGAGTCTTCTCCCCAATCAGTTGGCATCAGATGCTCGTATATCAAGTTTTAGGCTAAAGGTGCCATCCCCTGAGCTTGAAAGGTCATTAAAAATCAAGGATAGACTTGAGGGTTCTCTAACTCTAAAGAAGACTCTGCTGATAATAGTGCTTGCTGGTACTTCTATGGTGATTGCTAATGGTGTTGTAACACCAGCAATGTCAGGTTATTAACTGCTATTACTTTATTTTGCCAAAAATCTGGTGTTATTGATACCCATAACATACCAGTAATGATACCTTGTTATTTGTGTTCGTGGACAACCGGTGTTTTTGTCACCATTTGACTACTGTTTATTGTTTTCTTTTGTATAATAATTCTCACTTTCTATCTATGTCTTTTTGCAGTATTGTCATCTGTCGGTGGTTTAAAAGTTGGGATAGATGCAATCAAGCAAGGTATTACATTAGCCTATAAATCAACTCTGTTATATATATGTAACCAGGGCCGGTCCAAGGCACTGAAGTAAGGGCTTTAGGCCTCGACAATTTTTTTTCTTAGTGATTAACTAAATTTTTATAGAAAAAAGGAAAGGTCCCTCATGATAGAAAAAGACCCAACTTTAAGGTCACTCATTTCAAATGCCTCTCTCAAAAATTGAGTCAGGCCTCGCTCACTGTTGGGCGGCTCTGTTTGTTATAATAGTTATTGATACCTAGATTTGACATTGTTACCATCAAGACCAACTTCAGATGTAAATATCTGGGGACACTCAACAATCAAATTCCCTTCAGGAAGAAGAACATGGTCTGAATTCCCATACTTTTAAGTGTGCGTGATTCTTCTGCAATAGCCTGGCATTACCCGGGGAAGGAAAACACTCCATATGCAGTCTTAAGAATGAATATAGAAGTCAAGGACCCTAGACGTTGGAAAAGACTAAGGAGGCTTAGCTTGATTATGAAAATGAACGACAAGCATGTTTCCCGTGTTGACACAACTCACAAGACAGTTGATAGATTGGGCAAGTTTGGATCCAATTTATTCAACTTTGCAAAGCTGGGGTAACGCGGTTTAGCATATATTAGAAAGAGAAATCTGTGTTGCTGCAACAATGAGGATGAGTGGTGAGTTGGTAGAGGTCATTAGACATGCATATGATGCCAATCATTTGACCTCAAATCCAGTTCTACAGCATTTACTATGTTTACATGATAACACACAAGAATAACTGTCCTATATATACTTGATTTCTAACAATTTACAACAAATATTTACTTCTGCTGTCTATTAACTTTATCTGAGGGGGTTTGATAGGTGGGCTTATTAATAAGTTGAGTTGATTTATAAGCTTATGGTTTGGTCATTTGTTTCTATAGCTGCATTGATCTTTTCTCCATTTTTAACTATGCAGATGAAGTGGTAATGATTTCAGTTGCCTGCCTGATTGTTTTGTTCAGTGTACAAAAGTTTGGAACAAGTAAAGTGGGACTTGCAGTTGGACCTGCTTTGTTCATATGGTTTTGCTCTCTTGCGGGTATTGGGATATACAATCTTGTCAAATATGACAGAAGTGTCTTGAGGGCATTTAATCCTATTCATATATATTATTTCTTCAAGAGGAACTCAACTAAAGCATGGTATTCTCTTGGGGGCTGTCTTTTGTGTGCAACTGGTAAACAAAATACGCAGGATCTTTAAACTGGGAATGTATTAATAGTATAGCTTTTATCTTGCCAGTTAGGTAGATTTGGCTCTACTGGTATTGTGTTTTTATTTGCTTAGATACAATGCATTGCTAGCAATTATGATTGGCACTGTCTAAGATTTCCCACAATCAGTTTTTTGTTGTGGTGAATATGCAATATGAATGTAATTATTGCTGTACATAACCTGTACAACTATTTATTAAAATTCCCAGTGAACTGTGTTGCAGGTTCTGAAGCCATGTTTGCAGATCTTTGCTACTTTTCTGTGCGATCAGTGCAGGTAAAGTCGTACTAGTATTTATTAGAGTATCGTGCTTCTTTCATATCTTATATTTCCTTTGTCTTCCTGTGTACTAATATGTAATACTTGATGGTGCTACTTTGCAGCTTACATTTATCTTTCTTGTTTTGCCGTGCCTGATATTGGGTTATTTGGGTCAAGCTGCATACCTTATGGAAAACCATGCTGATGCTGGTCAGGTCTTTTATTCATGTGTTCCGAGTAAGTGTTGACAATATCATTCTTTGCACCGGTTGTCTTTGCAATTTATCTTTCTTTACAGTTGGCCGTTTCAACAAATTACAGGATTTTCAAGTAATACTATTCTCTGTGTGCAGGTGGTGCATTCTGGCCAACTTTCCTTATTGCTAACATTGCGGCACTTATTGCAAGCCGGGCTATGACAACAGCAACATTTTCATGTATAAAGCAATCAACTGCACTTGGTTGTTTCCCTCGTCTTAAAATCATTCACACCTCCCGGAAATTTATGGGCCAGATCTATATCCCTGTCCTAAACTGGTTTCTCCTGGCTATGTCGCTTGTGCTTGTCTGCTCTATATCCAGCATTGATGAAATTGGAAATGCCTATGGTAATGATTGTTTTAATGTTTTGTGATAATATAAAATTTGTAGTTTTAGATTACTTAACACATGTCCTTAAGGAGCAAGTTAGCAAGGCCTAATGTTCTTTATATATACAGATAATCTGTAAAATATATCAGCAATATTTACAGTGCTTGTGACAAATATCACGTTTTTTGTCGAGGTCAACATTCAGAACAAAATGCTTTGAATCAAAAGCATGTGTTACTGTACCTCCGCTCAATATTAATTTCGAGTTAAGAATCATTAATACAACCGGAGCCTTTTAAAAGAAAACCTTATTTCCTTAGAGAAACCCATGCATACTGAGACTTTAAAGTTTATACCCTATTGTATTGTTGCCCTGTGTTTTGAAAAACTAGATTAAGCTAGGAACAATATCCGATTGTCAGTCTATGTATCTGTTTAAGAGGTAGTAGTTATGGCTATAATTTTATTTCAAATGGGTATAGTCACATTTCTGTTGAATTTACGGAAAACACTTCATCTTGAACTTTGAATTTGTGAAATGAATAGATCCTGATAGATAATAATTTGATTCGGCAATCTAGATAGGGGGATTGCGGCTGGACAGTTTAGCTTTCTTTGGCCTTTGGGCACTAAACCTAGTTTTCAGTATATTATGTTATTCTGTATTATTGATGAATTCATATTCAGCTTTTTCCTTTTTCCACTTTCAGGAATTGCTGAGCTGGGGGTGATGACGACGACCACTGTTTTACTAACCGTTGTTATGCTTCTTATATGGCAAATACACATTATCATAGTGTTGTGTTTCGCAGTAGTCTTCTTGGGATTGGAGTTGACTTTCTTTTCATCTGTTCTGTGGAGTGTGGCAGATGGAAGTTGGATAATTTTGGTCTTTTCTGTAATAATGTTTCTTATAATGTATGTATGGAATTATGGAAGCAATCTCAAGTATGAAACTGAAGTCAAGCAAAAACTGTCGATGGATTTGATGCGTGAATTAGGGTCTAACCTTGGGACAATACGTGCTCCTGGAATTGGTTTGCTTTATAATGAATTGGTCAAAGGAATACCAGCAATTCTTGGACATTTTCTGACTACACTTCCGGCAATTCACTCCATGATCATATTTGTGAGTATCAAATATGTTCCGGTTCCTGTGGTGCCTCAGAGTGAAAGGTTCCTTTTCAGGCGAGTCTGCCTCAAAAGTTACCATATATTTCGTTGTATTGCCAGGTATCTCGTTTTTGTCCTTGGTTCTAACTAGAAATGGAGCGCTTAAATATTTATTGAAAGAATTAATAATGTATGCTCTTATCATTTAATATGAAGTATTTCTATCTGTGCTTTTATGTCAACAGATATGGTTATAAAGATGTTCGAAAAGAAAATCACCAGACTTTTGAGCAGATGCTGATTGAGAGCCTAGAGAAATTTATACGCCGTGAGGCTCAGGAGAGATCACTAGAAAGTGATAGGGATGAAGATGTTGATTCAGAGGATGAGTACTCTAGCTCTAGAGTTCTAATTGCTCCCAATGGTAGTGTTTACTCGCTCGGGGTTCCTCTTCTTGCTGGTTTTAAGGATACAAGCAACACCTCTGTTATAGAAGCAAGCACATCAGAGGTGTTAAGCCGCACAACCTCTGAATCCTCGGTGTTTGATGCCGAGCAGAGCCTTGAGAGGGAGTTATCTTTTATTCACAAGGCTAAAGAATCTGGAGTTGTTTATCTTCTCGGTCATGGAGATATAAGAGCAAGGAAGGACTCTTGGTTTATCAAGAAGTTAGTAATAAACTATTTCTACGCCTTCTTGAGAAAGAACTGCAGGAGGGGGATCACAACTTTAAGTGTGCCTCATTCTCATCTGATGCAAGTTAGCATGACTTACATGGTTTGATAATCAATTTTACTTGGAAACCACTGGGCGATAGCGGTGAGAGCCCTCAAAAGGTTTTATTTTGGAATGCATAGTTCAATTTGTTTGCTTGATCCTTTCAAGTTGTCTGGTCTTGGTCTAACTCATCATCAGAAATCTTACTGGTGTTTGTTGTGGTTGCGTCGGCCATCTTCATATACAGAATCGAAATAGACTGATAAACATAAGAACAGACATGTTAAAAAATCGATACAGCATTAAGTATACACATCTGTGAACATTTCCACTTCAATGTGAATCTACGACTATGGACACCGAGTCTTGTACTTCAAAGCATGTATATAATGTACACTTTGATTTTGCATTTAAAAAATATACACTTGCTATAAAAATAATCTTTTGTTTTTGGACAATTTTTTCTTCTCTTAAATGTACAACCGAAGAATAATTCAATGCAAGTTGGCCTAATTTAAAGGAATAGGATCTATGTTTGTCCTGCCATCTCTCCAATGCCAATCCAACGGTTGAGAGAATAAATTTTTTTTATCACGAGAACACATTTAAGAAGGAAGAGAAAAAACATTTGTGAATTTGAAAAGAAAATTTCCTATTGAAACCTGTAAAAAGAAACAATATGCAGTACATATTCTTATTTAAATTTTATAGTTTCATTAGATTATTATAAGCAAAAACATCATCTCTCAAAAGTGTTGGTGCAAGGTGATAAAATTGAGGAAGAAGAGAGAAATAAAGATGACGGTTGTCAATAATTGAAAAAGAATTGAATTGTATTTAATGAGACCTAGGTACACCTATTTATACACAAAGATAACAAAAGATAAGAATGCCACATAGGCCCTACAACTGGATAAAACTATCAAATATAGCAAATACTAAATTACCCCTTTAATACTATCCCTTAATTTAGTATCTATCCGAAACTAACAACACCAATTTCATTCCTCAAATGAAGAAATTGATCTGTTTTGATTGTCTTCGTCAGAAGATCTGCCAATTGTTTCTGAGTGCTACAGTGCATAACTTCTAACACTCCTTTCTGCACTTGACTTCTCAGAAAATGATACTTCGTCTCAATATGCTTGCTTATTCCATACAACACTTGGCAAGATTGATTGCAGACTTGTTATCAATCAAAAGTTTCAGAGATTTCTTTATCTTAATCTTCAAATCCTTCAGAAGATTCAGAAGCCAAACAGCTTGACATGCAGCTACATCACCTGCAATGTACTCAGCTTTACACGTTGGTAGAGTCACAACAGGTTGTTTCTTGGAACTCCAAGAAATTGAACCTCCCAGAAACTTGAACAAGTAACCAGAAGTACTTCTTCTGTCAACTCTATCTCCACACCAGTCAGAATCAGAATAACTCACTAATTCTGGTTCTGTCTTTCTTCCAGAAGGAAATAACACTTCATATTTCAGAGTTTCCTTGATATACCTCAATCATGACAACAACTTGGTAATGAGACCATTTTGGTTTACTCATGAATCTGCTAACCATTCTAATTGCATAATAAATGTCAGGTCTAATATTGCACAAATACATAAGAGAATCAACCAACTATTTGAAGGTCGTAGCATCCACAGAATCACCATCAGAATCAGAATCCAATTTATGATTGATTTCTGATGGTGTCACATCAACTTTACAATTCTGCAGCTTAAATCTCTTCAGAAGTTTGAGTTCATACTTCAGCTGATGTAGAATAATATCCTTCTTTGAGTAAATAATCTCCATTCTTAGAAAATATACCATATTTTCCAGATCTGTCATCTCAAATTCATTCTTCAGAACTTCTTTGAACTTGATTATATCTTCTGGATAACTTCCTGTTAGCAATATGTCATCAACATATAGACACACCAGAATCATATTACCACCAGAATGCTACACATACACGCCATATTCCATCTCACATTTCTGAAACTTCGGTCTCTTGAAAAATGAATCAGTTTTCAGATTCCAAGCTTTGGACGCTTGTTTCAATCCATACAAGGCTTTATGTAACTTGTATACCATCCCTTCCTGATTCTTTTTCACAAATTCAAGGGGTTATGACACATATACCTCTTCTTGTAATAGACCATTCAGAAATGCAGACTTCACATCCAAATGTATTAAAGACCAATTTCTGTTTACAACTAAAACAATCATCAGTTTGATTGTTTCATGTCTAGCTACAAGCATAAACACCTCAAAGTAATCTAGCCCAGCTTTCTGAAGAAAACCTCTAGTCACTAGTCTAGCTTTGTGTTTGCCAATTGATCCACCTGGCTTAAGCTTCACCTTGAAAATCCATCTGACGCTGATGGCTTTCTTATTTTCTGGAAGCTTTGTCAACTTCCAAATTTTATTTCTTTCAATAGCCTCAAGTTCTTCCTTCATGGCATTCAACCATACTTTCTTCTTGAGAGCTTCTTCAATAACCACTGGTTCAGAATCTACTAACATGGCACACTGAATGACTTCTCCTTCAGAATCTACTTCAGTATCATGCAACATGTAAAAATCTGCAAACCTACTTGGTATTTGTCTGATTCTCTGTGGCCTCTGAACTTGTTTTGAAGCTTCTCCAGAACTTGGAACAATGCTAGCTTCTGGACCTTATCCAGAACTACTTCCTTTAGAATTACCACCTTCAGAGTTACTTCTGAAAGTTTGTCCACCAGACCCTATATCTTCAGAGTTTTATCTTCCAGAAATATAATCACCACCAGATTCTGGATCATCATTAGAATCTAGATCAGAATCAGATCTACTATCAGAATCTCCCTGAAATTCTTACTCATCTTCAGAGTCTTCAGAATCAGATTCATCTTCTAACTCTGACTCATCTTCAGAACTTTATGAAGAATCTTCAAAAACTAACTCTGGTGTTGGCGCTATACCAGAATCTGATTGAGACTTGTTCCAATCCCATGTTTCTGACTCTTTCACAATAACGTCTCTCCTGATTTCAACTTTGTTGTTTTCTGGACAATAAAGCTTATAGGCACCTGTACTGTGGTACCCCACCAGTAACATTACTTTGCTTATATCATCCAGTTTCCGTCTTCTAGCTTCTGGAACGTGTTTGTAGCATACAAAATCAAACACCCTCAGACGGCTAACACTTTGCTTATCTCCAGTCCACTTTTTTAAAGGAACAATTTCCTTTAGCTTCTTCGTTGGACACCTATTCAGAACATATGCTGATGTGGCAATAACTTCTCCCTATAACATGTAAGGTAGCTTCTTATCTTTCAGCATACTTTTGGACATATCAATTAAAGTTCTGTTTCTTCTTTCAGCAAGACCATTGTATTGAGGAGTATATGGAGCAGTAACCTCATGTTCTATTTCATTCTCCTCACAGAACTTCTGGAACTCTGTAGAGTTATACTCACCTCCACCACCCGTTCTTAGAATCTTCAACTTCTGACCACTCTGCTTCTCAGCCTTCACCTTGAACTTCTGAAACTCGATAAACACTTCATGCTTGAACTTAATGAGTGTTACCCATGTCATTCTTGTGAACTCATCCATAAAAGACACAAAATATTTGTTTCCTCCAAGTGAAGATATTGGAAATGATCCACACACATCATAATATACTACTCCCAAAGCATGCTTCGCTCTGGGGGCTACTTTTGATGCAAATGGAAATCTGAGTTGCTTGCCTTTCATGTATATCTCACATGATTTCTCAGGCTTCACAATCTTCGAAATGCAATGTACAAGTTTCTTAGAACTTAGATTTCCTAAGCTTCTATAGTTCAAGTTCCCCAACCTATTATGCCACAACTTACTGTCACCTTCAGTGCCTTCTGCACTAAGACACTCTACTTCAGTTGTTTCTACATTCACCTTGAATGTTCTGTTGCTTCCCTGCTCAGACTTCATAATCAACTTCTGATTGGAATTATATAACCTCAAGAGGTTGTCCTTCATAACAACTGAGAAACCTTTCTCAATGAGCTGACCCACACTCATCAGACTGCTTTTAATTCGAGGAACATACCAAACATCTTTGATCAGAATGTTTTTTCCATTCTTTGTTAGAACAATGTTTGAATCTAGTACCCTATAATTAAGTTTTGATGATAACAAAGTGAAAAGATATAGTAGTTAAATATTTCATGATTGAATTATATGCTACTTAAAATTACTATGCTCTGACTTGCAGATATGCTGATTAAAATAAGCAAGATCACGTTCTCAGCATCAGAATATGAGTTTGTGCATCAGCATCAGAAGTTGCTGAATCAGAACGTCAAGATCAGAAGATCAACGCTTGCACATGCTGAAGCTTGATGAACAGAACTGCGCGTAAAATACTCTGATACAGAATCAAATCAGTTCATCAGCAGCAAAGCAGAATCAGAATGAGCCAAGCCAGATCGTGCATTGAAGAAGCAACGGTACTGTGCATTGAAGGCTAATCAATACCAACGGCATCATTCTAGACAAGATCTGCTAAGAAAGGAAAGCTTGTAAATAGCATTGAATCAAGAATATTTGCTTCAACGTTCATCTTCTCAAGTGCTATATAAACCAAGCTTTGAAGATTATAATGGCTAATGCTTCCAAACTCTCTACACGCAAAAAGCTGAACAGTAATCTTCACTCTACAAGTTTTGCTAAACCATCAAACTCTGATACCAATTGAAGGGGTGAAAAACACAAGAAGGGGGGGTTGAATTGTAAAACTGGAAACTTAAAGCAAATGACAAGGTATTTTTATCCTGGTTCGTTTGATCTCAAACTACTCCAGTCCACCCGTTCAAGGTGATTTCGCCTCTCTCCAACGAGGTCTTAATTCACTATATTCAACTGAATACAAATCTGCTTTAGCAACTGCTAAAACCTTCTTGATTCAGAAGCAGAATGCAACTTCTGAAAAGATTCAGGCAATGCTGGAAAGCCTGTTCTCACGCATGCCCCCACAACCCTGAAATTTTTTTATGCATGACATTCTCTATATTTTCCTTATTTTCTGATGTACTTTTGACTATGTTTTGACTATGGTTTGTAATGCTATTTTGCTCTGATTCTGAACTATCTTTAATATTATTAGTTTTTCTGATCTAAATCATTTTAGCACATCACCAGCACTTTTTGATTGCTGACAAAAAGGGGGAGAACAAGAATGATATTTAAAATCAATAACGGATAACTAGACAGAAACTCTCAAACATTCTAACTCTCTATTACTTGAAATGTTTTTCTGTTTTGTCTTTAAGTCTACAGGCACAAGGAAGCTCTTGAACACAATGAAGACTAGAAGTCTACAGGCACAAGGAAGCTCTTGAACACAATGAAGACTAGAAGCTCATGTTGCTCTGATCAAATATGAAGTTCTGATATATGAAGCTCTGATCGACCTAACACTCTGATCCGAAGCAAAGCTCTGACAGGAAAAGCTCTGAAGCTCTGCTTTCTGATAAGTCAAAGACTTACAATCTGATGCTCAAAGATAGAAAAAGATCTGACTCTGAAGAACACGCATATCAAAGGGAAGTAACAAACTCAGGGGGAGTATTTCTTAACTCTGACTTCTCCGTACTTCTTATTCTGATACATAGATCTGATAACCTTTTCACGTTATTTTTCATTTAAAATATCTAGTTTTTGTCATCATCAAAAAGGGGGAGATTGTTAGAACAATGTTTGAATCTAGTACCCTATAATTAAGTTTTGATGATAACAAAGTGAAAAGATATAGTAGTTAAATATTTCATGATTGAATTATATGCTACTTAAAATTACTATGCTCTGACTTGCAGATATGCTGATTAAAATAAGCAAGATCACGTTCTCAGCATCAGAATATGAGTTTGTGCATCAGCATCAGAAGTTGCTGAATCAGAACGTCAAGATCAGAAGATCAACGCTTGCACATGCTGAAGCTTGATGAACAGAACTGCGCGTAAAATACTCTAATACAGAATCAAATCAGTTCATCAGCAGCAAAGCAGAATCAGAATGAGCCAAGCCAGATCGTGCATTGAAGAAGCAACGGTACTGTGCATTGAAGGCTAATCAATACCAACGGCATCATTCTAGACAAGATCTGCTAAGAAAGGAAAGCTTGTAAATAGCATTGAATCAAGAATATTTGCTTCAACGTTCATCTTCTCAAGTGCTATATAAACCAAGCTTTGAAGATTATAATGGCTAATGCTTCCAAACTCTCTACACGCAAAAAGCTGAACAGTAATCTTCACTCTACAAGTTTTGCTAAACCATCAAACTCTGATACTCTATTAGCGTTTAGCAACTTAGTATTCTAAGCTTCATTTGTGTAAACATCACAGTTGTGATATAGTTTTTGTAGAAACATTCACACACATTTGATTATTCCTTTGTAAGAAAGTGTTGCCTTGACAAACCGGATTGTGGTTTGAATCAAGAAGGTTTTAGCAGTTGCTAAAGCAGATTTGTATTCAGTTGAATATAGTGAATTAAGACCTCGTTGGAGAGAGGCGAAATCACCTTGAACGGGTGGACTGGAGTAGTTTGAGATCAAACGAACCAGGATAAAAATACCTTGTCATTTGCTTTAAGTTTCCAGTTTTACAATTCAACCCCCCCTTCTTGTGTTTTTCACCCCTTCATTCTTCACTCTGACATTTCCCATACCTTCTACATTAAGATACTTATCATCAACACATCTGATCTTTGTTCTCCTTCTGGAGTCAAAGTCTATCAACGATTGTTTGTTCCCAGTCAAGTGGTTTGAACAGCCAGTGTCCATATACCACCAATCTTCTGAACACTTTCCATCAGAATCATAAGCCATCAGTAGCACAGGTTCATCATCATAATCTCCTCTGGCTATATTTGCTTCTTCTGATTTCATTCCTTTGTTTCTACAATCTCTGGAAAAATGGCCAAATTTTTTACAACAGTAACATTGAACCTTCTTCTTGTCATACCTTTCCTTTCCCTTCTGAGATTTCTTTTCATCAGGAGTTGAGGTTTCTGACCTATGGAATTTATCACCACGTATATTCTGCTTCTGGTCCTTCTTGACAAAAGAATCCTTCAGAGTTTGCTCAACTTCCCTCTCAAAAATTCTTTCAGTCAGACGCAACTCTTGCGCTTCTAGACTGCTTTGCAACTCCTCTATTATCATGGTTTCCAGATTTTTAGAATATTCAATAGAAATAACAATGTAATCAAATTGAGGAGTAAGCGACCTCAAAATCTTCTCTATGATTACCTGTTCAGAAAGTATTTCTCCACAAGCTTTCATCTCATTAGTGATTAGAATCATTCTGGAGATGCACTCAGAAACTTTCTCACTGTACTTCATGTTGAGATTCTCATATTGCCTTCGCAGAGACTGAAGCTTCACCTTCTTCACTGGCGCGTCACCACCGTAACATCTGACCAGTATATCCCATGCCTCTTTCGACGTCGTCGAATCAACAATCTTCTCAAACACACTTTCATCCACACACTGATGGATATAGAACAGAGCTTTCTGGTCCCTCTTCCCCGTAGCTCTTTCTGCAAATCTCTGTTCTTCAATAGCATCTGCTGCAACTGGAACATAACCATTGATAACAAGATCCAGAACATCCTGAGCACTAAACAACACAGGCATCTGTATCATCCATCTGTTCCAGCTTTTGTCATCAAAAACTGGAAGTTTAGTGTTCAAACTACTACCTCCACTCATCTTAAACCTTGCACAAATCTCAGATCTCACTAAGTGTTTCCCAAACCCACAGAATCAGTGTGATTCTGTTCAGATTTTGTTCAAGATTCAACATAAATCAACAACCAAAATCAAACACATAACTCACTTTCACTCGTGTTTCCCAGAATTTCAGAAGAATCAAGTGCTCTAGATACCAATTTGTTAGTGCAAGGTGATGAAATTGAGGAAGAAGAGAGAAATAAATATGACGGCGGCCAATGATTGAAAATGAATTGAATTATATTTAATGAGACCTAGGTACACCTATTTATACACAAAGATAGCAAAAAATAAGAATGTCACATAGATCATACAAATATATAAAACTACCAAATATAACAAATACAAAATTATCCCTTTAATAAAAAACATCTTTGAATAATAATAATAATAATAATAATAATAATAATAATAATAATGATAATAATGATAATAATAATAATAATAATAATAATAATAATAATATTAATGATAATAATAATGATAATAATGATAATAATAATAATAATAATAGTAGTAATAATAGTAATAATAATAGTAATTGTAATAGTAATAATAGTAGTAATAGTAGTAATAGTAATAATAATAATAATAATAATAATAATAATAATATTAATAATAGTAGTAATAGTAGTAATAGTAATAGTAATAATAATAATAATAGTAATAATAGTAGTAATAGTAGTAATAGTAATAATAATAATAATAGTAATAATAATAGTAATAGTAAAAATAAAATTGAAATTAAAAATAAAAATTAATTTAGTATTTAGTCACAGTTTAAAAGTAGAAAAAATTGATTTGAAAAAAATATTAACAAAAGGATAAATATGATTCGATTAAATTTTGTAAGAGATTTAATCGGATCTTTGGTGTTTATAATTTTTGTAAGGGACTAAAATGAGTCTTCACTCTTTTTATTTTAAATATGATTTACTTTGAGTAATTTTATTAATAACATGGAAATGAGTACTTTAATCAGGTTAGACACCTTGAAAAATCCACAACAAATAGTGTTGTATCTGCTTATGGTAGATTTACAAAATGGTTGGAAGATAGTAAGAGTGATTTTTGCAAAGATTGAAAAGCAATGGACAATGCATCACAATGGTAAAAGTATTACAATACCATAACATAAATGTTTGGACATGTGTTTGCATTCACGGTTGATTGGTAATATTTCTCGTGTGAGTTTGACTTTTATTTATCACGAAGTTGTGCGAGCAGCGAAAACTAGTTCAAATAGTTCCAAGTGTGATTGTAGACTAAGAAAAATCTATGGTTTTCCATGTTCTTGTGTAATAGTAAATAATATGAAGCTCGATAGATCTATGTGTATAGATGGGGTCAACACACACTAAAAAAAACTTTGGTTTGATGATGATGATGTAATAAAAAATCATAAATCAAATATTTATATTATGATAGAATGAGACTTGGTTCAAGAAAGATTTATGAATTTCGATTATAACATGAAGTTACACATCAAAGAAAAGATGTGCAAGATAACCTATCCAACAATCACTGATATAGAACCACATGTGGAGCCATTAAAAACTAAGGGTCCTCTGAAAAAGGTCAAACAGTTATATCAAGCGGTTACGATCATTTTTTGAGCATGTTGGCTCACTTTATCTAGATTCTCCTCTTTAACATTCCAATAAGTATTCTAGTAACAAAGCTCATATTAGCAAACTGCCACCCTCTCCACTTGTACTAAAAATAAAATAAATTAAGGATTTATTTTTTCATGCACAAATATGTTGACAAGATTGTTGATGTTTCTGATGACGGTAACTACAAATCTAGGTTGTTTTATCCTTAATAGATATAAGGGAGGAGAATTATACACGTGACCATCAACATCTTATCAAAGAGTTAACTTCTAAATGGAAGATTGCTTGAGGTTATATGAGAATACATAATGATACATTAGAAGCTTTGATTTCTGGTAGAATTGATTTTCTAACACCGAGTGAAAAGTTTATGTGTTTCCCTAAAATGGATCATCTTGTAGCAAATGTGCATGAAAAAAATTGTAGAGTTGACAAATGTCACGATGAAAAATCAAGGAGACCAAGCTATTGAGGAACTTGACTCACAAAGACTTAAGGAGTCAGCACCGAACTTTATTGTTTTCAAGGAAAAGAGAAAAGATCGAAACCATAATATTTAAACATGCAATGCAAGGAGGAAAGACTAAAAGCAAAGTATAAGGAAAAGATCCAAGGTACGAGGGTTGGTTATATAAAGGAAAGATATTGGCAGCCTATGTATCTATAATACTCTACAGGAACCACTTATAATATCTGTTTTTTTTTTTGTTTAAAATTGTTTGTTTGTTTAAATGAGTGTGGATATGGGAAAAGGAATATATTTTAGGATATTTTTATGAATACATAGTCTTATACCTACATAACAATTAAGAATCAAAATCTCGTAGTTCGTGGTAAAAATAAAAAATAGTTTGTTATGATTGTTTTTAGGAGAAAAAGATATTTAATCATCTTTAAGAGTGAAAACTCAACTAATACCACTATAAGTATGAGAAGATGAATTTTGCATTATCATGAAGGAAGGTCTACTAACTTGGATATAAAGATCAACTAGTTTCCAACTAACGTATTCATACGGAAAGAATTATATTTAATTAAATAATTACTATGAGGATAAGAGAATCATATCTCAACTATGAAGAATATTTATATCTAATCTCTTTGGTAAAAAAATTTAAATTGAAAAGCCAAGTGGCAAAAACATTTGGGTGATGTTAAGTCACTTTTAGTCTTTTGAAATTGTTTTGATATTCTTAAGTATATTGGAGCATTTGAATAAAAAAGAGAGTTTGAAAATGCAATGACATAAAGCCAAAGTTTTTATATGAAAGTGGTGAAAGTTTGAAAATGTTTTTTTTAGGGTTTAAGAGATTCTTAGAGTACATATGATACATAGGGTGATTATTCACAAGAGTTTTGTACAAAGGAAAATACACATGCTTATGACTATAAAGTCAAAAATATTATCCTTTTCCTTGGACTTTTGGGGCACAAATATAACAAAATATTAAATAATTTAACATGGTAGCAAACATACACATCACAAATATTTTAAACACAAAGGGAGAGATTAACATGTTTATCAAAGTAAAAGTTGTGACAAAAGATAGAATAAATAACAAGTAAACAAGCAAGCATGCTATTATTTTGGATTAGTGGGAGTTTATGAAGGAAATATGTTTTAAAAGAGTGTGGCAAACTTTGTGAAAACATAAATGAGTTTAATATTTGAATAAATGTATGCACCACAATCAAGATCAAAATCATGGAACATAGTTTTGATTTGTGAACACGTTTCAAGGTTTGTTTTGGATTTGAGTGAGGAAGCCCTAAAAAGAACTCAAGATATCATGATATACTCACTCAAGAGTCAAGATATCAAGTGAGAATCAAGATCTATCATGGTAAGATCAAGCTTTATAAGATAAGTTGGAAAATCAATCAAAATATCAAGGGAAATTCTTTAAAACCCCAAAAAAATAATAATACATATTTTAATTTAATTATAAAATGATAAAATAAATAATATTTTTGTGATATTTTTTATATTCATAAAATAGAAGTAATAAACTAAGAGTGTGCAAAAAATTGGCTCAAAAAAGATTAATTTAATTGGTAAAAAAAATAAATGGAAATTGCAAAAAGAAGAAAAAAGATGATGAAGAAAATAAATTGCAAAAATAGGGGTGGGCACCACCAGGTTCAAACCCACTCCCTATAGGTGACAGGCGCGCGTTTCTACCACTGCGGTGGCTGTTTCATTCAGTCATTATCCCATTACCAATAAACTTAAAATAAACTTGTTTTTTAAAATTATGTTTCTCTTCTTCTTCCTCGCGCCAGGCCTAACAACAAAAACACCATTTTTGAATTTGTAAAACCTTCATTTCTCAACCATTTTGAAAAGTGTAAACATGAAAGTTATTCTAAATTTCACAAGGAATTTAATGGTATAATTTTCAAAAGTTAGTAATAAAAGATAAGCACGAATTTGAACGAGTACCAAACTGAAGACCTAAATGTTCAGAATTTTAATTCTCACTCCACAAGCAAATTAATGAAAGCTAATAAAAACTCATGATATGATTAGCTTCAGGACATTGATATCTATATTTTATCTTTAGAAACCAAACACAAATGATGCATGTATATGGATATCATAGTTAGAAAATTTTACCAAATTAGAGAAAGTCCAATGCTTCTTCTAACTATTCCAGATGCAATGTGATGATTGATTAAGCTTTCTTGGACCTCCATGAAACTATTCTAATTGGTAGAATACTTTGTAGCTTGCCCAATTGTTCTGACCAAGCCAAGTTATAATGGTGAAAAATGGAAATCGTGTAGAGGCAGTAGGCTTAATTTCTCCAATCATATCAATGCCCCACATTGAAAATGGCCAAGGAGCAGTCAAGATATTCAGAGGAACCGGTAGCACATGTACTTTGTCAGCATAAATCTGGAATCTGTGACAAGTTCTAGAGTGATGATGGCAATCAGTTTCCATAGTCGACCAATAGTACCCCACTCTCAAAATCTTCTTAGCCATAATATGCCCACTGAAATGAGTACCAAAGATACCTTCGTGCATATCTTCCATAATTTTCTCAACTTCCTTCTTGTCTATACAATGAAGCAAAGTCAAATCATGGTTGCGCTTGTACAAAATTTCATTGCTCGGGAAGAACTTAGCAGAGAACCTCCGTAGGAATTTCTTGTCATTGATAGATGCCCCCTTGGGATATTCTTGAGCCTCTAGGTATCTTTTCATTTCATGAAACCAAGGATTCTCTTTTACTTCTTCCGTATCAACTTCGTAGCAATGTGCCAGATCGTCCAATCTTTTCATAGTAATTCAAGGAGCTTCGTTGTCCCATCTGACCTTGAACATAGACAACATGGTAGCTAATGCATCTGCCATCTGATTCTCCTCTCGTTGAATATGTTCGAAAGTGATTTCCTCGAAGTATGGAATTAAAGCCAGCACATGCGCTCGGTAAGGAATGAGATTCGGATGCTTCATGTCTCACTCTCCCTTAACTTGACTGATTACTAGGGCTGAGTCCCCATATATGTTCAAAAACTTGATTCTCATATCAATAACAGCCTTGATACCCATGATGCATGCTTTGTATTCAGTCATATTGTTAGTACAGTCAAAGCACAATCTGGCGGTGAAGGGTATATGGCAACCCTTGAGAGAGATGATCACATCACCAATTCCATTTCCAAGCACGTTGAAAGCTCAATCAAAACTATAGTCCATCAGGATCCTGGCTCAGGTTCTTCATACGGTCCAGGTTCGTCACAATCTATAACTAGCATGATATTCTCATCCGGGAACTCGAAATTTATAGATTAATAATCATCTACGACTTGATGCGCCAAATGATCTGCAAGTACACTTCCTTTAATGGCTTTCTGAGTGGTGTATTGAATGTCATATTCGGTTAAGACCATTTTCCATCGGGCTATTCTTCTGAAGAGAGCGGGCTTCTCGAATATATATTTGATGGGATCCATTTTAGAGATCAACAAAGTAGTATGGGTCAACATATGTTGTCTTAGTCGGCGAGTAGCCCATGCCAAAGTGCAACAACTTTTCTCGAGTAGTGAGTATCTTATTTCACAGTCGGTAAACTTTTTGCTAAGGTAGTATATTGCATGCTCTTTTTGACCAGACTCATCATGTTGGCCCAGTACACACCCCATTGGGTTCTCTAACACTGTTAGATATATAATCAAAGGTATTCCTTCAACTGGAGGTGTCAGAATTAGAGGTTCTTGGAGATACTCATTAATATTGTCAAAGGCTACCTGACAGTCGTCATTCCATTTTACCACCTGATCTTTCTTTAGCAACTTGAAGATCGGCTCACAAGTAGCAGTAAAATGAGAAATGAATCAGGCAATGTAATTCAATCGTCCCAAGAAACCTCTGACTTCCTTCTGAGTATGGGGAGCATGCATTTCTTGAATGGCTTTGACCTTGGCGGGATCAACTTCAATACCTTTATCACTAACAAAGAAACCCAGGAGCTTAGCGGATCTTACCCCAAAAGTGCATTTGTTGGGATTCAACCTCAGCTTGTACTTCTCCAGTCTCTCAAACAGCTTGTGCAGGTGGTCGAGATGTTCTTCTTTAATTTGAGACCTGGATATCATATTGTCGACATAAACCTCCATCTCATGATGGATCATGTCATGGAACAAGGCTACCATAGCGCGCTGATATGTGGCGCCGATGTTCTTTAGCCCAAAAGGCATAACCTTGTAACAGGAAGTGCCTCACTGTGTGACGAAAGTAGTTTTCTCCATGTCTTCAGGTGCCATCTTGATCTGATTATACCTCATAAACCGTCCATGAAGTATAATACCTTGTGTTGAGTGGTTTTGTCGACCAGAACATCAATATGTGGAAGCAGAAAGTCATCTTTGGGGCTTGCCCTGTTCAGATCCCTATAGTCCACACACATACGCACTTTGTCGTCTTTCTTTGGTATTGGAACCACGTTTGCAACCCACTGAGGATATAATGTAACGACTAAGAACCCTGTGTTGAATTGCTTCATAACCTCAACCTTGATTTTCTCGGACATCTCGGGACGCATGCAATAGACTTTTTGCTTTATTGGAGAACAACCCTCTTTCATCGGCAGACGGTGAACTACAATATCAGTATTGGGCCCTGGCATGTCCTCGTATGACCAAGAAAATATCTCAACATATTCATGCAACATTTTTATTAACCTTTTCCTGATACCGTCTTCTAGGTTGGCACATATCTTGACTTCTTTTCTGTCTGCTTTAATACCCAAATTTACAACCTCAATCGACTCTTCATGCGACTGTATAGCCTTTTCCTCTTGCACTAACAGTCTGGCAAGCTCTCCAGGTATTTCACAATCTTCCTTACCTTCGTCCTCGGCTTGGTAGATCATATTTTCAAAGTCATAAGTGGCAATATCAGAATCGTTGTCAACGAGACCCAGAGTGGATGTGGATATGAAATTTATTGTGTGGGTCTATGTAAGAATACATAGCTATTTGAAAGTAATAAAAGTAAAAGAAAGACAAAGAGCGCAAAATTTGAATGAAAAACGTCCAATGCTTTATTAAATGAAGACATGTTTATGAAATGACAACCCTTAACAAGTGGACCATTGTGCCCCAGGTAAGGCACAAGGCTCAAAGTCATTATTTAAAACAAATTACATAACCAAAACTTCGAAAGCAATAAAACACAAAGTAGCTATTACTCCTGACTAAAGGAGATTGAGATAAAATCTTGAGTCTTCTAGTTGCTGAGTCCATTGCCATTGGTCAGAAAGATCCAGCTGTCAAGGTCATAGTCACTGTCAGCATCTTTTATGGTGTTGACTCCATTGTTGCTGATGTGGAATGGTGGTCTTCCATCCCGAGCACGACGAACAACCTTCTGAGCTTCTGCAGTGAAACCCAAACCAAATTTGTCAGATTTATACGGAATGTTAGGAAGCTGACCCCAAGTAGTACAACCACCTTCTTCTATGACAGCTCTAGCATCCTTCAAAGAAGCCATTCATGGAGGAACCCTGGTAATCTTGGGAATAGAAGAAACATCTTCAGTAGCAATATGAGGGATAACTTCAAAAGTCTGACAGGGAGTCTCAATGTATTCGCCGTCCATCTCTACATACCGAAATGAGTTCAAGTGGCTTACCATACACTCTTATTCACCACAGACTGTAACAACTTTTCCTTTCACAGGATACTTCTGAAGGAAAATTACGATGAAAAGCGCAGCGGAATTTAAAATTTTCCTTTAGCGATCCTTACGAATGAGCATGGTCAATGATAGAAATATTTACCTCTTGTGGCGATTCAGAGCTTTGATGTTGTGATCACGAGCGTTGATGAAGAACAACGCCTCTACTCAGTCCACACGAACAGATCGCTTCCGGTCACAGTGCTAGCTGATCACGAACGGAAACCTTATGAGTGAGAGAGAGAATCAAAAACGAAATTGCATCAAGTGAAATTGCTTCATCACAAGGGATTTATTTATAGAATCACTCGTGTGGGCTACAAACTAAAAGCCCAATTAAGGCTATAAGCTAAAAGCCCAATTAAGCTTATGGACATCATACCTTATGATGTACCATATATCACTTATCCACGTGGTACCTTACCACTTTCCATATTACATTTAAGTGCACCGTACCTTACGGTGTTCCTTATTTATTCTATCTCTCATCAACCTGTCCTTATGTGTGTGACCCTGTAGGTTTTCGCGACGTTGGCAATTATATTAAATCACACATTTAATATAATAAACAATGAGCGGTATCTAGCAACACATCACTGTTACCCAAGTCACGAAAATGTCATGTGATCTGACCAAACCTTTTCCCTGATAATATTTGTGTTGTACAATTACCCTTTTGCCCTCATGTCTATATTAAACACAAGGCATACACTGTGTCACCCTTGTCCAGTTCAATATTGGGCCCTTAGACATTTATCCTGTTATGCAGGATGAGAAAATTCCATCTAGGTCACTCATGTCCCTTAGCATGCTTTGTGAAGTACCCATCAACCGTCTTTATAGTCATCCAGTTACAGATGACGTTTGATCAGCAATAAAGTACTTGGCTCTACATCTAGGGTCCATAGTGGTTTCAGGTCGAAGGGTGGTATACACCATTATCATCATGAGAATAACTTATGACACTTTGCATAACATTCTATGTAGTATTCTCATAGCGGGTCAATCCAGTATAAATATTACTCCTAATATTCATACCTATGTCAAGACTTGATAACTCCTTATCTATGATCCATGAGATGTGATCATCAATCTATCTTCATAATAATCTTAATGCTTTAATGTTATTCCACTTCACATTAAAGCTTGACTATGGATACTTTAAGAATAGTGTCTTATGTTTA
Source organism: Vicia faba (assembly GCA_948472305.1). Classification (NCBI taxonomy): domain Eukaryota; kingdom Viridiplantae; phylum Streptophyta; class Magnoliopsida; order Fabales; family Fabaceae; genus Vicia; species Vicia faba. Next base: position 1,764,373,149 of record OX451736.1, on the reverse strand, counting down.
ATGGGATCTCATGATTAAGTCACACTTAACATTTCATTAAACAAATAAACCATTCTAGGGACTTTATTATTTTGGAAAGCAAACATAATAAAGAAATGCCTTTTATTATTAATAAATAATTCGATACAAGTGCCAAAAGTATTGGCCTCTAGGGCTTACACCAACAACTTGACCTTCTGGTGTAGGGTTGAAGTAACAGCTCCTGCCCTACGGATCCAGGGGCGTCCTAGAAAGCAAGAATAAGCTGGTCGAATATCCATTACATATAAGATGAATTCAAAGACCTACAAGCCTACCTTGATCAGAAGATCCACTTCTCCGTGTACCATCCTCTTTGAACCGTCAAAGGCTCAGACTATAATATCAATGGGTTTCAGCATAACCCTTTCACAGTCAAGCCTGTCGAGAGCACCCTTTGGTAAGATATTCAGCGAGGAACATGTATCAACCAAAACATGAGCTAAAGTAATTCCCCTGCATTCAATAGAGACGTACATGGCCTTTTGTGGTAACTTCCTTCAGGGGTTAGGTCGACATCAGAAAAACCTAGCACATTGTCAGTGGTTAAGCTAGCAACATAACTTCCAAATTGATCGGCAGAAATATCTTGTGGCACGTGAGCGAACTTCAGGAATTTCACTAAAGCCTGTGCATGGGCTTAAGAATACAGTAACAGGGATAACATGGAGAACTTAGATGGAGTATGCCCCAATTGTTTGACAATCTTTTAATCGCTCTTGCAGATAATCTTCAATACCTTCTCCAACTCTTGCCTGGAAGTATCATCAGTGGTGACTTCTTTAGGTGCCTCTGTCTCGACACACTCCATCAATAACGGTAACACAAACATGTGTGGTGACAGTCTTTGGAGAGATTTCCAGCGAGAAAACCCTTCCGCTTCTAGTAACCTTGCTGGTCCCAGCAATATTGACAATGTCAGGATCATCAACTTCAGTACCTTCATTCATAGTAATTTGTAGTTCTTGCTTGATGCCATGGTAGTAGACTTCAGATCCATAGCTCTAAGGGATAGCTTTATCCAAAGAATATGGCATGGGTCCAGGTGTAGTGATTATTAACGGAGCAGCTTTGGGTTGGGCAGTAATCCTTACAGGACCCTTGGAAGTGATCTTGATAGAAGTGACGAAAATTACAACTAAGTCTTGAAACAGATTAAGTGATCTTGATAGAAGTGACGGAAATTACAGCTAAGTCTTGAAACAGATTCTCAGCAGACGAAATCTTCTCAACCAGAATTATGTGATCATCCATTAGGCGCTGAATACCTTCTTCCAGCGACTTGCAGCAATTGGGTTGGGTTTCACAACAGTAACATCTTTCAATACAGTCCGAAAATAAACTGGCCTCCAACAGATTCTTCTTGATATTTGGGAGGGGATTAACCAATTCACTTACGGTAGAAACATAAAGAACATCATAAATAGAACTTACGCCTTTGTCATGCTTCGGCATTGGTGTGGTAATTACATTTGGGGTCTCGGGAGGATCAAACTCAATCTCTTTGTTGTCAATCATGTCTTGAATTTTGTTTTTCAGGGCCCAAGAGTTATTGGTGTCGTACCCAGGACTATTGAAATGGTAGGAACACTTCACATTTGGATTGTAGAAAGGAGAAGAGGTGTTGGGATTCTGAGGAGGATCTCTTAATGTAATCAGCTCCGCTTTCAGTAAATGTTGTAACACCTGAGACATTGGCATACTGATCTTGGTGAAATGTCTTCTTGGTTCATCTTTCCTACGCTGATTGCTCTATTGTTGTTGTTGAATAGACGCAGGATTAGAGATTAGCATTGCTCCTACAAATTGATTGCGGTCACTTCTAGTACGACCCTTCTGGCCATAGACAACATTAACTTCTTTCTTTCCGCCAAATGTCTTCTTCACAACACTCGAAGACGCAACCACTTGAATCTTTCCACTTCATACCATTTTCAACTTGTTCCCCTATTAGTATCAACTCCGTAAAACCAGATGAGGAACTTCCAATCAGATGATTAAAGAAAGGCCATGTCAAAGTGCCCATGAACATATCAACCAACTCCCTGTCAGATAAAGGAGGATGCACTTTTCCATCCAGATCTCTCCATTTTTGGGCATACTCCTTAAACCCTTCATTCGATCCCATTTTCATACTTTGTAGTTGCACGCGAGTTGTATTGGTTCCAGGTCTTCCCAAGTTCGGATGTTAGTTCCCTCCAGCTAATAGAACCATTCAAGTTGTGTCCCAGATAAGCTCTCTTAAAAGAAGTAAACCCATAACTTTCTGTCAGCAGTATGGGGTTGGATCTTCCAAACATAAGACTGCATATGAAGCTTTGGACAGGATACACCATCATATTTGGAAAAAGTAGGAACCTTGAACTTGTGAGGGATAACAACCCCCGAAATAAGACCCAGTTCCTCAAAATCCAGCCCATGCACTTTCTGTATTTCCATAGTATTAAGTTGATCTTCCAGTTGCTTGTATCTATCATCAGCGGAAGGATATTGTTCGGAAGAATAGTCTTCATCAGAATCTTGGCCAGAGCCAAGGTTTTTATTCTCTCCAGCCTTCACACTCTTGTCATCTTATTCTTGGCTATCGTCTTCATTCAGGGGGACCTCAAAATATAGATCCCTTCTGACCGGACCCTTGAATCTTCTGCCCATATTAAGAAAGACTGCTGGATTTTTAGTCTTCTTCTTATTCCCCTTCATGATGAGGGTCTTCAACTTGTTTTGTCCCTTAGCTAAGTCCAAGAACATTTGTTGAAACTGAGCGTTCTGAGCTTGAAGTTCTTTCACACTTTGTTCGAGTGCCATATTTAACTGAAATAAATAGAAAGGAGATGAGAAAACTTGTCTAGAAAGTACCCGTTATATGATGATATGCATGATATGTAAATGCAAGTGCAATGTTTTCAAGGACCTTTGCGGGATATAAATTTGTTTAAACAAAAGGAAACAAAAGAAATTTTAGTAAGAAGCTCAAATTATAATTTCCTTCTAGGCTTATAATGATAACAAAAGAGTTATAAAAGAAGTAAATTATGAACTCAAGTCTCCCATGGGCGCTTCTTATTTGTGTTGACATATGCATTAAGCCTTTGTTCTTTGCGGATTCGTTTCGTTAGGTATCCCTTTCTTCCTTGAGTTGAATCCAGGACTTTTGCAGTTCTTTGAAGTAAATAGGCATATCAGGATGAAGAACGGTATGAGGAACATCCCCTTCAACAACAGGTTCTACGATCACTGGTAGGATGGCAAGATATGGCATTTTGAGATTTTGAGCACGAGACCACACCCACTTGAGTTAAGGCTCTAGAGGACAAGTCTCCAAACTTGTGATTTTTGAATTCTAATCAAGGACAAGTCTCCAAACTTGTTGCTTATAAATAGAGGCACTATTTGTGAGCTAGAACACGAGCTTGAACACCTTAGAACACTCCCAAACTCCCTCAAAATCAGAAATTTCCCAAAAACTCCATTGTTGCACAGTTTCTGACTTTAAACTTCAAACTTCCATTTCCCTCGTGTGTTCTTTGGCCTTTTAGTTTCTAAAGCTTCCTTAAATCAAATAGAAACCATCCCACACCCTGTTACACGACTGTAACATCATCTTCATCAACTTCCATAGCCAAAAATAGAGCATTGTAGTTGAACTTCTCCAGACCATTCTAGCCACGCTCAACTCAAGCTAAGCATTGCATTATCTTTCTAGAGACTCAAGGAAGTTAACATGATCATTGCAGTATCTTGAATCAAGCTCAAACTCATTTCACGATTTCTAGTTTTGAGGTATTTTTCTTGAACTTCTATCTTCTCATTTAGGCATTAATATGCTTGCATTTATGAAGATAAAATGTAGACATCATTTCCCTGAAACTATACATGTCCATAGATTTGATTTATGTTGCTTGAGTAAGGAGAATTTTGAGTTTGAACCTCTGAAAATATTTAGGTCAGAATTTGGTACTGTTAGAAATTCATGCTCACCTTTGAGAATTAGCTTAAGTTATTTACTGTGATACGGTGGCAGAACCAACTGTTAATACTGGTTTGCGTTTTTTGTTCGCAAAAGTCGCGGTAAGCAAGAGTCGCCACCGATTTTTATTTAATCCAACAAAGGAAAAGGAAAAAGAACAGAAAAAACCTTTTTCGAGATGTTTCTGAGTACGGGGGGTAGATTATGGAAAGGGAAGGTGTTAGCACCCTTTCCATCCGTAGTTATCTATGAGCTCTTAGATACTTGCTCATTTTTAAATTGCTTGTGTGTGTTTTGAAAAGTTTTTGTTTAACTTCGTGATAACCCTTGTATCTGTCCTCAAGAGTGTGACGAAGTTGTTTTTGAAAACTATTTTGAAAGTGTTTGTGTAAAAGAGTTTTTATTATTTTGAGCAAGTACTTAAGATTTTCTACCTACTCGAAAAAGGTTGTTCGTTTTCTCGTTTTCTTTAGATAGTACTATCTTACTATTAGTGAGTTGGTAGCCCTATCGTCGGATGTTGAGGGACTATCGAAATGGACGTTATGGCCATTGAAGGAAACATGTAAGGATACCTTAGTATTTCGAAGGGACTGTCATCATATAGGAAACACCGAGGGACAAGATCACTTCTCTTAGGCAACTCGAGGGACAGTAAGGGACTATGATCTTTTTTATGACTTTAGAATTGAGGGTCTTTGCTAAGATATCCCGACGTTCGAGGGACATGACCATTATTTTCCGAGGCAATCAAGTGATGTATACCCTAAGGGTGCAATGTGCAAATGATTTAATTCGGTTATTTATCTTGCAATTAGGGTTTTCTATTGTTCATTTTTATCTTTTCATACAATCCTATTAATCTAAGCATTGCATAAAATATAGTAGCTGAAGGTAAAGGCGGAAATGTAAACCTAGGCTATTACAGAGCTTTGGGGAAGTTATATAATAGTGAAGAGTGCGGAAAAAAAATCCTAAAACTATTACATCCCGGAAGCAATTACATGATAATGATAAAAAAGCGGGAAAAATAAAGCTACGCTATTACAATTGAACGCGCCTTATACACTTTATCTAGGGAAATAAAAATAAGATGAAAATAGAAAAGAAAATGTTTTGGTGATTTTTTACGAAAAAATGATTTATGATAATTAATCAAATAAACCTAAAAACCTAATTAATTTTAATTAATAAAAAATGTTAATTTTGAAAAAAGTTAATTAAAATACCTAAGTCCTAATTAGTTCGAATTAAAAAAAAAGGTTAATTTTGAAAAAAGTTAATTAATAAAACCTAAATCCTAATTAGTTCAAATTAAAAAAAAGTTAGTTTTGAAAAAAAGTTTAATTAATCTAAAATTAATTAACCTAAAAATTAAATTAGGTTTTTTTTGTAAAAAAAAAGGTTTGTGAAAAAAGTTTTGTGGTTAAGTGAATTTAAGATTGAAAAAAACAAATTGGTTAGAAACCAAAAACAAACAATGAAATTAAAAACCTAAAATTAAATTAAAACCTAAAATTAAATTAAAATCCTAAAATTAATTATTTGAGTTTATTAGGAAAAATCAAAGGTTTGTGAAAAATGTTAAGTTTTATGAAAAAGGTTTTAAACAGAAAGAATAAAAATAGGTAAAAGGGTAAATAGAATGGAAGAAAACCAAAACCAATAGGGGTGGGTGTTGAACCCACGCCCTTAACCTCCTTAAGATGTCTGCCTTGCCATGCATTGGTGGTTCTTATTATCCGGCCTCAGTGTTATGTAATAACCCTGCATGGGACCTTGTCTAAATCTCCAGTGTTAAATCTCATGAACACATTAAATAAATTAATATACCATGAAATACAAAGAAAATAAATATATGAAATTTTTTAATGTTAAAACTGATATGACATGTATGAATGTTTCTACATCCTTTTGATCATGGAGATCAAACCAGCCTTACCCTTACTGGAGACGTAGTGAAAGTGGTTAGATATGGGTTTGTAACAAGGATTTTAAGGTTTTTAGGGTTCTTGAAGGAATTTCATATTTGACAGGGTTGTGGCAAAAGTTTTTTTTTCTGTTTGTCCTGTCTTGTTTGTGTGAAAAGAATGAGATTATATAATGAAAGTGAGAGCAAAGATATGGGCTTTGAATATGCAATTGGGCCTCCAATAACCACAAGCATAGTGCAGATTTTATTCACTTGATTCCGTCACGTTCCAGGCTAAATCGCAGGGCTTAAATGCAATTTTTGAAGTTGAAATATGAAAACAAAATGTAGACGATATCGAGAACTAACTCCTTTCCAAAAATGGGATCAATTAGATAAACGGTGAATTAGTTATGAATTTTTGTAGTTTTGGTTTATAAAAAACTTATTTTGGGCTCCAGTGTCAACTCTGACACGTTCTTCAATAAAAAATTGGTATTGATCGGAGCAGAATCCGGTCTCGACTTTGAAAGAAAAGTTGTAGATCTCTGAGTCAGTGACCTTGTATAAAATGATGGACCCAATCTAATAAAAAATGACCGAGTTATGAATTTTCGAAGTTTCGACCCAGATAAAATAATATTCAGCATTCAGGATTTTTGGCGCGTCACGCGCATTCTGAGCAAAAAACGAAGGCCTTTTGGATACCTTTCGAACTTGATATCTCCTATGAAAATGTAGCCAACTCAATTTTTAAAATTTTGGCGCCAGAACCAGCTCGATACGATGAAAATCGACCAAGTTATGATTTTCTGAACATGACACAAATAAACTTCTGTCACAAATTTTTTGTATAAAAATACTTGATAAATCCGCATTTTTGAAGACCTTCTGATCGAAATTGGCTTCCAGCCGTGAGAGGTGAAAACGTAGATGACGTCAAGGCGGAATTTTAGCCACCGGAACGGGTTCAAAAGAAGCCACGATCTTCAAGTTATGAATTTTTTAGTGCGTAAAAATTGCACTTTCAGCACACTTTTTCACCACATTTCTTCGAGAAAACTCACACATTCAGAGACCTTCTTTAAAGAATTGGCTCTCGAGCCGAACCTGAATTTGAGAATACATTATCAGAGATATCTTGGCGAAAGATCACATGAATATGACGCGCCGAGTTGGACTTGTGAATCTTTGAACCCCGAATCGTTGGGAGACGACGAACCGATCTTCATCACGGAAAATACTCTGAGAACATCTATTGACGAAATAAACGTCACTTGTAACCTGACGAAGCTTGCTAAATATACCTTTATTCCATAACCATAAAACCAATGATATGCGTGTATGAAAATAAAGAGGGTAAATTTTGGGGTACAACAGCTGCCCCTTTTCAATCTTCTTAAACCTGAGGATGTAGATTGGCTGGTCTGCCTTTCGTGATCTGAAGGTGGAAGATGATTGAATACTAGAGTGCCCAAAAATTTACACTTGCATGAAGTGAATGTAGATCGATAATATCGAGAATAGGCTTACAAATTCCATTTGGAAGGCGATGGAGAATTGTCGGAGATGGGCTTAAAGACGCCATCAAGAAGATTTTGATTGCATAAGAGATTCCTTTGGCGAGAGTTCCTGTACTTGCCGTTTTCACCGGGGAACATTGATTTATATCCTGGGAGATAGAGTATAGGAGCTTCGGTTGTCCATTACTCTACTGGGGAATTAACTCTTGATTGATGAGACAAAAGTGCGCTGCTATCTGGTTGAGTCCGGGTTTCACAACGACTTACTGGGGAATATGAAATCAACCGTATCTGGTCGGGTCCAAGTTACAGTGACTTACTGGGGAATATGAAATCAACTGTATCTGGTCAGTTCCAGGTTTTACAGTGTTGTAAACTGTTTTCCGGAGATAAAAGAGAAGGAACATGTATAGGGCTTTCTCAGGATAAGTCCATGCAAAACTGTGTCAAGTAATTCATGAAAAGGAGCCTAGATAGTAGGGCTATGAGAAGGAACCTGGATAGTAGGGCTATGAGAAGGAACCTGGATAGTAGGGTTACTTTGAAATGAAATCCTGGATAGTAGTTCTTATGAGAAGGAACCTGGATATTAGGGTTATTTCGAAATGAAAGCCTAGATAGTAGGGCTATGAGAAGGAACCTGGGTAGTAGGGTTACTTCGGGATGAGTTCGTGTAAAAATTCAGGAGGAACCTAGGTGAGGTCACTTCGGGATAAGTTCGTGTGAAACCTTATTTGGAAATGTATGAGAAGGGACTCGTGTAAGATTTTTCAGGATAAACCCGTGTGAAGCTTCATTTAGAAGAAACTCGTGTAAGATTGCTTCGTGACGAACCCGTGTAAAGCTGCATTTGGTCGCGCAGATAATTACTCTGTTTAGTTTCAGGAGCTAATCTTGGACCTGCTGGAAATTGTTGATGATAACCATCTTTCCTGAAAAGGTACAAGATTAATTATATGCGATGCATGAAATGCATTGTATGATGACGTTCTCAAAATAAATGAGATTATGATGTATGCAATATGTGTGCGCACGTCATGATGTCTGAACATGAAATGCTATTGTGACATATCCGAGTCTGGGAAAATAAATCCCTGGCTGTTGCTGGAGAGTATTGGAAATTGACTTCCTGACCGTCGTAGAAAAAGTGGTTCTTCTCTTTCTGCTGGGGATGGTAAACGGAGATGACTATGTTAGAGATTTGCTCCTTGTTTATGGATATTCCGCCAGGGGGAGAGACTCTTCTTGAGAATAACTCTGCAGGGGAATAACTTTGTTTGAGAGAGGAGATGCCTTGATGGAAGATTTTGCCGATTCGGAGAAATAAACTCCACTGGGGGATAAACTTCTGTCGCTGGAGGAATAAGCTCTGTTGGGGATTGAGCTTCTGTTTGGGGAAGTCAATGTCAAAGCTTTAGTTGCCTCTAATCTGTGGGGAGTGTAAATGTTATTGGTATGTATGCTGAGGATACAAAAATGACTTTGTATCAGGACTTTTTTGTCCCTGTACTTGCTGGAGAAAGTTCCTGCGGAGGCTTTGTGCATTGAGTGTTATCCCAACTCATGAGGTGCTTGGTAACTTCCGATCAGAATGATAAGTATTCTACTGATAGGCCAGTGACAAGATGATGGGACATAGTCGTACGCTTTAATCCCTAATTTTTGCCTGAACTGTCTTTTCAGATTTTCAGTCCACCGGGATACCCTTTTTTGCTCAAGCCGCCTTTTCAGGTTTTCGACTTGCCGGATGTACAATTTTTTTTTGTTTTCATCCCTAATTTTTTCCCAAACCCTTTTGGTTCGCCGGGATGCCCTTATTTTTTCCAAGGCGCGTCAACCTAGCGGGTCTTTGTTCATGCATAGTATCTTCCGACCATGTCCACATTCTCAGGATGTAGGGAGTTGCCACCGTCCATAGTGTTGTGTTGTAGTATTGTCCAAAAAAATTTCTTGATGGCACATGATTCATTGCTGGAATGCATGTGTAATGCCCCAAGTGATTCAGATGGAGATCTACCTCTGGCTACTTGGCATCTTTGAGAGATTCCTTAAATCTTGACTTAACTGCCCCAAATCAGTTGGACATCATGCTATACCCCTTGATTATGAAAGGCCTACCAATGGAATGTCTTTCCGTCCGAGGTGATTCTGTTCATTGAGAAGATCTTTGTTCACTGAATATCCGTCGTGCGAATTTCTCTGCTGTTGAACAAATAGTCATATGCAAACAATGGTATTTTAATAATGCAAAGCTTATGTCTGTCTTGAAGTTTGAAAATTCATTTTTTAGTAAAACAAACAAATTTTGTAAAAGTGTGATATCAACTCGGGATTTATAGCGAACCCTACAAGAGTCAGGATACCTTTTGTAACAATATGCTTTCGGACTAACCCATGCTTCAGCTAGTACTTTTAAGGGTTATAACGTGGCCTGGTTATTGGTTCAAGAAATAAAGGATAAAGGCTCAAATTTTATTTGTACCCAACCCACTCTTCGTGATGTTCTTCAGTCCTATAGTCAGCTAGTTGCGCATTTAGATCCCCATTGAGTCTGGCATCTTGTCCTTCATGTTCCGATGATGGTTCAGATACTGAAAGTTTATTTGGAAGAGGTGGTCATTTTGTAATTTTTTTTTTCTCGAGGATTGGTAGGACCTCTTTTTTTATTATTATCCCTTCTTTTTCCTGAACTGTTTGTTTTGTGATTACAGCCAGCGGGATGCCCTAATTTTCCCCCTTAAGTCTCCTTCATAGGTTTTGACTTTGTGGGCTTTCATTTTGAGAGATAATGACTGACTGTTATTAATGACTATGCGGAACCATCACTGTCATTCATTATGTATGAAGTAGAATATCGCGACTGAATGCACATCTGAATTAACTGAGAAACTACCCTGCCCCAGGTTATGATTAAGGGTTTTAATTTGTGTGAAAAGAAAACTCATACTTCTTAGGCTCAAAGGGGTTGAGTAGGGATTATCTTCCTTATAACTTCACTGTTTGGGATTTGAAACAACGCCTGTACATCGTCAGCGGGGTCTATTCAAAAGCATATTGTAGAGATTGTGGTATCATTTTCTTCATCCTCCCTTTAAAGGCTTACAACTTTCAATCAAGAGTCGAATATCACAAAAAGGAAGTAAGAACACAGTTTTGAAATAGTGAATATGAATGAATTGATTCAAATCAAACATACGTGATACATTGATGAAATAACAAGGTTTGATATGAATAAATGGTCAAACAAATCAAAAGAAAATTACAAATAAAAAATTCTAATGAACAAAGGCCTCTTCGTCTGATCTTGTCACTTCAGATGACGTGCCTTTGAATAATGGCAGAAGAACTCAGCCTGACCATCTTGTGTAAACTCCAACACTCCTTCATCAATCAAGTTTTGAATTTTGGATTTCAACGTCCAACAGCTATCAGTGTCATGCCCCGGACTGTTGGAGTGATATGCACATATTGCATCAGGATTGTAGTTAGGCGAAGAAGTCTTGGGATTCGGATGAGGCCCTATCAACATAACCAGATTCATCCTCAACATATATTGTAAAGCTTGAGACAACGACATGTTGAGTTTGGTAAACTACCTCTTGGGTGTATCTGGTTTACTCTGATTAACCCATTGTTTTTGGCGAGGTTGTTGTTGGACACATGAGGTAGTAGCAATTTGTAAAGGTCCACTCTTAACCAAACCAAACTCTTGTCTTCTTGGAGGTTGATCAATGAATTGGTCCCCAGCCTCGACTGCTTACTTCATACAGTTGTATCCATCTTGATGAAGTTTGTTGATAATGGTTCTCAGCTCTTCTTGTCCCCGGGATAGGCCTTGGATAAGAGCCATCTTCCCCAGCATCTGGGTTCTCATTGCTTCAACCTCAACTTGAAGTTTTTCCAACCTTTCGTCCTTATTGTCTTCAAGATTTTTCTTGGCCAGGTTCCCAGCGAGGAGTGCTTTTAACTCTTCCCGCCCCTTGTATAGGTTTAGGAACATTTCCATGAACTGAGCCTCTTGAATTTGGAGATCTCCGTTGTCTTGTTTGAGAGCCATTGCTGAAATAAACAGCGAGAACATGAGAGTCCTACTTTGAAACCTATTTATGCAATGATATGTATGATATATGTATGCAATGTTTTCAAGGATCTCGCGGGATAAACAAGAAAATGTCAGAAGTTGAGATTTGCAGCTTTGATTGAAAAAATTCGTATCGTCGAATGTCCTTCTACGAGAGTCAAGCTCACCATATCAAGTGGGTCATAGCCCCTGACTCAAGTTATCGTATTTTGATCTTTTGACGGCATTGGCTAGAGGAAAATAAATCCCCTTGCCCCTTGCTAGACGTCTGGTTCATCATAACCTGCATCACAGGCCCTCGAGATCCTTGAAATGGTTAAGGAAATGTTATGGTATGATGCTATGATGTGCATGCTATGCATCCAGAAAAAATGTAGGGTAAGAAACCAATTTATTGGATTTATACAAACAAGGTCCTGCAAGGAATACAAACAAAGCCCTGCAATGAGTTCAAATTGTTAGGAACAGAAAGCAAATAAGTCACACAAGTAGCTTTAGGTTTAGGCTTGCATGGGTTTTAAGGTAGTACCCTCTTGAAGTTGAATTAGTTCAACCTGTCCTAAATATAGTAACCGGGTTCTAAGGGATCTCAATATCACCGATCTTTCCCTCATCTTCGTTCAATAGGCGATTGACTCCCAACTAAACAAAACTCAAGAGTCAAACCTCAATGAGTGTAGCATCTAGTATCTGTCGACCTTGGGAATACACCAAAGTCGGCCATCTCACTACGTCCTACTGGCCAAGTTGTGCAATTAAAGGTTCTAAGGTCAGTTGAAGCTTCACGACACCACGCAGCGGCCCCGTACTCTCCCTGATTGACTCAAGGGTTATCGGTACCAACCAAAGTGCCACATCAATGTAGCTACTACTTCAACCGTGTCGGTATACCCCATACAATTCCCTCACAGTTTATTGCTACTTACCTAAAAGGTGTTCCCCAATACGGGTGTAGGATCTTCAATAATACCCAAACAAAACCTTGAATATAAAGCAGGAAAAGCAAACAAGAAAGAAATTTTAAAAGTGACCTATTAAAAGTGACCTAGATCCTAAGGTATACCCCACTTATTTAAAATCCCCAGCAGAGTCGCCAATTCTGTGATACGGTGGCAGAACCGACTGTTAATACTGGTTTGCGTTTTTTGTTTGCAAATGTCGCGGTAAGCAAGAGTCGCCACCGACTTTTATTTCATCCAACAAAGGAAAAGGAAAAAGAACAGAAAAAACCTTTTTCGAGATGTTTCTGAGTACGGGGGGTAGATTATGGAAAGGAAAGGTGTTAACATCCTTTCCATCCGTAGTTATCTACAGGATCTTAGATACTTGCTCATTTTTAAATTGCTTGTGTGTGTTTTGAAAAGTTTTTGTTTAACTTCGTGATAACCCTTGTATCTGTCCTCAAGAGTGTCACGAAGTTGTTTTTGAAAACTATTTTGAAAGTGTTTGTGTAAAAGAGTTTTTATTGTTTTGAGCAAGTACTTAAGATTTTCTACCTACTCGAAAAAGGTTGTTTGTTTTGTCATTTCCTTTAGATAGTACTATCCTACTATTAGTGAGTAGGTAGCCCCATCGTCGGATGTTGATGGACTATCGAAAGGGACGTTATGGCCATTGAAGGCAACATGTAAGGATACCTTAGCATTTCAAAGGGATTGTCATCATATAGGTAACATCGAGGGACAAGATCACTTCTCGTAGGCAACTCGAGGGACAGTAAGGGAATATGGTCTTTTTGATGACTTTAGAATTGAGGGTCTTTGCTAAGATGTCCCTACGTTCGAGGGACATGACCATTATTTTCCGAGGCAACCAAGTGAGGTATATCTCAAGGGTGCAAGTATGCAAATGATTTAATTCAGTTATTTATCTTGCAATTAGGGTTTTCTATCGTTAATTTTTATCTTTTCATACAATCCTATTAATCTAAGCATTGCATAAAATATAGTAGCTGGAGGTAAAGGCGGAAATGTAAACCTAGAATATTACAGAGCTTTGGGGAAGTTACATAATAGTGAAGAGTGTTGAAAAGAAATCCTAAAACTATTACATCCCGGAAGCAATTACATGATAATGATAAAAAAGCGGGAAAAATAAGCTACGCTATTACAGTTGAACGCGCCCTATACACTTTATCTAGGAAAATAAAAATAAGATAAAAATAGAAAAGAAAATGTTTTGGTGATTTTTTATGAAAAAATGATTTATGATAACTAATTAAATAAACCTAAAAACCTAATTAATTTTAATTAATAAAAAATGTTAATTTTGAAAAAAGGTAATTAAAATACCTAAATCATAATTAGTTCGAATTAAAAAAAAGGTTAATTTTGAAAAAAGTTAATTAATAAAACCTAAATCCTAATTAGTTCGAATTAAAAAAAAGTTAGTTTTGAAAAAAAGTTTAATTAATCTAAAATTAATTAACCTAAAAATTAAATTAGGTTTTTTTGTAAAAAAAAAGGTTTGTGAAAACAGTTTTGTGGTGAAGTGAATTTAAGATTGAAAAAGACAAATTGGTTAGAAACCAAAAACAAACAATGAAATTAAAAACCTAAAATTAAATTAAAACCTAAAATTAAATTAAAACCCTAAAATTAATTATTTGAGTTTATTAGAAAAAATCAAAGGTTTGTGAAAAATGTTAAGTTTTATGAAAAATGTTTTAAACACAAAAAATAAAAATAGGTAAAAGGGTAAATAGAATGGAAGAAAACCAAAACCAATAGGGGTGGGTGTTAAACCCATGCCTTTAACCTCCTCAGGATGTCTGCCTTGTCATGCATTGGTTGTTCTTATGATCCGGCCTCAGTGTTTTGTAATAACCCTGCATGAGACCTTGTCTAAATCTGCAGTGTTGAATCTCATGAACACATTAAATAAATTAATATAACATGAAATATAAAGAAAATAAATATATTCAATTTTGTAATGTTAAAACTGATATGACATGTATGAATATTTCTACATCCTTTTGATCATGGAGATCAAACCAGCCTTACCCTTACTGGAGAAGTAGTGAAAGTAGCGAGATGTGGGTTTGTAACAAGGATTTTAAGGTTTTTAGGGTTCTTGAAGGAATTTGATATTTTGATAGGGTTGTGAAAAAAGTTTTTTTTTCCGTTTGTCATGTCCTGTTTGTGTTAAAAGAATGAGATTATATAATGTAAATTAGAGCAAAGATATGGGCTTTGAATGTGCAATTGGGCCTCCAATAACCACAAGCAATAGTGCAAATTTTTATTCACTTGAGTCCATCATGTTTCAGGCTAAATCACAGGGGCTTAAGTGTAATTTTTGAAGTTGAAATGTGAAAACAAAATGTAGACGACATCGAGAACTAACTCCTGTCTGAAAATAGGCTCAATCGGATAAATAATGAATTAGTTATGAATTTTTGAAGTTTTGGCTCAGACAAATTATTTTGGGCTCTAGTGTCAACTGTGACACGTTCTTCAATAAAAAACTGGTATTTATCGGAGCAGAACCCAGTCTCGACTTTGGAAGAAAAGTTGTAGATCTCAGAGTTTGTGACCTTGTATAAAAATATGGACCCAATCCAATAAAAATTGACCGAGTTATGAATTTTCGAAGTTTCGACCCAGATGAAATGATATTCAGGATTTTCGGCGCGTCATGCGCATTATGAGCAAATAATGAAGGCCTTTTGGATACCGTTCGAACTTGATATCTTCTGTGAAAACATAGCCAACTCAATTTGTGAAATTTTTGCGCTAGAACCAGCTTGATACGATGAAAATCGACCAAGTTATGATTTTATGAACATGACGCAAATAAACTTTTGTCACAAATTTTATGTATAAAAATACTTGATAAATCCGCATTTTTGAAGACCTTCTGATCGAAATTGGCTTCTAGCCGTGAGAGATGAAAACATAGATGACGTCAAGGAGGAATTTTGGCCACTGGAACGGGTTTAAAAGAAACCACGATCTTGAAGTTATGAATTTTTTAATGCGTAAAAACTGCACTTTCAGCACACTTTTTCACCATATTTCTTCAAGAAAACTCACACATTCAGATACCTTCTTTAAAAAATTGACTCTCGAGCCGAACCTGAATTTGAGAATACGTTATTAGAGATATCTTGATGAAAGAACACCTGAATATGACGCGCCGGGTTGGACTTGTGAATCTTTGAACCCCAAATCGTTGCGAGACGAAGAACCGAACTTCAGCACGGAAAATACTCTAAGAAAATCTATTGACGAAATAAACGTCACTTGTAACCTGACGAAGCTTGCTAAATATACCTTGATTCCATAACCATAAAACTAATGATATGCGTGTATGAAAATAAAGAGGGTAAATTTTGGGATACAACATTTACATATTCAGAATCGTGAGGGAATTTCTAACAAGTTTGATGTTGGAAGTTTTCTGAATGGGTGTGAAATGAATGAGTTACAAGTTCTTTGGCTGGAGGTTGAAGATGAAGTTCATTCACGACTTGATTTATATTATATATTTGTTGTTTTGTTTATATAAACGGATGTATAGCCACCTCAGTGGTAAAGCACACCCCTGTTAACCTTTGAGACCTGAATTCGAGCCCCAGTGGTACCCTTTTGCTTTTTTTCACATTTTCTTTTCATTTTTTTGTTTGAAACAGACGCTGGGCCTCCAACAGTTGGGCCTTCCATTATTTTTCTTTTACTAATCCTTGTTTCACTTTTACACCCCTGGCCCATTTTTCTTTATTATTTCATTTTTTTTATTTTTTATTTTCATTATATTTTATTTTCTTTAATATTTTTATTATTATTATTATTATTATTATTATTAATTTTATTAATAAAAATCCAAAAATATTTTGTTTATTATTTTTACATTTACTTAGTTTATTTTCTCTATAAATTCAAAAATAAAATAGTTTTCTTAATAAATTTAATTTCTTTTTAGGCTTAGGTTTAATCATTATATTATTTTATTTTCTTAATTAAAATTAATTTAGAACTTAAGCTTCTTTTAATTAATTAATTATTTTTCTTGTTTTATTTTTATTAATTTAAAACTTTTTTCATAAAAAACCCTAAAAACATGTTTAATTTAATTTCTTTCTTAATTAGATTAAGTTTAATTTTTCTTATTTTAATTAATCATTTCCCTAAATTAGGTCAAGACCAAAACCCTTTCATTTAAAAAATCAAACAAAAAAATCATTTCTTTTTCCATTTATATTCTTGCATTATTTTCTTTTCAATTTTGTACAATATTCAATATGGTTGTAATAGTTAATTAGATTTCATTTTCTTGCAAAATTCTCATTTGTAAATTTGTACACCCCCTCCCCTAATGATGTAATAGCTTAGTATTTTTTACTTTCCGTAATTTATCGCTTTATATAAATGCTAGTAATTAGGATTTGTATGGAAAGACTAAAACCAATAAATAGTAAGCCCTAATTCAAGAGAAACAAGCATGTAAATTATCACATTTGCACACTTGCACCCTTAGGGTAATTCCACTTTGTGACCTTACAAAAATGACCATGTTATACATGTGGGGTATCTTAGCCAAAAGCAATAAAAAATACAAGATCATAGTCCCTCGATGACGCTATCAAATGTTGCCTTTCAAAATGATCTTAGTCCCTCAAAGAAAAATGCTAAGATATCTCACAACATTGCTATCATGACTATACGATGACCCACGCCTGTTCCGTTACATCCAAAGATAAGGCTTCTTACCAAATCAATGGTAAGATAACAATATCAAAGGAAAGGAAGAAATAAACAAAAGACTTTTGAGTAGGTAGATTGTTCCTAGTTGCTTGCTCATTTTCAAATCAAACATCCTTGCTTATTTTCAAAACAAACACCAACACTTTCAAAAATACTTTCATAATATTTTTCAAATTTGAAACATTTTCAAAAGCTCAACACTTTGTATATGTTCTTACGAACGAGAACTATTACAAAGTTTGCCTAAACGAAGGCGCCTTTTCAAAATACTCTCAAAAACCACACAAAGCACATTTTCAAAGAAAAACAACTGATCTAGCAAGCAACTAAGAGTCCATAGATAACTATAGATCAAAAGGGTGCTAACACCTTCCCTTTTCATAATCTACCCCCGAACTCAAGAAATAATCTCAAAGGTCTTTCATGTTCTTTTCAGTCTTTCCTTTTGGATAAAAGAAAAGTCGGTGGCGACTCTTGCTAATCGCAACATTTGCGATAAAATGCAAAACACTCAAGTCAGTTCTCCCACTGTATCACAGAGACTTAAGAAAAACTGGGGCATCCCGCTGACTGTAATCACAAAAGAAACAGTTCAGGAAAAATTAGGGATAAAAAAAAAAAAAAATAGGTCGCTACAAATCCTCGACAAAAAGAAGATTACAAAAATGTCTGCCTTTTCAAAATAAACTTTCAGTATCCGAACCATCACCGAAACATCAAGGACAAGATGCCAGACTCAATTGGGATCTAAACGCATAATTAACTGATCATAGGAATGAAGAACATCACGAAGAACAGGTTGGGTAAAAATAAAGTTTGAGTCTTTATCCTTTGTTTCTTAAACCGTGAACTAGGCCACATTACAACACTTTAAAGTCCTAACTGAAGCATAGGTTAGTTCAGAAGCATACTGTTACAAAGGTATCCTGACTCCTGTAGGACTTGCTATAAATCCTGAGTTGGTATCACGTTCTTGGAAAAAAAAATTTACTGAAAATTTTTTTTTTCAAAAACTTCAAGACAAGCATAAACTTTGCATTATTTGAATGTCGTTGTTCGCATATAGTTATCTATTCGATAATAGAGAAATTCACATGACGAATATCTAGTGAACAAAAACTTTCTCAATGAATAGGTTCACCTCAAGTGGAAAAACACTTCCAACCAAAGGGGCATGGCATGATCATTGTCCATCAACTGGGGCAGTCAAGCCAAGATTCAAGGAATCTCTCAAAAATGCCAAATAGCCAGGGACAAATCTCTATCTGAATCACTTGGGACATTAAACATGAATTCCAGCAATGAATCATATACAATCAAGTAAAATCAATGTTCCCCGACAGATTTCTTCTCAAAAACAACTAAACAGGAATTCCCAACAGAAGCATTCTAAATAAACTAAGTTCTCGCCTAGAAACGGTTCAGGTAGAATCCAGAGACAGATGTTATCCTGATACTTATTCAGATTCTCTTCTAGAAATAGTTTAGGTACGATCCAGAGATGGATGTCATCCTGACATTTATTCCAGACTCCCCTTTTAGAAACGGTTCAGGTACAATCCAGAGACAGATGTCATCCTGACACTTATTCTAGATTCTCTTCTAGAAACAGTTCAGGTACGATCCAGAGACGGATGTCATCTTGACACTTATTCCAGATTCTCATCTAGAAACGGTTCAGGTACGATGCAGAGACGAATGTCATCCTGACACTAATTCCAGATTCTATTCTAGCAACAGTTCAGGTACGATCCAGAGACGGATGTCATCCTGATACTTATTCAGATTCTCTACTAGAAATAGTTTAGATACGATCCAGAGACGAGTGTCATCCTGGCACTTATTTCAGTTTCTCATCTAGAAACGATTCAGGTATGATCCAGAGGTGGATTTCATCCTAATACTTATTCAGATCATCTTCTAGAAACAGTTTAGGTATGATCCAGAGACAAATGTCATCTTGATACTTATTCCATATTTTCTTCTAGAAACGGTTCAGGTACGATCCAGAGACGGATGTCATTCTGACACTTATTCTAGATTCTCTTCTAGCAACAGTCCAGGTACGATCCAGAGACAAATGTCATCCTGATACTTATTCAGATTCACTTTTAGAAACGGTTCAGGTATGATCTAGAGACGGATGTCATCCTGATACTTATTCCAGATTCTCTTCTAGAAACAGTTCAGGTACAATCCAGAGATGGATGTCATCCTGACACTTATTCCAGATTCTCATCTAGAAACGGTTCAGGTACGATCATAGATGGATGTCATCCTGACACTTATTCCAGATTCTCATCTAGAAACGGTTCAAGTACGATCCAGATACGATGTCATCCTGGCACTTATTTCAGATTCTCTTCTAGCAACATTTCAGGTACGATCCAGAGACGGGTGTTATCCTGATACTTATTCAGATTCTCTTATAGAAACAGTTCAGATACGATCCAGAGACGGATGCCATCCTGACACTTATTCCAGATTCTCTTCTAGAAACAGTTCAGGTACGATCTAGAGACGGATGTCATCCTGAAACTTATTCTAGATTCTATTCTAGCAATAGTTCAAGCACGATCCAGAGACAGATGTCATCCTGATACTTGTTCAGATTCTCTTCTAGAAATGGTTCAGGTACGATCCAGAGACAGATGTCATCCTGATACTTATTCCATATTTTCTTCTAGAAATGGTTCAGGTACAATCCAGAGACGGATGTCATCCTAACACTTATTCCAAATTCTCCTCTAGCAACGGTTCAGATACGATCCAGAGACGGATGTCATTCTGACACTTATTTCAACACATCTTCAAGTACAATCACGACATAGATTCATCCACAAAATCCTCGCAGGTACTTTCTCTAGCATGTACAGAGGCAGGGGCATCCTACTATCAGGTCATTGCCACATCCTCAACATGCAGCTTAATGAGTTCAGGCGGTCTTACATCCCTGGCAGAGCAAAATCTCCAAATTATTGCTCCCACAAAAAAATTCCCCAGTGAAGTCGCCGAGCTTCTCAGGATTCCCCAACAGAGTTTATTTCTCTAACAATGAAAGTTCACCTCCTAGCGTTTCAACTTCAACAAATTTTAAGACCTACATTTCTTCATCACCAGCAAGAATTAGGGATTTATTTTCCCTAGTTCAACAACATTGCAATGGAACAACTGGCACGTTCATACATTGCATTCATACATCATCTTACATCATAGCATATGCAACACAAATGCATATATCACAATCTCATTTATTTTAAGAGAATCATGCAATTCATACATCATGACATTGCATGAAACTGACTTTACCTTTCTAGGTTGAGTTCACAGATAGACAAATACTATCAACTTATGCACAGCAGGTCAAAGATTAATTCCTGAAACTAGACGGGGAAACTATCTATACGACTAAGTGGTATAAACTCCCGGAACAAGACGGGTTTACCAACAAATTCAGCAGGCCACAAATTAATGCCCGAAACAAGCCAGGAGAACTATCTGTGGACGACCAACAAAAACAAGTTCCAGATTAATACCTATAACAAGCCAAGAAAACTATATGCGGACGATCGACTATTGATTAATACATGTAACAAGCCAGGAAAACTATCTACATTGAAGATTAATACCGGTAACAAGCCAGGAAAACTATCTTTCTTTCTCAGGTCAGAGATTAATACCTGAAACCATCCAGGACAACTATCTCAACGACCGACAATTTTCAAATTCCAGATTAATACCTGAAACCAAACAGGACAGCTATCTGTAAATAACTGATTTATAGATTAACACCTGAAACCAGACAGGAAAAACTATCTACATGACCAGACGAAGTAATCTTACACGGGTTCCTTCTCATCATCTAGATGTAGTCTAACACGGACTCACCCTGAAGTTATCTTACACGGGTTCCTTCTCATCATCCTGATGCAGTCTAACACTGACTCATCTTGAAACAGCCCCACACATGCTCCTTCTCATATATCTCCGGATGCAGACTAACACAGACTTATCCTGGAACAACCCTACACAGGCTCTTCCTAATATATTTTTAGGTAACGGTTAATTCCATTATCCCCAACAAGTTACTATGAAGCCTGGATTTCAACCAGAAAATAGCAAACTTTCATCTCTCCAGAGATAACTCCTCAGCAGATCCTCAGGCAACTGAAGTTCCTAGACTTTATTCCCCACAGAGTTTCCTCAAGCAGGAAAACAACAGAAATCCACATTCCCCAGCGGAGTCCTCCTAAGACGGAAGGAACGGGAATTCCCCATAAAAAGACCTCTTATGAGGTCAGCATCTACTTGGGATGGCATCTTTAAGCCCATCTCCGATGACTCTCTGTCATCTTCTCCAAATGGCATCTGTAAGCCTATTCCCGCCATCATCAACCATCAGTGTTACTCCATGCGAGTGCAAGTTTCTGGGCACTTTAGTGTTTAATCCTCTTCCACCTTCAGATCAGGAAAGACAAACAAGCCAATTTAAATCCTCAGGTTTAAGAAGATTGAACAGGGGCAGTTGTTGTACCCCAAAATTTGCCATCTCATGTTTCCCAAGGTTTTTCTCTTATATGGGTGGTTACAAACACTTGCCTAAAGAAAATGAAATTTTTAATGTTAGCAAAGTGTCTTTCGATTAGCAGTTCAACAATGTCCTTCGATTGGTATCTAAACAGTATCCTTCGACTGACATAATAACAAGCTTAGACCACTTAATTACTCGAGGATGTACATTTATTATTTGTAAAAGGTTTGAGTTAATTTTATTTAAAAAGAAGTTTGGAATTATATACAAGTGGCAAGTATTTTGGAAGGAAGTCTATTTTAATCGAATTAACAATTATATGACTAAATTAATTACAAATAAATTTGAATTTAATAATTAAAAGACATATTTTTTGTATTATCATATTTTTATTGTTTTCTTTGTATTTTTCTAATTATTAACTAACTAGGAATAAAGCTAATAATTAATCACTAATAAAAACCAACTAAAATCAAATGGATGAGAAGATTCATATGGGCGTGAATAGAAAAGAGGGAATTTGACTCAACCCAAATAAAAATACTAAAACCTTAGTTGATATAATACAATAAAAAATAAAATAAAAAAGATTGATTAATAAATAAATAAATAAAAATGGAGAAAGATAAAGATGAAAGCCGCTTCCACCATTATCTTCACGTGCCCACCCTTCCCACTTTTTAGAAAAAAATTGTTTTAAATTTAATATAATAACCACTTATTACGTGACTCCTATTAAAGAAAAATAAAAATAAAAATAAGACATAACATGAAATAAAGAGACATATAATACATTTGTAGATCTAAAAATTATTTCTTTCATCTCTTCCGTATTACTTTTGTTTTCCTTCAAAAACAATACCAATTAAAAACTTCTTAACACACAATAACAACAAATTGCAGAACATAATATGAAAGGAAAAAGGCGAACCTTATGCGACGAAAATCGAAGTTAGGGTGTGGATCGTGATAATTCAGCGTCAGTATTCAGTGACTTGCTTTCTTTTAATTTTGTATTTTTTTTGTTTATGTTACAACTATTGTTGCAGACCTGAAAAAAATCTTTGTACTAAACATTGTGATGCATATATGTTATATGCAATAGTTTGATAAAACCAAAAAAATATCCAAGTTTAGAAATTGAAAAAAAAAGGGAGTGAAAATAAAAGGGAGACCTCATATGAAATCATTGGCCAAAGACTAAAATAAAAGTAATACCAATAATATTGAAGAAAAAAAAAAGGTAAAGTGTGTGTGAGTGAAATTTGTAAGATTGTGGGTTTGTGAGAATTTATGGATGTGTGGAAATTGTGAATATTTCTGGATGATTTAGAAGTAAAAAACATGTCTTATTTATAGATTAAAAAAATCATCCAAATTGAAAATAAAATAAATTTGACCAATCAAAAATAAGGTGTGACACAAATTGACATCTAATGGCCAATAAGAAACGCCTATTTAAAAAGGAAAGAAAATTAGTAACAAAAAAATAGAAAAAAAGAAAATGTGACATAAGAGATATGAAGTCATGACCTTACACTTGCAAATTTCATATTTTACCAAATGTGCTATGTTACTCATTTGTGAATAAACATAATTTGAAAGAATATGAAAGGTGTGCTGATATTTTCTATTTTTAAAAATACAAACAATTTGAAATAATTATTATATTTTTAAATAGGTTGGGAAGTGAATATTTATAAAAATCAAAGAATATTATAAAAATAATGTTTAAAATATTTTTTACTGGAGTTGAAAATGAACATCTACAAAAATCAAATAATATTATAAAAATAATATTTAAAATATTTTTCACTATAGAAATAAAAGGAAGGACAAATTTAAAATATGACATATACAATACTGTGAACAATAATCAATATATAATAATAGTCAGGAGGAAGAAGATAAACAAAGAAGACGAGAACACCATTTAATTTAGTTTCAATCATAAAAGCTAAGCTTAGAAAGTTAAGATTAATAAAGATTAGAATAGAGTTTAAATATTAAATATTAGAAGAAATTAAATTACCTTTACTAAAATACAATAAAATCACATAATAATATCATCTAACTTGTCAATCAAAAAACAAAAATATTTAATGAAACATATATATATATATATATATATATATATATATATATATATATATATATATATATATATATATATATATATATATATATATATATATATATATATATATATATATATATATATATATATATATATATATATATATATATATATGAAAAGGATGTCAAGAACAAAGTATAAAAGGTTTATTTGAGGCAAGAAATCCATAAGGTAGGAGTCAGGAAAGCAAGAAGAACACAAAGAATTGATTATTAACTGTTATTCTTTATTTTCTCTTTGAAATAAGATTACAAGTGTTACAGAATAACAAATAATCTCTCTCACCCTAAATAGGATTTGCAGTATGCAATGATGAGAGACTAGTATGCTATTTATAATAAAAATAACACACTAAACTAATAGGCTTTTACACACAGGCTCATTACAAACTAACTTAGGGAACAAGTTAACTTAAACAATTGAACATAACAAACATGTCCAATTCGACATGCTAATAAATCTAACATTTCGACTACATCATGTGAGTAGACTTCGACGTCATGCTTGAACCTTGTCAAACTAATAAACTTTTCATGTCGACATCTCGACACTAGAGTTTCGATCCAACAGTTTCCACAAATCTCCACCTTAGAACAAACTCTACAACATCAAGAAAATACACTAGTTTTCTTCATGCAGCTTTATCAACTGCATACAGTAGAAAAACTTGTAACTTGACAAAGTCTTGGTGATCATATCAACAACATTGTGATCTGTCAAAACCTTCATCACTTGGACTTCTCTATGCTCGATTACCCCTCTGACGAAATGCAACCTTACATCAATGTGTTTGGTTCGTTCATGATAGGTTGAATTCTTCGACAAGTGTATTGCACTTTGGCTATCACATTTAACAGTGATAATTCGACCATGAAGTTTCAACTTCTTAGGAAAACTTTCAAGCCACAATACTTCTTTCAAAACTTCAGTGAGGGTAATATATTTTGCTTCAGTGGTTGATAAGGCAACAACTTTCTGAAGTGTCGCTTTCCGACTGATTGTTGTCCCAAACATAGTGAACACATATTCAGAAATAAATTTTCTGGAATTCATATAACCTGCATAATTAGAGTTAACATATCCTTCGATTACGAATTTACTATCTTCACCACAAGCTCCACCGTAAATTAGGATTCTGTTCAGAGACTCATTTATGTACCTTAGAATCCACTTTAATGCTTGTTAATGAGCTTTTTTCAGGATTCACCATGTACCTGTTTCAAAGACTCACTACATATATTATGTCAAGTCTAGTACATACCATAACACACATCAAATAATCTACTATGTTAGCATATGAGATTCTATTCATATAAGCTCTTTCGACCTCAGTACTCGGACATTGATCTATACTCAGCTTGAATTGAGGATTTGTCGAAGTCGCGACAGGCTTTGAATTCGACATATCATACTTGTCGAGAATCTTTCATAGATATGCCTCTTGAGATAAGCATAATTTTGACTACTTTCTATCTCTTCGGATGTCAATCCCAAAAATCTTGGATGCAGCTCCCAGATCCTTCATGTCGGACTCCTTATTGAGTTCAACCTTCACCTTCATTACCTCATCGACATTGTTGCTTGCTATGAGAATATCATCCATATAAAGCAACAAAATAACAAATGAATTTCTAGGTCGAAATCTGAAGTAAACATAGTGGTCGAATTGATTCCTAATGAAACTTATGTGTGCCATATTTCAGTCCATATAAAGACCTATTCAACTTGCACACATAATCTTCCTTTCCTTTTTCTGCATACACTTCGGGTTGCCTCATCTTGATTGTTTCATTTAGATCTCCATACAAGAAAGTAGTCTTCACATCTACCGGTTCCAATCCTAGGTCGAATTGTGCCACCATGGCAAGTAACATGCAAATGGAGTTGTGCTTCATGTAACGCCCGTAATTTAATTAATTATTTAATTAAATTATTTTTGGAATATTTGTGAAGAAGTGTTATTAAATTGGATTTATTTTATTAAGTGGAGAAATAATAATATATTTGAGGTATTATATTATTGGGTGGTGAAATAATATTAGAAGTTAATATTATTTAATGTGGGTCTATAGTGTGTGAGTGGAAGTAATAAGGGGGGGGGGGGGGGGGTGTAAGTTTGGAGTCCACTAAGGAATAATATAATAATATTAGGTTATTTTATTATTTGTGAGAAGAATAGAAGGAGGAAGCAGTAAGAAGAGAAAATAAGGATTGTGAAGAACGTGAAGCTGCTGGAAAAAGTGGAAAGACGGCAAGAGCAAAGATTCAACCCGGAAATTGTAGAGCGACCTTCGATTCACGGTAAGAGTGGGGTTCTGACTTTATAATTAGGTTCATGATGTTTGATATATGGGGTTAGAGGTAATTGTTGTTTGTTCTTGAATCAGATGTGTTATGAATGATGTATGGTGAAGATTTGATGAATTTGAATGAATAATGACGTTATGATGTCGTTTAATCGATGTAGTATTATAGGTTAATGATTAGGTGATGAATTGCCATGATTATAATGAGGTTTGTAGGACTATAATTAGATTCCCGTAGTGAATTACAGTAGAAAATGCAGAAAATTATGCAGGAGGAACCATGATGTGTCGACCTCAAGTTGGATGAGTCGATACATGGGCGATGTTAGACTCAGGATGAGTCGATCCATTGAGGGCTTGCGTCGATGCATGATGAGTACAAGACTCAGGATGAGTCGATCCATGGAGGGCTTGCGTCGATGCATGATGAGTACAAGACGCATGATGAGTCGATGCATGCAGGGCTTGCATCGATGCATGTTAGTTGCAAGACTCAGGATGAGTCGACTGGTGAAGTGCATGTGTCGATACATGCTGTATTGAAATCCAGGATAAGTCGATCCATAAGGAGGATGTGTCGACTCATAGTGAATAGATGAAGCAGGATGAGTCGATCCATGGAGGGTTTACGTCGATGCATGACGAGTACAAGACTCAGGATGAGTCGATCGGAGAGGAGCATGCATCGATACATGTTGAGATTAGGAGCAGGATGAGTCGATCCATGAGGAGGATGTGTCGACTCATGTTGTGCAGGAGAAGCATTACGTGTCGATCCATAGAATTTCGTGTCCACCCATACTGACTAATTTTGATAGAATCAGTTTTTAAATTATTGTAACTTGAGTTGTAGGATGCTGTTTGAGATGCCGTTCGAAGCGTTGATTAGCTAACGCGATGAACTTTATTCTAGATGATTCAAATGATGAGGAAGAGGTGTAATCCTAGTAACCAATCTAAGATTTAGAATTAATTCTCGTAGATGACCGTTGTGCTGATTTTTGGACAGATTGATGAACATGAGATGTTTAGAGGTTGTTGTTAGGATTATGACAGTAGGATTAGTGACAATAATGATGTACAATAGCAGAATAACAGTAGGGATTACTGTAGTATTAATATACAGCTGAGTTATTATTAAGATATGGTTATTAAAGTTGTGTTTGATAGTTATGATGAACAAATGACGTTTGATAAATAAGTGATGTTTAATAAATAATTTTGAGATGTTTATGAGATGCTGTAATTGAGATGTTTTGAGATGTTTATGAGATGTTGTTATTTTGAGATGATTGAGATGTTGTTGTTCCGAGATGTTTATGAGATGTTGTTGTTCTGAGATGTTTATGAGATGTTGTTGTTTTGAGATGTTTATGTGATGTTGTTATTTTGAGATGATTGAGATGTTATTGTTCTGAGATGTTTATGAGATGTTGTTGTTCTTAGATGTTTATGAGATGTTGTGTTTTGAGATGATTGATATGTTGATATTACATTCATGAAGAGTCGCATATATTGCATTTTTGAGATGGAGCTTATGCTCGTTGAGATGGCCTGGATTGGTAAATTTTGAGATGAAGGCTATGCCTTGTTAATGCCTCTATTAATTGGAAGATTTTTGAGATGGGTGTTCTGCTCCAATGGTACCACATGCATTGTATGATTTAATAATGAAATGTATTTGATGTTGATGAATGAGTATATATGTTGTAACTTTTGTTGATTATGAGATGAGAAGTGGTGATATTATTGATCTAATTTAATATATTAATTATCATGCGCTTTATTATATTGTTAGATATCTCACCCCTTCTGTTTGAATGTTGCTCTTATGTTGGTAACATGCAGGTAATCGAGAGTGAAGGTTGTATACCTTCAATAGATCGAGCCAGTGTCATTGTTCTGATATGTAACACTCGGGGGGATGAACGCTTGCTGATTTTTGATTGTTGATTTTCAGTTGTTGAGTTTTGAATTGATTATTATTAAATATGAAATGTTTCGAAGTTGTTGTTTTATTTAGAGATGTTATTGAAGAATTCCACTGCGTAGTTGTTGAATTATTTTATTAAAGATGTTATTTCGATGGTTCATCCGATGTTCTAAAAGTGTTATATATCCATGATGAGTGCAATGAATTTATTAGAAGAATTTGTGACATCCCGATTCATTTGTATGAATGAAATTTTATAACTCTGATTTACCTCGCATAATTTGCTTGGGGTAGAATTGGGGTGTTACAAAGTTGGTATCAGAGCAAAAGGTTGGTCCGACCTTGTCGTCGAGTCTTAGTTATCTAACAATCGAGTATTGTTATTTTGAGTTCTAATCGTTGTTTATGTTGTAAGACCAAGTGTATCACCGTGGGGAGCTCCAGTGTTGTTAGTGAAGAAGAAAGATGGAAGTATGAGGCTTTGTTTTGATTATAGACAGTTGAACAAGGTGACAATTAAGAACAAGTATCCGCTTCCAAGAATAGATGACTTGATGGATCAATTGGTGGATGCTCGTGTGTTTAGTAAGATTGATCTGAGGTCGGGTTACCATCAGATTAAAGTGAAGGATGAGGACATTCAGAAGACGGCTTTCAGAATGCGCCATGGACATTACGAGTATTCGGTGATGCCTTTCGGTGTTACTAATGCGTCGGGAGTATTCATGGAATATATGAATCGTATCTTTCATACTTATTTGGATCGGTTTGTAGTGGTGTTCATTGATGATATTTTGATTTACTCTAAGTCAGAAGAAGAGCATGCTGAACATTTAAGAGTAGTATTGCAGATTCTGAAAGAGAAGAAGTTGTATGCAAAGCTGCCCAAGTGTGAATTTTGGTTAAAAGAGGTTAGTTTTCTTGGTCATGTGATTTCAAGTAGTGGCATTGTTGTAGACCCATCGAAGGTTGATGTTGTGTTGTAATGGGAAACTCCAAAGTCAGCTACTGAGATTAGAAGCTTCTTGGGATTAGCTGGTTATTATAGAAGGTTTATTGAAGGGTTTTCTAAGTTGTCACTTCCGTTGACTAAGTTGACTTGTAAAGGTAGAGCGTTTGTATGGGATGTTCAGTGCGAAGAAAGTTTTACGGAATTGAAGAAGAGGTTGACGCCGGCTCCGATTTTGATGTTGCCTAATCCATAAGAGCCTTTTGTGGTGTATTGTGATGCTTCTAAGATGGGTTTAGGAGATATGCTTATGCAGAATGGTAAGATAGTTGCTTATGCGTCAAGGCAGTTGAGGACTCATGAGAAGAACTACCTTACGCATGATTTAGAGCTTGCTGTTGTTGTTTTTGTGTTGAAGATTTGGAGGCATTATCTTTATGGTTCTAGATTTGAAGTGTTTAGTGACCATAAGAGCTTGAAGTATTTATTTGATCAGAAGGAGTTGAATATGAGGCAACAAAGATGGTTAGAATTGCTAAAGGATTATGATTTTGGTTTGAACTATCATCCAGGAAAAGCGAATGTGGTAGCTGATGCGTTGAGTCGAAAGACTTTACACATGTCAACAATGATGATTAAAGAGTTAGAATTGATTGAGCAGTTCAGAGATATTAGCTTAGTTTGCGAGGTTACTCTGCAAAGTGTTATATTGGGTATGTTGAAGATTAATAATGAATTTCTAGACAGTATCACAGAAACTCAGAAGTTGGATGTGAAACTGGTAGATTTGATGTTTGGGATTGATTAAGCTGAGAATTGTGATTTTAAGCTAGATGAGCAAGGTGTGTTGCGATTTCGTAACCGGATTTGTATTCCTGATGATGCTGAGATGAAGAAAGTGATACTCGAAGAGAGTCATAGAAGTAAGTTGAGTATTCATCCAGGAGCTACAAAGATGTATCAAGATTTGAAAGGTTTGTTTTGGTGGCCTGGGATGAAGAGTGATGTGGCTCGATTTGTGTATGCATGTTTGACTTGTCAGAAGTTGAAAGTTGAACATCATAAGCCTGCAGGATTGATGCAACCGTTGGAAGTTCCAGAATGGAAATGGGATAGCATTTCAATGGACTTTGTGACGGGGTTGCCTAGTACTTCAAGAGGACATGATTCGATTTGGGTGATTATTGATAGGCTTACGAAGTCAGCTCATTTTATTCCTATTAACATCAGTTTTCCAGTGTCGAAGTTGGCTGAGATTTATGTTAGTGTGATTGTGAAGCTGCATGGTGTTCCTTTGTGCATTGTGTCAGATAGAGATCCAAGATTTACTTCTGATTTTTGGAAGAGTTTGCAAGAAGCGTTGGGTTCTAAGTTGAGGTTGAGTTCAGCGTATCATCCTCAGACAGATGGTCAGACTGAACAGACTATTCAATCGTTGGAAGATTTGCTGAGGGCGTGTGTTCTTGAGCAGGAAGGTTCATGGGATGCGTATCTTCCGTTGATAGAGTTCACATATAATAACAGTTACCATTCTAATATTGGGATGGCACCTTTTAAAACGTTGTATGGTAGAAGATGTAGAACTCCTTTATGTTGACATGAATCTGGAGAAAGTGTAGTACTCGGACCGGAACTTGTTCGTGAGACTACCGAGAAGGTGAAGTTGATTCGAGAAAAGATGAAAGCTTCTCAGAGTAGACAAAAGAGTTATCATGACAAGCGAAGGAAATATTTAGAATTCCAAGCCGGTGATCATGTGTTTTTGAGAGTTACACCTGTGACTGGTGTTGGGCGAGCATTGAAGTCTAAGAAGCTCACTTATCGTTTTATTGGACCATATCAGATTTCAGAGAGAGTGGGGAATGTTGCTTATAGAGTGGCCTTACCGCCTAATCTTTCGAATTTACATGATGTGCTTCATGTGTAGCAACTTAGGAAGTATATTTCAGATCCATCTCATGTGATTCATATGGACGATGTGCAAGTACGGGATAATCTTATGGTGGAGACGATGCCTATACGGATCGCAGATCGTGAAATGAAGACTCTGAGGGGCAAAGAGATTGCCTTGGTTAAAGTGGTGTGGCTAGGAGCTGCTGGTGAAAGCATGACTTGGGAATTGGAGAGCAAGATGCGAGACTCCTATCCTGAATTGTTTGATTGAGGTAAATTTTCGAGGACGAAAATATTCTAAGTGGGGGAGAGTTGTAACGCCCGTAATTTAATTAATTATTTAATTAAATTATTTTTGGAATATTTGTGAAGAAGTGTTATTAAATTGGATTTATTTTATTAAGCGGAGAAATAATAATATATTTGAGGTATTATATTATTGGGTGGTGAAATAATATTAGAAGTTAATATTATTTAATGTGGGTATATAGTGTGTGAGTGGAAGTAATAAGGGGGGGTGTAATTTTGGAGCCCACTAAGGAATAATATAATAATATTAGGTTATTTTATTATTTGTGAGAAGAATAGAAGGAGGAAGCAGTAAGAAGAGAAAATAAGGATTGTGAAGAACGTGAAGTTGCTGGAAAAAGTGGAAAGACGGCAAGAACAAAGATTCAACCCGAAAATTATAGAGCGACCTTCGATCCAAG
Source organism: Vicia faba (assembly GCA_948472305.1). Classification (NCBI taxonomy): domain Eukaryota; kingdom Viridiplantae; phylum Streptophyta; class Magnoliopsida; order Fabales; family Fabaceae; genus Vicia; species Vicia faba. The sequence goes on along the minus strand of OX451736.1, from coordinate 1,764,341,484 downwards.
GTAAGGGTGGGGTTCTGACTTTATAATTGGGTTCATGATGTTTGATATATGGGGTTATAGGTAATTGCTGTTTGTTCTTGAATCGGATGTGTTATGAATGATGTATGGTGAAGATTTGATGAATTTGAATGAATAATGATGTTATGTTGTCGTTTAATCGATGTAGTATTATAGGTTAATGATTAGGTGATGAATTACCATGATTATAATGAGGTTTGTAGGACTGTAATTAGATTCCCGTAGTGAATTACAATAGAAAACGCAGAAAATTATGCAGGAGGAACCAGGATGTGTCGACCTCAAGCTGGATGAGTCGATACATGGGCGATGTTAGACTCAGGATGAGTCGATCCATGGAGGGCTTGCGTCGATGCATGATGAGTACAAGACTCAGGATGAGTCGATCCATGGAGGGCTTGCGTCGATGCATGATGTGTACAAGACGCAGGATGAGTCGATGCATACATGGCTTGCGTCGATGCATGTCAGTTGCAAGACTCATGATGAGTCGACCGGTGAAGTGCTTGTGTCGATACATGCTGTATTGAAAGCCAGGATGAGTCGATCCATAAGGAGGATGTGTCGACTCATAGTGAATAGATGAAGCAGGATGAGTCGATCCATGGAGGGTTTGCGTCAATGCATGACGAGTACAAGACTCAGGATGAGTCGATCGGAGAGGAGCATGCATCGATACATGTTGTGATTAGGAGCAGGATGAGTCGATCCATGAGGAGGATGTGTCGACTCATGTTGTGCAGGAGAAGCTTTACGCGTCGATCCATAGAATTTCGTGTCGATCCATACTGACTAATTTTAACAGAATCAGTTTTTAAATTACTGTAACTTGAGTTGTAGGATGCTGTTTGAGATGTCGTTCGAAGCGTTGATTAGATAACGCGATGAACTTTATTCTAGATGATTCAAATGATGAGGAAGAGGTGTAATCCTAGTAACCAATCTAAGATTTAGAATTAATTCTCGTAGATGACCATTGTGCTGATTTTTGGACAGATTGATGAACATGAGATGTTTAGAGGTTGTTCTTAGGATCATGACAGTAGGATTAGTGACAATAATGATGTACAGTAGCAGAATAACAGTAGGGATTACTGTAGTATTAATATACAGCTGAGTTGTTAGTAAGATGTGGTTATTAAAGTTGTGTTTGATAGTTATGATGAACAAATGACGTTTGATAAATAAGTGATGTTTAATAAATAATTTTGAGATGTTTATGAGATGCTGTAATTGAGATGTTTTGAGATGTTTATGAGATGTTGTTATTTTGAGATGATTGAGATGTTGTTCTGAGATGTTTATGAGATGTTGTTGTTCTGAGATGTTTATGAGATGTTGTGTTTTGAGATGATTGAGATGTTGATATTACATTCATGAAGATTCGCATACATTGCACTTTTGAGATGGAGCTTATGCTCGTTGAGATGACCTGAATTGGCAAATTTTGAGATGAAGGCTATGCCTTGTTGATGCCTCTATTAATTGTCAGATTTTTGAGATGGGAGTTCTGCTCCAATGGTACCACATGCATTTGCATAGGTTTGAGTCACATTATATGATTGAATAATGAAATGTATTTGATGTTGATGAATGAGTATATATGCTGTAATTGTTGTTGATTATGAGATGAGAAGTGGTGATATTATTGATCTAATTTAATATATTAATTATCATGCGCTTTATTATATTGTTAGATATCTCATCCCTTCTGTTTGAATGTTGTCCTTATGTTGGTAACGTGCAGGTAATCGAGAGTGAATGTTGTATACCTTCAATAGATCGAGTCGGTGTCATTGCTCTGATATGTAACACTCGGGGGGATGAACGCTTGCTGATTTTTGATTGTTGATTTTCAGTTGTTGAGTTTTGAATTGATTATTATTAAATATGAAATGTTTCGAAGTTGCTGTTTTATTTAGAAATGTTATTGAAGAATTCCGCTGCATAGTTGTTGAATTATTTTATTAAAGATGCTATGTCGATGGTTCATCCGATGTTCTAAAAGTGTTATATATCCATGATGAATGCAATGAATTTATTAGAAAAATTTGTGACGTCCCGATTCATTTGTATTAATGAAATTTTATAACTCTGATTTATCTCGCATAATTTGCTTGGGGTAGAATTGGGGTGTTACACTTCACAACAGGAGAAAACACATCATTGAAGTCGACACCTTTTTTCTGAGTGAAACCCCTTATGACCAATATTGCCTTGTATCTATTCGATGTAACTCCTTCGATTCCTTCCTTAACTTTGAAAACCCACTTACAACTGACTAATTTGGCTTCAACGGATTTCTTGATCAGTTCTTAAGTGTGGTTATCATGAAGAGATTTCATCTCATCATCCATGACCTTTATCCATTAAGTCTTATTTTAACTCCTCATAATTTCCTTACAGTCTCTAGGATATTCATCTAGAACCTCACTTGCAGAGATTAATGCATAAGCTATGAGATATGTGTACCCTAGTCTCTGAGGTGGATTGATGATTCTTCTCGACCTATCTTTTGCCAACAGGTAGTTATGGATAGTTTCCTCAACTTCCCTAGTATCTTCAGCATATTGTGCTTCTTCTTCGACTTTATGTGGTATACGCAATTCAACATCGACGTGCTCCACCTCAACATGGTTCTCTTCCTATTCCAGCTCTTCTTCAGATATTTCTGCACTTCGACCAATGTCATCAGTTTTCTTAAAAGTCGTCTCAGCTTCATTGAAAACTACACCTCGACTGGTGATACACCTCTTGTGACCTGGCTCTAGGCACCATAGCCTATAAGCTTTGACCCCTTCAAAGTATCCCATGAACATGCATCTCAGAGCTCTAGGTTCGACCTTGTCTTGCCTAATGTGAGCATAGACTACACAGCCAAATACTCTAAGTTTGTTGAGATTTGGTGGATGTCCCGACCAAACTTCTTCACGTGTCTTCATATCTAACGCAATCGAAGGACATATGTTTATCAGATATGTTGTTGTCGAAACAACCTCAGTCTAAAATACCTTCTTTAACCCAACACTAGTCAACATGCATCTAACTCTCCAAAATAGTTCGATTAAACCTTTCAGTCAAACCATTTCGGTTGGTATTTCTTTATATAGCTAACCAACAATAAACCTTTTTTTCCAATAACATAACAAAAACTACAAAAAGATTTCGAAAACGGATTAAAGGAGAATTACTTTCAAATTAACTGCGAATTGCGTCTATGATCACCTACTTTTCTAACCCAGACAAGGTTCAAGGATAATGTAAAATCAATTCTACGCAATCTTATAAAAAACACCAACCACACCGCGAACTACGAAATGAGACTCTAATTCCTCCTAAGAGAATACATAGGCATACGATTAAAATCGTGGCGAGTCCCGCTAACTAAAATTCAAACCCTTTTCCCGCTAACTAAAATTCAAAACTTTTTCCCAATAATAATTAAAAACCCTATTTCCTAAAAATGCGCTTCTAAACCTAGTATCCTTGTGAACAAGGTAGATAAGGGGGTGCCTAACACCTTTCCCTCGTCTAGAATCGAGTCCAAATCTAAAATCTCTGAACTTTAGAGTTATTCCTTTAAACTTTCTTCTTTTAGGATAAAAATTAAGGATGACGACTCTTTGATTTAAAAACCAGTTGCAACTGTATCAGAACAGCATTCAATAGAGATATGCCTTAAAAGAATAGCCATTTTCTAGTAATTTTGTGATCACAGGGATTGGTTTGATGTTGATTGCAATTTATTTTTAGTAGCCTTTTGTAAATATTTTCAAGCATCTAAAATCAGTGGAAGTTACACATCCTTATTATGACAAAAGTGCATACAAAACCCAACCATTTTCACATAAATGAGTCCACAAATTTCTTGATAACTAGGGATCACTGATGTAAGATTGAACATCAGTAAATTATACAGCTCGCAAGTCGAATAATCACCATAAGTGGCCTCAGAGAATCACCTATTGAAGAGAAGATAGAAATTATAAATCACTAACTGTTCTTGCAGATCTTATAGATATCTAAAACTGAAGGATAAAAGATTTGAAAACAGTTTAGTAGTTTTAAGGATGTTATCATTATATCATAAACACTTTCAATTATGTTAAATAACAGCATACCTTAAACCTTTGACTATAGATGACCACTCTTTAGTCACTATCTTCCTAACCTGCCAATTAACCAACCAACCATGCTTCATGTAAATCAAATTATCTCTATAATAAGATACAGTTAATCTCATTTAGAGATAGTAATTATTAGGTGAAGAACAAGTAGACTTAGCAACAGATTGAGTCCATTATCATGAGCAATTAGTTAAAAACTGAATCAAGGTCAAAGTTCTTGTACATGTCCGGTTTTGTGAATCGGGTCCTGAAGCGGACATGAAGGAACCCGGATCCAATGGAGCCCGCCCCAATCGAGCGATCCACTCAAAAGAGTGTGGTCGGGCTGAAATAGTTAATGGGCTAGATTGGCTATGCGGGCCCAAATCTGGTATAGAAAAGTATCTGATTGAGATATGATTCGGGGGGGCGTTTATGGCTGATGAGAGGATATCATAATTGGGGATTGGAGAAAACCAATCTTGACTCCCAATCACATTAAGAGGTCATACCAATAAGGATCAATCACATTAAATGGTCTATGGCGGGCTTTTGTCTGAGACGGGTCAAAATTACTATATAAGAAGAAGAGTGCACAAGAAACATTCATTCCCAATTCACTAATTTATTAGTTTATTCGACCATGGCTTTACTAGTCCTCACTAATAGCATTATCATCTATGTAGCACCGACACTTCTGAAAAAAGGTGTGTCAGTGTCCTGTCGGACACCTGCACCGACACTTGTGATTACGTTTAACTTATTTATTTTTAACGGTGTTTCCGTGTCAGTGTCGGGATCGTGTTTGGGGTGTCAGTGCTTAATAGGTTATCATTGATGTACCTTTAGGAGTACAACTCTTAAAAAACATAGAAGAGAATTTTTCAAATATTCATTTATAGACCATGGATATACCATTAATTGTTTAGATATCAATAAAAGGGATGTATCAAAAAGTATTACGGTTTCATGCTTCATAATCCGCTCTATGCTTTGCATGAAATTTTAGAAAACAAAAAGCAAACAAGAAATATAGTAGCATGTGCAGATGTTGATCAATGAAACAAACACCATAAGAAAAGTGAATAAAATATGTTAAATATGGTGAGGATGTTGAAAGTATACCATACCTTTAAGGGTAGTAGTAAAACCACATGTAGTTAAATGGTGTGCAAGTGTTTCTCCTAGCTGCTTTTGCCAATTTGGTGGAGTTTTATCTTGAGATAATAAAGGTGAAACCAGTGCTGTCTCTGATGCTAGATTCACAGTAGCAGATAACACTTGTGGCTGTCCATAATAACGTACATTTAGATTGCAGTCAATAGTAACATTTGTAACTAAATCATCTTATATAACGTGTCAGATCATAACAAAACCACCTCAAACTTGAGTCTACTATCTAAAGAAAGGAAAGGCTAAAAAAATGAGTCTACATACTTGAGTTTCTAGAATTTTCTTGACGCTGGATGCACATCCCTCACACATCATTCCCTGCATAACAAATTGGAATCCAATTCACTTTGATTCGTTCAAGTCAAAATCGAAATATGATAACAGAGAGAAAATGAGCACACACCCGAACATGGAGAACAATAGCATCATCATGGAGGTGGTTCCCGCCACTGGAAGGAGTTGAGCACCGTAACCGCAATGGCTTAACAGAGCTGTGGCAGCGAGCACGGTGATTCAACTGCCGTTGGATGCATCTGCCGTTTCGAAAATTCAGATTGAGAGGTTTGAAAAGCGCCATCTGCTTCACAGCAGAAACCGTTGTTGCTGTTGGAATTTGGATTACAAGAAACGAAGAAGAAAAGTAAGATGACATGGTTCAAGATTAATTCAATACCAATCCTCTCCAATTATTTAGGTTTTTATATATATAGCTTCTTTTCTTACTATATATCTTCTTGCCATTTTTTTCTATTTCTAAAATACTCTAGGGGCAGTATTTTTCTTTGAGTTAAAAGGAATTAAAATAATTTTTCTTTTCTTTTTTTTTGTTAACAACATAATAATTTTACAAATCAAACTTTTAAAATACTCTCACATTAATTTAAGTCTGTATATTCGTATTATTATTAATTTGGATTGATTGGTCTTGGGTTGGGTTCACTACAATCAAAATAAATTTCAAAATTTGTATAACATTGACATAAATTGTGTGTTTGATTTGCAAAATAATAATTATGGTATAAAATAATACAACATAATTTTTTATATTCTAATATTGATATATTAAATATTTTTCTATCATAGTTATTTAATATGTTTATATATTAGATAAAATAATATAATTTTTATTTTGATATTCTTTATTATACATATTGTCAATATTATGAATAAAAAACATTAATGATAAGGGAGAGAGAAAAGTTGAAGAGAGAAAAAGAAAGTTGAGAGAAAGTAAAAAGAAAAGAGACTGACAAGAGATAAAAATAAGGAAGTGGAAAGACACTATAAAAAAAATTATTTGTCAAGGGTTTAATTTTTTATAAATGACAAAAATCTCTCACAAATATGAAATTTGTGAGGGTATTGATCCCCTAATAAAATACTTTTTTTTTTTAAATTATATTTATTTATTATTTTCTAAATAAATATTATGATGTTTACTAACATACAAAAATATAATAAAATATAAATTTATTTTTAATATTAAACATAAATTATATTATTTATAATATGTAATCTATTTTTAATACTAAATATATTATACTAAAAGAGTATATAAATATATTTACCATATTATAACTTTAAAAAATACTTTCTTTCTTTCAAATTAATATATTTTTTTCAAAATAACGATAAAATATATTAATAAACTTAATTTAAAAAAAAAACATTATTGTTTTATTATACTTTTTTATACTATTTTTTTTAATAATAATGTTTTAACAATTCTGTTTTTTAAAAAAATAATATTGTTTAGGATATAATATTTTTAATAATATTGTTTAGGGTATAATGTTCTTTTTAAAAACATAATCATAATTCAATTTTCGAGCAACACATCAACGCGATTTTCGGCTAGCGTTTTTTCGTTCAAGCTTTCCGTTATGGTTCTTTTGTGAGAAGACATTGCTAGTTGGGGTTGATTCAAAATGGTTTAAATTCCTAATCTTCGGACAAGGGACTATTTTGGATTGATTCTTTCAGGTGCTAACTCTGTGGTGATATGGCTCGCGGGAGAGGGCGTCCAAAGAAGAAGTTCTGTCTTCGTTGCTTGTGAATGTTTTGAAGTAGAGTGGGAGAACAATTGATTCAGAGAGAAGTTCAACGACTAAGCCTGACATTGATGTGATTGCGACAGTGAAAGAGGAAAAAACTGTAACCCTAGAAAGTAATGAGGTGAGAAACCAAAAGGTTGGTGAGGAACCTAAGAAATTGTGGGTCGATGTAATTAGTGGGAATAGAATCACGTTCAATGGAGCTGCAATTGAATATTTTGCCCCGAAGATAGTGGAAGGAGAAATATAAGTTGAGATTGAAGAGGAAGACATTCTTTCTGAGCTCAAGTACTGGGAAACGACTCTGATTATGTATGTTTTGGGTAGGGATTTGAGTATGAACGCGGTTAAATAGTATATGACGAAGTTCTGGAGTTTTATTTAGTTGCCGGAGATGTACTACCATGAAGATGGATATTTTTTACTGAAATTTCGTACACACGAGGACAAGGACATGGTCCTGATGAAGGGCCCCTATACCATTCAGAGTATGCCAATGGTTCTTAAAGATTGGAATCCAGATTTTGACTTCAAGAGAGATATGTTGCGCACATTACCGGTTTGGGTAAAGCTTCCTAATCTTCCTCTATATCTATAGGGTACCAAAAGTCTTGGAAAAATTGAGAGTGCCATTGGAAACCATTTGTTTACAGACGAATACCAAACATAAGACTGATGAGGAAAACAAGCAGATCACAGATGACTGATGAGAAAAACCAAAAGCGGAGGGGATAGTTACGAATACCAAATAGAAGACTGATGAGGAAAACAAGCAGATCACAGATGAACCAGAATCATCATCATGGACAACTGCTAAGAGCAGTGGTAGGCATAAAGGTAAAATTGCAGAATCTGATCAAAATATTAGGTGTCAGAATGGCTTTGATGTTTTCAATATTGGGGGCTTGAAGACATGCTTGGTAAGGGGACGTGATTGTTTCTTGAAATGTAAGGGGGGTTAATAACTCAGGTAAGTGTAATGAGGTCAGCTCCCGCCTCAATAGAATGCACCCTGATATTGTTGTCTTAGTAGAAACTCGTGTTAAATTATACAAAGTTGTTGACATTAGGAAGAAGTTTGGGCGTATGTGGTCTTTTAAGGACAATTATACTGGCCATAATAATGGTCGAATTTGGGTGATGTGGAAAGAGACCAATTTTAATCTGCAGGTGGTTAGAAGCTCTTCCCAATATATTCATTATTATGTTACCCATTTGAATGGAGATCTGTATATGTGGCTTACTGCAATTTATGCAATGAACACATTGGAGCAAAGGAAAATTTTGTGGCAGGATATAGAAACTTTGCATTCCAACATCATTGTTCTGTGGGTGCTCATGGGGGATTTTAACAATGTCCTTCATGCTCAAGACAGAATAGGGGGAATTTGATCACTGAGAATGAATACAGAGATTTAGAGGAGATGCTTGAAGTAACGGATCTTCATGAAAAAGATAGTAGTGGAGAATATTATACCTGGACAAATAACCAAGCTAATAGTGTGATATACTCGCGTATAGACCATGTGATTAGTAATTTAAGTTGGCTGCAACAGCATGAAGATTTTAATCTGTAAATTCTGAATTCTAGGGTGTCAGACCACTCCCTCATGTGCCTGTGTAAACAGGAAGTCAGACATCCCAGTAGAACTCCCTTCAAATTCCAAAATGTAGTCACTAATGTCTTAGGTTTTCAGGATGTTGTGAGAGAGAACTGGAATAATCCGGTTTGGGGTACTACTGATATGTGCAGACTGTGGAATAAGCTCAAACGTCTCCAACCTGCTATAAAATCCTTGAGCAGAACCTTCAATGGCATTTCGAGAGATTTGGCCAAAGCAAGAGAACATCTCACTGTTGTGCAAAAAGATCTTCTAACAGACCAGTTTATATGCAGATTATTGAGAATGTGAAAAGATGCACGATGCATGTTTTGAAGCTGAGCAGCCTTGAGGAACAACTTCTAAGGCAGAAATCAAAAGTTGATTGGCTTAAATTAGGAGACGGGAATAATGCGCACTTTCATGCGTCCTTAAAATCGAAATCTATGAGAACACAAATTTTATCGCTTGTTATTGAGAATGGTGATATGATAGTTGAGCAGGAGAAAATTGCAGAAGAGATTATTACTTTTTACAGGGACCTGGTTGGCACAAAGAGCAGCCATTTGAATAGTATTGATCTTGTAGCTATGAGGTAGGGCAAGAAGCTCACTAGTGATCAAAGGGCATCATTTTTGTTACCGATAACTGAAGAAGGAATTATTAGTAGTCTCAAAGGCATTAGTGACATCTCTTCACCGGGGATTGATGGGTATAATGCTAAATTTTTCAAATCTACCTGGAGCATAACTAAGTTTGACATCATTGCAGCGGTAAAAAGAATTCTTTAAGGAAGGTCTTATCTACAAAGCATCTAAATATGATGTAATCACCTTGATTCCTAAATCGGACAACGCCAATACGGTGAAAGATTTTCGCCATATCTCGTGTTGTATATTTATTTACAAAATCATTTCGAGGATCATGTCTACGCGTCTGGGAAAAGTTTTGAGTGCAGTTCTACATCAGAGTCATGCAACATTTATTCCGGGACAGCGTATCCATGACCATATATTGTTGGCGTATGAACTGATCAAGGGCTATAATACTAAGGGGGGTACTCCAAGATTCATGCTCCAAATGGATTTACACAAAGCGTATAACATTGTGGAATGGTCGGCATTAGAAGCTATTTTGAATGAATTAAGTTTTCCTCACAGGTTCATTAATTGGATCATGATTTTGTGACTATTGTGTCGTATAGATACCATGTGAATGGAGTTCTCTTTAATCTTGTACTAGCTAAGAGAGGGCTTAGGAAAGGGGACCCTCTTTTCCCCTTGCTCTTTGTGATTGTTATGGAGTATCTCTATCGTGTTCTGCAAAAGCTAAATCAGGTTCCGAATTTCAATTTTCATCCAAAATACGAAAAACTATCTATCATTAACCTCAGCTTTGCAGATGACCTGCTTCTGTTTACAAGAGGGGATCCCGTGTCTATGAGATTGGTGAGAATTATGGCAGTAATAAGCTAATGGAGAACAACAGTAGCGGCTACAAGTTATTGGATAGCAGTTGCAGCAGTTCGAAAAATATTGTAGAAACGCGTTTGAGCAAAACATAATGATAACTGTTCGAGATGGAGTTATAGGCAATGATGAGTGGTACTTGGATTCTGGTTGTTCAACATATATGACGGGTAGAAAGAATTGGTTTATCAAAATCAATTAAGCTACAAAGAATACGGTGAAATTTGCAGACGACACCACTTTAGCGGTCGACGGGGTCGGTGATGTTTTAATCATGAGAAGGGATAGTGGTCACTCCTTGATCAAATATGTGTTATACATTCCAGGAATAAAATTTAATCTCTTAAGCATTGGCCAATTGCTTTAGAAGAATTACATGATTCACATGGATAATAAGATTTTACGCGTTTTGGATCAAAACGAGGTTTTAGTCCTTAAATCACCCATGTATGCCAATAGGACTTTCAAGATGGATTTGAAAGTGATGGAGCATATGTGTCTTGCTACAACGGTAATTCGTGATGAGTGGTTGTGGCACTACCGTCTTGGACATCTCAATTTTCGAGATCTCAACGCGTTACAAAGGAATGGTATGTGTGATACGGTGGCAAAATTGACTGTTATATACTGGTTTTGTGTTTGTGTTTGCAAATGTCACGATAAGCAAGAGTTGCTGCCGACTTTTCTTTTATCCAACAAAGGAAAGAGTGAAAGAATAGAAAAAGACATTTTCTTGAGATTTTTGAGTAAGGGGGTAGATTATGGAAAGGGAAGGTGTTAGCACCCTTTCCATCTATTGTTTTCCATGGACTCTTAGAGGTTTGCTCATTTTGAAATACCTTTGTGCTTTGTGCGTTTGAAAATGTTTGGAAAATGCCTTAGTGCGGCGATTTGCTTTGCGTTTAACTCTTGTATCAGTCCTCAAGAGTGTTAACAAAGCAAATGTTTTTGAAACTTGTTTTTGAAAAGTAGTATTTGTGTAAGTGCAAAAAGTATTTTTTGAGCAAACTTCTAACAATTATCTACTTTTATACTCGAAAAGGGTCGTTCTTTTCCTCCTTTCCTTTAGACAGCGATATCCTACTATTAGTGAGTAGGTATCCCTATCGTTGGATGTTGAGGGACATTTGAAGGGATGTTTTACAGTCATAAATGCAACATACGAAGACACTTTAGCAACTTTAGTTTAAGGGACGAGATCATTTACCGAAAGTCAACACTGTAAGGGTCATCGAGGGACTATGATCTTTTGATTTTACGGGTCTTTGCTAAAGCGTCCCCATTCTCGAGGGACATGACTGCTTTATTTTCTGAAAGGCAACTGAAGAGGGAGTACCCTAGAGGTGTACATGTGATAGTGTGTTGTGTTTCAGTTATTTTATCTTTAAACATTTAGGTGTTCTACTGTTTATTTTCAGATCTTGTCATGCAATCCTAGTTAGCATACATCTAAGCAGTTAATATATGTACAGGAATTTAAAGTGCGGGAATTGTAAATCCTATGCTATTACAAGGCTTCGGGGAGGGGGATTACTTACATGTCCAAAATTGGGGGAATAAAGCAGTAAAGTGTAAAAGTCCTAATTAAGTTATTACAAACCAGTAGGCAGTTACAATAAAATAAACACGCGCGAATTTGAAAATAACGTCTAAAAATCCTAAGAATAAAATCTTTTTGTTGTTTTATTTTATTTTGGGAAAATGATCTAAATCTTCTTAATTTTAGTTTTGAGAAAATGTTAAGATAATTAAATGATTAATTAACCAAATTAATTTAATATAAAAACTAGCCTAATGTTTTTGTGGTTTTTTTTTAATTGATTTTATGTTGATTAAAAAAAAGAAATAAAATAGTCAAAACAAAGATGAAATCGAAGGAACAAGCAGTAAATCAAGAAAGGTGTAATTCTGGAGGCCTGAATCGAAAGAGGCTTGATCGAAGGTGCATGAGGGGCTGCACTTTGGGGGTGTTCGATCTGGATATGTCATCCTTCAATCTGGGAACCCTGGATCCAGTTCGAAGCTGAGCTGCTTTGAAGCTCTGAACAAGGTTCTGAGAAGATGTTTCCTACAAAACGAAACAAATGTTAGAGATCCAACAGGGACTTTACCCCCCTGATTCGAATCTCCTCCCAATTTGAATCCTTCCTCAATTCAAATCTACTGAGTCTGGGTCTAGGTCTGGGTTTGTTTTTTCCTGAGATTCGAATGAAAAACTTAGATCATGCCCCAACAATGGCACAATCTCATCTCTACGCTTTAGCTTACATGCAACATAATCAGTAATAACAAGAATATATGTGCAATGTGTATTTAAATGTCATGAAGGTGCAATTTTGGTTTTGCAAACCCTTACCAATCGAAGATGTATGATATGTGGCTCTGGGTGTGGATATGTTTGCTTAGGAGTTGGGGTGGACTCATGGATGACTCAGGAACATGAATCTGGTATTCTTTTGGAATGGGGATGCCTGCAAAAAATGTATTTCGATTGGGATCACTCTGTGAGTTTTGAGTTTTTTGATGTGCTTTCTGAGGCAACGCGTATGTGTAGTATCCCCTTATATCCTCCTTTTGACTTGTGTTGGCGTCTTGTATTTATAGGAGAGTGATGGTGCATAGTAATGGCAAGAGACAGTCATTTAACCAGACTTTTAAAGCTATGAGACAAGAATCATACATATTAAAAAAAATTCCTTTTTTGAAATATTCATGTCTCTTTTGGAATCTTGGATGAACCTGGACACCTTTGATTTTCGAATGCTCTCCTTCGAATGGCTCTGATGGAATCCCCTTTGAATGGATCTTATGGCCTCCTTCGAATGTCTCTAATTTCCTCCTTCGAATGTCTCTGATTCAGCTCCTTCAAGTGGCTCTAATTCAACTCCTTCGAATGGCTCTGATGGCCTCCTTCGAATGGCTCTGATGGCCTCCTTCGAGTGGACCTTTTGAATGCTTCTTCGAATGGACCTTTAGATGTTCTTAGAATAAGTCATTGTTACTTCCTTCGAATGGATTTCTTTTCCCGCTTCAAAGTCCAATTCGAATCTATTCAGAATTTTCCTTATTAGAATCCCTTCGACCAACCCTTGGCCTTGATGGTTCTCTTGAAATTTTGTATTGAAATGCCATTCGAAAGACCCTTTGCCATTCCAATAAAAGGAACTTTGTGTTATACCCCAATTTTTGTCCCTAAGATCCCTCATCATACTCTTTACATATCACGCATAGCGCTGTCCCCATGGTTACAGGATCGAAGAGTTTGGCATTAGGGTTGTTCTCTGTGGACTAAGGTTGTTACATTCTTCATGTTGATTCAGCTGTTGCTCTCATTATTCTCGGTATGAGATTAGGGTTTTAGATCTCAAGCAGTATATGCATCTTCGCTAGCAGGGTTCCTCGAGATATAAGGTTTGCTTCGTCAGAGTTTCTTCAAGGAACAAAAGAATTAGGATTTCTCCTATGTTATGCTTGAGCTTGGTATTAGATCATTAACAAAGGTTTGTCATGCTAGGCTTTGTTCTTAAGTCTACAAAGATCATCATTGCGTCCTTATTATGATTTCACCGACTTCATTTAGGGTTCCTCTTAATTGCTTACACCACAAGTCAACCCTTCTCAAGAGGCTTAAAAGATTGAATCAGGGTCTTCCTTCTGTTGTGATACTGGTCAAGTGGTTAAAGTGTTGCTTTGGGGTTTTGTCGAGTTAAGGCGTTTCATAATGCTCAAGATTTGGGTTAAGATCACATTAACCTTTCAAATAGGATTGGGTGGTCTCTTGAGTTTATAATTTAATTAAGGGTTGAGGTTCATTAACCAAGCATGATAAAAGGATAAAATCGTGATTTCTTCGAAGACAAGGTCATGTCTCCCATTCAAGTAATTGTTGTTTGCAAATTGATTTGGTTTCATTATGATGAAGTATTCATTCAAGTGTGTCGTTTCCAAGTGATTTAAAAAAAGCATGGTGTAAAGTATTGACCTTTGATTTCATCAAGGCGTCGAAACTCTTAAGTACATATAATTGTTCACGATGTCAAGAATGAGAGTGCAAGCATGCAAGTGATTACTTGAAATTCAGGGTACAAGTTCAAGTTTATTCATAAAGATTGTTTTGAGTACAAGCTAACAAAAAGCAACCAAATTCCCCATTCTAAAAGAAGGCATTCCTCATGATTTTGCAAGCAAAGTCCTTTTATTCAAGAGGAAATTTCAGCTTCATTCAATTTCAAGACATTATTCAAAGTTTGATTCAAGTCTCATTCAATTATGTTCAAATTGTGCAAGATTCCTTCAAGGTTCTTTTCAAAAGTGGTGCATTGTATTGATCCAAGATTCAAAATTTCAAATTCACTTTTCAAGTCAACATTCAATCAAGAGTTTTCAATATCCATGTCAAGTTCAAACTTCAAGTGTCATTCAAGTTTGTAAGATAAAATGAAAAGGTTCATCATTCCATTACATTCTTGAAAGATTACATAAAACGAAAATTACAATATAAGTTCATTCAAGATCAATTACAAGTTAATATCACCATCATTCAAATGATCGAGACACATAGAAAATACCATTACAAAATCTATGCTAAATTGTTTCTAAACATTAAAAAAAATAGTTTCATATGTACTTCCAAACATAACTCCACTTTGCTTGGTATATCCATAAACTCCCGCCATGTGCCAAAGATAGCCAAACGGGTCTAGAAAATTCAATAACTTCAGCCCTGCACTTCATTAAACAACCTGTATCAAATAACCAAACAAAATCCAAATTAGACCCTGCATAACCAGAAATAAACTGTCTATCCAAATCGAGTCTCTTGATGGTTTTCTAACCGACTGATTGTAATAGAAGATAGACAAAAAAGGAACTAACAGGTCATAATATATTTTTTTCAACTAACTTGCCTGATGGTGTAAACAACTTTTAGAACAGAATATTATCAAATTTTCCAACCAACTTTCCAGCTCAGTTAATCTACTTCCAAGGGAATCCAGTTCACAAATCAACTAACAGAATCCAATAACCAACTTTTAAACTCCTTATTTTCCAAACTAACTACTACCAATTTCGATCTCCTCCATTAATCTATAACCGGAATTTAGAAAGCCAAGGATTGAGATCTCATTACCTCTAACCAACTTCACTAACAGAAAACGATTTGACAACAAACTTCTACAACAACCAAAGTAGAAAGTAAATTTCTAACTGCATTCATAACTAACTGCCTAACAACCTAGTACAGTACCTAACCGTCTTCCAACTAACTCCTATAACAGAGTCTCATCTAACATAAATCAGGAGGAGAATTGATAAGGAGAATAATAGAAAATCAGATCTAAGGGCTATGAGTTTTTTGACGGTAACAAACTTTCAACAAAAACTATAACAGAATCGTAACACAAATCAGAAAGGGGGTTCATAAGAGAAAGGGTGTTCATAAGATAAATGGTAGAAAATTGCAAAGAGTACGGACCTTTCTTTTTTTTCATTATCTTATTCATCTTTAACCTTGATTTTTCCTTCCACTCTTGAACGGACTCTGCATCTTCATCCAATCTTGAACTTTCATTCAATCTCTACATCTTCAACCTTCCACCACCAAACTCTCTCTTCTCTTCTCCCTCTACTTCATCTTCATTCCCTGCTACATCTCAGCACCAGGGTCGATCCTGAATCACTCTGCTTCATGATCATCCTCATCTGTTTCTCAATATCTTCTTCTAGCCTTCAACATTGCTCAAGAATCTTTATATCTGCACGGGAATCACCATTGTTGTGAATCGACAACAAACATCAACAACACTGCTGAAGAAAATGTAATCGTATCCACTTTATCGTTCATTATCACTACTCCAATATCCATCTCTTCTTCAACAACAATACATCATCATCAACAAACTTCAGCAACAACAACAACTACACGCATAAAAAATACACAGAGCAACAAAATATACGCAGAAAGTAAGAGGAAGAAGAACTCGCGGATAAAGAAAAGAGGCCCATACCCTAAGCTCTGGAATATCCCAATTGGTCTTCTTCCTATTGTCGTCTTCAAGCACTTCATCAACATACCAGAACAAGCCTGCGTTCTGTAGGTAGGCCCTGATTTTCTTTCTTATGCGTGTCATTTGTCTTCTTAAGGGCGTTTAAATGTCTGAACCGTGGATATTGGCATTAAGATCGTGATGGGGTAGACTTAGGGTTTACAATTTCAGAGTTATATGATCCCTTTAATTGATGAAGAATTGAAGAGAGCTGAGTCTGAATCAGTGGTCACAGTCCAAATTAGAGGAAGGTTTGTGTTAAAATTTTCTTTCAATTTCGCTGAGCTTGAAGGAGGCTGCCGCCATTGGAGCGATTCACGTCGCCATGGCGTTTCAAGAAGAAGAACATTGAGAGACAGAAGTGTCGATGCAAAATCGGGCGAAGAAGCGAGTTAAACAAAGTTGAAGGTGAGATGATGTCGAGACTGAAACAAAACTGAGATGGTGGGATCGCGAATGAAGCGACAAAGAAGGGATGGAGAAGTATCAGTGTCACGCCGTCTTGAGAGAAGGAGGGAGTCTGTATTTGGGTTGTGAACTGAAGGGACACAAAACGTAATATAACCCTAATTCCTCTCTCTGTACACACCGCACTATTTTTTTTCAAAAATCCTTAGTCATTAAAAAATAATTTTGGACTGTGTTGGATGGGTGCATGGGCCGAACTGCTCCCACCTGGGGCCCGTGTCTTGTTTAGTTTTTTTTTTGGAGTTGCACAAAAACTCTTTTGGACTTAGGCATTTGGGCCTACACTGCACTACACCCCCTGAGTTTTTTCTTTTAAGTAATTTTCTTTTAAGTAATTTTGTGAATTGTTTAGACTTGTTTGAGTTTTTTTTAGATGATAAAAAAAATATTAAAAAAAACATTAATAAAAAATATTATAGTTTTTTTTATTCTTGAAAAGAAATCCTTTTGGTACAAAGCTTGTCTTGAACCCATACCTTGTTTACTTCTGATTTTACTCCATCATAAATCATGGAAAGTATCCCCTCTATACCAGCAACTTTGGTACTTCATCTTGGAACCATGGAATACTTGACATAGTTTTATATTTGCATCCCAACCAAACCACAACATGTTGTCTTGTAAACCTATTCAGCCCTTGTTCACAAACCTTTTGCCTATAAATAAAGGGTGGATTTGCAAGAGAAAAGGTCAGAAAAATTAGAGAGCTTCTTGTGTATTGAAAATCCTCAAACCCCCCTCATACTCTAAAAACTATAACTATCCACAAAAACCTCCATCTTTGAGCTTTGAAGTCCAAAACCTTTGAACCCCTCACACCTTGCAAGTTTTGTCCAAACAAACCATCCAAACACTCCACATACATCATATAGAAGTTATCCAAACTCAAGAACAATTCTTGTAACATCACTACTTTCCAAACTCAAAAACAGCCACTTGCAACTTGACTTCTCCAACTCAAGCTCAAAGCACAAATTTCAGTTTCAAGGTAAGTTTTCTTGACTTTGAACTCTTCATAAAAAGTATCATTAATGTTTCATTTTCAAAGATAAAATGTAGATATCATTGCCTTAAAGCTAATCATATGCTTGCTTTTCATTTTCACTAACCATGTGTTGGAAACTGACTTTTACATGTAGCAAAACACTGATAGAAGTAAAAAATAGCAGTATGAGTCGATACGAAATATTATGAGTCGACATATATAGTGTACAAAACAGGTCATGAGTCGATACGAAACGCGTATATGTCGACACAATGTAGTATGAGTCGATACAAAACCCTTATGTGTCGACTCATACTGAGTTGTTTTGACTTCCAGGAGCTAGAAATGAGTATGAGTCGATACAAAGCTTACATGTGTCGACACAAAGCAGTATGAGTCGATACAAAACCCTATGTGTCGACTCATACTGAGTGGATTTTGATTTCCAGGGGAAAAGAACATATATGAGCCAATACAAAGCAGTATGAGCCAACACATGCGTCAATACATAAAATTTTCGTATCAATGCATAAGCTCATGTGTCAATACATAAAAAATTTCATAAAACCATTTTTTTTCTTCTTTTTTTTACATTATATTTATATTCATTTATATTTTTATTGTCATTCAATATTCAATATAATTGTAATAGTATAATTAAAACTTTATTGCTTTCATCCCTCATTCACAAACTTGTATCCTCATCCCCAAAAAAGATGGAATAGCGTAGAACTTTAAAATTCCGCAATTTATCGCTTTCAATATTATTACTAGTAATTAGGGTGTGTATGGCAAGACTTAAAATCAACAAGTAGACAACCCTAATTCAAGACGAAAATGCATGAAATCAATACACTTGCGCCCGCGCATCTCTAGGGTAATCCACACTTGATGCCTTGAGAAAAATAGTCATGTCCCTCGAACGTGGGATACTTTAGAAATGACCCTCGAATACAAGACCGTAGTCCCTCGATGACCCTTCAATGTTGCCTTCAATAAATGATCTTAGGCCCTTACGACAAATTGCTAAGGTATCCTACAATGTTGCTTTCTATGACTATACAATGACCCACGCATGTCCCTTCACATCCAATGATAGGTCTTCTTATCAATCAATGGTAAGATAGCAATATCTAAAGGAGGAGGAAATGAACAAAGACTTTGAGTAGGTATAACGCTCTTAGTTGCTTTCTCACAACCATTTTCAAAAAAACATCATTTCAAACACACCAACACTTTCCATGAAATATTTTCAAAAGTCAACACTTTGTATGAATTCTTATTGAGATGAGAATTATTACAAAGTTCACCTAAACGAAGGCACTTTTCAAAAATACTTTCAAAAAACAATCACAAACACATGTCAAACAAAGCATTTCAAAGTGATCAAACAACTAAGATCCCGTAGATAACTACGGATGAAAAGGGTGCTAACACCTTCCCTTTTCATAACCTACCCCCCGAACTCAAGAAAATATTTCAAAAGGTTTTTCCTGTTCTTTTCACCCTTTCCTTATTAGATAAAAGAAAAGTCGGTGGCGACTCTTACTATCCGCAATAATTGCAATGAAATGAAAAACACCCAAGTCAGTTCTCTCACCGTATTACAGAACTGGCGACTCTGTTGGGGACGGAATACTTAAAAGTGGGGTTACCTTAGAGACTATATCACCTTTAAATACTTTCATTGTTTGGCTTGTTTGCTTTACATTTTGGGTCCTTGTTTGGGTTTTGTATTGATCCTCTACCCGGATCGGGAACATTATTAGGTAAGTAGAAATAGATCATAAAGACTATGCAGGGTATACCGATATGGTTGAAGCGATGGCTATGCTAGTGTGACACATTTGTTGGTACCGGTGGCCCTTGAGTCCAGTCAAGGAGAATACGAGACTGTTGTGTGGTGTCATGAAGCACTAACTGACCTTAGAACCTTTAATTGAACAACTTGGCCATTAGGAAGTAGTGAGATAGCCGAATTTGGTGCTATCCAAAGTTGGTTGATACTTTATGCTACGCTCATTGAGATCGTACTTTCGGGATATTTCGGTCTCCAATAAAGAGGCTTGCGCTGAAACAATGTCCGATGAAGAAAGATCAGTGGTTTTAAGATTCCCTAGAACCTGGTTACTTTCTAGGACAGGTTGAACCAACTAAACTTCAAGAGGGTACTTACCTATGAACCTCATGCAACCCTAAACCTAAGGACTTATTTTCTTTGTGTGTATATGTTTACTTATACATAACATCATGACATCATACCATGGCACTTTGCACTAACCATTTCAAGGATTTTTGGGATTTATCTTTGTGCTGTTTTGTAGGACATGGCTTCCACTCGCATGAATACTATCTAAATCAATCTCGTAAGAGTACCTCCTCAACTCAAAGAGTTAGAGTCAAGGGTTCCCGAGAATTCTCCACTTACCACAAGACATGGTCGACTTCTCAATCTGGTTACCTCAAGCCTTGATGAAGACATGATGAAGGTGTTCTTTCAGTTCTTTGACCCTTTACACTATTGCTTTACCTTTCCTGATTACCAACTTGTGCATACTATGGAAGAACTCTCTCAAATATTGGGAATTCCTATTCTTGATCAACTACCCCTCAACAGTATTGAAAGAGACCCAAGACTTGAGGAGATTGCTCGAGATCTATATTTGCAATGATCCGACGTTGTGGAAAATTGGGAAACAAGAAGTGGTGTCAAAGGGTTTCTAGCCAAGTTTTTGTTGGAGAAGGCTCAAGATTTTTGGGATGCTTTGGATTTACAAGCCTTTGAAGAAGTGTTGGCTCTTCTCATCTATGGGATGGTACTATTTCCCAATCCTGACCAACTCATAGATGTGAACGCAATTAAAAAAAATTTATCTCGCAATCTGGTGCCTACTTTACTTGGGGATATCTTGCATTCTCTTTACTCTCGCACCACCATGAAGATAAGAGGACTTCTTATATGTTACATTCCTCTGTTGGCTAGGTGGTTTATTTCGCACCTACTTTGATCTGTTGTGAATAATGCGCAAGGCATGAGATAGTCTAAAAGATTGATGTCACTCACGCATTCTGATATTCATTGGTGTGCTCGATCCTTGGAGGATATTACTATCATTGACCGTTGTAGGGAATTCCCTAATGTCCCTCTACTTGGAATTAGGGGAGGTATCACCTATAATCCTTGTTTGGCTTTGCGACAGTTTGGGTATGCTATGAGGGATGGCCCTCATGATGCACTTGTCCAAGGAATTGTATTTGACTATGAGAGTGATACCCAAAGTGATCATCAAAGATTCATATGCGCTTGGGGCACGGTTAACAAAGTTGATAGCAAGACATTGGGGCACAAGAACTCCTTTCCTTTGGAGACTTATCTCAAGTGGGTGCGAGTTCGCGCTCAAATCCTTATGATGCCTTATGAAGCCATCCTACCTATCATCATGGAGCCTGTTGCCAAGGGAGATGTTTCGTATACTGCCCTTCATCCCGACATGCCTACTTCTCTTGAAGATTTGCAAAGATCTTGGATTCAACTTAAAGGAGAGTGAGACACCTTTGAAACCCAGTTCTACGCAAGTTAGAAGAAGGTTTTATAGCTCACGAGACAACTTCATGAAGAGCGGAGTTTGAATGCCTACATTATACCAAAGAGGATGCGCTCATGGGAAGCTTGAGTCTTTTTTTTTGTGTTTTAGGAGTTTATTTTGCATTATCTTTGTTTCTTCCATTATAAGTCCAAGAGGCATCTTGTAACCATTTGAACTTATTAATGCAATTAATGTTTGTTCCCTCTTTGTCTAAACAAATTTAATTCTTAAAATCCTTGAAAACATTTGCATTTGCATTACATGTATCATGACATAAGCGGGTTTTCCATAACAGACTTCATCATATTTCTACTGTTTATTTCAGTAAGATGGATATTGTTGTACCCCAAAATTTTCCCTCTCATTTTATCAAGATTTCCCCTCACAAGACTTTTTGAACTTCAGACAGAATTAGGGTTTGCTCTGCTCAAGACATCTCCTTACATTGTTGACCTGAATTAGGGTTTGAGTTTGCACAGGGATTTTTGGACTTCCAATGCTCAATGTGACTTTCATACTTCATTTTGGACTTATAAGATTGCCCCTACCAAGTTTCAAACTTTAAATCAAATTTTTGCCCAGTCAATTGGACAGTTGACCTAAAAATCAGCTGTATTGGGGAAAAAGTCAATTGTGGCCAATTTACAGTTAAACCTCATGATTTTTGATCCACATCAACATTATAGGCTCATATGAACCATTTGATCAAGTTTGGACTACAACTCCTCAAGAAATTTGATCAAATCATCAAAAGGGCAAAATGGTCATTTTTTGGGTTTTGACTGTATAAGGGCAATTTCTGATTTTTCACCTAGCCAATGGCAAATTGGGTTCAAGCATGGATTCAAGGACTCAATGGCATCATCTTGAACTAATCATAAGGTTCAAAAGATCTCAAAAGCATTGGATTGATAGATGAATTTTCCAGTCAACTGATCAAAAATCAACTGTACACTGAAAAGTCACACTTTGACTTTTTGGTCAAAATCAAGTGCCAAGGGTCATTTTTCATCAATATGTGTCAAAACATGAAACTCGTTCATCAAGAAACCTAATTTTGCAAATTAGGGTTTTAAAATGAAATTTTTCATAACTTAGAAATTTTCTAAGTTATGAAATTTTCTCATTTTTTCCCAACTTTGTCCAACATTTTCACCATGATGCAATTGGATTCAATCAAAACTTCCAACATGAAAGTTGTAGTCCCCTACAAAATAAACAACTTTTATTCACAAAGTTTTCCCAAAGGATGCTTGGATCTCAAGTTATGATTTTTGGAATAAGGGTCCATGAAACTTTTAACTTAGTGAAATTTTGCCCTTGTTTAGGCAGGATTTTGATCTATCTTCATGGAAATATTTCACATAGTTCCACTTGGTATCTAAAAATTCATTTCAAATATGGATTGTATATCATGTTAAAAGCTTTCCAAAATGTCCAAGAACTCTCCAAAATCATTTGTGGTTAGGGAGAATCGAAGGTTTGAATTTGGCAAAAAATCACTTTGGTCCATGGCATTTTTCACTATGCTACAAGTTGCAATTTCTGTCCAGCTTCATTTGTACTTGTTTACAGGTATCTAAACCCTTACAAACTCAAAAATTTAATTCAAACTTAATGGTTTAAGTCATTATTCTGATCAATGGAAGTTTACACAAGGGTTTAATCCATTTTTGGCAAAAAGGCAACAATGCTATTTTCATAAAGCACAACTTTATGTCAACTTGTTTCCCTTGAGCCTTGAACCCATCTCTTTGCAGAAAACAAGATCCATAAACTTAGGCAAAGGTACAAGAATCTTGTGCATGCTTGGAGCTAGCTTGTACAGGCCTGCCTTTTGTCATTTCACACTTTTCTTAAAAGCCAAGTCAACTTGCAAAAAGAAAGAGAACTTTGGTATCTGATAAAACCAACTCTTGTAACCATTCAAAACAGGCTTTGCATATTGCTTTAAGTCAGAAGCACGAGCTAACCACTTCTCAAGCCTTCCAAAACACCAAAACACCAAAAACTTGCAAAACAGGGCAGCTTCTGCTGTTGCACCTCCATCTCACAAACCACTTGTGCGTTTTGTCCCAAACCTTTTCCAACACACTCCATACAACCCATCTAAGCTCTCCCAACCATTGACCAGTGACTGTAACTCCATTTACAAGCTTCACCATTTTTAAATTCTGCTTGTGTAGGTTGACTTCTACAGGCTCATTCAAACACACTCAAAGCAAACTAAGCATTGGGGAAGGTCACAGGAAGTTCAGACAAGCTCACAAGCATCTCACTTCTCATTGAAAACCTCCACATTTCCATACTCGAGTTCAAATGAAGCAGGTACTTTCCAACTTTTTATCTCTTTATTTAGGAATCATTAGGCTTAGGTTTGTGAATAAAAAATGTAGTACTCATTTCCCTTAAGCTGTACATATGCATAGATTTCATTTAAGTTAACTGTGTTGAGAGAATTTGATTGATGAACTTTCTGAAAAAGTTAGGTTAGAAATTAGGGCCATAGAAATTATCTCTGGTCTTTGAGAGTTAGATTAAGTTCTTTATATGGTTGGAATCGTGTTGAAAAATGCTATAACTTTTGTGTTATGAGTTTTTGTTTTAGAGCACGTATGCAGGATTTCCCAATTTGAACATACAGGTGCGCGTTTTTGTCACAAGGTTGAAGACGAAGCTGGACTTGGGCTGGGCCTGGCTATTTCTCACTCTTTGCACCCTCCTTTGTGCTCTTTGCACCCCCCTGGCCCATTTTCATTATTTTTTATATTTTTGAATTTCATTTTTAGTTTCTGACTTTATTTTACTTTTCTTAAACATTAAAAATACCAAAAATATTTTCATAAATTTTCATATTTTATTTTATTATTTTTATTATTTTTTTGGACATAGAAATAGTTATTAAATAATATATACATTTATTTTCTTAAAAAAAAACTTGTAAATACTATAAAAAATATTTTATTTTATTTTTTAGTATTTATATATACTTAAATAATATTTTCTCACATTATTTTTATTTTTCAACATTTGTATATATTTTATTTTATTTTATTTATTTTATTGTACATAAAACAAATTAGGGTTTCCACCCTTAATAAAAACAATCTTTTATTTTATTATTTTTAATGCATTAAATAGTTTATTTTTACATATATATAAATTTAATACAAAAAAAAACATTTTTTTTACATATTTATAATATATTGCATATTTATTTAATTGTCCATTTAAATATTTGCTTATTTATTATTTGAACAAAGAATTCAATTTGGTTGTAATAATCTTAGGGTTTTAATTTCTTGCAAATAATCCCCTATTCAAAATTGTATCCCCCTCCCATATCAATGTTGTAATAGCTTAGATTACTTTTACGCATTTATTGCTTTCAAATATGCCATGATAGAAATTAGGGTTTGTATGCAATATCCAAAATCAAAACAAATAGCTAGACCTAATACAAGACATAAAAGCATGTAAATTGACAACACAATGCACACATGCACCCCTAGGGTTTCATCCACTTGTTGCCTTTAAAATGGCCATGGTATGCATGTTGAATATCTTGGCAAAACAAAAACAAAACAAAAGATCATAGTCCCTCGATGACGCTATCTTGGTTGCCTATACAAGATGATCTAGTCCCTCAAACAAAAAAAAACTTGCTAAGATATTTAGCACTATTGCTATCATGGTCAATACGATGACCCGCGCCTGTCCCGTTTAACATTCAAACACAAGTTTGTTTACCAAATGAAATGGTAAAACAACAATGTGAAAGGGTTAAAAATGTGTAAGAAAGATCTTTGAGTAGATAGGGTAGACAACTCTTAGTTACTTAATCAAAACTTGCAAACATCCTTGCCAATTTCAAACACACATCACAACACAATTTCAAAACATTTTCCAAAACAAACTTTCAAACAATGAAATTTTTTTCAAAAGACAATACACCTTTGTATACATTCAAACAAGAATCATTACAAAGGTTGCCACAACAATGGTCTCTTTTCAAAATACTTTCAAAACCATACACAAAGTACCATTTCAAACAATTGAGAAGCAAAAGCAAGTGATCTAAAACAAGTAACTAAGAGCCCATGGAAAACCATGGATGAAAAGGGTGTTAGCACCTTCCCTTTTCATAATCTACCCCCCGAACCCAAGAAAACATCTCAAAGGTCTTTCTTGTGCTTTTTGACCTTTCCTTTGGATAAATAAAAAGTCGGTGGCGACTCTTGCTAAACCGAAACATTTGCGAACATAAACGCAAAACCTCAAGTCAGTTCTCCCACCGCATCACAGAACTGGCGACTCTGCTGGGGAATTTCTAAAAAAAGTGGGGTTACCTTAGGGTTTTAGATCACCTTTACATGCTTATTTTGCTTGACTTGATTGCTTTACATTTGGTTCTATTATTTGGGTTTGAATCCTCTACCCGGATTTGGGAAACATTCATAGGTAAATAGCAATACGTTGTGGAAACTGTGCGGGGTATACCAACATGGTTAAAGCAATATCTATATTAGTGCAACATATTTGTGGGTACCGGTAGCCTTTGAGTTAATCAAAGAGAATACGGGGCCGCTGAGTGATGTCATGGAGCACTAATGGACTTTTAGAACCTTTACTTGACCATCTTGGCCTTTTTAGGGGTAGTGAGATGACCGGCTTTGGTGCAGTCCGAAGTTGGTAGATACTCGATACTACACTCATTGAGGGTTGTTTTCTTGGAATATTTCAGTCGCCAGTTAAGTGGCTAAACTGAAACAATGAACACATAAAATAATCCAGTGATATTGAGCTCCTTAGAACCCGGTTACTATTTATAGGATAGGTTGAGCCAACTAAACTTCAAGAGGGTACTTACCTATGAAACCCCATGCAAGCCTGAAACTAGGATCTTGTGTGATTTGTTTGTACATATATACTTGTGCATAACATCATAAACATCATAAAGCATCATATACATCCATTAACCATTTCAAGGATTTAGATCTTCATCTTTGTTCCTATTTTGTAGGTAATGGATTCACTCTGCAGGAAAAAAATTCAGGTCAACCTTGTGAGAGTCCCTCCTTAACTCAAGGAGCTTACTTCCAAGATTCCAGAGAATTCTCCCTTCACTGAAAGACATGGTAGACTTCTCAACTTGGTCAACTCCAACATTGAAGAATACATGGTGAAAGTTCTCTTCCAGTTCTTTGACCCCCTACACCACTGCTTCACATTTCCTGATTACCAACTAGTGCCTACTTTGGAGGAATTTTCTCAACTCCTGAGAATTCCTATTCTCCATAAACTACCCTACAACGGTACGGAAAAAGATCCAAAGCCTGAAGATGTTGCTCAAGCCTTACACTTGCAACCATCTGATGTCAAAGGTCATTGGGAAACCAGAAGTGGTGTCAAGGGTTTCTTGGCAAAGTTTCTGTTTGAGAAAGCTCAAGAATGCTGGAATTCATTGGATTTACAAGCTTTTGAGGAAATCGTGGCCTTTCTCATCTATGGGTTGGTCTTGTTCCCAAACCCTGACCAGCTTATAGATGTAAATGCTGTCCAGATTTTCATATCTCGGAATCATGTGCCTACATTGCTTGGGGATATCCTACACTCATTTCACACACGAACAATGAGGAAAAGGGGTGTTGTCATATGCTGTACTTCTCTTCTAGCAAGGTGGTTTATTTCTCACCTTCCCCAATCAGTTTTGAAGAATGAGCAAGGTTTGAGGTGGTCACAACGATTGATGACCCTTACACATTCAGATATCTATTGGTGTTCTCGATCCCGAGAAAATGTTATCATCATTGATCATTGTGGGGAATTCCATAATGTCCCTCTACTAGGCATTAGGGGAGGCATTACCTACACCCCTGCTTGGCTCTGAGACAGTTTGGGTATGCCCGAAGGGATGACCCTCATGACATGCTAATTCCAGACTTGGTTTTTGACTTCGACAACGACGCTCAAGGACTTCGACAAAGGTTTATCCGAATTTGGAGGATGCCCAATGTGATCGGTGGATCTGGAACTGACTGTTTAACGCTGGTTCGCGAAATGTCGCGGAAGCAAGAGTCGCCACCGTCTTTTATTTTCTCCAAATGGAAAGGACAAAAGCACAGAAAAATTCCTTTAAAGAGATCGCTCTCGGTTCGGGAGGTAGGTTATAGAAAGGGAAGGTGTTAGCACCCTTTCTATCCATGGTTATCCATGGGCTCTTAGATACTTGCTCAATGTGTTTTCAAAATTGTTTGTTTTCTTTTCAATGTGGGTTTAAAAGTTTCTTTGAAAAATTTCAGATCGACTCGTACGTCAGAGTGTTTGAAAAGTTTGTTTTGAAAGCTTTTGAAAATGTGTTGGTGAAAAGTCTTTTTGAGTTGTTTGAAATTAGAGCAAGTATCCTTGAGAACCTACCTACCCTAAGGAATTCGTCTGTGTAAAAGTCCTTAAAAGTAGTGCCATCCCACCATTGAGAGGTAGGTAGCACCACCGTTGGAGGTGTTCGGGTCAATTCGAGTTTTAGGGAC
Source organism: Vicia faba (assembly GCA_948472305.1). Lineage (NCBI taxonomy): Eukaryota > Viridiplantae > Streptophyta > Magnoliopsida > Fabales > Fabaceae > Vicia > Vicia faba. Next base: position 1,764,313,446 of record OX451736.1, on the reverse strand, counting down.
GTGGTGATCACCGGAGCAACGGGAAGACACCTTAGAAGCTACCCTCATGCCAGGTTCCCGAATCATGAGGACTTACTAAGACGTCCTCTACTCGACGACCACCTTTCGAAAGGCAACAGTGAGGCGTACCCTAGGGGTGGTGTGTGCGAATTGTGTGTCATGTTTCAGTTATTTGTCTTGTCATGTTTGTTGTGATCTACGCTTGATTTTAGTTAGGGCCATTCATTCTTGCATGCATATTTAACAGTTATAAAGTTTGCGAAAAATAAATCTAAGGCTATTACAAATGGCGCGGGTCCACATCGCCAAAATTAAACCGGACCCGATTTGACTGAACAATAAATAAAGCGATAAATAACAGTGCGAGAAATTTAAATTACAATGCTTTGGGACAATTACATAATTATAATAAGTGATATAAAATAAATGCGCAAAATTAATAATTAAAAGCGACGGGCGTTGGACCCTTTTGCAAAAATAATTAAATTAATGAATTAAAATAAAAAATTAAATGTTTTGGTATTTTTGTGTTTTTTGGATTTAATGAAAAATAGGAGTCAATTGAAATTAAATTAAACGGCAAACCCTAATTCTAATATTTTTATTTATTATGAAAGAATTAAAATATAATCTATATTAAACCCTAATTTATTTATGTACAATTTTTAATTTATGAAAATAATTAACTAATATTATTATTCTGAAAAAAAGAAAAATTAAAAAAAAGAAAATAAAAGATATTAAACCTAAACTCTATTTTTTTGGATTTTTATTAAAAAAAGATTAAAATTATAACCTAATTAAACTAAATATTTACATATAATTATTTAGAAAATAATAGAACAAAAATTGTATTTTTTTTGGCATTTTTTGATTTTATGATGTTTTTGTATTTTGATTAAAAATTAAGTAAACAATAATTAAAATAAACATATTAATTGAAATAATAATTAAAAGAAGATAAGAAAAATAATCAAAATTGGCAAACCAGGGTGGGGTGTAGCCCCAAATTAGGAGGTAAGGCCTGGTAATCTGGCCCAATAAGCATTCAGAATTTGTTGACTTTTCTGAATCCTATGTGACGTGCTTGACCAGGCGTAGCGTGTCCCTTGAATCCACGCCTTTGGTTTGATCATTTAGGATGCGTGGACAATGGATGAGGAGGACGTATGGTGGATCTTCATGTTAGGCCTGCATGCAATTACCAAAGGAAAAATAATATGAAATTGTTGAAGACCTGGGACTCGAACCCAGGTCTTGTGGATTATCCATGCCTTCGCCTGCCATCTGTGCCACTTGCGTTTCATTTAACATATAATAACATGTAAGCATAATAAGTAAAACGTGACGTTAGTGAATCAAAAACGCGCGAGATTCAAATGGACGAACCACGCTTCGCCACGATGTCTTCGTCCTCACGTCCCCTGTAATACAAAATAATATGGCAACGGTTTCTGGGCGTGGTTTTAGGCAGGCAACGGAAAAATAGCGACTAGCGCTATGATGTATATAAATTGGGCGCGAGGGTCAAGACTTCTTCGTCTTGATGTGCTGAATCCAGCCATGGTCATCTTGAGCCCTAATTTCACTTGGTTGTGAAAGCCCCAATCTGGAAAACCTGTAACCCTAAAAATCGCATATGGTGGAATCGTGTATGTACCATAAAAACTCAATTGAATATGATGGTTAGTTCACAAACTTCATCAGGAACATGAATATATAAACAAAAATGCAAAAAGATGCTTAAATTATGCTATGCAATTTCAAGATTTTCTTGGTACAGTTTGAGTTCTAACTACCACTTCTTGAGGTTTTAGTCGTGGTTATTGATTGGAATGTGTCCAGTAAGCCTTCAGGAAACTATTGGAATCAGATTTGCGCTTTGAAACGCCTCCTAGAGCTGATTTCAGTTTTCACTTTTTGGAGAAATTTTGCAAATTTGTATGTTGGTTTTCTACGCAGCTTGCAGTCTCTAGGCATTAGGTTTACATTCCTGTATATGTAAGGAAGTAATTAGGTTAAGAAAGTTGTACAAAATCTCTTGCCATGATGATTTCAATCTTTGATTTTGGAAGATCTTTTTTGAATCTTTTCCATGTGCATTTTGGTTCAAATCTGATCAATTCTCATCAAAACTTGCTTAATTAAGAAGTGCACGAAATATTGACCTTGGAATGTGCATAAAAAGATTTTTTTAGGTTAGGTTTATATTTTTCATGTATTAAAATGATTTAAATGAATATAAATTAATATAAATTCAAATAAATAATTAAAAAATATGAAAATACTTCCCTTTGGGCCTAGTGGTCGTGCATAGGCTTGGCATGAAGAAACTTGGAAGAAAAATGGGCCCATTTGCATTTTTAGGCCTTTTGCATCAATGTTGACTTTCAAAAATTTCCAAAAATTTCCCAACTTCCACAAGGCATAACTTGGTCAATTTTTAAGCTTTTCACATGTTCTTGGACATTTTGGAAAGGTCTTTGAGTCCTTTAACCAATGCCTTTGGTCCCATGTCATTTTGATTTATCAATCTCAAGTTATGGCCTTTGACTTAAAGTCCCTTTTTGTTGACTTTTGAAAATGACCTATAATGTTGAAATTGATAACTTTTTGTGAGAGCATTTCTTGGGCTTGGAACATGAAGATGAATTGTAGGAGATGTCTTTCTCTTCAAAATGAGCTTTGGATGGAAATTTTCTGATAATCCATGTGAAAGTTATGCCCTGGTCAATTTCAGTTGACTTTTTCAACTGTCCAAATATAGCAACTTTTGCATCTTTGATGATTTCTGAGCCAAATTTTGAGAATCATGATCAAGCATTGATCAAATGATGTTTGTGGCTTCAAAATGATATGTTGACCAAAAATTTGAACTTTTGACTGTCAAATGACCATTTTGCCCCTACAGTTGACTGTAGTGCAATTTAGGGTTTTGACTGTGCAATTTTGAGCTGAATGTCTTGAAACTTGACATGAGGATGCTTGACCATCTTTGTAGGCATATGAGACTTGATTGGGCCTTTGAAAACTTCCTTTCCTTGATCAGAACCCAAACCCTAGTTTTGACTGTATAGGAGACAGTTGAGCTGTGCCACCCTTGGGGAACTTTGTGACTTTGACTTGACAAATCTTGGAGAATATGGGAGGGCAAATTTTGGGGTACAACAGTTGCCCCTGTTCAATCTTCTTAGACCTGAGGATGCAGATTGGCTGACGTGCCTTTCGTAATCCGAAGGTGGAAGATGATTGAACACTAAAGTGCCCAGAAATTTGCGCTCACATAGTGGCAGTGATGATGGGGGAATGGGCTTATAGATGCCATTTGGAGATTGCTGGATAGGGTGATGGGCTTATAGATGCCATCTGGATGCTGATCGCGTAGGAGATTCCTTAGCGAGAACCTGCACACCTGCAAAAGAGAAAATGAGTACCTGACACGTTGCAGGAGCTGATTTTAGATGCTTGGTATAGATGTGTCCTGACTGGTTACAGGAGCTGAATCTGGAGCTTCAAACGCTGATGAATGGACCAGGGATGGTTGCTACCTTAGCATAAATGGGAAGGGAACCTTGGGCGATTTTAACTTCAACAACGCTCGTTGAGGAAAATCTTGGGTGTCTTCTACTGGAATAAGAATCAGGGAGATCTTAGGGTCGATCTGACTGAACCAGAGAGGCCTTTGACTGGGTAAGCATCAGGAAAATCTTAGGGTCGATTTAACTGAACCGGACAAGGTCTTGAAACATCTTCAAACTGGATAAGCATCAGGGAGATCTTAGGGTCGATCTGACTGAACCAGAGAAGGCCTTTGACTGGATAAGCATCAGGAAAATCTTAGGGTCGATTTAACTGAACCGGACAAGGTCTTGAAATCTTCATCTGGAGAAGAATCAGGGAGATCTTAGGGTCGATCTGACTGAACCAGAGAAGGCCTTTGACTGGATAAGCATCAGGAAAATCTTAGGGTCGATTTAACTGAACCGGACAAGGTCTTGAAATCTTCAACTGGACAAGAATCAGGGAGATCTTAGGGTCGATCTGACTGAACCAGAGAAGGCCTTAGACTGGATAAGCATCAGGAAAATCTTAGGGTCGATTTAACTGAACCGGACAAGGTCTTGGAATATCTTCAACTGGATAAGCATCAGGGAGATCTTAGGGTCGATCTGACTGAACCAGAGAAGGCCTTTGACTGGATAAGCATCAGGAAAATCTTAGGATCGATTTAACTGAACCGGTCTAGGTCTTGAAATATCTTCAACTGGATAAGTATCAGGGAGATCTTAGGGTCGATCTGACTGAACCAGAGAAGGCCTTTGACTGGATAAGCATCAGGAAAATCTTAGGGTCGATTTAACTGAACCGGACAAGGTCTTGGAATATCTTCAACTGGATAAGCGTCAGGGAGATCTTAGGGTCGATCTGACTGAACCAGAGAAGGCCTTTGACTGGATAAGCATCAGGAAAATCTTAGGGTCGATTTAACTGAACCGGACAAAGTCTTGAAACGTGATTGAGAATTTAAACTGCATTTTTCCTGAAAGGTAAAAGTCAGTCATATGCAATGCATGATATGGATCAAGCAATGATGTTCTCGAAATAAAGGAGATTTGTATGATGCAGTGCGTTATGCATGCTGTGATGATGTATATGACGTTTTATGTATGTTTTCGCCTAGGAAAGCAAATCCTTGACGGGTGCCGGGAAGTCGTATCCTGGGCTGATATTGAGGAATAAATTTTGCTTCCGCTGGGGATGATAACTGCAAGAATACCGGTAGGAGAAGATGACTCCGTTGCGGAATAAACTTGGCGAATGAAGAGTCTGCGGAGAGAAAAGATACTCTGACGGCCATGCTGGGAAGCTGTACTCTGTGGGAAGAGGAATGCTTTGCAGAGTGTTGATAATAGTTTGCTGGGGATACCCTTGTTGTATAGGAAGTGTTGATGGACTTCGCTGGGGTATGAAGACTTTGTCGACGACGCTCTTTCCATGGCTTTTGGCTGAGGATAACCCAGTTATATCCTGTTAAGGAAATAACTCTTTAAATCAAGCCGGACGACGCGTTCGTGTTCTGCGAGGGGGTAAGCTTCAGAGTATACCGGGGATAAGCTTACTGCTTGGGGAGATGGATTCCAACTTTCCTGGGGAAGCTGGGTTGGACTGGACTCTTTGGGGGAGTTTGGACTGCGATGCTGTAGGTTGAAAGAGGGAACCTATGTAGGGTTGCCTGCTGATGAGCTCGTGTAAAACCGCATCTGAAATGGAGAAGGAACCTGGGTAGGGTTACTTTGATGATGAGTTCGTGTAAAACTTCGTTTTTGGAAGGGGAGAACCTGTGTAGAGTTTCTGGGTGAAGAGTCCATGTAAAACTGCATCTTGAATAGGGGGAACCGGTATAGGGTTGCTTGGTAAGGTAAGTTCATGTAAAACTTTTTTTGATGAATCGGGGTGAGATTATCCATGTAAGACTTCTAGAGGAACCGGGGTTAGGTTACCTTGGGGTAAATCCATGTGAGATTTCTTGATGAACCGGGGTAAGGTTACTGGAGACGAGTCCCTGTGAGACTTCTGGGGGAACCGGGGTTAGGTTACCTTGAAATAGATCCGTGTGAGATTTCTTGACGAACCGGGGTAAGGTTGCTTCGGGATAAGTTTGTGTAAAACTTCTTGGATGAACCGGGGTAAGGTTGCTTGAGATAAACCCATGAAAGATTTCTAGAGGAACCGGGGTAAGGTTACTTGACGAGTTTGTGTAAAAACTTTTTGATGAACCGGGGTTAGGTCATCTTGAACTAAATCCATGTAAGACTTCAGGGGGAACCGGGGTTAGGTTACTTGGATAAGTTTGTGTAAAAACTTTTTTTGATGAACCGGGGTTAGGTCATCTTGAGATAGGTCCATGTAAGACTTCAGGAGGAACCGGGGTTAGGTTACTTGGATAAGTTTGTGTAAAAACTTTGATGAACCGGGGTTAGGTCATCTTAAGATAGGTCCATGTAAGACTTCAGGAGGAACCGGGGTTAGGTTACTTGGATAAGTTTGTGTAAAAACTTTGATGAACCGGGGTTAGGTCATCTTATGGAGGAGGGGTCTGTGTATGACTTTGTCTGAAGGTTGAGCGGAAACCGGTGTTGGGTTGCATGATTTTGATTAAGTGGATGATTGTCCTGTTTGGTCTCGGATGTTAACCCACGATCTGGAATTGGTAAAGGTAGATGGTAATCATCCTTATGTTGATCTTTCCCTTGTACTTTGGTTGACGGAGCAATTGGATCGCCTGGATAACTCATTATTGCCCCTGTTTCAGAGGTGAGGGAGGAGGATACCTGTGTGGGTGTTTGACAAATCTTCGGGTAGACAGGTGACGAGATACCGGAACATAGTCGTACGCTTTGATCCCTAACTTTTGCCTGGACCGCCCTTTCGGGTTTTCAGTCCACCGGGATACCCATTTTTGCCCAAGCCGCCTTTTCAGGTTTTCGACTTGCCGGGTGTACATATTTTTTCGTTTCATCCCTTCATTTTGCCCGAACCCTTTTGGTTCGCCGGGAAGCCCTTATTTTTGCCTAGGGGTGTCAACCTAGCGGGTCTTTGATTATGCGCAGTATTTTTCCGACTATGTCCACGCTCTCAGGATGTAGGGAGTTGCCCCTGTTGGAAGTATTTTGCCATGCCCCAGATAATGGGCAATGCTCCTACTGTGCCCCTTGATTGGAGGTACTTCTGTTCACAAGGTGTTCATCGTGCGAATTTCCCTGCTGTTCAAACAAATAGTCATATGCAAACAAGGTTATTTTAAGAATGCAAAAGCCTATGTCTGTCTTGAATTTTGAAAATGCATTTTTTGGTAATACAGTGCGATGTCGACTCAATGTTTTACAGCAAACCTTCAGGAGTCGGGATACCTTCGTAACAATATGCTTTCGAACTAACCCATGCTTCAGCTAGGACTTTTAAGGGTTATAACGTGGCCTGGTTCACGGTTTAAGAAACAAAGGATAAAGGCTCAAATTATTTGTACCCACCCGCTCTTCGTGATGTTCTTCAAACCTAAACTCAGTTGATCATACGTTAGACCTTGTTTGAGTCTTTGCTCTGATGTTCCAATGATGGTTCAGATGTTGACAATTTGTTTTGAATAGGCAGCCATCTCCTTTTTCGTTGAGGTTTTGTAGGACCTCTTTCTTTTTGATTTAGTTATCCCTTTCTTTTTTTGCCTGAACTGTTTCCTTTTTTGAAATCACAGTCAGCGGGATGCCCCAGTTTCATAAGTTCCCTTTGTAGGTTTAGACTTTTTGGGCTTTTCATTTCTGAATTTTGATGATGACTGCCTGTCCTTTTGATTGTTCTGAACCGTCACTGTCTTTGTTCGTTTTGTAAAGATCTATTCGGTGCCATTCGTCATGCACTTGGATCCACTGAGAGAACTACCCTGCCCCAGGTTATGATTAAGGGTTTTGATTTTCGAAAATAAAACTCCTACTTCTTTGGCTCTGATGGGTTGACGAGAGATTATCATCCTTATAACTCCAGTGTTTAGGGGTTGAAACAATGCCTGTACCTCATCAGCGGGGTCTGTTCAAAAGCATACTGTAAATTGTGGTATTGTTTTCGTCATCCTCCCTCAAGAGGTTTAGAATTTTCAGTTAAGAGTTGATCATCGCAAAAATATGAAAGCAGTTTAAGCGTAGTAAACATAATTAAATCAAGACAGACATGTGTAATGCATTCATGAAATAAAAGAGTTTAACATAACAATTGTTTATCTGAACAAGAAAGGAAAAATACAACTTGAATTCAAATGAACAAAAATCTCTCGATCCTAGCCATGTTTTGGCAATGGAGCATTGATCACGTTGGGAGTCTCAGCAGGCTCGAACTCGATCTCTTTGGCATCGATCATATTCTGGATTTTGTACTTTAGTGCCCAACAGTCTTCAGTATCGTGCCCCGGGCTATCGGAATGATAAGCGCATCTGGCTTCTGGATTGTAGCTAGGAGAGGAAGTCTTAGGATTGGCAGGAGGGTTGATTACTGCAATCAGGTTCATCTTCAGCATATGTTGCAGTGCTTGCGACCATGGCATGTTAATGTTGGTGAACTGCCTTTTAGGCCCGTCCAGCCTTTGCTGGTTTCCCCTCTGTGGTTGGCGGCGTGGTGCAGAACCAGAGATCATGACTGCCCCTGCATGTTGATCACGTCGACTCTTATGGCTGTAAGCTGCATTAGACTCTTTCTTTCCCGTGTAAGGCTTTTTATGAATATCAGAAGGTGTGGCCTCTTGAATTTTCCCGCTCTTGATACCAGCTTCAATTCTTTCGCCGGTTAGGATGAGGTCGGTAAATCCAGCAGATGAGTTACCAATGAGGTGATTGAAAAATGGCCCAGATAGGGTCCCCAAGAACATGTCAACCAACTCCCGATCAGTTAATGGAGGTTGTACCCTTCCGGCAAGGTCTCTCCATTTCTGTGCATACTCTTTGAAACCTTCACTTGATCCTAACGACATACCCTGGAGTTGGGTACGCGTAGGAGCAAGGTCGGCATTATATTGATACTGCTTGTAGAAAGCAGTAGCCAACTCCTCCCAGTTACGAACCTTGGTCCCATCTAGCTGATAGAACCATTCGAGATGAGTCCCTGAAAGACTCTCCTGGAAGAAGTGGATCCACAAGTTTTTGTCCACCGTATATGGTTGAATCTTCCGAACATAGGACCTTAGATGCAGCTTGGGGCAAGACGCCCCATCATACTTAGTAAAGGACGGTGCTTTGAACTTCCGAGGAATAACCACACCAGTTGACAAACCCAGATCTCCGAAATCCAGCCCAGGTACCTGTTGAACCTCCATGGCTTTCATTCTGTCCTCCAGTTGCTTATATCTGTCGTTAGCAGGAGGGTACTGCTCTTCATCAAAATCTGTCTCGTTGTCGGAGACCACTGGGCTGGGAACCTCTCTTTCATGGTGACTGCTTTCCCTCACAGATGGGGTAGTCCTCTCAGTTTCGACTTGCGGTATATTCCCAGATCTGCGCCTAGGGCTGAACAAGACAGTCCTCTTCTTCTTCTTTTCCTTCTTCAAGAGCAGAGCCTTCAGATCTTGCTGCCCCTGGGTCAAGTTCATGATTAGCCCTTGGAATTGGGCATTCTGAGCCTGGAGGGCCTTGATGGATGTCTCTGTTGATTCAGATTCGGGATTCATGATGCTGAAATAAACAGCGAAGAACTGTAAGCAACCTGAAAAGGGAAAAACCTGCTATGCACATGATGTATGAAATGCGTATGCAATGCATTCAAGGGTTCGAAAGTTCAAATTCGTTGTAGACAAGAAAAGAACACACGTTATCATTAAAGAAATCATTGTTTAATACATCAAGGCCTCATGGGCAAAAGTACAAAAATCAAGTCAATCCCAAAATACACTGCGCATCCTTTTCGGAGCTATGTAGGTGTTGAGGTTCCTCTCTTCATGCAACAGACGGGTGAGCTCCAGGACTTTCTTTTCACTGGCATGCAGACTAGTCTCAAGAGAATTCCGTTCTTCCTTTAGCTGGATCCAGCTCTTCTGCATCTCTTCCCAGGATGTGGGCATATCAGGGTGCTGAATAACATGAGACACTTCCCCTTCCAAGACAGGCTCTTTGATTACTGGAAGCATGTGAGGATAAGGCATCACTAACTTCTGGGAGCGAGCGCGTACCCATTTGAGATAAGGCTCCAAAGGGATGGAGTTCCTGTGCCCCAGTGTTTTGCTGTCTATCCTATTAGGCATCCTCCAGGCTCTGATAAATCTCTGACGAAGTCCTTGAGTATCACTGTCGAAGTCAAAAACTATGTCAGGAATTAACATGTCATGAGGACCGTCCCTCCGAGCATAACCAAACTGTCTCCAAGCCAGGCATGGGCTATAAGTAATACCTCCTCTGATTCCAAGTAAAGGAACATTAGGGTACTCCCCACAACGATCAATGATAGTGACATCTCCTCTAGATCTAGGACACCAATGTATATCTGCATGTGTAAGAGTCATCAACCGTTGTGACCATCTCAAACCCCGCTCATTCTTCAAGACTGATTGTGGAAGGTGCGAAATAAACCACCTTCCCAGGAGAGGAGTGCAACACATAAGGACACCTCTTTTTCTCATGGTTCGAGTGTAACATGAGTGAAGGATGTCCCCCAGCAACGTAGGTATAGGATTTCTGGACATAAAGATCTGAACGGCACTGATATCAATGAGCTGATCTGGGTTAGGGAACAACACCAAACCATAAACAAGGAGGGCTACCACTTCTTCAAAAGCTTGCAAGTCAAGGGAGTTCCAACATTCAAGGGCTTTTTCAAACAGAAACCTGGCTAAGAACCCTTTGATACCACTTCTGACTTCCCAATGTCCCTTGAGGTCAGATGACTGTAGGTGCAAGGCTTTAGCAATCTCTTCAAGCTTAGGTTCCTTTTCTGTACCGTTGAAAGGTAGTTGATCAAGGATAGGGATCTTCAGGAGCCGGGAGAACTCCTCCAATGTAGGTACCAACTGATAGTCCAAGAAGGTAAAGCAGTGATGCAGAGGGTCAAAGAATTGGAACAAGACCTTTATCATATCTTCCTCAATGTTGGTATTGACCAAGCTGATGAGGCTTCCATGCCTTTCACTGAATGAAGAGTTCTCGGGAATCCTGGATATAAGCTCCTTAAGCTGAGGAGGGATCCTTACAAGATTGACCTGAATTGTCTTTCTACGAGCAGTTTCCATGTCCTACAAAACAAGAACAAAGATGAAAATTCGAACCCCTGAAATGGTTAGTCAATGCATATGATGCTGGATGATGTCATGATGCTAGGATTAAACACACCACAGATATTTACAAAGACAAACATGTAAGGCAAACAAGGCACACAAGACAAGCCCTTAAGGTTTAAGGCCAGCATGGGGTCTGGGTAGTACCCTCTTGAAGTTGGTGGGTTCAACCTGTCCTAATCAAAGTAACCGGGTTCTAAGGTTCCCAATATCACGGGATTGCTTTCATTGTTCATCGTTTCGAATTAGCCACTGAACTGGCGACCGAAATATTCCAGGAAAGCAACCCTCAATTGAGCGTAGTATCGAGTATCAACCAACCTCGGACTGCACCAAAGTCAGTTATCTCACTACCCTAAAGAGGCCAAGATAGTTCAATTAAGGTTCCTAAGGTCTGTTGATGCTTCACGACACCACGCGGAGGCCCCGTACTCTCCTTGACTGAACTCAAGGGTTACCGGTACACACCAAAGTGCCACATCAACGTAGCAGACTGTTTCAACCATGTCGGTATACCCCGCACAGTTCCCTCACAGTCTTGTTGCTACTTTCTAAGAAAGGTATTCCCCAGATCCGGGTTAGGATCTATAGAACTCCCAAGCAACCCACAATTTAAAGCACACAAGGAAAACAATTGAAAACATAGTTATAAGCTAGCCCTAAGGTACACCTCACTTTAAGTTTTTCCCCAGCAGAGTCGCCAGTTCTGTGATCGGTGGATCTGGAACTGACTGTTTAACGCTGGTTCGCGAAATGTCGCGGAAGCAAGAGTCGCCACCGTCTTTTATTTTCTCCAAATGGAAAGGACAAAAGCACAGAAAAATTCCTTTAAAGAGATCGCTCTCGGTTCGGGAGGTAGGTTATAGAAAGGGAAGGTGTTAGCACCCTTTCTATCCATGGTTATCCATGGGCTCTTAGATACTTGCTCAATGTGTTTTCAAAATTGTTTGTTTTCTTTTCAATGTGGGTTTAAAAGTTTCTTTGAAAAATTTCAGATCGACTCGTACGTCAGAGTGTTTGAAAAGTTTGTTTTGAAAGATTTTGAAAATGTGTTGGTGAAAAGTCTTTTTGAGTTGTTTGAAATTAGAGCAAGTATCCTTGAGAACCTACCTACCCTAAGGAATTCGTCTGTGTAAAAGTCCTTAAAAGTAGTGCCATCCCACCATTGAGAGGTAGGTAGCACCACCGTTGGAGGTGTTCGGGTCAATTCGAGTTTTAGGGACGTGGTGATCACCGGAGCAACGGGAAGACACCTTAGAAGCTACCCTCATGCCAGGTTCCCGAATCATGAGGACTTACTAAGACGTCCTCTACTCGACGACCACCTTTCGAAAGGCAACAGTGAGGCGTACCCTAAGGGTGGTGTGTGCGAATTGTGTGTCATGTTTCAGTTATTTGTCTTGTCATGTTTGTTGTGATCTACGCTTGATTTTAGTTAGGGCCATTCATTCTTGCATGCATATTTAACAGTTATAAAGTTTGCGAAAAATAAATCTAAGGCTATTACAAATGGCGCGGGTCCACATCGCCAAAATTAAACCGGACCCGATTTGACTGAACAATAAATAAAGCGATAAATAACAGTGCGAGAAATTTAAATTACAATGCTTTGGGACAATTACATAATTATAATAAGTGATATAAAATAAATGCGCAAAATTAATAATGAAAAGCGACGGGCGTTGGACCCTTTTGCAAAAATAATTAAATTAATGAATTAAAATAAAAAATTAAATGTTTTGGTATTTTTGTGTTTTTTGGATTTAATGAAAAATAGGAGTCAATTGAAATTAAATTAAACGGCAAACCCTAATTCTAATATTTTTATTTATTATGAAAGAATTAAAATATAATCTATATTAAACCCTAATTTATTTATGTACAATTTTTAATTTATGAAAATAATTAACTAATATTATTATTCTGAAAAAAAGAAAAATTAAAAAAAAGAAAATAAAAGATATTAAACCTAAACTCTATTTTTTTGGATTTTTATTAAAAAAAGATTAAAATTATAACCTAATTAAACTAAATATTTACATATAATTATTTAGAAAATAATAGAACAAAAATTGTATTTTTTTGGCATTTTTTGATTTTATGATGTTTTTGTATTTTGATTAAAAATTAAGTAAACAATAATTAAAATAAACATATTAATTGAAATAATAATTAAAAGAAGATAAGAAAAATAATCAAAATTGGCAAACCAGGGTGGGGTGTAGCCCCAAATTAGGAGGTAAGGCCTGGTAATCTGGCCCAATAAGCATTCAGAATTTGTTGACTTTTCTGAATCCTATGTGACGTGCTTGACCAGGCGTAGCGTGTCCCTTGAATCCACGCCTTTGGTTTGATCATTTAGGACGCGTGGACAATGGATGAGGAGGACGTATGGTGGATCTTCATGTTAGGCCTGCATGCAATTACCAAAGGAAAAATAATATGAAATTGTTGAAGACCTGGGACTCGAACCCAGGTCTTGTGGATTATCCATGCCTTCGCCTGCCATCTGTGCCACTTGCGTTTCATTTAACATATAATAACATGTAAGCATAATAAGTAAAACGTGACGTTAGTGAATCAAAAACGCGCGAGATTCAAATGGACGAACCACGCTTCGCCACGATGTCTTCGTCCTCACGTCCCCTGTAATACAAAATAATATGGCAACGGTTTCTGGGCGTGGTTTTAGGCAGGCAACGGAAAAATAGCGACTAGCGCTATGATGTATATAAATTGGGCGCGAGGGTCAAGACTTCTTCGTCTTGATGTGCTGAATCCAGCCATGGTCATCTTGAGCCCTAATTTCACTTGGTTGTGAAAGCCCCAATCTGGAAAACCTGTAACCCTAAAAATCGCATATGGTGGAATCGTGTATGTACCATAAAAACTCAATTGAATATGATGGTTAGTTCACAAACTTCATCAGGAACATGAATATATAAACAAAAATGCAAAAAGATGCTTAAATTATGCTATGCAATTTCAAGATTTTCTTGGTACAGTTTGAGTTCTAACTACCACTTCTTGAGGTTTTAGTCGTGGTTATTGATTGGAATGTGTCCAGTAAGCCTTCAGGAAACTATTGGAATCAGATTTGCGCTTTGAAACGCCTCCTAGAGCTGATTTCAGTTTTCACTTTTTGGAGAAATTTTGCAAATTTGTATGTTGGTTTTCTACGCAGCTTGCAGTCTCTAGGCATTAGGTTTACATTCCTGTATATGTAAGGAAGTAATTAGGTTAAGAAAGTTGTACAAAATCTCTTGCCATGATGATTTCAATCTTTGATTTTGGAAGATCTTTTTTGAATCTTTTCCATGTGCATTTTGGTTCAAATCTGATCAATTCTCATCAAAACTTGCTTAATTAAGAAGTGCATGAAATATTGACCTTGGAATGTGCATAAAAAGATTTTTTTAGGTTAGGTTTATATTTTTCATGTATTAAAATGATTTAAATGAATATAAATTAATATAAATTCAAATAAATAATTAAAAAATATGAAAATACTTCCCTTTGGGCCTAGTGGTCGTGCATAGGCTTGGCATGAAGAAACTTGGAAGAAAAATGGGCCCATTTGCATTTTTAGGCCTTTTGCATCAATGTTGACTTTCAAAAATTTCCAAAAATTTCCCAACTTCCACAAGGCATAACTTGGTCAATTTTTAAGCTTTTCACATGTTCTTGGACATTTTGGAAAGGTCTTTGAGTCCTTTAACCAATGCCTTTGGTCCCATGTCATTTTGATTTATCAATCTCAAGTTATGGCCTTTGACTTAAAGTCCCTTTTTGTTGACTTTTGAAAATGACCTATAATGTTGAAATTGATAACTTTTTGTGAGAGCATTTCTTGGGCTTGGAACATGAAGATGAATTGTAGGAGATGTCTTTCTCTTCAAAATGAGCTTTGGATGGAAATTTTCTGATAATCCATGTGAAAGTTATGCCCTGGTCAATTTCAGTTGACTTTTTCAACTGTCCAAATATAGCAACTTTTGCATCTTTGATGATTTCTGAGCCAAATTTTGAGAATCATGATCAAGCATTGATCAAATGATGTTTGTGGCTTCAAAATGATATGTTGACCAAAAATTTGAACTTTTGACTGTCAAATGACCATTTTGCCCCTACAGTTGACTGTAGTGCAATTTAGGGTTTTGACTGTGCAATTTTGAGCTGAATGTCTTGAAACTTGACATGAGGATGCTTGACCATCTTTGTAGGCATATGAGACTTGATTGGGCCTTTGAAAACTTCCTTTCCTTGATCAGAACCCAAACCCTAGTTTTGACTGTATAGGAGACAGTTGAGCTGTGCCACCCTTGGGGAACTTTGTGACTTTGACTTGACAAATCTTGGAGAATATGGGAGGGAAAATTTTGGGGTACAACACCCAACAAAGTGGACAGTAAGACCTTGGGACACAAGAATTCCATCCCCCTTGAGCCTTACCTCAATTGGGTACGAACCCACGCCCAAAGTCTTATGATGCCTTACCCCTACATTCTGCCTGTGATCAAAGAGCCTGTTTTGGAAGGAGAGGTTCCATACACCCTCTTACATCCTGACATGCCAACATCACTTGAAGATTTGCAAAGGAGTTGGATACAGCTCAAGGGAGAACGTGATACATTTGAAGCCCAATTCTACGACAGTGAGAAGAAGGTTTTGTAACTTACTCGCCAACTTCACGAAGATCAGACTCTCAACACCTACATTGCACCGAAAAGAATGCGCAACGTCTTTTTACATTAGAATTTTGTATTATTATTTTTCCCATGGGGCATTTGATGTACCAACATATCCTTCTTATTAATATGACATGTGTTCTTTTTATTTGCAACAAATTTGAATTCCTGAATCCTTGAATTCATTACATGAATAACATATCATTCATCATATGCATAAGCAGGTCTTCACACCAGGTTTCCTTATCTCTCTGCTGTTTATTTCAGCAAGATGGATATAGAGCAGACGGTTAAAGACTTACAAGCGCAAAATTCACAGTTCCAGCAACTACTCATGACATTGGCTAAGGGTCAGGAGGATCTCAAAACCTTGCTGGAAAAGGAAAAGGAGAAAAAGAAAAAGAAAAGAGTTGGTGTGGCTACTTTGGGTCGAAGATTTGAAGGTCAAGCTATAAGGGTCCTGGATTTCCCCTTAACATCTGATGAAGGGGTTGGAAAAGGTAAAGGAGCTGCAGTACCGATTGAGTCTGAGGAAGAAGAAGAAGAAGAGGAAGAGGATGAAGATTATTCTGAGCAGCAGTACCCACCTGCAGATGACAAGTATAAGAATCTGGAAGAGCGTTTGGCAGCTATGGAGGTACAAAGGGTGCCTGGGCTAGACTTTGAAGATCTAGGGCTGGTTTCTGGGATTGTCATTCCCCCTAAGTTCAAGGTGCCTATATTTGCTAAGTACGATGGTCTGTCTTGTCCAAAGATGCATTTGCGGTCTTACGTCAGAAAAATCCAACCGCATTCTTTTGATAAGGATCTGTGGGTCCATTTCTTCCAAGACAGTCTTTCAGGGACGCAGTTGGATTGGTTTTACCAGCTAGAGAGATCTGATGTGCACAACTGGGAGGATTTGGCTGCTGCCTTCTAAATGCAATATCAATATAATGCAGATTTAGCACCAACCTGTACTCAATTACAGAGTGTGGGCATGGTATCAAATGAAGGTCTCAAAGAGTATGCCCAGAAATGGTGAGACTTGGCTGGAAGGGTGCAGCCACCATTGTCTGAGAGGGAGCTTGTTGATATGTTCTTGGGTACACTGTCAGGTCCATTTTTTAATCACCTGATTGGAAGTTCGTATGCGGGGTTCACCGAGTTAATTCTGACTGGTGAAAGGGTTGAAGAAGGAATCAAGAGCGATAAAATTCAAAAGGATGCATCTGCTTCCGCTGCCATCAAAAATACCTTTCCAGCAAAGAAAGAGGTATCAGCTGTCCATTCTCAAAGAAGTCAAGGAAGAGTTGAGCGCCGGCCAGCGGTGGGGGCTGTAATGATTCAGAAGTCTGCAGCTGATCAGCCCAGAAATGTTCAACCTAGAACCAACCAAGCAAGGGTGGAAAGGCATGCACGGTAATTCACTCGGATCAATATGACACCTGCCCAGGTTCTCCCTCATCTGTTGAAGCTAAACCTTGCAAGTTTGAAAGAGGCGCCAAAGAATCTGAATACATCCTCACCTTACTACCATGCTAATGCCAAGTGTGCTTATCATTCTGACAGCCTGGGGCATGACACCAACAATTGTTGGGCCCTCAAAAATAAGATTCAGGATTTAATAGATGCTAAAAAGGTGGAATTCGACGCCCCTGAAAAGCCTAACGTGATCTCTGCTCCAATGCCAAAACATGGTCACAATGTCCATGTTGTTGAAGAAGATCTTTATGTTGCTACTGTTGATGATTTGATGACTCTGCTACCGATAATCAAGTTGAATTTGCTGAAGGCTGGGATTTTCCCAGGCTGTGAAAAAGATTGCTACCTTTGTTCATCCTTACCGACCGATTGTCTGTTGTTGAAGTTAGGCATCCAACGCCTAATGGATAATTAAGAGATCCTTTTTGAGAAGACTCCTGTTACTCCGACTCCTGTCAATGATGTTTCGATAATTACTATATCCACCAATCTTTCTAAGGTCTCCAAAAGACCTGTTAAGATTACATCCGATCCAAAGATTGTACCTCTGAAGATAACTATGTCGGGGCCTATCCCATACAAGTCCAACAAGTCAATACCGTGGAACTATGGGGGAGAGATCTTCTACCACGGTGTTAAGCAAATTGAATCAGTTGAAGAGAGTTCTGATGAAGAGACTTCCGACATTGGAAACATTGCCGGAACGAGTAAAATCACCCACAGTGGAAGAATTTTCTCTCTGGAGATTGTGCCACCAAAGGAAATCTCCGGACCCTCAGCCGCTCCTAAGGTTACTCCTGCACCAATCAACATATCTGCGAGAACTCCAGTTATTGAAGAAGTGGTGACTCCTGAAGTTGTCCCCTCTACTGTTGCTGATGATAGAGGAAAAGGGATCCAAGAAGATCCTGTCATGACGAAGGCTCAGCCGTTGGTCATCCCTGAAACCACTCAGAAAGAAATGGAAGAGATTTTGAAAATAATCAAGAAGAGTGATTATAATGTTGTAGAGCAACTGGGGAAACCCCCCCTCAAAAATCTCTATGCTGGCCCTTTTGCTCTGTTCAGAAGCTCATGCCAAAGCTTTGATCAAATTCTTGAAGACAGCCCATGTGCCCCAGGAAACCTCCGCGGATCAGTTTCAAGAATGTGTAGCTAGCCTAACAGCAGACAACGGTTTAGGGTTCTCCGATGCTGATCTAACAATCAAAGGGAGAAAGCATAATGACGCCCTGCATGTCTCGGTGGAATACATAGGGACTACTCTGGCACATGTTCTGGTGGACACCGGTTCATCGTTGAATGTCCTACCAAAGAAGGCATTGGATAGGATAGATTATGAAGATCTAACTTTGAAGCCCAGCAACATCATTGTCAGAGCCTTCGATGGTTCTAAGCGGATGGTCCACGTGGAGGTGGACATCCCGATTAAAGTGGGTATCGAAACTTTCAATTCCACGTTCTATGTCATGGACATTCATCCCTCCTACTCGTGCTTGTTGGGAAGACCATGGACTCATCATGCAGGAGCCGTTACTTCGACTCTGCACCAAAAGCTCAAGTACCCTGTTCAGGGGAAAATTGTGATTGTTCTCGGTGAGGAGGAATACACCATAAGCCATCTTAATTCTTTCCGCTATGTGGAATTGGATGGTGAATTCATCGAAACCCCCTTTCAGCATTTTGAAGAGGTGGCTCAGGAGATTGCGGCAGTGCCTTCTGTACCCATCATTACCAAACCTGTGCCCCGGATGTCATCCCTTAAAGATGTGAAGGTTGTGATTGAGGAAGGAGGAAGCACAGTATGGGGTCAATTGCCAGATTTTCCTTACAAGACAGATAAATCCGGCTTGGGTTTCACTGCTGCTAGTCAGAAGGCTGTGCGTCGCTCCTGGGTTGGAGGACCACCATTGAAGATCACTCATCATGGAGTCAGTGCTTTGGAGGATGGTGAAGAGGAGAGCGATCTTGAAGACTGGATTTTCCCTACCGTTGAAGGAGGCTTGTGCAATTGGGAGGCAAAGGACTTTATTCCCATCACTTTCATCAATCAGTAATTTATCTTTCGAACATTTTTGTTGGTTTGTAATAATTCCTAAACAATTCGTACACTTTTAACCTTGTGCCTTACCCGAGGTACATAGGTCTATTTGTAAGGGTTTGATTTTTCATCTTCATATGCCATTTTAATGAATCATGGACGTTTTCATATATAAACTTTTGTGTTCATTTTCTCTCTTTTTACATTTTATTTGTTTAAAGGTGGTTATCCCTTACACACATCCACACTCACCAATGCAGGTACCCATCCATTCCGGATTCCATGGATAACAATTCTACTATGGCCTTTAGTGACTCTGAAGATCTGGTCTACCATGCCGAGTACGAAGGTGATGAAGACTGTGAAGTGCCTGGAGAATTGGCTAGACTGATGCAACAGGAAGAAATGGCTATTCTACCTCACGAGGAGTTGTTAGAGACTATCAACTTGGGTACAGAGGAAGACCAGAAAGAAATTAAAGTGGGTGCCAACCTAGAGCCAAGTGTCAAGGAGCGCTTAGTTCAGCTGTTGAATGAATATGTTGAGATCTTCGCCTGGTCATATGAAGACATGCCAGGACTGAATACAGATATTGTGGTTCACCGTCTCCCTACAAGAGAAGATTGTCCACCAATTAAACAGAAAGTCCGCCGAATGAGGCCCGATATGTATGAAAAGATCAAAGATGAAGTGATGAAGCAATTCAATGCTGGCTTTCTTGCTGTTACTTCCTATCCACAATGGGTTGCTAACATTGTGCCTGTGCCTAAGAAGGACGGCAAAGTCAGGATGTGCATGGATTACAGAGACTTAAACGGGGCTAGCCCTAAAGATGACTTTCCACTACCACACATTGACATTTTGGTTGACAATACAACTCAACACAAGGTATTTTCTTTCATGGATGGATTTTCAGGGTACAACCAGATTAAAATGGCCCCTGAAGACATGGAGAAAACTACTTTTGTTACACAGTGGGGTACGTTCTGCTATAAAGTGATGCCATTCGGAATGAAGAATGCCGGGGCAACCTATCAACGCGCCATGGTGGCTTTGTTTCATGATATGATACATCATGAGATATAGGTTTACGTAGACAACATGATAGTCCATTCACAGACAGAAGAAGAACACGTCGACCATCTGCAAAAGCTGTTTGTCAGGTTGAAAGAGTACAAGCTCAGATTGAACCCTAACAAGTGCACTTTCGGAGTCAGGTCCAGTAAACTCTTGGGTTTCATTGTCAATAACAAAGGCATCGAGGTTGATCCTGCTAAAGTCAAATCTATACAAGAAATGCCTGCCCCTCGCACTAAGAAGGAGGTCAGAGGTTTCTTGGGACGCCTAAACTACATTGCAAGGTTCATTTCTCACCTAACATTTACCTGTGAGCCAATATTCAAGCTGTTGAAGAAAGATCAGGTGGTTAAATGGAATGATGACTGTCAAGTTGCTTTCGATAGAATCAAGGAGTACTTGTTGGAACCTCATATCTTGATGCCACCCATCGAAGGAAGGCCGTTAATTATGTATCTGACTGTCCTGGAGAATTCAATGGGGTGCGTATTGGGCCAACATGACGAATCTGGCAGAAAAGAGCATGCCATTTATTACCTTAGCAAAAAGTTTACCGACTGTGAGACTCGCTACTCACTGCTCGAGAAAACTTGTTGCGCTTTGGTATGGGTTGCTCGCCGGCTAAGGCAGTATATGTTAACACATACCACTTTGCTGATCTCTAAGATGGATCTGATTAAGTACATCTTCGAGAAGCCTGCTTTATCTGGAAGAATCGCTAGATGGCAGATGATCCTCACCGAATATGATATACAGTACACGACCCAAAAATCTATAAAGGGGAGTGTGCTAGCCGATCATCTGGCCCATCAAGCTGTCGAAGATTACTAATCTATGAGGTTTGACTTCCCCGACGAGGATATCATGACTTTGAGCAACATTGAAGAAAATAGACCGTATGACAGACCTGAACAAGGATCCCGATGGACCCTGTACTTTGATGGTACCTCCAACGCACTTGGAAACGGTATTGGTGTTGTACTTATCTCTCCAGAAGGTTGCCATACACCTTTCACCGCCAGACTCTGTTTCAGCTGCACCAACAACATGGCCGAGTGTGAAGCTTGTATCTTTGGTCTCAAGGCTGCCATAGACTTGGGAATCAAATCTTTGATTGTATTTGGGGACTCTGCTTTGGTCATCAGTCAGATCAAAGGAGAGTGGGATACTAAGCATCCAAACCTCATCCCTTATAAAGAACATGTCCTGACATTGTTACCTCGTTTCGAGTAGATTACCTTCGAGCACTTCCCGCGAGAAGAGAATCAGCTGGCGGATGCTCTAGCTAAAATGTCTTCCATGTTTAAACTTAACTGGGATAATGAGGCTCCCCAAATCACCATCGAGTGAATGGACGAACCTGCTCATTATCACGAGATTAATACCAAAGAAGTAGTGGACCGACCATGGTTTCATGACGTCAAAAGGTATCTCGAAACACAAGAATACCCCGAAGGAGCTTCAGTCAACGACAAAAAGTTCTTGAGGAGATTCTCTGCCAAGTTCTTCCTGAGCAATGGTATCCTATATAAGCGCAATCATGATTGCATTATACTCCGTTGTGTGGACAAGGTTGAAGCTGAGCAGATTATGGCTGAGCTGCACAATGGTACCTTTGGCACCCACTCAAGCGGTCATACGATGGCTAAGAAGATTCTACGGGCAGGCTATTACTGGTCTACCATGGAAGCTGACTGCCATCAACATTCCCGTACATGCCATAAATGTCAAATCTATGCGGATAAGGTACACATACCTCCAGGTCCTCTCAATGTCTTAACAGCTCCTTGGCCATTCGCGATGTGGGGAATCGACATGATTGGAGAGATCAAACCTACAACATCCAATGGACATCGTTTCATCTTGGTGGCCATTGATTACTTTACCAAGTGGGTCGAAGCAGCTTCTTTCGCCTCTGTAACAAAGAATGTGGTTGCCCGCTTCATCAAGCAGAACCTTATTTTCCGGTATGGTATCCCCAACAGGATCATTACTGACAATGGTACAAACCTGAATAACATTATGATCACCGCTCTGTACGAGCAGTTCCAGATTCAACATCACAATTCATCTCCCTATCGGCCTAAGATGAACGGTGTTGTCGAAGCTGCGAACAAAAATATCAAGAAGATCATTCAAAAGATGACAGTCACCTACAAGGACTGGCATGAGATGTTACCGTTTGCTCTGCATGGGTACCGTACCACGGCAGACACTTCAACTGGGGCAACACCATTTTCTTTGGTATACGGCATGGAAGCTATTTTACCTATTGAGGTTCAGATTCCCTCCTTGAGAATCATGAAAGAAGCTGGTTTTAGTGAAGACGATTAGATTCAGACCCGACTTGATCAACTTAACTTGATTGACAAAAAATGACTTACTACTGTTTTCCATGGTCAGGCGTATCAGAAACGAATGATCAAGGCATTCAACAAGAAAGTCAGGCGCCAGATATATCAAGTCGGGGATCTTGTAATCAAGCGGATCATCTTGCCGCAAAGTGATCCCAGGGGCAAATGGACTCCTACCTACGAAGGACCATTTGTGATCAAAAACATCTTTTATGGTGGGGCAATGATCCTGACCACCATGGACGGTGACAACCTGCCGCACCCTGCGAACGCCGACATAGTCAAAAGATACTACGCATAAATGACCCGACAAGTTGAAAACCCGAAAGGGCGGCTTGGGCAAAAATGGGAATCCTGGTGAATCGAAAACCCGAAAGGGCGGTTCAGGCAAAAATTAGGGATAAAATTAAAAAAAAATATGTACACCCAGCAAGTTGAAAACCCGAAAGGGCGACTTGGGTAAAAAAGGGTTTCCCAGTGGACTGAAAACCCGAAAGGGAGGTCCAAGCAAAAGTTAGGGAATTAAAGCGTATGACTATGTCTCGTTGGATCACTTTAAGGGAAATCTCTTCACCAGAAAAGCTCCTGGCTTCTGATCAATCCAGTCATCTTCGGACAAAGCAGCAAATGGACAAGATATCCAGAGTTACGAAGGCTATAGTAGAATGGGAACCCCATAGAATTTTTACACATAGCCATCTTTCTTTGTATAAATTTTTTTCAATTTTTATGACAACGTTATCTTACTAGGATGTTTGTCTCCTTTATACAAAATACTTACACAAAGTTCATACAAATATACTTCAAAGTGCAGAAAATTATTTGCCTTTTCCTTTCTTTACACTTATGTTTTATTTGAAAACGTCCAATGGTTTATCAAATGAGCATATGCATTTGAATATAATCATTGTTTACAAATAAACGAAATGTGAAAGAATAATTACTGACAGGTTGAAAGGATAGGAAAATGTCCTTAGGCTATTCCAAGAAAGACCCCCTGCAGTACATCATCTGGATCCCCAGTGGAGCTAAACCTTGAAAAACATGTCCCCAGCGGAATTAAAATTCAAAATCCTTGCCAGAGTCGAAACTTCAAACTCCCAATCCCCAGCGGAGCCATATTTCAAACCTCTAATTCCCATCAGAGATAAAATCCCCAGCGGAGCAAAAACTTTGGGTCATGGATCCCCAACGAAGATGGAACCTTCTTCCCCAGCGAAGTCAATTTTCCAACTACCAATTCACAGCGGAAACCATCCAGTTTCCCCAAATTCCCTAGCAAGTTATCTTAAAAGCCTGGAAATCAACCAGATAACAGTTAACTTTTATCCTTAACAGAATGAAGATTCTCATTCTTGAAACCCCAGAAGAGTGACACCCACCCAAACTCCTGATATCTCCAACAGAATGAAGATTCTCATTCTTAAAGTGACACCAACTCAAACTCCTGAACCTTTTTCCAAACAGGAATAAGCTTTTTCCCCCAGAGTCCTGATCTCCCCATAAGAGTAGCTACTCTCCAGCAGTATAACTATTCCCCACAGAGTTCTGAATCCCCAACAAAATGAAGATTCTCATTCTTAACCCTCCAGTTTGAAGCCCCCAGGGATTTATTTTCCCCTGGCAGATGGAAGATCTTCAATCTGGATTCCCCGGTGAAGTTACCTGAGTATCCATGACTCCCCAGCACGAGTTTGTCATAATTTTTAATCCCCTACAAATTGAAGATTCTCATTCTCACTTCTCCAGTAAAGCCTCCAAGGTTTCAATTCCCCAGAAGATTGAAGTTTCTCATTCTTATTCTCCGCAGAAGCCATCAGACTTTTCCTTATTCTCCAGCAGATCAAGGTTTTCTTTTGTCTGATCCCTAGTAGAGGTCTTCAGAGTTTCCCTATTCCCCAACCGAGTAAGGATTCCCATTGGTGTACTCCACAGCTATAATCATCAAAGTTCTTTGGATTCCCCAAGCAGGTTTCTCAAGCAGACTTATTGGATTCCCACATCCCCGTAGAGTTTGTCAAAGTTCTTGGTAACCCCCACAAGTTGCCAAGGATTTTCTATCCCCAACAGTGGTCCAAGGATTTCTCATATTCAGCAATCAAAGATTTTGAATCTCCAGCAGCGGTCATGGATTTATTCTCCCCGGCAGCAGTCAAGGATTTTATTATCTCCCGCTATCAAGGATTTATTTTCCTCAGCTAATCAGCTTACATGCGCATACATTACATTCATATATCATAAACATTGATAAAACACACTTTATTGCATCATACATGTCATGCAACATAACTTTGTGTTTCAGCTAACATTTTACCCTTTTCAGGATAAGATTAAAAGCTACCTTTAACAAATATTCAAAGATTTCAGATACAGTACAGATACACTCCAAGACATGGAAGTCATTCTGCTACTCATTCAGATCTCTTATTCAGATACAGTATGGATACACCCCAGACACGGAGGTCATTCTAGTACTCATTCAGAATTCAAAGTCAAGATACAGTACAAATACACACCAGACACGGATGCCATTCTGCCACTTATTCAGACTTCAACAATCAGATACAGACTAGATATGCTCCTGACTCGGAAGCCATTCTATTTCTCATTCAGATTCAACTATCAACTTCAAGCTCAGATACACTCCAAGACAGGGATGTCATCCTGCTGCCTTTTCAGATCCCAGTTACAGTACGGCTACACTCCAAGACATGGAAGTCATTATGCTACTCATACAGATCTCAACTACAGATACAGTCCAGATACGCACCAGACATGGTTGCCATTTTGTCACTCATTCAAACATTTCCCCAGCCCAGAGATGCTCCATACATGGATGTCATTCTGTCATTTATTCAGATTTCAGATTTAGATACAATACAGATACACTCCAGACACGGCAGTCATTCTGTTATTCCTTCAAAAATCAAATACAGTTATAGGTCGGATACGCTCCCGACATGGACGCCATTCCCTTGCTCATACAAATTCAATCTCCAGATACAACTCAGATACGTTCCAGACACGGACACCATTCTGATGTTCATTCTCCTGATTTTCAACAAACAGTCTTGGATGACATCTCTAAGCCCATCTCCATCAAGATTCTATCATCTCCAAATGGCATCTTTAAGCCCATTTCTTCAACTACATCTTGACGAGTGCAAATTTACGGGCACTCTAGTGTCCAATCCTCTTTTACCTTTGAGTCACGAAAGGCAAACTCGCCAATCTAACTCTTCAGGTTCAAGAAGATTGAACAGGGGCAGCTGTTGTACCCCAAAATTTTCCCTCTCATTTTATCAAGATTTCCCCTTATAAGACTTTTTGGACTTCAGACAGAATTAGGGTTTGCTCTGCTCAAGACATCTTCTTACACTGTTGACCTGAATTAGGGTTTAAGTTTGCACAGGGATTTTTGGACTTCCAATGCTCAATGTGACTTTCATACTTCATGTTGGACTTATAAGATTGCCCCTACCAAGTTTCAAGCTTTGAATCAAATTTTTGCCCAGTCAATTGGACAGTTGACCTAAAAATCAGCTGTATTGGGAAAAAGTCAATTGTGGCTAATTTACAGTCAAACCTCATGATTTTTGATCCACATCAACATTATAGGCTCATATGAACCACTTGATCAAGTTTGGACCACAACTCCTCAAGAAATTTGATCAAATCATCAAAAGGGCAAAATGGTCATTTTTTGGGTTTTGACTGTATAAGGGAAATTTCTGATTTTTCACCTAGCCAATGGCAAATTGGGTTCAAGAATGGATTCAAGGACTCAATGGAATCATCTTTACCTAATCACAAGGTTCAAAAGATCTCAAAAGCATTGGATTGACAGATGAATTTTCCAGTCAACTGATCAAAAATCAACTGTACACTGAAAAGTCAAACTTTGACTTTTTGGTCAAAATCAAGTGCCAAGGGTCATTTTTCATCAAGATGTGTCAAAACATGAAAATCGTTCATCAAGAAACCTAATTTTGCAAATTAGGGTTTTAAAATGAAAATTTTCATAACTTAGAAAATTTCTAAGTTATGAAATTTTCTCATTTTTTCCCAACTTTGCCCAACATTTTCACCATGATGCAATTGGATTCAAACAAAACTTCCAACATGAAAGTTGTAGTCCCCCACAAAATCTACAACTTTTATTCATAAAGTTTTCCCAAAGGATTCTTGGATCTCAAGTTATGATTTTTGGAATAAGGGTCCATGAAACTTTTAACTTAGTGAAATTTTGCCCTAGTTTAGGCAGGATTTTGACCTATCTTCATGGCAATTTTTCACATAGTTCCACTTGGAATCTCAAAATTCATTTCAAATATGGATTGTATAGCATGTTAAAAGATTTCCAAAATGTCCAAGAACTCTCCAAAATCATTTGTGGTTAGGGAGAATCGAAGGTTTGAATTTGGCAAAAAATCACTTTGGTCCATGGCATTTTTCACTATGCTACAAGTTGCAATTTCTGTCCAGCTTCATTTGTACTTGTTTACAGGTATCTAAACCCTTACAAACTCAAAAATTTAATTCAAACTCAATGGTTTAAGTCATTATTCTGATCAATGGAAGTTTACACAAGGGTTTAATCCATTTTTGGCAAAAAGGCAACAATGCTATTTTCATAAAGCACAACTTTATGTCAACTTGTTTCCCTTGAGCCTTGAACCCATCTCTTTGCAGCAAACAATATCCATAAACTTAAGCAAAGGTACAAGAATCTTGTGCATGCTTGGATCTAGCTTGTACAGGCCTGCCTTTTGTCATTTCACACTTTTCTTAAAAGCCAAGTCAACTTGCAAAAACAAAGAGAACTTTGGTATCTGATAAAACCAACTCTTGTAACCATTCAAAACAGGTTTTGCATATTGCCTTAAGTCAGAAGAACGAGCTAACCACTTCTCAAGCCTTCCAAAACACCAAAACACCAAAAACTTGTAAAACAGGGCAGCTTCTGCAGTTGCACCTCCATCTCACAAACCACTCGTGCGTTTTATCCCAAACCTTTTCCAACACACTCCATACAACCCATCTAAGCTCTCCCAACCATTGGCCAGTGACTGTAACTCCATTTACAAGCTTTACCTTTTTTAAATTCTGCTTGTGCAGGTTGACTTCTACATGCTCATTCAAACACACTCAAAGCAAACTAAGCATTGGGGAAGGTCAGAGGAAGTTCAGACAAGCTCACAAGCAACTCATTTCTCATTGAAAACCTCCATATTGCCATACTTGAGTTCAACTGAAGCAGGTATTTTCCAACTTTCTATCTCTCTATTTAGGAATCATTAGGATTAGGTTTGTGAATAAAAATGTAGTATTCATTGCCCTTAAGCTGTACATATGCATAGATTTCATTTAAGTTAACTGTGTTGAGAGAATTTGATTGATGAACTTTCTGAAAAAGTTAGGTTAGAAATTAGGGCCAGAGAAATTCTCTCTGGTCTTTGAGAGTTAGATTAAGTTCTTTATATGGTTGGAATCGTGTTGAAAAATGCTATAACTTTTGTGTTATGAGTTTTTGCTTTAGAGCACGTATGCAGGATTTCCCAATTTGAACATACAGGCGCGCGTTTTTGTCACAAGGTTGAAGATTAAGCTGGACTTGGGCTGGGCCTGGCTATTTCTCACTCTTTGCACCCTCCTTTGTGCTCTTTGCACCCCCCTGGCCCATTTTCATTATTTTTTTTATATTTTTGAATTTCATTTTTAGTTTCTGACTTTATTTTATTTTTCTTAAACATTAAAAATACCAAAAATATTTTCATAAATTTTTTTATTTTTTTTTATTTTTTTTATTTTTTTTTGGACATAGAAATAGTTATTAAATAATATATACATTTATTTTCTTAATAAAAAAACTTGTAAATACTATAAAAAAATATTTTATTTTATTTTTTAGTATTTATATATACTTAAATAATATTTTCTCACATTATTTTTATTTTTCAACATTTGTATATATTTTATTTATTTTATTATACATAAATAAATAATACATAATATATATATATATATATATATATATATATATATATATATATATATATATATATATATATATATATATATATATATATATATATATATATATATATATATATATATATATATATATATATATATATATATATATATATATATATATATATATATATATATATATATATATATATATATATATATATATATATATATATATATATATATATATATATATATATATATATATATATATATATATATATATATATATATATATATATATATATATATATATATATATATATATATATATATATATATATATATATATATATATTCTTAAAACAAATTAGGGTTTCCACCCTTAATAAAAATAATCTTTTATTTTATTATTTTTAATGCATTAAATAGTTTATTTTTACATATATAAAAATAATACAAAAAAAAACATTTTTTTACATATTTATAATATATTGCATATTTATTTAATTGTCCATTTAAATATTTGCTTATTTATTATTTGAACAAAGAATTCAATTTGGTTGTAATAATCTTAGGGTTTTAATTTCTTGCAAATAATCCCCTATTCAAAATTGTATCCCCCTCCCATATCAATGTTATAATAGCTTAGATTACTTTTACGCATTTATTGCTTTCAAATATGCCATGATAGAGATTAGGGTTTGTATGCAATATCTAAAATCAAAACAAATAGCTAGACCTATTACAAGATATAAAAGCATGTAAATTGACAACACAATGCACACATGCACCCCTAGGGTTTCATCCACTTGTTGCCTTTAAAATGGCCATGGTATGCATGTTGAATATTTTGGAAAAACAAAAACAAAACAAAAGATCATAGTCCCTCGATGACGCTATCTTGGTTGCCTATACAAGATGATCTAGTCCCTCAAACAAAACAAAAAATTGCTAAGATATTTAGCACTATTGCTATCATGGTCAATACGATGACCCGCGCCTGTCCCGTTTAACATCCAAACACAAGTTTGTTTACCAAATGCAATGGTAAAAAAACAATGTGAAAGGGTTAAAAATGTGTAGGAAAGATCTTTGAGTAGATAGGTTAGACAACTCTTAGTTACTTGATCAAAACTTGCAAAAATCCTTGCTAATTTCAAACACACATTACAACACAATTTCAAAACATTTCCCAAAAAAAACTTTCAAACAATGAAACATTTTTCAAAAGACAATACACCTTTGTATACATTCAAACAAGAATCATTACAAAGGTTGCCACAAAGATGGCCTCTTTTCAAAATACTTTTAAAACCATACACAAAGCACCATTTCAAACAATTGAAAAGCAAAAGCAAGTGTTCTAAAACAAGTAACTAAGAGCCCGTGGAAAACCATGGATGAAAAGGGTGCTAGCACCTTCCCTTTTCATAATCTACCCCCGAACCCAAGAAAACATCTCAAAGGTATTTCCTGTGCTTTTTGACCTTTCCTTTGGATAAATAAAAAGTCAGCGCGACTCTTGCTAAACCGAAACATTTGCGAACACAAACGCAAAACCTTAAGTCAGTTCTCCCACCGCATCAGAGATATCGAGCAAACCGTGAAAGATTTGCAAGCACAGAATTCCCAGTTCTAAAAGACCTTACTGACCCTGGCCAAGGGACAACAAGAGTTGATGACACTTCTAGTGGCCAGAAAGAAGACACAGAAGAAAGCCCTGATCAACATGGGGAAAATATTTAAAGACCCAGTCCGTCAGGTGCAGATAATTGAAGAGTCATCCGAGGAAGACGAGAACCAGGATGAAGAGGCAATGAGTACCCGCGCTGGGGGTGAAAACAATCTAGCTTCTGAGGATGAAGACTACTTTGATGAACAATATCCACCGACTGAGGATAAATACAAGCATTTAGAGGATAAACTGAAAGCTGTTGAAATTCAAGTCGTGCCTGGTTTGGATTTTGGTGATTTGGGCTTAGTACCTGGGGTCGTCATTCCCCATAAGTTCAAAATACCAGTCTTTGCTAAGTATGACAAAGTTTCATGCCTAAAACTTCATCTGAGGTCATACGTCCGCAATATACAACCACATACTACCGACAAGAAGCTATGGGTCCATTTCTTCCAAGAGAGTCTGGCTGGGGCTCAGCTAGAATGGTTTTACCAATTAGAGGGTTCCAGAATTCATACATGGGAAGATATGGCCACTTCTTTCTATCATCAATATCAGTAAATTGTTGATTTGGCACCAACTAGAGTTCAACTTCAAGGAATGAAAATGGGTACCAATGAACGGTTTAAAGAGTACACGCAAAAATGGAGGGATCTTGATGGTAGGGTCCAACCACCACTAACTGACAAAGAACTAGTTGATATGTTCATGGGAACACTAACGTGACCATATTTCAACTTGCTAATTGGGAGCTCATCATCCGGTTTCACTGAGTTAGTTCTGACTGGTGAAAGGGTCGAGAGTGGTATCAAGAGTGGAAAAATTCCTATGGCGTCTGCTTCTACATCAAGCACTGTAAAGAATCCCTTTACTAGAAAGAAAGAATCCAATGTTGTATATGGGTCAAGGGCCCATACCAAGAAAGATCATCGTTCATTTATTAATGCTGTTTTGATCTCCAATCCTCCATCTGCTCAAAGACAACCACGGCAAGCCAACCATCACAGGTCTGAGGTTCCAAGAAGACAGTTCACGAGGATTAACATGTCACTGTCCTAAGCCTTGCAACACCTGTTGAAGGCTAACTTGGTAACCTTGCGTGATCCACCATCAAATCCCAACATTTCATCTCTGAAATACAATCCTAACTCCAAATGCACCTATAACTCCAATAGCCCTGGGCATGATACTGATCAATGTTGGGCTCTAAAAAACAAGATTCAAGATCTTATTGATAATAAAAATATTGAGTTTGATACACCTACAACTCCGAATGTGATAACTGCACTAATGTCGAACCATGGAAAAGGTGTCAATGTAATTAATGACACTACTTTTGTTTCCTCCATTGAGGATTTGACTACTCCACTTACCATTGTTAAAGAGAACCTGTTGAGAGTTGGGGTGTTCCCTGACTGTTTGAAAGACTGTAATTGCTACACCGAACAAGTTAATAGATGCAAATGGCTGAAGGAAGGTGTTCAATTTCTGATAAATAGTCATGAGATCCTGTTTGAGAGAACTTCGTCCATCAAAAGTTTGATTAATAAAGCTAAAGAAATTTATATCATAACAATTTCCAATAAACCTCTTAGGATCTCCTCAAAGGGTCCTATTAGGATTTCAAATGAATAACAATTTCTCCTTTAATAATCATATCCCCTGGGCCGATTCCTTACTCCTCCAACAAAACAGTTTCGTGGAACTATGGTGCTAAAGTTTACTATCATGGAATAAATCAAGATTCATGGATCAATGAACACAATACCAACGATGTTACGAATATTGCAGATTCTAGTAAGGTAACAAGAATGGGGAGGATCTTCTCCCTTGATATATCACCTCCGACTACTACAACAACTCTCGTTCACATAACTAATAACAAGCCTAATTCCAACACTAGAAGCAAATGAAAAGTAAGTGAGCCTACTTGGATAGAGGCACTTGCTAAAGATGTTGATGCTGAAGAGCCCTCCACTCAAGAAATGGAGGAAATCCTGAAAATTATAAAGAAGAGTGATTTTAAAATAGTCGAACAGTTGGGGCGAACCCCATCTAAAATCTCCATGTTGTCATTACTACTCTGTTTTGATGCTCATGCCCAAGCTTTAATCAAGTTTTTGAAGAAAGATCATGTGCCCCAAGAGACTACAGCTTACCAGTTTGAGAATTGTATGGAGAATTTAACGGTTGACAACATATTAGGTTTCTCTGACATTGACTTGACTCCTGTTGGAAAGAATCATAACAAGATTTTGCATGTCTCTATTGAATGCAAGGGAACTACCTTGGCTCATGTCTTAGTTGATACTGGCTCATCTCTAAATGTGTTACCCAAAGGTGCTTTGGACCAGCTAGATTGCGAAGGCTTGGTGTTGAAACCAAGTGATATAGTTGTAAGGGCTTTCCATGGGTATAAAAGTATGGTGCATGGAGAGGTGGATCTCCCCATTATAGAAGGATTATAGATTTTCAACTCCACCTTTTATATAATGGACATACGTCCTTGTAATACGGTGGGAGAACTAACTTGGGTATTTTGCGTTTTATTGTAAATGTTGCGGATAGCAAGAGTCTCCACCGACTTTTCTTTTATCTAATAAAGGAATGGGGAAAATAACAGGAAAGACCTTTGAGATGTTTTCTTGAGTTCGGGGGGTAGGTTATGAAAAGGGAATGCGTTAGCACCCTTTTCATCCATAGTTATCTACGGGCTCTTAGTTGCTTGCTAGATCACTTGAAAATGCTTTGTTTGAAAGTGTGTTTTATGATGGGTGTAAGTTTGAAAATATTTTCAAAACGTCTTTGTTTCGGCAAACTTTGTAATGACTCTCATCTCTATAAGAATGTATACAAAGTGTTGGTTTTGAAAATAGTTCAAAAAGATGTTTGTTTTTGAAGATGTTTTGAAAGTGTAAGTGTGGAAATGGTTTTAGTTTGGGAGCAAGCAACTATGAGCTTCCTACCTACTCAAAAGGTCTATGTTTTTTTCCTCCTCCTTTATATGTTGCTATCTTACCATTGATTTGGTAAGAAGCCCTACCGTTGGATGTGAAGGGACAAGCGTGGGTCATTGTATACTCATGAATGGCAACATTGTGAGATATCTTAGTATTTATCTTAAGGGACTAAGATCATTTGTAAGGCAACATTTGTAGCGTCATCGAGGGACTATGATCTTGTATTTTAATTATTTTTGCTAAGATAGCTCACATGCACATCATGACTATTTTTCTCAAGTCAACAAGTGGAGTTATCCC
The DNA here is from genome assembly GCA_948472305.1 of Vicia faba. NCBI lineage: Eukaryota > Viridiplantae > Streptophyta > Magnoliopsida > Fabales > Fabaceae > Vicia > Vicia faba. The sequence goes on along the minus strand of OX451736.1, from coordinate 1,764,280,107 downwards.
TACAGGTGTAAGTGTGCAAGTGTTTATTTTTCATGCATTGTCTTGTTTTGGATTAGGATTTTCTAAGGTTGATTTTTTATCTTAGCATAAACACCATAATTACTAACATTTATGAAAGCGATAAAATTGCGGAAAATAAATGTTCTATGTTATTACATCATTTGGGGAATGGGGGATACAAATGTACAAATGGGGATTGCAAGGAATTAAACCTAATTATCTATTACAAAATAGTTTGAATATCCATGAAGCAAATATATGAAATATGTAAAAAAATAACACAAAAGAGAGAAAAAAAAAATCTTTCGACATCATGTGTCGAAGTATGCTTATATGCATCGAAACATATCCTTCTTTCGACCATGTAATTCCAAATCAAAGCATAATGTTATGTGTCGAATCACACACCCTTTTTCCCTTTTGTTTGGGCCTGTAAAGAAGTATGTGTTGAAGCCTAAGGCTTTGTGTCGAATCATACTGTAATTTTTCACTCCAACATTATTTTATGGTTTGTACAAGTTAGTTCTTAACATATAATTGACAAGAAAGGAAGACAAACATAGGGTTAGCTTCGAAGGAAATGCTTATTACATGTTATCTTCAAAGATGAACCATCAATGATGCTTGAAATGAAGGTTTTAAAGTCAAGAAGACTTACCTTGAAGTTGGAATTTGTGTTTCGAACTTGAGTTGTTGCCTTGAATGTTCTTGGGTTCGAAAGAAAAGAAACAGAGGTGTTTTGTTTTTTTTTGTTCTGGGTTTAAGAGTGTTTTAAGGCTTCAGCCTTCGTGTTCCCTCCTCTCTCTTTTTTTCTTCTCCTTTTTCCTTGCCCAAAAGCCCCCTATGTGTGTTGTGAAACAGCTTATTTATAGAAGAGTCTTGTTGGGGTTTTGGGGGGAAAGACAAATAAAATTTGAACTGTTTGGGTATGTTCTTCCATTTCTTTTTTATGCAGCTCTTATGTGTTAATTCTGTGCAAATATGGGGCTGAGATAATGCAGGCTTGGACTGGATTAGGAGCAACATAGCAGGACAATTTTGCAACAGTTTTGGAGTGTTGTGACAACTTGGTGCAATGTTGTTTTATAGCAGTACAACAGACTGTTTATTGACATGGTTTTAGGATGTTATATGGACAGTATACCAAGCTTGGGCTTGGCAGTATATAGGACTTTGTTCAGAAAGCATCTTGAATCTCTTAAAGATGTCGAATACTTCGTCCTTTCGTTTTGATCACGTAGATCCACAACCTTCGACCAAAATCATAAACGGACAAAACAATATTTGTTTCCACCAATTGTATGTTCTTTGAATGGACCACATTCATCTGAATGTACCACTTACTCCATCCTTTAATTTTGATCACATAGATCCACAACCTTCGACCAAACTCATCAACAGATGAAACAATAGTTGCTTCTACTAATTGTATATTCTTCGAATGGACCATATTCATCTGAATGTACCACTTACTTCGTCCTTTCTTTTTGATCACATAGATCCACAACCTTCGACCAAACTCATCACAGACGAAACAATATTTGTTTCCACCAATTGTATGTTCTTCGAATGGACCATATTCATCGGAATGTACCACTTTGAGTATGCAAGATGATCTCATTGTCATAGTCAAAACAAAAGAATTTCTGGATTGCTTTCCTACCAGTAACCATCAGTTGATTAAGTGGTCGAAAGTTCAAATGTCCAAACCTCAAATTGTAATTCATAGTGTAGAAAATATGTGTGTCGAAGGGTTTAGAGGTGGACCAAAGCAAGTTGCTCGAAGGAAGCCATTGCCCAGTCGGAGCTTGTGGATTGAAGCAAACATGAAGATAAACTTATAATCCATAGTGTCGAAACTATGTGTGTCGAAGGGTTTATAGGTGGATCAAAGCAGGTTTCTAGAAGGAAGCCATTTCCCAGTTGAAGCTTGTGGATCGAAGCAAGCATGAAAATATACTTGTAACCCATAGTGTCGAAACTATGTGTGTCAAAGGGTTTAGAGGTGGATCAAAGCAGGTTGCTCGAAGGAAGCCATTGCTCAGTCGAAGCTTGGGGATCGAAGCAAATTTGATCTTCTTCAACTTGTCAAAATCTTCCAATCACTCCTTTCGATCAGTCATGTGGTTCGAACAGCCTGAACCAGGTTTGGAATTCGACATGGTTATCTGTAATTGCACACCTTTTTTTATTATCTGCTTTGCCCTTTTGATAATTTCCTCTTCCTCCTTTCGAAGATTCAGAAGTTACATCTTCGACCTGATGCTTGAAATTCCAATATGATCCATGGAAACTATATGGGGCATTAGAAGTCCAATTGTAGTTGTGCAAACTTAGATTTTGAAAATATTTGTCAGAAATGTCTTGAGAAAAGATAGGGCAAATTTTGGGGTACAACAGCTGCCCCTGTTCAATCTTCTTAAGCTTGAAGAGTTAGATTGGCGAGTCCGCCATTCGTGATTTGAAGGTGGAAGATTATTAAACACTAGAGTACCCAAAAATTCGCACTTGATGATGTGGTGGTTAATTGTGTCGGGAATGGGCTTAAAGATGCCATTTGGGTAGGTGATAGAGAGTCTGTCTGAGATGGGCTTACAGATGCCATCTAGAGTGACTGTTGGTAGAAATTGGAAGAAGTATCAGAATAAATCTTTGGTAGATTTATACTGAAATAGTAGATGTCTTAAAGGAAGTGTTTGTCATGTAAATAGTCGCCCCGTCTTGTTTCTGGAATTGATCTACAATCAATTTATTGGTAAACCCAATATGTTTCGGGAGTTAATACCATTGGTGATAAAGATAATCGTCATGTCCTGTTTCTGGAATTGATATTTACCTAAACAAAAAATCAATAAAGATAGTTTCCCCATATTGTTTCGGGATTTAATCTTCAATCTGGTCATGTAGATAGTTGTCCTGTCTTGTTTCAGGTATTAATCTACAATCAGTTGTTCACAGATAGTTGTTCTGTCTTATTTCAGGTATTAATTTGTAACTTGTTTTTTTGTTGGTCGCAGAGATAGTTGCCATGGCTTGTTTCAGGAATTAATCTTTGACCTTAGAGAAAGAAAGATAGTTTCCCCGTCCTGTTTCGGGAGTTAATCTTCAATCTACTCATGTAGATAGTTGTCCTGTCTTATTTCAGGTATTAATCTCTAATCAATTGTTCACAGATAGTTGTACTGTCTTGTTTCAGGTATTAATCTGGAACTTTGGAGAAAGATAGTTTCCCCGTCCTGTTTCGGGAGTTAATCTTCAATCTGCTTTGTAGATAGTTGTCTTGTCTTATTTTAGGTATTAATCTACAATCAGTTGTTCATAGATAGTTGTCCTGTCTTGTTTCAGGTATTAATCTTGAACTTGTTTTTTGTTGGTCGTAGAGATAGTTGCCCTGACTTATTTCAAGAATTAATATCTGACCTTAGAGAAAGAAAGATAGTTTCCCCGTCCTGTTTCGGGAGTTAATCTTCAATCTGCTCATGTAGATAGTTGTCTTGTCTTGTTTCAGGTATTAATCTACAATCAGTTGTTCACAAATAGTTGTATTGTCTTGTTTCAAGTATTAATCTACGATCAGTTATTCACAGATAGTTGTCCTGTCTTGTTTCAGGTATTAATCTGGAACTTGTTAAAAATTGATGATGATATTTGTTTGTCGATCTTTCCTGAAAGGTAAAGATTTTAGCTTGTATGGAATGTCATGATGCATGATGTTCTCAAAATAAATGAGATTGTGTTATATGTATTTTGTATGCATATGCTATGATGTTTTTAAAATAATGTATGAATGTAATATATGAACTGATCAGTTATTCTTTCTAGCATCGTTGAATTGAGGAAAAATAAATCCCTGACTGCTGTTGGGGATGAAGAATGTGATTCTTCATTATTTGTTGAAGTTGAATTGCTGGGAGATGGATTTTCGTGGCTAGAGAAATAAAACTCTACTAGGGAAAGAAAACTCTGTAAACTGCTTGGGGATTTTTATGAAGCCCTGTTGGGGGAACCCGAGAAGTTTATGAACCATGTTGTGGAATTCTTCAAGATGCTGGGGAGATGATGGAGAGTTGTCGGAGATGGGCTTATAGATGCCATCCAAAGGGTGATTGTTGATAGAAAGTAGACTAAGTCTAAGCTTGACTGTAACTGGGAGAAGTATCAGAATAAATCTTTGGTCGATTTAATTCTGAATGACATGCTGGAATGGATCCGCGTTAAGCTGTCTTCGGAACCGTATTAGAAGGAATTCGTGTAAGAATTCTTCAGGATGAATCTGTGTGGGACTACATCTGGAAATGTATGAGAATAAATATGTGTAAGATTACTTTATGATGAGCCCGTGTGAAGCTGCATCTGGAAATTTTGAGAAGGAATCTGTGTAAGATTTCTTCGAGATGAATTCGTATGAAACTACATCTGGAAATTTTGAGAAGGAATCCATGTAAGATTGCTCCAGGATGAGCCCGTGTAAAGCTGCATTTAGAAGGAATCCGTGTAAGATTGCTTCAGGATGAGCCCGTGTGAAGCTGCATCTGGAAATTTTGAGAAGGAATCTGTGTAAGATTGCTTTAGGATGAGCCAGTGTAAAGCTGCATTTAGAAGGAATCCATGTAAGATTGCTTCAGGATGAGCCCGTGTGAAGCTGCATCTAGAAATTTTGAGAAGTAATACGTGTAAGATTGCTTCAGGATGAGCCCGTGTAAAGCTGCATTTGGAAGTTAGAAGGAATTCGTGTAAGATTGCTTCAGGATGAATTCGTGTGAAGCTGCATTTGGTCACGTAGGTAGTTGCTTTGTCTTGTTTCAGGAACTACTCTTGGACCTGTTGAAAATTATTGATGATAATTATTTGTTGATTGATCTTTCTTGAAAAGGTAAAGAGTTAGTTGTACGTAGTGTCATGATGTATGAAATACACTGTGTAATGGTCTTCTCAAAATAAATGAGATCGTGTTATATGCATTTCATATGCATGTGCTATGATGTATGAACGTGAAATGTTATTGAAGTGCATCTTTGTCTGGAAAAATAAATTCCCGACTACTGTTGGGGAGTTTTGGGAAGTTAAATCCTCGGCTGCTTGTTGGAGATGAAGAGTATGTGTATCATTGAAATTTGTTTAGAGTGTTTCCACTGGGGATTCCTGTTTTGTTGTTTTTAGAAGAAATATGCTGGGGAACATTGATTTTGCTTGAGGGAAACTCTGTGGAGAGTGTTGATTTCTACTTGGGGAAAAGTTCAGGAGTTTTAGTTGTCGTTGCTCTACTGGGGAGTTATCTCTTGATTGGAGAGAATGGAAGTTAACTACTTGTTGGGGATAAATAAGTTAACTGTTATCTGGTCAGATTCTAGGCTTTACAGCAACTCATTGGGGATAGTGGCAAACTCCACTGGGGAAGAGGAGTTTTATTAGTGATTTGAAGAAGTTAAACTATTATCTGGTTAGGGTCCAGGTTTCGTAGTAACTCAAACGATTATCTAGTCGGGTCCAGGTTTTAACAATTTCGATCTTGAGGTTAAGTAGCATCTGGTTGGGTCCAGGTTTAAGCAATTGAAGAAGTTAAACTACTATTTGGTCGGGTCCAGGCTTTAGTAACTTTTGGAGATATTAACAACTCTTTTAGGGATATCAATGACTCTACCGGGGATTAAAGTGCTTTGTATGTTGATTTGTCTTTGTCTTGGGGATTCATAGTTTGTTGGGGAAATAAACCCATTTGACAATCTGTTGGGGAGGTTTTTTCTTCTAGCAGAACTCCTCAAGGCTTCCTCTTAAGACCAATTCAGTTGGGGGGAGGTTTTTTGGAGATTGAAACTCTGGTTGGGGATTGCATGGATCCAACTTTGTGGGGATATCCATGAATTTGGCCTTGTGGGGTTTGTACCCTTATCCGTGAAGATTATTCTATGGGGATAACCTTATAGAGGTGGCTTTGGCGATTTTACCGGGGATCACCTTGTGAAAGGTACTTTGTGGGGATTTGTCATTGTCCACAGTAGTAAGTGTTGTAGTTACTACCAGAAAATTTTTGCTTGATTGTATGTGCCCCTTTGATGAAATTCATGTTCAATGCCCCAAGTGATTCGAATGGAGACCTGCCCCCGGCTATGCGAGATTTCTTGGAATCTTGACTTGACTGCCCCATATGGGTTGGACAATAATCATGTTAAGCCCCTTGATTATGGAAGATTTGTCAATGGAAGTGGTTATGTACATTGAGAATTTATGTTCATTAGATATTCGTCGTACGAATTTCTCTGTTGTCAAACAATTAGCCATATGCAAACAACGATATTCAAACAATGCAAAGTTTATGTTTGTCTTGAAGTTTTGAAAATTCATTTTTAGCAGATAAAAGAATTTTGTAAGAATATGAATTCAACTTGGGATTTACAATAAGCCTTACAGGAGTCAGGATACCTTTTAAAACAATATGTTTTCGAACTAACCCATGCTTCAATTAGTACTTTTAAAGGGTTGTAGTGTGGCCTGGTTCACGGTTTTAAGAAACAAAGTATAAGGCTCAAAGTTTATTTGTATCCGCCCGTTCTTCATGATGTTCTTCAGCCCTATACTCAGTTAATTGTGCATTTTGAATTCCAATTGAGTATGGAATGACGTTTTTGTGATGGTTCGGATACTGAAAGTTTATTCGTGAAGGCAGTCATTTTTTGCAACATTTTTCATGTTTGTCGAGGATTTGTAGCGCCCTATTTTTGATTTATTGTCCCTAATTTTTTCCCGATTATTCTTGTTTTGAGATTAGAGCCAGCGGGATGCCCTAGTTTTTCTTAAGTCTCCTTCGTAGGTTTTGACTCAATGGGATTTTCTTTTAAGAGGTAATAACTGCCTATTTTTTTGGGGAACCAACACCATATTTTGATTCAGAAGGCTATTTTCGTTGTGAAGTGACAACTTATGACTGAACGCGCCTTTGAATTAAACTGAGAAACTACCCTGCCCCAAGTTATGATTAAAGGTTTTAATTTGTGCGAAAAAGAAAACTCCTACTTCTTAGGCTCAAAGGGGTTGACTAGGGATTATCTTCCTTATAACTCCAATGTTTAGGAATTTGAAACAACACATGTACATCACTAGCAAGGTCTGTCCAAAAGCATGCTGTATGAGATTATGGTATTATTTTTGTCACCCTCCCTCTGCTCGTCGGCTAAGACAGTATATGCTGACCCATACTACCTTATTGATATCTAAAATGGATCCAATAAAATACATCTTCGAGAAACCTGCCCTCTCTGGGAGAATAGCGAGATGGCAGATGATCCTGACAGAATATGACATACAGTATACCACCTAGAAAGAAATAAAGGGCAGTGTACTAGCTGATCACCTGGCTCACCAAGTTGTGGAGGACTACGAGTCCATGAAGTTTGAATTCCCAGATGAAGACATCATGATGGTAAACAACTGTGAAGGATTCAGACCATATGACGGACCTGAACAAGGATCCCGATGGACCCTGGTTTTTCATGGGGCATCTAATGCACTCGACAATGGTATAAGTGATGTGCTCATATATCCTGAAGGATGTCATACTCCCTTTACTGCAAGACTCTACTTCTATTGTACAAACAACATGGCAGAATACGAAGCATGCGTTTTTAGTCTCAAAACTGCCATAGATTTAGGGATCAAATCCTTAAATGTATTCGGAAATTCAGCTTTGGTCATCAGCCAGATCAAAGGGGAATGGGACACCAGACACCCTAACCTTATCCCTTACAAATAACATGTGTTGACATTGATCCCACACTTTGAGAAGATTACCTTCGAGCATTTCCCGCGAGAAGAAAATCAGCTAGCAGGCGCACTAGCCACAATTTCATCCATGTTTAAACTTAAATGGGATAATGAGGCTCCCCAGATCACCATTGAACGGATGAATGAACCAGCTCACTGTCACGAGATTAATACTGAAGGAGTAGTGGACCAGCCTTGGTTTCACGAAGCCAAGAGGTATCTCGAGGCTCAAGAATATCTGTAAGGAGCTTCAATCAATGATAAGAAGTTCTTAAGGAGATTCTCTGCTAAGTTCTTCCTTAGTAGTGGAATTCTCTACAAACGCAACCATGACTCTGTTTTAATCCGTTGCATAGACAAGGTTGAGGCAGAAAGATCATGGTTGATATACATTGTTGTACCCCAAAATTTTCCCTCCCATATTTCTCAAAACATTTCAACAAAGATCCTCAAGTTGCTCAAGGAAGTCCAAGGGTTGACCAGACAGACTCTCTCCTAAGGCAGTCTAGCTCAAATTAGGGTTTCATGTTGCATCAAGATACTTGAGTCTAAGGGATCCCAAATGCTCACCATTGTCCTAATATGTTCTCAAGATCATCCATGTCAAGTTTCAAGCCCTACATAGAAAGTTTGCCCAGTCAATTGCTCAAAGGCCTAAAAATCGACTGTGTTAGGGCAAAAGTCAAACGTGGCCCACATACAGTCAAACTTCAAGATTTTTGGTCAACATCCTCATTTTGAAGTATATTTCATCATTTGATCAAGGGTTGATCATGATTCATCAAGGATTGCTCATAATTCATCAAGAACCAAAAGTTGCTAAATTAGGGTTTTGTAGCAAAAGTCAACTCAAATTTGACCAAGCATAACTTTCTCATACTTTATGATAAATGACCCATCCAAATCTCATTTTGAAGAGGATGAAATTCTCTACAATCCATATTCATCTCCCAAGTTCAAAATATTCACTCACAAGAAGTTATGAATTTGGACATTATAGGTCATTTTGAAAAGTCAACAAAAACACTTTTTTTGTCAAAGCTGTATACATGAACATGGAATACCAAATTGATATGAGACCAAAAGGGTTGATTAGAGGACATCTCAAGCTTTCTAAAAAGTCCAAGAACACCTTCAAAGAGTCAAAATTTAGGAAGTTATGCATTGGTGAAGTTGACCCTTTTTGCAAAATTGTCAAAAGTCAACTATGCCTAAAATTGCAATTTTTGCTAAATGGGCCTAACTTTTTGCACTTGTCTTGAGTTGGTAGCATGGTCCACGAGCCCTAGATCTTGCCACTTGTCTTTATCTTATTTTTATTATTTATTTTGATTTTTATTTGAATTAAATCAATTTTAATCATAACAAATCATGAAAAAAGTCTAAAACATTAAAACCTCAAGATATTGTGCATGTTTTAGGTCTTATATCCAATTGGCAAGTGATTGAATTCGTGCAAGGCCTTTGTGTGCACAAAAAGATTGAGCTTGACCTATTTTTAGAAAGATTTTCAAGTGAATCAAATCCAAATCAAAAGCAATAATGGAGAAAGATTGAGATCATGTTTTCAACCCTAATTCATTCCTCAGTATACAAGGAACATTTGCAGACAAAAATCACAGGCTTTGGAGGCGTGAGAAGGCAGAAACAAACTTGACAAAAACAAATAAAAATGGTAATTCATTTTGCTATTTCCAGACATTTTCAAGACCCTCTATCCATATCATTCGCTTCCTGGGATCACAAGCAACCCATACCAATCAAGAACAAGCACTTTCAGGCGCTAAAACCCAGTGTAAGTCAGCCACGACTTTGGTTTGTTCTTGAAATCAAATTGCATGATTCTGACACTTATAGCATGAAATAATTATAGATTCTTGCTCCTTGAAACATTTCCAAGCTATCTATACCATTTAATTATGTTTTTGTGGACTGTATCAGAGTTTACTATTGTTAGGGTTTTTTGCTTCGATTTAGGATCTTTGTGGACAAGTAAAATTAGCCCTCAAGAAGAGCACCATCGTGCTCAGCAGGCCAAGACGAATCAAACCACAACCTTAGAATTCATTGATCATGCTCATGGGAGGTTTTGAAATAAGCCAGGGTTATAGCTACAGACATATGTCCGTAGGTAAAAGTCGATGACTTTTACCAACGGAGCGAGGTTGGAGGTGACTGGTGTGGCACCATCTGATTCGCTTATTTGAATTCTTGCGCAATTTTATTTTTTCTCTCTCCACTAACTCCCATTATTGTATATTATCAATTATTATTATTTTATATACAAAGCAAGCTTGCAGTGTAGTTGGCATTGGAGCATTGGGAAAAGGTTTCAGGACCTGGGTTCGAATCCCAGGTCCCCCCAATTATTCCATATTGTTTTTTTCAGTGATCAGAGGCGTGCACAGGAGGGATGACCACCATGGTCCATCATTATCCAGCCAGCCAAGTGTCCAGATGGCCAAATCTAAAGGCCATCAGATGAAGGAGCACCAAAGGTCTTGGTCAAAGCAAAGCATGGGATCTTGGAAGTCAAACGTGGGTCATTTTCTTTTGGGCCCAGATTTACTTCTAACACCCTCCAAAATTGCTACTTCAGGCCCAGTTTCTATTTTCTTTTCTTTTTATATTTCTATTATTTAATTTATTTGTTTATTTTACTAACATAAAAATTATTTCTTTTTTATCAAGAAAATCATAAAAATAATATTTCCATCCAATTAGATTTAGGTTTATTTTTTATCAAAAAAAATTAATTAATTTAATTAGGTTATTTAATTTTAGGTAACTTAAATTAATTTTGTAAATAAACTAAAAACAATTAGAACAATTAGGTTTTTTTGTTTCTAACTTAATTATATTTTCTTTTGCTTAAAAATAACCAAAAATATAAAAATAGGTCATGTAAATTATTTTCTTTAATTAATTTAATTACTAATTTATTTTGTATTTAATTTAAAAACCTAATTCTTTTTTTTCTTAAAAAATAATTAAAAACAACAAAAACAAATTTGTTTCTTTCGATTAGGTTAGACGGGGTTAAAACCCTAATTTCCCTTTGTTCTTTATTCGTCACGCGCTTATTTATTTTTACCATATTAATGTAATTGCTCACAAGTTGTAATAGATTAATTAGGACCTTTTACTTTCATTTATTGTTTTTTTTTACGGGTTTGTTTTTGGCTATGTAAATACCCGAAGCCTTGTAATAGCATAGCTTATTTTCCGCACTTTAAATTCCGCAAAATATTAATTGTTAGATGTATGGATGATATGGATGCATGACAAGAATGTATGATTAAATTTAAAATAATTAGCAAACCCTAAATGTGCAAAGATAATAATTTGAAATTGAATCACTCGCACATGCGCACTCCTAGGGTATACTCTCACTTCGGTTGCCTTCGGTAAACGGTCATTAAGTATAGGGTATTTTAGTGGTCGCTCTCTTGTCCAAAAGATCAAATTTGCCTCGGAAAGGTTGCCTCGGAATTGTTTCCTCGAATATTGATCTTAAGACATTAGGTTTATCACTAAGATGTCCTAACATTGCCTTAGTGATTGTGCGTCCCTTTCGAATTGACCCTTAAAACTCCGACGACGATGTTACCTACTCACTAATAGTGGGATAGCACTGTCTAAAGGAAACGAACATAGAACAATTCTTTTTTCGAGTAGGTAGATTAGCTCTTAAGTACTTGCTCAAAACAAACAAACTTTTTCACACTTACACTCCTTTTCAAACAAAGTTTTCAAAACAACTTCGTAACACGCTTGAAGACAAAAGCAAGGGTTAAATCAAAGACAAAAAAAAACTTTTTCAAATCAAACACACACAAGCAATTTTGAAAATGATGAGCAAGTACCTAAGAGCCCGTGGAAAATCACGGATAGAAAGAGTGCTAATACCTTCCCTTTCTATAATCTACCCCCCGTACTCAAAATCTCGAAAAAGGAATTTTTCAGTGCTTTTTTCCTTTCCAGTTGGATAAAATAAAATTCGGTGACGACTCTTGCTTACCGCGAAATTTTGCAAAAACAAACGCAAAACACAAACCAGCGTTCCTAAAATAGTCCGGTTCTGGCCACCGTACCACATAACTGGCGACTCTGCTGGGGATATAATAAGTGGAGTATACCTTAGGATTAGTTCATCATATTGCTTCTATTGTTTGATTTGATTGCTTTATCTTTGTAGGCTTTGTATCGGAGTTACTATAGATCCTAACCCGGATCTGAGGAACACCTATTAGGTAAGTAGCAATAAACTGTGAGGGAGCTGTACGGCGTAGACTGATACGGTTGAAGCAGTAGCTACGTTGATGTGGCACATTAGTTGGTACTGGTATCCCTTATGGAGGAATAAGGAGAATACTGGGCTGCTCTATGGGTCGTTAAGCATCAACTGACCTTAGAACATATAATTGACTAACTTGGCCATAGGAAGTAGTGAGATAGCCGGCCTCGGCATAGAGTTTGGAACTGGTTGATACTCGATACTACACTCATTAAGACCATACTCTCGAGATAGTTCCGGCCACAAGAAAAGATTATGTGAGTTGAAACCATGACCGATGGAGGATGGTCAGTAATATTGAGAACCTCTAGAACCCGATTACTATTATTAGGACGGGTTGAAATAACTGAACTTCAAGAGGGTAGTACCTAGACTCCATGCAAGCCTAGAATTTAAGGGCTATTGTGTGACTTGTTTTCCTTTACCATGTCTGCTATCTGTTATACCCGTTGTATGCTCTATCATGACATCATGCATCATAACATAACATGCATATTTCATTAGACTAACTGTTGCACCCCAAAATTTGCCCTCCCATATTCTCCAAGAAATGGCCAAGTCAAGTTGCAAAATTCCCCAAGGGTTGTGCAGTCCAACTGTCTCCTATACAGTCAAAACTAGGGTTTGTGTTCTGATCAAGAAAAGGAAGTTTTCAAAGGCCCAATCAAGTCTCACATGCTTACAAATATGGTCAAGTATCCTCATATCAAGTTTCAAGGCATTCAGCTCAAAATTGCACAGTCAAAACCCTAAATTGCACTACAGTCAACTGTAGGGGCAAAATGGTCATTTGGCAGTCAAAAGTTCAAATTTTTGGTCAACATATCATTTTGAAGCCACAAACATCATTTGATCAATGCTTGATCATGATTCTCAAAATTTGGCTCAGAAATCATCAAAGATGCAAAAGTTACTATATTTGGACAGCTGAAAAAGTCAACTGAAATTGACTAGGGCATAACTTTCACATGGATTATCAGAAAAATTCCATCCAAAGCTCATTTTGAAGAGAAAGACATTTCCTACAACTCATCTTCATATTCCAAGTCCAAGAAAATCTCTCACAAAAAGTTATCAATTTCAACATTATAGGTCATTTTCAAAAGTCAACAAAAAGGGACTTTAAGTCAAAGGCCATAACTTGAGATTGGTAAATCAAAATGACATGGGACCAAAGACATTGGTTAGAGGACTCAAAGACCTTTCCAAAATGTCCAAGAACATGAGAAAAGCTTAAAAATTGAGCAAGTTATGCCTTGTGGGAGTTGGGAAATTTTTGGATATTTTGAAAAGTCAACATTGATCCAAATGACCTAAAAATGCTAATGGGCCCATTTTTCTTCCAAGATTCATCATTCTAAACATGTGCACGACCATTTGGCCCAAAGGGAAGTATTTTCTCATTTTTTATTTATTTATTTGAATTTATATTAATATTAATTCATTTAAATCATTTAAATATATGAAAAATATCTACTTTGACCTAATAAATCTTTTCATGCATGCTTTAGCCTCTATAATTCGTGCAGATCCCAACATGGAAATATTTGGTTCAATTTGAGCATGATTGAGCAAAATACACATGGAAAAGATATGGAAGATCCTTAAGGAAATCAAATATTCAAAACAATAAATTCCAAGAGATTTGATCCATGTTTTTTACCTAATTGCCTCACTACAAAGGCCTGAATACAAACCTAATCCTAGAACACCTTAAGCTGCGCCCAAAGACCCTTGCCAAACTTGAAAATTTCACTTAAGAACTCAATTCTGAAAACGTGGTTAGAGGTGGATTCAAGCCTTAATTTCCATTCCAATAGCTTCCTGAAACATCACTGAGCATTCCCCAATCAAGAACAACCATCAACAAGCGTGGAATCGGTATACAGAAGTCCATTTTTTTTCATAAAAAGGCACAATCGTATTTTCAATTCTAGGCATTATCATGACATTCTAATTATGGATTCTTGTTCTTTGTGATGTTTTAAAGCTAACCATCACATTTAATTTGATTATCGTGCTGTGTATGAGATTCTACCATGCGCGGTTTCTAGGGTTTACAGGTTTGTGAATTTAGGGCTTCTGAAACCAAGCAAAATCAGTCCACGAAATCATGACCATTCAAACCAGCTCGCTCCAACGAGCAAGAATCAGTCATCGCGATTAATTTATATGGCCTCAGGGCCTAGTCGTTATTTTCTCGTATGCTACTTTCTGCAACGGTGTAAAAACCGTTGCCTAATGCTTTTGTGTTTCAGGAAAACAAAACTGGGCGAGGAAGATGATGTGTTGGCAAGCATTGGTTGGGTCTTTTAAAATTACGCGCGTTTTTCCAGAATACTCACCAATTTTCTTTTATTATGATTAATAGTTATTATATGTTAAAAGTGGTTGTAGTGGCTCAGTTGGTGAACGTTAATTGCATTAACCCTCATGACCTGGGTTCAAGTCCCAGGTCTTGCATATTTCACTATTAATTTTTCATTGCAGTTCCTATACAGCACAAGCACTGAAGCGCATCATGTTGCCTCAAAATCCAAAGGTCCACGCGTCCAACAAATTCAAATCAATGGCATGGATCTGAAGAACACGCTAAGCCATAGTCAACGTTGCCACACGCGTCATACAAAAGTCAGAAGGGCCATGCTTAATTGGGCCAAATTGCTAGCATCAACACCTCACTTTGGGGCCTGAACCCCCCCCTGGTCTTGCTTTTCTTTTCATATTTTATGTTTCTAATTATTGTGTTATTTATTTTTATTGTTTTAATTTAATTAATTATTTTTTTACAAAATACAAAAACTTCCTAAAAATCAGAAAAAGACAAAATGTAATAAATATTTTTATTATTTTCATAAATAAATTGTATAATTGAATTTAGTATAATTAGGGTTTTTTGCAATTTCAATTCTTTTCATAATAAAAAAATAAAAAATATAGAACTTAGGTTTAATTGTTAATTTTGATTCCTTTTAATTTCCCTTTTTTACAATAATAATGTTTATTTTATTTATTTTCTATAATTAAATTTTGCATGTAAATTAACTTAGATTTAAATTAGGTTAAAACTTAATATTTTCACAATAACTTAAAAACCATTAGAATTAGGGTTTGACGCTTCATTTTAATTTTAATTAATTATTTTTTCCATTAAATCTTAAAAAAATACAAAAATACCAAAAAACATTTTCTTTTAATCTTTAATTCTAATTCCATATTAATTCTAATTAATTAATTCATTAACTTTAAATATTTTTGCGAAAGGGTCCAACGCCCTAGTTATGTTTTTAATTATTTTATTTCGCGCATTTACTTTATTGCTTAAATAATTATGTATCTCTCCCAAAGCGTTGTAACTTAAATTTTTCGCACTTTTAATTTGCTTTATTTATTTTCCGTCAAATCGGGTCCTGGATTTTAATTTTGGCGATGTGGACCCACGCCATTTGTAATAGTTGTAGATTTATTTTCCCGCAACTTTTAATTCTTAAATAAGCATGAAAGAATGAATGGACATAATAAAATCAAGCGTAGATCACAATGAACTTGACAAAAGACAAATGCAAATGAAAACGACACACGAATCGCACACACCACCCCTAGGGTACGCCTCACTGTTGCCTTCGAAAGGTGGTCGTCGAGTAGAGGACGTCTTAGTAAGTCCTCATGATCCGAGAACCTGGCATGAGGGTAGCTTCTAAGGTGTCTTCCCATTGCTCCGGTGATCACCATGTCCCTAAAACTCGAATTGACCCGAACACCTCCAATGGTGGTGCTACCTACCTCTCAATGGTGGGATGGCACTACTTTAAAGGACATTTACACAGACAAATTCCTTAGGGTAGGTAGGTTCTCGTAGATACTTGCTCTCTTCAAAACAAACAAAAATCCTTTTCACACCGACACTTTTCAAAAGCTTTCAAAGCAAATTTTTCAAACACTCTGACGTACGAGTCGAACTGAAATTTTTCAAAGAAACTTTTTTAAAACCCACATTGAAAAGAAAACAAACCATTTTGAAAACACAAATGAGCAAGTATCTAAGAGCCCATGGATAACCATGGATAGAAAGGGTGCTAACACCTTCCCTTTCTATAACCTACCTCCCGAACCGAGAGCAATCTCTTTAAGGAATTTTTCTGTGCTTTTGTCCTTTCCATTTGGAGAAAATAAAAGACGGTGGCGACTCTTGCTTCCGCGACATTTCGCGAACCAGCTTTAAACAGTCAGTTCCAGATCCACCGATCACACTAACCATTTCAAAGACCGAGGGGATTTATCTTTGTTCTGTTTTGTAGATCATGACTTCCATACACAGAAATACCATTCGAGTCAACTTCGTGCAAATCCCTGCTCAGCTCAGAGAGTTAGTCTCAAAAGTTCTTGATACTTCTTCATTTGTTAGAAGACATGGTCATCTCCTTAGTTTGGTCACTTCAAAGTTGGATGAGCAGATGATGAGCGTCCTTTTCCAGTTCTTTGATCCGTTGCATCATTGTTTCACCTTCCCGGATTATCATCTAGTTCCCACTTTGGAGGAGTTTTCTGATTTATTAGGCATATCTATCCTCGAGAAGACACCCTTCATAGGTTTGGAGGAGGTTCCTAGACCTGAGGACATTGCTTCAGCTTTACACTTGAAAAAGGCTGATGTAGTGTCTAATTGGGAGACACGGAGCAAGGTTAAAGGTTTCTTGGATAAGTTTCTTATCGATCAAGCTCAACAGTTCTAGGATAACTTGGATTTTCAAGATTTTGAAGACATCTTGGCTCTCCTCATCTACGGCTTGGTTCTTTTCCCAAATCTAGATTCCTTCATAGATATGAATGCGGTCAAGATCTTCTTGTCTCGTAATCCAGTGCCTACTCTTCTAGGTGATATTCTACATGCTCTCTATACCCATACTGTACGAAGAAGGGGGACCCTCATGTGTTGCACGCCACTGCTGGCGAGGTGGTTTATTTAACACCTCCCCAAGTCCGCATTGAAGAATGAGGAAGGTGTAGGTTGGGCTTACAGAATCATGTCCCTTGCTCATACGGACATTCTTTGGAGTTCTAAGGATATGGAAAGAGTAGCTATCATTGATCGATATGGGGAATACCCTAATGTTTTGTTGCTTGGAATTAGAGGGGGAATAACCTACAGTCCTTGTTTGGCTTTGAGACAGTTTGGTCGCACTCAGAGAGATGGTCCTTAAGAGCTACTTCTTACAGACATTGTATTTGACTATAAGGAGGATGTTAAAGAGCATCGTCGATGGTTTATACGAGCCTGGGGCATGGTAAATAGGTCTAACCCTCAAGAGCTAGGATTAAATACTTCTCTCCCTATGCAACCTTATCTCCAGTGGGTTCGAGCCCGTGCTCAAAAGCTGGGGATGCCTTATGAAGTTGTGCTACCAGTGATTGTGGAGCATACTAATGAAGAAGGGGTTCCTTATACAGTGCTTTATCCCTATATGCCTACCGATCTTGGGGCATTGAAGAGATCCTGGATTCAGTTGAAGGAAGAAAGGGATACCTACCGGAAGAAGTATCATGAGCAGGAGAGGAAGATATTGAAGCTTACAAGACAACTTGAGAATGAAAGGACAATCAACGACTATGTTAGCACGAAGGGAAAGCGACCATGGGATTTCTGATGTCTTTTATTGTTTCTAGTTAGATTTTCTTTTCAGTTTATTTCTTTTGTAACGCCTTAAAAGGAATTGTTAAACATTTTTACCAGTTTGAATCTAATAAAGTTTGTTTATTTCTTGGTTCACAAATTTAAATATCCCAAAGTCTTTGAAATCATTTCATATGCGTTCCATTATCATGCACCACATTACAGGTACCATTACAGGTTTCTTATCTTCTTCGCTGTTTATTTCGGCACAACATGTCTTCTGAAATACCTACTGATCAAGCCATCAAGGCTCTGCAAGCATAGAATGCTCAGTTCCAAGAGATATTCCTGAACTTGGCTAAAGGACAACAGGATTTGAAGACTCTCATCTTGAAAGAGAAGAAGAAGAAGAAGAAGAAGAAGAAGAAGAAGAAGAAGAAGAAGAAGGTGGTTCTGCTGAATATGGGTCACAGATTTGGGAATAGGTTGCAACAAGAAACTGATCTGTCTCATTCATCTGGAGGAGGAGAGAATCAAGAGGAAAGAAAGGGTTCTAGTCCTGTGGTCTCTGATAATGACACTAATTTTGACGAAGAACAGTATCCTCATGCTGAGGATAGGTATAAGCAACTTGAAGACCGGTTGAGTGCAATGGAGATTCAGAAGATCCCTAGGTTGGACTTCAGAGATCTGGGATTAGCATCTGGGGTGGTGATCCTTCACAAGTTTAAAGCTCCTGTTTTTTCTAAATACGATGGGTTATCCTGCCCGAAGCTAAACCTCCACTCGTACATCAGAAAAATCCAACCATACACTGCTGATAGAAACCTGTGAGTTCTTTTCTTTCAATATAGTTTGTCAGGGACTCAGCTTGAATGGTTCTATCAATTGGAAGGAGCTAACATCCGCAACTGGGAGGACCTTGCTGCTACTTTTTACAAGTAATACCAGTATAACGCCGACCTTGCTCCCACGCGTACTCAGCTTCAGGGTATGTCTATGGGTGCAGGCGAAGGCTTTAAGGAATATGCTCAGAAATGGAGAGATCTGGCTGGAAGAGTCCAACCCCCTCTGTCTGATAGGGAGTTGGTGGACATGTTTCTTGGGACTTTGTCTGGTCCATTTTTCAATCATTTGATCAGTAGTTCATCATCTGGGTTTACTGAATTGATTTTGACTGGGGAGAGGGTAGAAGCTGGTATCAAAAGTGGCAAGATACAGAAGGGTGGTTCATCCAGTGCAGAAAGGAAGCCTTTCAAGAAAGAAGCTAGTGCAGTTTACAGCTCGAGGAGCCAAAACCGACCTGAACATCGCCAAGTAGTTAATGCGGTAGTAATATCAAGACCCACTGTTGCCCCACAATGCAACAATCAGCAAAGAGTAGAGAGACCGCAAAGACAGTATACTCGGCTCAGTATGACCTTATCTCAAATTCTACCGCAATTGTTGAAGACTAACCTGATAACTCTGAGGGAAGCCTCGAAGAATCCCAACACTACATCACCGCTGTATAATCCGAATGCCTGCTGCACCTATCACTCCGATAGCCCGGGGCATGATACAAACAACTACTGGGCCTTGAGGAATAAGGTGCAAGATTTGATTAAAGCTAGAGAAATTGAGTTTGACGCACCGGAAAAGCCTAACGTCTTGACTGCTCATATGCCCAAGCATGGAGTAAATGTTGTGGACAATGATTCATTTGTGACCTTTGTGGAAGATATTTCTACTCCGTTGATGATAGTAAAGAAGAATCTATTATTGACCGGTTTATTTCCGGGCTGTGGCGAAGGTTGCCACCTATGTTCAATCCTGCCTGCAGGTTGCCATCTATTGAAATCAGGTGTTCAATGCCTGATGGATAACAAAGAGATCCTGTTCGAGAAAACTTTGACTCGGTTGATTCCTATTGAAGATGTGTCCATCATAACCATTTTCGCCAATCCTTCCAAGGCTTCCTCGAGAAAGCCTGTTACAATTACATCCGTTCCAAGAGTTGCTCCATTGATCATTATTATTCCTGGTCCAATCCCATACACTTCGGATAAGGCTGTCCCGTGGCACTATGGGGCCGATGTGTATTATCATGGGATTAAACAAGACTTGAAGGATGAAGAGGCTAATACTGAGGTCAGCAATATCGTCGGGGCTAGTAAGGTCACCTGAAGTGGAAGACTCTTCTCTCCCGAGATTTCCCCTCCGATTGTTCAAAATCCTGTTACTATTCCATCTGCCAGTACACTAGCTACTGTCCCGGTTCATATTCCAATTATCACCCATGTCGCCAAGTCATTTGACGCTCGGGGCAAAGGGATCACAGGTGAGCCTTCCCGGACGGAGGCACCTAAGAAGATTGCCGTAGAAACCTCTAGACAGGAGATAGAGGAAATCCTGAAGATTATCAAGAAGAGCGACTACAACATAGTCGAACAGTTGGGGTAAACCCCTTCAAGGATCTCCATGTTATCCTTATTGTTGTGCTCATAAGCCCATGCAAAGGCTTTAAGTGCTTTCTGTGATACGGTGGGAGAACTGACTTGAGTTTTGCGTTTGTATTCACACTTGTTCGGTTGAGCAAGAGTCGCCACCGACTTTTTATTTTATCCTAAAGAAAAGGTTAAAAGCACAGCAAAAACCTTTTGAGATATTTCGTGGGTTCGGGGGGTAGATTATGAAAAGGGAAGGTATTAGCACCCTCTTCATCCATGGTTATCCATGGGCTCTTAGTTACTTGGTTTTTAGATCACTTGCCTTGATTTTCGATTGCTTTGAAATTATGGTGTGTGTGTGTGTGTTTTGAAAAATGTTTTTGAAGAGATGCCTTGTCTTAGGCAACCAATGTATTTGACTCGTGTTTGAGTGTTTTACAAAAGTGTGTATCTTTTCGAAAAGATGTTTCAAATGTTTTTGAGAGTTTGTTTTGAAAATGTTTATGAAGTGTGGTTTTTGAAAAGAAGGCAAGTGTTTTTGCAAGTTGATCTCAAGTAACTAAGAGTTTTGTCTACCCCTATTGTACTCAAAGGTTTTCTCTATGTTTTCAACCCTTTTTAACAATTTTGTTCCACCATTGAATTTGATGGACAATCTTGCGTTTAGGGTGTGAACGGGATGGGCGCGGGTCATTGTTTAGACCATGATTGCAATGGTGCCAAGTGTCTTTGGCAATTTGCTTGAAGGGACTATGATCATTCCGTTTAGGCAACTTTCGAAAGCGTCATCGAGGGACTTATGATCATTTGAATTTGTTTTGCCAAAGAAACTCGACGTGCAAGCATGGCCCATTTTGGAAGGCAACATGTGGGATTACCCTAGAGGGTACAAGTGTGATTGTGTATTGATTTCATGTATTTGTCTTTGTATTAGGTTATCTAGCGTTTGATTTTATGTACATGCAAACCCTAGGTCTAACCATGGCATAATTTGAAAACGGTAAATTGCAAGAATTTAAAGTCTACGCTATTACAAATAGTATCCGGGAGTGGGGGTACAAATTCACAAATGGGGATGAGACTTTAGGAATGTAGTGTCCAATAAGTTACAACCAAATCGAATTGTGATAAAAATGTAAACAATGTATAGTAACGTATAAGAATAGCAAATGTATATTGTCAAATGTAAAGTGTATTGTGTAGGTGCATATGTGTATATAATTTATTTACAGGTTCGAGATGTGATTTTAAATGTATTATTAAGTATTGTTTTAATTCAAATGAAAAGAATTAAATGTTTATTTAATTAGTCTTTTGTAGTCTTGTATATTTCTTCAATATGTACAGAAAGAAAATTTACTAAAAGAAAAGAAAATGTTCTAAGTTTGAAAATTATTATTTATATTTGATATAAATTTGTATCTTTATATTTTTGTTTAATATATATAAAAGAGGTATTTTAATTAAAAGAAAGAAAAAATGTTTTTTCAATTTTAATTATATTATGTAAAAAAGATGTATTTTCATTTATTATGTACAAAAAGTATTTTACTTAAAAGAAAGAAAAATGTTTTACATTTTAATTATATTATGTATATTAAAAATGTATTTGTCTTGATTATGTACAAAGAAAGTATTTTTTAGAAACAAAAGAAAAGTATTATCTTAAGAAAAATTAATATTCCATGTATAAAAATTTAAAGAAAGTGTAAGTTTAATCGTAAAGAAAAATACTATTTTTATTAGTTTCTATTTAATTATGACATATAAAAAAAGTATTGTTAGTGTAAAAATAAAATTAGTATTAAGTAAGTTGTAATAAGTGTGGTTAATTAATGTAAGATATATTAGTTAAAGCAAAAAAAGGATAAGGAAAGATGTTAGTAAAAAAATGGATGGGCTCCTTTGGAGTTATGCTGGCCCAAATGCGATTTGAAACAGAAGCCAAGGGGGGGGGGGGGTGTACTCATTGAAACGCATTTTGGGCTTAGGTGTAGAAAGGGCAAGGCCCAGGTTTGACACAAAATGTTTTTAGGGTTCTCATATTTTGTTTTCAGAAGAGGACTTAGGGTTTGAGAACTTTGCAGCGGCGCCGTTCGTTTACTTCACTTCACCTTCTCCGATTATCTTCTGAATACGACTCCCTCTGCTTAGCCACCAGCGCCATCACCTAATCTCTCCTTCCTCCATAATTCGAGCCCAGTGGTTTTACGAAGCAAGGTTTGATTTTGACATTTTATACGTTTCTTTTACGATTTTGCATGTTATGATTTTGTGATTATTGATCGTGATTAAACTTTGTTTTCTGTTGAGGTGGTGGAAGGAAAGAGAGAAAGACAAACTACCTTCGTTTTCTGGATATGGAGGAGAGGTGGGGTCGGAGGCGCTCCGAAGGCTTTGACAGTGAGGGGAACTTGATGAGGCTGTGCTTCCTGGTACCTTTGTATTTTCACCTCTTTTAGGTTTAATGATGCTGTCTGAAAGCCTTTTTGATATTCCTCCTTTCTTCTTCTCTTTTACTATATGCTTGTGGCACTTCTGGATATACTTCGTATGTTTCTTTGTTTCCTTCTGTACTTGGTTGAGACACTTCTTTATCTCCTTCTTCTGTTGGCTTATATGTATGCTTCAGTATGCTTTGATAATTGAGTATCTTGATGCCTTTTCTGTATGCCCTGTGATGAATCTTTTCTGAGGGCCTGTGATGTTTGATCTTTTTGGTGTTTCTGAGTATGCTTATGAGATATGTTTGATGATGCTTTCCCCTGTATGCTTCTGAATGTGCTATTGTTGAAACATTTTGTTTTGACTAGCTTTCCTCTTTTGGCTCGCTGAGTATGTTTAAGATGGTGGATGCTTCTATTTTTTTTGGAACTTGGCAAGTTAAAGGTTTATGGCCTTGAGGCTTTTTGGTAAGGCTTGGTTGTTAGCTTTGGCCTGCTGAGTTTATGTTTGAAACAAACAGGTTCAGGCTTGGCTCCTTGTTTGGATCTACTGGTTTGTGTTTTATGCTGGTTTTAGCAGTTTGACAGTTCAGCTTTTTTTAGGTTTTGGTGAGACTTGGAACTATGGCTTGACAGTTCAAGCAGGTAAGGTTTAAGGCTTATGTTGATGCAGGTCTTTTGAGGGTCCTGGTTTGTTAATGGTTTCAGGTCATTGAGGTTCTTGGGCTTCAGTTGACAGGGTTTTGATGGTTTAAACTTGACAGGTTTTTGGCCTTGAATGGTTAGGCTGGTATGCTGTTTTAGGTTTACCGTGCTTACAGGTTTTCTGGTATGATATGCTTGAGGCCTCACAGGTTTGTTCTTTTGACAGGGGTTAAGGTTTTGGTTGTAAGGCTAGAGGCCTTCTTTTGGTGGAAGGCAGTTTGGATGGTTTTTGTGTTTGTCTTCAGTTAATGCAGGTTGATAACAGTTTAGGCTTGTGGTGTTTCAGGCTTATGCTGGTTGTTTGAGTTTGATTGCAGGTTTCAAGCTTTTGTTCGTTTAAGGCTGGAAGGTCTTTTTGATAGTTTTTGGTTATCTCTGTTTTATATCTCCTGCCTTTTGACTGTGCTAGCAGTCTTTTATCTTCTATGCCTCTAGCCTAAACCTGTAACCCCAGAACTCTTTTCTCTCTTCTTTCTCTCTCCAGTACACTTCAAAATAATAAACAATGTTTTATGTGTACTTTTCTGAAAGGGCAACACTTGGGAAATGATGAAATGAATTATGTTTGCTTGCACATGTGGTTTAAATCTGCACTTTATGTCTTCTCTGCATATTTGCATATCTCTTTTGACAGCTTCCCTGCATTTTGATGGCCCTTTGTACTTGACATCCTTTGGACAGCTTTTGTTTAGTTTGACATTAGAACTCAGTTTGGACTTTGTAGTTCTAGTTCAATTTTCCTTTGGATTTTGCACTTGCTCATGCTGTTTGAGATTTTGGAAATTATGCAGCTTGACAATTTTGACTTGTGAATTTCAACTTTGTGCATTCATGATTAGCAAATAAATATTCATCCCTCTTTGTGAACCGGGAGAAATCCCGTGATTTGCAGAGAGGGCTAACTGATCCCAGTCAGTTGCCCTTAATGATGAACTTTTTATCTGTCTGTCTTTTATTTATTTATCTGCTTCTAACTTTTCTTCTTTTCTTTTGCAGATAAAAATTGAATGGAGAGGATTTAGCAACAGATGAAGAATTGAAGTTTTTTTTTTTAGAAGAAATTAGGATAGTCTTATTTAGGTTTAAATTACTGTAAAATCATTGTTGTAAACAATTTGTAAACAAAATAATTGTACAAATAATTTAAAAATAAATAAAAAGTTTCTTTATCCAATTAATTCTTTTCCTCTTTTTTTAATTGTTCGTTTTATTATTTATAATTCTTTAATTATAATAATTGAAAATAAATTCCAATCATTTAATCTTAGAATAATAAATAATTAAATAAACAATGCTTCAGCATTTGATCAATTAAACCTGGCGTTTCAAACATCCAGAGCAAAACAACAGTCAATCACAGCAATTGCCCAGACGCTTTTTCCCTTTACTGACTTTAATCAAACATTGCAAATTCAAACCCAATGCATCCTTTCACTGATTTAGTCACACAATGCGAATTCAATCCAAATCTCGGAATATCTTGAAAAACACTGTAAAGTTAAACCTTTCTGAGGAACCGCGCATAAAAACCCTAATTCCTGATTAAATGCCAAAGAAGCGCTCGCCTGATCGAAGTTGAGCCAAAATCAAGCAAAACCATAAGCCAACTGTTTGAAACATTCTAGAGCCCTGAAAATCAGTAAAACCCTAATTGTGTCTGACTGACGAGAAAAGTCTGTTTGACCAATTCTTGAGCCAATCTGAAAAATCAGGAAAAGCCTGAAGCTGTGATTTCTTGTGGAAAAATGCGAGGGGAAATTTTGGGGTACAACACTTTCCTTAAAACTGCGCACATGCTGTAGGAAACATCTGCTGATCAATTCAAAGACTGTGTGGCTAGTTTGATCGCTGACAACGGGTTGGGTTTCTCCGATGCAAATCTGACTGCTAAAGGAAGAAATCACAATGATGCCCTCCATGTCTCGATTGAGTGCAGGGGCACTACTCTGGCTCACGTACTGGTGGATATTGGGTCCTCATTGAATGTTTTACCCAAGAAAGCGTTGGACCGACTGGACTGTGAAGGGTTGGTTCTGAAGCCAAGTAATATTGTGGTTAGGGCCTTTGACGGGTCCAAAAGGATGGTGCACGGGGAGGTGGATGTCCCTGTTAAAGTTGGCTCCCAAACTTTCGCATCTACATTCTATGTAATGGACATTCGACCATGTTATTCTTGCTTGCTAGGTCGCCCGTGGATTCATAAAGTTGGGGCAGTGACTTCTACGCTCCATCAGATGTTGAAATATCCAGTGAAGGGGAAGATTGTTACAGTACAAGGAGAAGAGGAATACATGGTGAGTCATCTTAACTCCTTTAGGTATGTGGAGATGGATGGAGAGTTCATTGAAACCCCGTGTCAAAACTTTGAAGAGGTTCCTCAGACTCTAGCGTCGACTGAAACTGTTACTGAAGAACCTCCGATGAAGATGGCTTCCCTCAAGGATGTCAGGGCTGTTATTGAAAAAGGTGGGTGTGAAAATTGGGGGAAACTCCCTGACTTCGCACACAAGACTGACAAATTTGGTTTGGGTTTTACTGCAGAAGCTCAAAGGGTTGTTCGGTGCGCGCGAATTGAAAGACCTCCCCTGCGTATCAGTAATTCGGGAGTGAATGCAATTGAATATGATGGAGAAGAGTTAGAGTTTGATAGCTGGATTTACCCGACTACCGACGGTGGATTGAACAATTGGACGGCGAAGGACTTCGTGCCCGTTTCTTTTATTACACAGTAATAGACTTTTATTTTGAAATTTGTAACAGACAATGCGAAACTTTATGGCCCAGTGCCTTGCCCGAGGCACTTTGGTTTTGTTTGTGAGGGCTTATTATTTGTCATTTTCATATATCATCAATAAAGCATTGGACGTTTTCTTGCATTACAAATTTTGTGCTCTTTGTTTTTCTTTTCTATCTTGCACTTTATCAAAACAGTTATTGTCTTACACACACTCGCATATCATAATGTAGATCCACATCAACTCTGGATCCCATTGGTAACGACTCTGCTACTGCTAGTTATGACTTCGAAAATCCGATCAACCAAGCCGAGGACGAAGGTGAGGATGATTGTGAAGTGCATGGGGAACTTGCTAGACTGTTAATACAGGAAGAGAGGGCCATACATCCCCATGAAGAGCCAGTGGAATCAGTGAATCTGGGTACAAAAGAAGACAAGAAAGAGGTCAAGATCGGTGCGAATCTGGAGCCTAGCGCCAAGCAACGGTTGATACAAATGCTGCGTGACTATGTTGAGATTTTCGCTTGGTCTTATGAAGATATGTCTGGGTTGGATACTGATATTGTGGTTCACCGCTTGTCGACTAAGGAAGACTGTCCTCCGGTAAACCAGAAAGTTCACCGCATGCGCCCGGAAATGTCTGAGAAAATCAAAGCTGAGGTCATGAAACAGTTTGATGCCAGTTTTCTAGCAGTTACTTCTTACCCGCAGTGGGTTGCCAACGTGGTTCTAGTGCCGAAGAAAGATGGTAAGGTGCGGATGTGTGTGGGCTATAGGGATTTGAATAGGGCAAGTCCCAAGGATGATTTCCCACTCCCTCATATCGATGTTATGGTCGACAACACCGTGCAGCATAAGATCTTCTCCTTTATGGATGGTTTTTCTGGTTACAATCAGATTA
The DNA here is from genome assembly GCA_948472305.1 of Vicia faba. Lineage (NCBI taxonomy): Eukaryota > Viridiplantae > Streptophyta > Magnoliopsida > Fabales > Fabaceae > Vicia > Vicia faba. The sequence continues at coordinate 1,764,253,225 of OX451736.1, read as the reverse complement.
AGATGGCTCCCGAAGACATGGAGAAGACAACCTTCGTTACACAGTGGGGTACCTTTTTCTACAAGGTCATGCCATTCGGATTAAAGAATGCTGGGGCAACATATCAGAACGCCATGGTCGCTTTGTTCCAGGACATGATTCATCATGAAATTGAGGTATACGTTGACGACACGATTGCAAGGTCCCAAACTGAAGAGGAACATCTTGACCATCTCCAGAAGTTATTTGACAGGTTGAAGATGTACAAGCTGAGGTTAAACCCGAACAAGTGCACCTTCGGGGTGAGGTCTGGTAAGCTACTAGGTTTCATCGTTAGTGATAAAGGTATTCAAGTAGATCCTGCAAAGGTGAAGGCTATACAGGAAATGCCAGCTCCCCGAACTGAAAAAAAATTCAGAGGCTTTCTGGGACGCCTGAACTACATTGCCCGATTCATTTCACACCTGACTGCTAGTTGTGAGCCAATCTTCAAGCTTTTGAAGAAAGATCAAGTGGTAAGATGGAATGATGAATGTCAAGCCGCTTTCGAAAGGATCAAAGAATATCTCCAAGAGCCACCTATCCTGATGCCTCCAATTGAAGGGAGACCTTTGATCTTATACTTGATAGTACTCGACAATTAAATGGGGTGCGTGCTGGGGCAGCATGACGAGTCTGGCCGAAAAGAGCATGCTATTTACTACCTTAGAAAAAAGTTTACCGACTGTGAGACCTGATACTCACTGCTTGAGAAAACTTGTTGGGCTTTGGCATGGGCTGCTCGCCGGCTGAGATAGTATATGCTGACTCACACTACTCTATTGATATCAAAGATGGATCCAATCAAGTATATCTTCGAAAAGCCTGCCTTGTCCGGAAGAATATCAAGATGGCAGATGATCTTAACCGAGTATGACATCCAATACACAACCCAAAAGGAAATCAAGGGAAGTGTGTTGGCAGATCATTTGGCGCATCAGGCCGTGGATGATTACCAGTCTATGAACTTCGAGTTTCCGGATGAGAACATCATGTTGGTGACTGACTGTGAAAAACCTGGACCGGATGAAGGACCTGAGGAAGGATCCCAATGGTCTATGTATTTTTACGGAGCTTCAAACGCGTTGGGTAATGGCATCGGCACCGTGATCATATCTCCTGAAGGCTTTCATACTCCGTTCACCGCCCGACTATGTTTTAACTGCACCAACAATATGGCGGAGTATGAAGCGTGCATCATGGGCCTGCGAGCAGCTATTGACCTAAGGATTAAGTTCTTAAGTGTATTCGGAGATTTCGCTCTCTTGATCAGTCAGATCAAAGGCGAGTGGGATACGAAACACCCAAATCTTATTCCTTACAAAGAGTATGTATTGAAGTTGCTTCCACACTTCGAGGAGATAACCTTTGAACATTTACCCAGGGAGGAGAATCAGTTAGCAGACGTGCTAGCTACCATGTCTTCTATGTTCAAAGTCAGGTGGGACAATGAAGCTCCCCAGATTACCATTGAGAGGTTGGACGAACCCGCACATTGCTGCGACATCGAGACTGAATAGGTAACAAATAAACCCTGGTTCCACGAAGTTAAGAAGTATCTTGAGGCTCAAGAATATCCCGAGGGTGCATCTGTTAATGATAAGAAGTTTCTGAGGAGATTCGCCGCGAAGTTCGTCATCAGTAATGGTGTCCTTTACAAGCGTAACCATGACTCAACCTTACTGCGATGTGTGGATAAGAATGAGGCAGAAAAGATCATGACAGAGTTACACGAAGGTACTTTCGGAACTCATTCCAGTGGACATACCATGGCAAAGAAAATCCGGCGGGCAGGATACTATTGGTCTACTATGGAAGCCGACTGTTATCAGCATTCTCGGACCTGTCATAAGTGTCAAGTCTATGCTGATAAGGTACACATACATCCAGTCCTCTGAATGTCTTAACAGCTCCTTGGCCTTTTGCAATGTGGGGCATCGATATGATTGGCGAGATCAGACCTACTGCGTCCAACGGGCATCGTTTCATCCTGGTAGAAATTGACTACTTTACAAAATGGGTTGAGGCAGTTTCCTTTGCTACAGTGACCAAGAACGCCGTGGCACAGTTTATTCGGCATAATCTGATCTGTCGATATGGTATACCCGAAAGGATCATTACAAACAATGGTACAAATCTCAACAATACGATGATCACCGAGCTCTACAAGCAGTTCAAGATACAGCACCACAACTCTTCTCCTTACTAACCGAAGATGAATGGGGATGTTGAAGCGGCTAATAAGAATATCAAGAAGATTGTGCAGAAGATGACGGTGACATACAAAGACTGGCACAAGATGTTACCATTCGCTCTTCATGGGTAACGAACCTCAGCACGGACTTCAACAGGGGCAACACCTTACTCTTTGGTGTATGGCATGGAGGAAGTCTTACCCATTGAGCTCCAGATACCCTCTCTTAGGATTATGAAGGATGCAAGTTTGAGCGAGGACGATTGGATCTAGACCCGGCTTGATCAACTGAACTTAATCAACGAAAAGAGACTTACTGCTATTTGTCATGGTCAGACGTATCAAAAGCGAATGATCAAGGCATTTAACAAGAAAGTTAGACGACAAGAGTATCAAGTTGGGGATCTGGTGATCAAACGCATCATACTACCGCGAGGTGATCCCAGGGGCAAATGGACCCCTACATACGAAGGGCCATTTGTGGTTAAGAACATTTTCTCAGGAGGAGCTATGATTATAACCACCATGGATGGTGACGACCTTCCTCACCCCGTCAATACAGACATAGTGAAAAAATACTACACCTAATTAAAGACCCGCTAGGTTGACTGGCCTAGGCAAAAATAAGGGCTTCCCGGCGAACCAAAAGGGTTCGGGCGAAAATAAGGGATGAAAATGAAAAAATATATACACCCGGCAAGTCAAAAACCTGAAAAGGCGGCTTGGGCCGAAAAGGGTATCCCGGTGGACTGAAAACCCGAAAGGGCGGTCCAGGAAAAAATTAGGGATTGAAGCGTAATACTATGTCTCGTTGGATCATCTTGCAACCAGACTTCGGTATCGACTATCAAGCTGGACATCACTAATCAATCTGATCTACCTTCAACCAAGTAGCAAAGTGATGAGATGCTCGAAGATATAAAGGCAATAGCAGAGTTGGAACCCAGTGGGATTGTTCAAATAGCTGTTTTTCTTTGTTTTACACAAAGTGTATAATTTCTATCATTCGACGGTGTTCTCTTACTAGGAAGTCAGCCTCTTGTACAAAACGCCTATTTACAGGCCAACTTCAAAATCAATACAATTCATTTTCACAAAGAAATTTCAAAATTGTTTTGCTTTTTCTGTTTTGATTTGCAAGAACATCCAATGTTCATTTTTGATATATGCATTTGACAATAATTGTTGCTCATAAATATTTACATGCGAAACAAAAGACGATTACTCGTAATATCAGGAACAAGGGAAAACAAGAAATGTCCAAACTTTACAATTGCTCTGTCCACCAGGTATAGGGATAGACCTAGCTGGAAAACGCAGGCACGTTCACTCCCCGTAGAGCAAAAGGTATCTAAGAACAATGATTCTCCCCAAGCAGAGTTTCTCTATCATCAGCACTAGAAGATTATCCCCAGTGGAGTTTATTTCTTCCACAAGCAGAAACTCAATCCCCAACAGGTTTCATTATCACCAGTAGCGGTAATTCATCCCCAGCCGAGGCTATTTCTCCAAATCAACAGATCTTCTAGCAGAATATCTCTTCCTCACAGAGTCATTCTCTCACCAGTTTATTCTCCAGCAGGATTATTCTCACAATCATCTTCGATCGTTACCCCCAGCGAGAACGAAGAATTCAACTCTTTGCTCCAGCAACAGTCCGAGATTTATTTTCCCCGGCTAGAGAACATCACAAAAACATTTGCATATCCATACATCATGACATATGCATACGCATCACACAACACAATCTCATTTATTTTGAGAACATCATTACTCGATACATGCCATGCATTACATACGACTAACCTATTACCTTTCAGGAAAGATACAATCAAATTCTCACCAAGTTCAAGCTATGAAGCCCGGATTCAATCGGATAGTACCTTGATTTCTACAGCATATTGTGAAGCCCGGATTACGACCGGATAACAGTATTAAACACCACGAAGCCTGGATTCGACCAGATAGTGGTTTATCTTTAAGCTATGAAGCCCGAATTCGAGCGGATAATAGTTTAATCCCCAGCGAGCCGTGAAGCCCGGATTACAACCGGATAACAGCTCAACAAGTTACTGTGAAGCCTGGATTACGACCAGATAGAAGTGCGAGACACCATGAAGCCTGGATTTGACCAGATAGTGGTATGTCATGAACCGAAGTCGTGAAGCCCGGATTACGACCGGATAACAGCACAACAAGTTATTGTGAAGCCTGGATTACGACCAGATAGCAATACAAGACCATGAAGCCTAAATTACGACCAGATAATGGTAGAAGACATTGTGAAGCCTGGATTACGACCAGATAGCAGCCAAAGATACTGCGAAGCCTGGATACGAACAGATAATGGTACATCTTTAATACAAGTTATGAAGCCCAGATTTGACCGGATAGTATCTTGATTTCTCCAATCACCATGAAGCCTGGATTCGACCAGACAGTGGTATGAGACATCACGAAGCTTGGGTTACGACCAAATAGCGGTAAAAAACACGGAAGCCTGGATTATGACCAGATAACAGTGAGGGATACTGTGAAGCTTGGATTACGACCAAATATCAGTTTACCTAGACAAATACTAAGAAGCCCGGAGTCAACCGGATATTAGTGTACCCTAAATTCAAGTTGAAGCCCGGATACGACCGGATAACAACTTAATTCCTTCTGAAGCCTGGATTATGACCAGATAAAAATCGAGAAATGGCGAAGCCCGGATCACGACCAGATGGCAAGTTTAATCTCATCTCCCCAGTAAGTCACTGTAAAGCCCAGAGCACGGCCGAATAGCAGTCAGTCTTATCACTATGAAGCCTGGATCACGACCAGATAGTAGTTTATTTTCATCTCCTCAATTAAGAGACAATTCCCCAGTAGAATAACGGACGACCGAAGCTCATAGAATTCTATTTCTCTTAAGACAGAGATCAACATCCCCCAGCATAGTCTTCCTCAACAACAGGTATAGAGGGTCTCGCTAAGGAATCTCTTAGGCGATCGACACTCCTTTAGATGACATCTTTAAGCCCATCTCCCGTCATCAATTTCCAAATGGCATCTGTAAGCCCATTCCCGACATCATAAGACAATTTACCACTTCATGCGAGTGCAAATTTCTGGGCACTCTAGTGTTCAATCATCTTCCACCTTCGGATCACGAAAGGCAGAAAAGTCAATCTACATCCTCAGGTTTAAAAAGATTGAACAGGGGCAGCTGTTGTACCCAAAAATTTTCCCTCCCATATTTCTCAAAACATTTCAAGAAAGATCCTCAAGTTGCTCAAGAAAGTCCAAGGGTTGACCAGATAAACTCTCTCCTAAGGCAGTCTACCTCAAATTAGGGTTTCATGTTGCATCAAGATACTTGAGTCCAAGGGATCCCAAATGCTCACCATTGTCCTAATATGTTCTCAAGATCATCCATGTCAAGTTTCAAGCCCTACAGAGAAAGTTTTCCCAATCAATTGCTCAAAGGCCTAAAAATCGACTGTGCTAGGGCAAAAGTCAATTGTGGCCCACATACAGTCAAACTTCGAGATTTTTGGTCAACATACTCATTTTGAAGTATATTTCATCATTTGATCAAGGGTTGATCGTGATTCATCAAGGATTGCTCATAATTCATCAAGAACCAAAAGTTGCTAAATTAGGGTTTTGTAGGAAAAGTCAACTCAACTTTGACCAAGCATAACTTTCTCATACTTTATGAGAAATGACCCATCCAAAGCTCATTTTGAAGAGGATGAAATGCTCTAAAACCCATCCAAAGTCAACAAAAACACCTTTTTTGTCAAAGCTTCATACATGAACATGGAATACCAAATTGAGATGAGACCAAAAGGGTTGCTTAGAGGACATCTCAATATTTCTAAAAAGTACAAGAACAGCTTCAAAGAGTCAAAATTGAGAAAGTTATGCATTGGTGAAGTTGAACCTTTTTGCAAAATTGTCAAAAGTCAAATATGCCTAAAATTGCAATTTTTGCTAAATGGGCCTAACGTTTTGCACTTGTCTTGAGTTGGTAGCATGGTCCACGAGCCCTAGCTCTTGCCACTTGTCTTTATCTTATTTTTATTATTTATTTTGATTTTTATTTGAACTAAATCAATTTTAATCAAAACAAATCATGAAAAAAGTCTAAAACATTAAAACCTCAAGATATTGTGCATGTTTCAGGTCTTATATCCAGTTGGCAAGTGATTGAATTCGTGTAAGGCCTTTGTGTGCACAAAAAGATTGAGTTTGACCTATTTTTAGAAATATTTTCAAGTGAATCAAATCCAAATCAAAAGCAATAATGGAGAAAGATTGAGATCATGTTTTCAACCCTAATTCATTCCTCAGTATATAGGGAACATTTGCAGACAAAAATCACAGGCTTTGGAGGCGTGAGAAGGCAGAAACAAACTTGAAAAAAACAAAGAAAAGTGGTAATTCATTTTTCTATTTCCAGGCATTTTCAAGACCGTCTAGCCATATCATTCGCTTCCTGGGATCACATGCAAGCCATACTGTGATTGGTGGATCTGGAACTGACTATTTAACGCTGGTTCGCGAAATGTCGCGGAAGCAAGAGTCACCACCGTCTTTTATTTTCTCTAAATGGAAAGGACAAAAGCACAGAAAAATTCCTTAAAGAGATTACTCTCGGTTCGGGAGGTAGATTATAGAAAGGGAAGGTGTTAGCACCCTTTCTATCCATGGTTATCCATGGGCTCTTAGATACTTGCTCACTTGTGTTTTCAAAAATGGTTTGTTTGCTTTTCAATGTGGGTTTTAAAAAGTTTCTTTGAAAATTTCAGTTCGACTCTTGTATCGGTCCTCAAGAGTGTTTGAAAAAATGCTTTCGAAAGCTTTTTGAAAATGTGTTGGTGTGAAAAGTATTTTTGATTTGTTTTGTTTTGAATTAGAGCAAGTATCCACGAGTCGTATACCTACCCTAAGGAATTTGTCTGTGTAAATGTCCTTTAAAGTAGTGCCATCCCACCTTTGAGAGGTAGGTAGCACCACCATTGGAGGTGTTCGGGTCAATTCGAGGTTCGGGACATGGTGATCACCAGAGCAATGGGAAGACACCTTAGAAGCTACCCTCATGCCAGGTTCCCGGATCATGAGGACTTACTAAGACATCCTCTACTCGACGATCACCTTTCGAGGCAAGGCAACAGTGAGGCGTACCCTAGGGGTGGTGTGTGCGATTCGTGTGTCGTTTTCATTTGTATTTATCTTGTCATATTATTGGTGTTCTACGCTTGTTTTTATTTTGGTCCATACATTCTTTCATGCTTTGATTTAACAGTTAAAATATTTGCGGGAAAGGTAAATTCTAAGCTATTACAAAAGGCGCGGGTCCACATCGCCAAAATTTCTCGAACCCGATTTGACAACAAATAAAGAAATTAAAAGTGCGAGAAGTAATTAAAATGTTACAAGGCCTTGGGAGAGATACATAAATATTTAAGAAATAAAATAAATACGCGCATAAGAAATTACGAACGAGGGCGTTGGACCCTTTTTGCAAAATTAAAATTATATGGAATTAATTAATTAAAAAGAAAGAAATTGTTTTTGTTTTTTTGGTATTTTATGATTTTTAAGACTTAATATGAGAAAATAATTAATTAAAATTAAAATAAGATGCAAACCCTAATTCTAGTTATTTTTTAATTTATTAAGAAATATTGAAGTTTTTAACCTAAATTAAACCTAATTTTTATATGCAAATTTGATTATAAAAATAAATAAAATAAATATTTAATTATTGATGAAGGAAAAGAAAGAAAGGATGAAAAATTATTAATTAAACCCTAATTCTATTTTTTTAGATTTTTATTAAAAGTATTAAAATTAACCCTAATTTACATTAAATTTAATTATATGCACATTTATTTATAAAAATACTAGAAATAAAAATATTTATCATTTTTCTCTTTTCTGATTTTTTTATGATGTTTTGTGTTTTTTATGAAAATATAATTAAATTAATTAAACAAGCAAAAAATAAAAAAATAAAGAAAGTTAAGAATTTGCAAACCAAGGGGGGTGATAGTCCCCAACATGGAGGTACAGCCCAAGCATTTGAGCCCATTAAGGATTTGGCCTTATTGACTTTCCAGGTAGTGTGCTGGCGCGTTGACTGGGGTTTATGGTGTTCCCCAGACCTATGCCCTTGATTTGATTCCAATATGCACGTGGATGGTTTGATCTGGAGGGTGTATGGTACGTCTTGATGTTGGACCTGCATATGATCATTAATTGCAAAATAATATTGAGACAATGAAGACCTGGGACTCGAACCCAGGTCATGTGCTTCACCAATCACTATGCTGGCCATCTGATCCAACCAACGCATGTTAATATATAATAGTAAACAAATAATATAAAAGAAAACCAAGGCGTTAGTGGATTCTGCGCGCGAATTTCAAACCAGCCTATCACATCTTGCCACATATTCATCTTCTCCCTTGTCTTCGTTTTCCTGAAAATATAATAAACATGGCAACGGTTTTTTACGCGTTTTCTTAGGCATGCTACCGGAAAATAGCGATTAGCCCTACGACGCTCATAAATTGAGCGCGAGGGTTCCATGGTCTTCGTCCACATGCGCTGATCACAACCATGGCACTGTGGTGTTCTAATTTTGCTTTGTCTTAAAACCCCTAATTCAAAACCCTGCAAACCCTAAAAAGCAACAATGGCATATTTGTACACAATGCATAAAAACGCAATTAATTCACATGGTAAGCATCAGAATGCATCGTTTAGTAAGAATACCTAAACTAAATGTCATGAAAATGCCTCAAAATTAAGATACGAGTATGCAATTTTATGAGAAAAATTTTGATTCTGTACAATGATTCTTGAGGTTTGGATGACTGTTTTTGATTGGGAATCGTTCAATGATGCTTGAGGAAGCTAATGGAATAGGTTTTGATGCTTGTATCACCCTGCAAGTGAGTTTTCAGAATTGAGATTTTTGGCCAAATTTTCAAGTTTGATAATGGTTTTTCTGAGCAGCTGCGTGTGTAGGATGATTAGGTTTGTGTTTTGGCTTTTGTATTGAGTCAATTAGGTCAACAATTCTGAGCAAAATCTCTTTCATTGATGGTTTTGAAGATTTGATTTTCAAGCTTTGTTTTTTCAAACTTTTTGTGTGCTTTTTGATACAAAATCAACTCCAATCTCTCCAAATCTTTCCCTATTTGAATATGCACGAAATCTTGAGAATAAAACATGTACAAAAAGATTGGAAAACTTAGGTTAGCATTTTTCATGTATTTAATTTGATTTAAATGAATAATTATTAATAAAAATTCAAATAAATAAATAAAAAAATGAATAAAACTTCCCTTTGGGCCAAGTGGTCGTGCACATGTCATGGATGATGAATTATGGAAGAAAAATGGGCCCATTAGCAATTTTAGGTCATTTGAATCAATGTTGACTTTTCAAAATATCCAAAAATTTCCCAACTTCCACAAGGCATAACTTGCTCAATTTTTAAGATTTTCTCATGTTCTTGGACATTTTGGAAAGGTCTTTGAGTCCTATAACCAATTTCTTTGGTCCCATGTCATTTTGATTTACCAATCCCAAGTTATGGCCTTTGACTTAAAGTCCCTTTTTGTTGACTTTTGAAAATGACCTATAATGTTGAAATTGATAACTTTTTGTGAGAGCATTTCTTGGACTTTAAGTATGAAGATGAGTTGTAGGAAATGTCTTTCTCTTCAAAATGAGCTTTGGATGGAATTTTTATGATAATCCATGTGAAAGTTATGCCCTGGTCAATTTACAGTTGACTTTTTCAGCTGTCCAAATAAGGAAACTTTTGCATCTTGATGATTTTTGAGCCAAGCTTTGAGAATCATGATCAAGCATTGATCAAATGATGTTTGTGGCTTCAAAATGATATGTTGACCAAAAATTTGAACTTTTGACTGTCAAATGACCATTTTGCCCCTACAGTTGACTGTAGTGCAATTAGGGTTTTTGACTGTGCAATTTTGAGCTGAATGTCTTGAAACTTGATATGAGGATGCTTGACCATATTTGTAGGCATGTGAGACTTGCTTGGACCTTTGGAAACTTCATTTTCTTGATCAGAACACAAACCCTAATTTTGACTGCTTAGGAGGCTCTTGCACTGTGCAACCCTTGGGGAATTTTGAAGCTTGACTTTGCAAATCTTTGAAGAATATGGGAGGGCAAATTTTGGGGTACAACAGTTGCCCCTGTTCAATCTTCTTAGACCTGAGGATGCAGATTGGCTGACGTGCCTTTCGTAATCCGAGGGTAGAAGATGATTGAACACTAGAGTGCCCAGAAATTTGCGCTCACATAGTAGCAGTGTGATGATGGGAATGGGCTTATAGATGCCATTTAGAGATTGATGGATAGGATGATGGGCTTATAGATGCCATCTGGATGTTGATCGCGTAAGAGATTCCTTAGGAAGAACTTGCGTACCTGCAAAAGAAAAGATGAGTACCTGACATGTTGCAGGAGCCGGTTTTCAGATGCTTTTGTGTAGATATGTCCTGACTGGTTACAGGAATCGGATCTTCGAATTCTTCAGACGTGCCCTGGAGAGATACAGGAATCGAGTCTGGTACTGCTAGTCTTCAATGGATACACCTTGGCAAGATTCAGGCATCGGATCCTCGAACTCTTCAGACACACCCTGGCAAGATACAGGAATCGGATCTGGTAATGTTAGTCTTCAACGGATACACCCTGGCAAGATTCAGGAATCGGATCCTCGAACTCTTCAGACACACCCTGGCAAGATACAGGAATCAGATCTGGTAATGCTAGTCTTCAACGGATACACCCTGGCAAGATTCAGGTATCGGATCCTCGAACTCTTCAGACACACCCTGGCAAGATACAGGAATCGGATCTGGTAATGTTAGTCTTCAACGGATACACCCTGGCAAGATTCAGGAATCGGATCCTCGAACTCTTCAGACACACCCTGGCAAGATACAGGAATCGGATCTGGTAATGCTAGTCTTCAACGGATACACCCTGGCAAGATTCAGGTATCGGATCCTCGAACTCTTCAGACACACCCTGGAAAGATACAGGAATCGGATCTGGTAATGTTAGTCTTCAACGGATACACCCTGGCAAGATTCAGGCATCGGATCCTCGAACTCTTCAGACACACCCTGGCAAGATACAGGAATTGGATCTGGTAATGTTAGTCTTCAACGGATACACCCTGGCAAGATTCAGGAATCGGATCCTCGAACTCTTCAGACACACCCTGGCAAGATACAGGAATCGGATCTGGTAATGCTAGTCTTCAACGGATACACCCTGGCAAGATTCAGGTATCGGATCCTCGAACTCTTCAGACACACCCTGGCAAGATACAGGAATCGGATCTGGTATTGCTAGTCTTCAACGGATACACCCTGGCAAGATTCATGTATCGGATCCTCGAACTCTTCAGACGCACCCTGGCAAGATACAGGAATCGGATCTGGTAATGTTAGTCTTCAACGGATACACCCTGGTAAGATTCAGGCATCGGATCCTTGAACTCTTCAGACACACCCTGGCAAGATACAGGAATCAGATCTGGTATTGCTAGTCTTCAACGGATACACCCTGGCAAGATTCAGGTATCGGATCCTCGAACTCTTCAGACGCACCCTGGCAAGATACAAGAATCGGATCTGGTAATTGGTCATCAACAGATGCACCCTGGCAAGATACAGGAATCGGATCTTTAGTTGCGACCATTGATAGTAATCATTTTTGTATTTTTGTCCTGAAAAGACAAGCGTTAGTTGTATGCGATGTCATGTGGTATGACATGCGAGATGCTCTCTGAACACGTGAGATTGTGTGTTCATAATGCGTATATGCATGCTATAATGTATGAAGATGTTTATGAATGTATTTTTCGTCTAGAAAGTAATATCCTTGACGGGTGCCGGGAAGTCATATCCTGGGCTGATATTGAAGAATAAGCTTTTGCTTCCGCTGGGGATGATAACTGCAAGAATACCGGTAGGAGAAGATGACTCCGTTGAGGAATGAACTTGGCAAATGGAAGATTCTGCGGGGAGAAAAGTACTCTAGCGACCATGCTGGGGAGTGATATTCTGTGGGGAGAGAGATACTTCTGCTGAATTGTTGATAAGTATCTTGCTGAGGATGTCTTTGCTGTGTTGGAAGTATGAATAGACTTCGCTGGGGATAAGAAAGAACTATGTTGACGACGACCTTTCCGTGGCTTTTGGCTGAGGATAACCCAGTTATATCCTGTTAAGGAAATAACTCTTTGAATAAAGCCGGGAGACGCGTTCGTGCTCTGCGAGGATAAGCTTCCAGAATCTACTGGGGATAAGCTTACTGCTTGGGGAGATGAATTCCAACTTTCTTGGGGAAACTGGATTGGACTCTCTTGGGGAAGTTTTGAACTGTGGGGGAAGTGATTCCTTTGAATGTTGATATACCGCCGGGGAACAATCTTTTAGGCCAAGACTGCCGGGGATGCTTGTTATGAGTGTGTATATGGCTGCTGGGGAAATATTGAGATCTACTGGAGGATGCCCAACTTTCTTGAGATTTGATAACTCTGCTTGGAGAAGCATGCACTGACTTGCTGACTTACTCTCTGGGGAATTAGGATATACTGGTTATGTTCTTTAGTCGAACCTACCTTGGTACCTTGGAGGACAGAACAATTAGATTGCTCAGACAACTCTTTATTGCCCCTGTTTCTAGCGTCACCTGTAATAAAATCCTTTGTTTCGTATGCAAATATTTATGAGTTAGCAAATTATTGTCAATGCATATATCACAAATTGAACCTTGGACGTTCTTCACAAAACAAAACAGAAAAAGAAAAACAATTGGCACTTTTAACTGAAAAGTATATTTGTATTGATTTTGAATGGCATGAAAATAGGCGTTTTGTGTACAAGAGGCTGACGTCCTAGTAAGAGGAACGCCGCCGAGCAAAAGAGTTTATACAAATTTTGTAAAAAAGAAAATAGAACAGCTGTGTGAAATGAATGATCCCACTGGGTTTCAACTCTGCTATTGCCTTTATAACTCCGAGCGTCTCATCACTTGATGACCTTGGTCGAAGGTGAAGCTGACTGATCGATGCCGTCTGAACTTGATGTAGATACCGGATTCTGGATGCAAAGTGATCAATGAGACATAGTATTACGCTTTTATCCCTAATTTTTGCCTGGACCGCCCTTTCGGGTTTTCAGTCCACCGGGATACCCATTTTTGCCCAAGCCGCCTTTTCAGGTTTTCGATTTGCTGGGTGTACAGATTTTTTCATTTTCATCCCTTCATTTTGCCCGAACCCTTTTGGTTCGACGGGAAGCCCTAATTTTTGCCTAGACATGTCAGCCTAGCGGGTCTTTTTTTCATGCGTAGTATCTTTTCACTATGTCTGCATTGGCGGGGTGAGGAAGGTCGTCACCATCCATGTTGGTTAATATCATTGCTCCTCCTGAGAACACATGTTTAACCACAAATGGCCCTTCGTACGTAGGGGTCCATTTGCCCCTTGGATCACTCTGAGGAAGGATGATTCGTTTGATTACTAGATCCCCAACTTGATATTCCTGTGGTCTGACCTTTTTGTTAAATGCCCTGATCATCCGTTTCTGATACGTCTGACCATGATAGATAGCAGCAAGTCTCTTTTCATCAATGAGGTTGAGCTGATCAAGTCGTGTCTGGATCCAATCATCTTCGTTCGGATTTGCATCCTTCATTATCCAGAGAGAGGGTATTTGCACTTCAATCGGTAAGACTGCCTCCATACCATAAACCAGAGAGAAAGGAGTTGCCCTGGTTGACGTCCTAGCTGAGGTACGGTACCCATGTAGAGAGAACGGTAACATCTCGTGCCAATCTTTATAAGTCACTGTCATCTTCTGCACGATTTTCTTGATGTTCTTATTTGCTGCTTCTACAGCCCCATTCATCTTCGGTCTGTAAGGAAAAGAATTATGGTGCTGTATTTTGAACTGTTCGCAGAGCTCAGCGATCATCTTATTATTTAGATTGGTACCGTTGTCTGTAATAATTCGTTCGGGGACGCCGTACCGACAGATCAGATTATGTCGAATGAACCGTGCCACAACAGTCTTGGTTACCATAGCATAGGATGCTGCCCCGACCCACTTCGTGAAATAATCAATCGCTACCAGGATGAAGCGATGCCCATTAGATGCCGTAGGTTTAATCTCGCTGATCATGTCTATGCCCCACATTGCAAACGGCCAAGGCGCAGTCAGAACATTCAGAGGAACTGGAGGAACATGCACCTTGTCTGCATAAATCTGGCACTTATGGCATGTCCTGGAATGTTGGTAACAGTCGGCTTCCATTGTGGACCAGTAATATCCTGCCCGTAGGATTTTCTTAGCCATAGTGTGTCCACTGGAATATGTACCAAAGGTCCCTTCATGTAGCTCCTCCATGATCCTTTCTGCTTCAGTTTTATCCACACAACGCAGTAAGGTTGAATCATGGTTTCGCTTGTACAAGATGACGTTGCTAAGGAAGAACTTGGCTGCGAACCTTCTCAGGAACTTCTTATCATTGACAGATGCACCTTCAGGGTATTCCTGAGCTTCCAAATATCTCTTCACCTCATGGTACCAAGGCTTCTCAGTCACCAATTCAGTCTCGAGATCGCAACAATATGTCGGTTCGTCCAGTTTCCAGATGATGATCCGGGGAGCCTCATTATCCCATTTGACCTTGAACATAGAAGACATTGTAGCTAACGCGTCCGCCAGCTGATTCTCTTCTCTCGGGAAGTGTTCAAAGGTTATCTCTGTGAAGTGGGGGATCAGGGTCAACACACATTCTCTGTAAGGAATCAGGTTTGGATGTTTCGTATCCCACTCTCCTTTGATCTGATTGATCACAAGAGCGGAATCTCCGAAGACGCTCAGAAATTTGATCCTTAGGTCGATCGCAGCTTGAAGACCCATGATGCACGCCTCATACTCCGCCATGTTGTTGGTACAATTGAAACATAGCCGAGCAGTGAGTGGAGTATGAGTACCTTGAGGAGATATGATGATGGCGCCGATACCGTTACCCAAAGTATTGGAGGCTCCGTCAAAGTGCATAGACCATCGGGATCCTGGTTCAGGTCCTTCATCCGGTCCGGGTACTTCACAATCAGTTACTATCATGATGCTTTCATCCGGAAATTCAAAGTTCATGGACTGATAGTCATCTACAGCTTGATGTGCCAAGTGGTCTGCCAATACACTTCCCTTGATGGCTTTTTGGGTTGTGTACTGAATGTCGTATTCCGTCAAGATCATTTGCCATCTTGCAATTCTCCCAGACAGAGCAGGCTTTTCGAATATGTACTTTATAGGATCCATCTTTGAGATCAACAAGGTAGTGTGAGTCAGCATATACTGTCTCAGCCGGCGAGCAGCCCATACCAAAGCGCAGCAAGTTTTCTCAAGCAGTGAGTATCGGGTCTCACAGTCGGTAAACTTTTTGCTAAGGTAATAAATGGCATGCTCTTTTCGGCCAGACTCGTCATGCTGCCCCAGCACACACCCCATTGAATTGTCAAGCACTGTTAGATATAGTATCAGAGGTCTCCCTTCAACCGGTGGCATAAGGATGGGTGGTTCTTGGAGATACTCCTTGATTCTGTCAAAAGCAGCCTGACATTCATCGTTCCAACGTACTACCTGATCTTTCTTCAGCAGCTTGAAGATTGGCTCACAGGTAGCAGTCAGATGCGAGATGAACCGAGCAATGTAATTCAGGCGTCCTAAAAAGCCTCTGACTTCCTTCTCTGTCTTAGGAACCGGCATCTCTTGAATAGCTTTGACCTTAGCAGGGTCCACTTGAATTCCTTTATCACTTACAACGAAGCCTAGCAACTTTCCAGATCTTACCCCGAAGGGGCACTTGTTCGGGTTCAACCTCAGCTTGTACAGTTTCAATCGGTCAAACAATTTCTGCAGGTGATCTAGATGCTCTTCCTCAGTCTGGGACCTTGCGATCATGTCGTCAACATACACTTCTATCTCATGATGGATCATGTCGTGAAATAAAGCAACCATGGCACGTTGGTAGGTTGCCCCAGCGTTCTTTAATCCAAATGGCATGACCTTGTAACAGAAGGTGCCCCACTGAGTAACAAATGTAGTCTTTTCCATGTCTTCAGGTGCCATCTTGATCTGATTGTAACCTGAAAAGCCATCCATGAAAGAGAACACCTTATGCTGCGCTGTATTATCAACAAGGACATCAATGTGAGGTAAAGGGAAGTCATCCTTGGGGCTGGCCATGTTCAGATCCCTGTAATCGACACACATTCTGACCTTACCGTCCTTCTTTGGTACCGGCACCACATTAGCAACCCACTGCGGGTAAGAAGTCACTGCAAGAAACCCAGCATCAAACTGTTTCATAACCTCGGCTTTAATCTTCTCAGACATCTCGGGACGCATCCGACGGACCTTTTGCTTGACCGGAGGGCAGTCTTCCTTAGTTGGCAAGTGATGGACCACGATGTCGGTATCCAACCCGGGCATGTCTTCGTAGGACCAGGCGAAGATCTCCATATAATCATGTAGCATCTGAGTCAACCGTTGCTTCACGCTGAGCTCTAGGTTGGCACCAATCTTTACCTCTTTCATGTCTGCCTCAGTACCCAAGTTTATTGTTTCCACTGGCTCTTCATGGGGTTGAATTGCCCTCTCTTCCTGAAGCAACAGTCTTGCAAGCTCGCCAGGCACTTCGCAATCATCTTCACCTTCGTCTTCGGCTAAGTTGATCGGATTTTCGAAGTCATAACTGGCAGTAGCAGAGTCATTACTAGTGAGATCCAGAGTGGATTGAAACCTGTATGAGTGAGTGTGTGTGTAAATACAGCTGTTTTGAAATATATGTAAAGGAAAGAAAGACAGAAAAGGAGCACAATATTTGCAATGCGGGAAAACATCCAAGATTTTCATTCATGATATATGAAATGACAATTTATATGCCCTCACAAATGAAACCACGGTACCTCGGGTAAGACACCGGGCCGTAGAGTTTATTTATTGTTTATTACAAAATAGCAAAACAAAGAAATTTATTACTGCGTCACAAAGGTAACAGGAGTATGGTCCTTAGCAGTCCAATTGTTCAATCCGCCTTCGGTCGTTGGATAGATCCAGCTATTAAATTCCGCTTCATCTACTTCGTTGTCTTCTCCCACAGCATTCACTCCTGGATTTGTAATGAACACAGGAGGTCTTCTGATCTTCGCCTGCCGCATAGCTTTCTGACCCTCTTCGGTAAAACCCAGCCCAAATTTATCAGTCTTCTGTGTGAAGTCTAGAAGTCTGCCCCAGTTAGCACTTTCACCTTTCTGAACCACAGCCCGAGCATCCTTCAGGGAGGCCATCTTCAAAGGAACACTTTCTTCCGCTGCTGTTTCTGCTGCTGCTGTAATTGGAAGCACCTCCTCGAAATGCTGAAAGGGGGTTTCAATAAATTCCCCATCCATCTCAATGTATCGGAAGGAATTTAAGTGGCTCACCATATATTCCTCCTCTCCTTGCACAGTGACGATCTTCCCTCTGACGGGGTACTTCAGCTTCTGGTGCAAGGTAGAGGTCACTGCCCCAGCTTTATGTATCCAAGGTCGACCCAATAGACAGGAGTAAGACGGACGGATATCCATCACATAAAAAGTAGAGTCAAACACCTGAGAACCCACACGAATCGGAATGTCAATCTCTCCATGAACCATCCTTTTTGAACCATCAAAGGCCCTGACGATGATATTGCTGGGTTTTAATTCCAGACCTTCACAATCTAGACGGTCTAAAGCCTTCTTGGGTAGCACATTTAAGGACGAGCCAGTATCCACCAACACATGTGCCAAGGTAGTGCCCCTGCATTCGATAGAGACATGCAGAGCATCATTATGGTCTCTTCCCTTCGCAGTCAGGTCAGCATCTGAGAAACCCAAGCCATTGTCTGCTGTCAGATTTGCCACGCAATCAGTGAACTGGACTGCAGATGTCTCATGTGGCACATGGGTCGTCTTGAGGAATGAGATTAAGGCCTTAGCATGGGCCTCGGAGCACAGAAATAAAGAGAGCATGGAGATCTTGGAGGGCGTGTGCCCCAGCTGTTCCACAACATTAAAGTCACTCTTCTTTATAATTTTCAGAATCTCCTCCATCTCTTGTTGGGAGGCCTCAGCAGTTATAGGTATAGGTGCCTCCATCTGGGCAGGCTCAACTTCAACTCCTTTGCCCCGAGCATTGGATGACTCGGCAGCAGGAGAAACAACTTGGTCAGCAACAGGAATAGGCACACTTGTAGGAGTTATAAGGAGTGGTCTTCGAGCAGCAGGAGGTGCAATGTCAGGCGAGAAGAGCCTGCCACTGCGGGTAACCTTGGCTGGGCCAGTGATATCACAGATGCTGGCACCAGCGTTGAACTCTTGTTTAATCCCATTCACATACACATCTGCCCCATAATGCCAGGGGATAGCTTTATCAGATACATAGGGCAGGGGCCCCGGAATAGTGATAATCACAGGTGCAACGGTCATGATTTGGACAGGCCTCTTCGAAAGAGCCTTGATCGGATTGTTGAATATGGTAACCACAGAAACTTCTTCCACCGGACCCAACTGAACAGCAGACTTCTTAAACAGAATCTCCTTGCTATCCATTAGGCTTTGGATGCCTAACTTCAGCAAGGGACAACCAGATAGGGACACAGCATAGAACAGGCAACCCTCACTGCAACCCGGAAATAAACCGGCCAGCAGTAGGTTCCTCTTGACAGTCTTCAGAGGGGTGGCGAGATCATCCACGGAAACAGCATAAAAATCTTCATCAACAGCATTTATCCCATGCTGAGGCATAGGAGCAGTAACCACATTCGGCCTCTCAGGCGCTTGAAACTGTATTTCTTTCGCGTCGATAAGGTCTTGCACCTTATTCTTTAATGCCCAACAGTCATCAGTGGCATGCCCTGGGCTATCGGAGTGATAAGCGCAGCGGGCATTTGGGTTGTATTTAGGAGAGGAAGTATTTGCAAACTTCGGAGCCTCTCTGACGGTTACTAGATTGGTTGAGAGCAACTGTGGTAAGATCTGCGACAAAGTCATACTCAAACGGGTGAATTCCCTTCTAGGTCTCTCAGCCCTTGGTTGGTTAGATTGCCGAGGAGCGGCTGCAGGCTTAGCAATCGTCACCGCACTAACAGCTTGGCGGTGCTAAGGTCTCTCTGATCTCCTGGAACCATATACGGCACTAGCCTCCTTCTTGAAGGGTTTCTTCTCAGAACTGGACGATGCACCCTTCGGAATTTTTCCAGACTTTAACCCAGCTTCAATTCTCTCTCCAGTCAGAATCAGATCAGTGAACCCTGCAGACGAATTCCCGATAAGATGGTTGAAAAACGGCCCAGATAGGGTCCCCAAGAACATGTCCACCAACTCCTGATCAGTCAACGGAGGCTGCACCCTGCCAGCCAGGTCTCTCCACTTCTGAGAGTACTCCTTAAAACCTTCGCTTGCACCTAACGACATACCCTGGAGTTGGGTACGCGTAGGGGCAAGGTCGGCATTATATTGATACTGCTTATAGAAAGCAGTAGCCAACTCCTCCCAGTTACGAACCTTGGTCCCATCTAGCTGATAGAACCATTCGAGATGAGTCCCTGAAAGACTCTCCTGGAAGAAGTGGATCCATAAATTCTTATCCGCAGAGTACGGTTGAATTTTCCGAACATAGGACCTTAGATGCAGCTTGGGACAAGACGCCTCGTCATACTTAGAGAAGGATGGTGCTTTGAACTTGTGAGGGATGATCACACCAGTTGACAAACCCAGATCTCCGAAATCCAGCCCAGGTACCTGTTGAACCTCCATAGCTTTCAACCTATCCTCCAGTTGCTTGTATCTGTCTTCTGCAGGAGGGTACTGCTCTTCATCAAAATCAGTCTCGTTGTCGGAGACTACCGGACTAGGAACCCTTGCTTCTGCCTGAGGACTACTCTTGCCGACAGAAGAACCAGCCTCTTCATGCTGCAGAGTATTGCCAAACCTTCGGCCCGAGTTGAACAGAACAGTCCTTCTCTTCTTCTTCTTCTCCTTCTTCAGGAGCATAGCCTTCAGTTCTTCTTGGCCTTGAGCCAGACCCTTAATTAATTCCTGAAACTGCGCATTCTGCGCCTGAAGAGCTTTGATGGATGTCTCAGTTGATGACGAGTCGGGATTCATGATGCTGAAATAAACAGCGAAGAACTGTAAGCAACCTGAAAAGAGGAAAAACCTGCTATGCACATGATGTATGAAATGCGTATGAATTATGTTTTCAAAGACAATCGGGAATCAACTTTGTAAACAAAAAGGAACACACTTCATTAGATTCAACTTTGAAACTGAAATTATTCAACAGGTTGCCCTTAGGCGTTACATGAAAGGAAATACTGAAAAGGAAATAAAACTGTAAGAACACATCTGGAGCTCTTTATTGATCCCATGGTCTCCTCTTCTCAGTACGGATGTAGGCATTCAGAGCTCTCTCATTCTCCAACTGCTTTGTCAGCTTCTGGATCTTTGATTCCTGCTCGTTGAACTTTTCCCGGTAAGAATCCCGCTCTTCTCGCAGTTGCGACCAAGATCTCTTCAATGTCTCATAATCAGTAGGTATCTGAGGAGGAAGGACAGTTGGAGGAACACCATCTTTGTCAGGACACTCAAGAATGACGGGTCTGACAGCTTCATACGGCATACCTAACTTCTGAGCACGGATGCGAACCCATTTGTAGTAGGCTTCCATAGGTAAAGAGGTCTTTAGCCCTAACTCTTGTGGGTCAGCTTTATGAACTTTGTCCCAAGCCTTGATGAACTTACGACGCAGCTCGTCACTATCCAACTGAAATTCAAAACTGATGTGAGGCACCAACATCTCATGGGGACCTGCTCTTCTTGCTCTTCCAAACTGACGGAGTGCTAGACATGGATTGTAAGAGATCCCTCCTTGGGTACCAATCAGGGGAACATTAGGGTATTCCCCGCATCGATCAATAATAGCTATCTCATCCAAACCTCTGCAAGTCCAAATGATGTCTTTATCGGTGAGAGACATTAACCTATGAGCCCAACCTCTTCCTTCTTGATTCTTCAGTACGAACTTAGGGAGGTGCGAAATAAACCACCTCACCAACAAAGGGATACAACACCATAGGGTTCCTCGTCTTCGGGTAGTACGGGCATGAAGTTGTTGCAAGATATCACCCAAGAGAGTGGGCACAGGATTCTGAGACATAAAGATCCTTATGGCAGTGACATTGATGAAGTTGTCAGGATTAGGAAACAAGACTAACCCATAGATTAGGAGAGCCAAGATGTCTTCATATGCCCTAAAGTCCAGGTCATTCCAGAAACTATTAGCTTTACCAATCAGAAACTTGGCCAGGAAACCCTTAACTCCGCTCCTAGTTACCCAGTTGTCTGTTACCTCTTGATGGGTCAAAGGAAGAGCTGCAGCAACATCCTCAAGCCTGAGGGTCTTTTCCCAACCAGTAAAGGGAGTCTGATCCAAGATAGGGATACCAAGCAAATCAGAGAACTCTTCCAGGGTAGGGACCAGCTGGAAGTCTTGAAAGGTGAAGCACTGGTACAGAGGGTCATAGAACTGGGTCAGAACACTCATCAACTGCTGATCCCTCTTTGCTGTGACTAAACTGAGAAGAGAACCATGCCTCTGAATGAAGGAAGTGGTATTTGGAATTCTGCTAACCAACTCATCAAGCAACTCAGGTGAACGATCAAAGTTGAACCGGATAGTATTCCTTCGCACAGGCATCATAATGTCCTACAAAACAGAGCAAAGGTGAAACCCTCTTGTCTTTGAAACGGTCAGTCCTTATGCAGGATGCATGCAATGCTCATGATGCTATGATGTTATTATAAAGCACACCACATATAGATACAAAGGCAAACATGGTAAGGCACACAAGTCACACAAGGCAAGCCCCTAAAGTTTAGGCCAGCATGAGGTCTAGGTACTACCCTCTTTCAGTTTGTTGGTTCATACCTGTCCTAATCAAAAGTAACCGGGTTCTTAGAGGATCCCAATATCATCGACTACCCTCAATTCGTCATAACTCCAGCATCGCAATCTTTTCTTGCAGCCAGAACCATCACGAGAGTTTAGCCTCAATGGGCGTAGCATACTGCTACAATTCTAAAGGCCAAGTTGTGTCAATTAAGGTTCTAAGGTTGTTGGTGCTTAATGACTCCTTAGAAGACCCATATTCTCCTCGTTGCGACACAAGGGATATCGGTACAGACCAAGGTGTCACACCAACGTAGCCACTGCTTCACCTGTGTCGGTCTACGCCGGACAGGTCCCTCACAGCTTATGCTACCTAAACAGGGTATCCCCCAGATCCGGGTTAGGATCTATGTAACTCCGATGCAACCCACAATAGTAAAGCAAGCAAATCAATACAATTGAAAACACAGTTATGAACTAGCCCTAAGGTACACCTCACTTTAAGTTTAGTCCCCAGCAGAGTCGCCAGTTCTGTGATCGGTGGATCTGGAACTGACTATTTAACGCTGGTTTGCGAAATGTCGCGGAAGCAAGAGTCGCCACCGTCTTTTATTTTCTCCAAATGGAAAGGACAAAAGCACAGAAAAATTCCTTAAAGAGATTGCTCTCGGTTCGGGAGGTAGATTATAGAAAGGGAAGGTGTTAGCACCCTTTCTATCCATGGTTATCCATGGGCTCTTAGATACTTGCTCACTTGTGTTTTCAAAAATGGTTTATTTGCTTTTCAATGTGGGTTTTAAAAAGTTTCTTTGAAAATTTCAGTTCGACTCTTGTATCGGTCCTCAAGAGTGTTTGAAAAAATGCTTTCGAAAGCTTTTTGAAAATGTGTTGGTGTGAAAAGTATTTTTGATTTGTTTTGTTTTGAATTAGAGCAAGTATCCACGAGTCGTCTACCTACCCTAAGGAATTCGTCTGTGTAAATGTCCTTTAAAGTAGTGCCATCCCACCATTGAGAGGTAGGTAGCACCACCGTTGGAGGTGTTCGGGTCAATTCGAGGTTCGGGACATGGTGATCACCAGAGCAATGGGAAGACACCTTAGAAGCTACCCTCATGCCAGGTTCCCGGATCATGAGGACTTACTAAGACATCCTCTACTCGACGATCACCTTTCGAGGCAAGGCAACAGTGAGGCGTACCCTAGGGGTGGTGTGTGCGATTCGTGTGTCGTTTTCATTTGTATTTATCTTGTCATATTATTGGTGTTCTACGCTTGTTTTTATTTTGGTCCATACATTCTTTCATGCTTTGATTTAACAGTTAAAATATTTGCGGGAAAGGTAAATTCTAAGCTATTACAAAAGGCGCGGGTCCATATCGCCAAAATTTCTCGAACCCGATTTGACAACAAATAAAGAAATTAAAAGTGCGAGAAGTAATTAAAATGTTACAAGGCCTTGGGAGAGATACATAAATATTTAAGAAATAAAATAAATACGCGCATAAGAAATTACGAACGAGGGCGTT
The DNA here is from genome assembly GCA_948472305.1 of Vicia faba. Taxonomy (NCBI): domain Eukaryota; kingdom Viridiplantae; phylum Streptophyta; class Magnoliopsida; order Fabales; family Fabaceae; genus Vicia; species Vicia faba. Next base: position 1,764,229,445 of record OX451736.1, on the reverse strand, counting down.
GGACCCTTTTTGCAAAATTAAAATTATATGGAATTAATTAATTAAAAAGAAAGAAATTGTTTTTGTTTTTTGGTATTTTATGATTTTTAAGACTTAATATGAGAAAAGAATTAATTTAAATTAAAATAAGATGCAAACCCTAATTCTAGTTATTTTTTAATTTATTAAGAAACATTGAAGTTTTTAACCTAAATTAAACCTAATTTTTATATGCAAATTTGATTATAAAAATAAATAAAATAAATATTTAATTATTGATGAAGGAAAAGAAAGAAAGGATGAAAAATTATTAATTAAACCCTAATTCTATTTTTTTAGATTTTTATTAAAAGTATTAAAATTAACCCTAATTTACATTAAATTTAATTATATGCACATTTATTTATAAAAATACTAGAAATAAAAATATTTATCATTTTTCTCTTTTCTGATTTTTTTATGATGTTTTGTGTTTTTTATGAAAATATAATTAAATTAATTAAACAAGCAAAAAATAAAAAAATAAAGAAAGTTAAGAATTTGCAAACCAAGGGGGGTGATAGTCCCCAACATGGAGGTACAGCCCAAGCATTTGAGCCCATTAAGGATTTGGCCTTATTGACTTTCCAGGTAGTGTGCTGGCGCGTTGACTGGGGTTTATGGTGTTCCCCAGACCTATGCCCTTGATTTGATTCTAATATGCACGTGGATGGTTTGATCTGGAGGGTGTATGGTACGTCTTGATGTTGGACCTGCATATGATCATTAATTGCAAAATAATATTGAGACAATGAAGACCTGGGACTCGAACCCAGGTCATGTGCTTCACCAATCACTATGCTGGCCATCTGATCCAACCAACGCATGTTAATATATAATAGTAAACAAATAATATAAAAGAAAACCAAGGCGTTAGTGGATTCTGCGCGCGAATTTCAAACCAGCCTATCACATCTTGCCACGGATTCATCTTCTCCCTTGTCTTCGTTTTCCTGAAAATATAATAAACATGGCAACGGTTTTTTACGCGTTTTCTTAGGCATGCTACCGGAAAATAGCGATTAGCCCTACGACGCTCATAAATTGAGCGCGAGGGTTCCATGGTCTTCGTCCACATGCGCTGATCACAACCATGGCACTGTGGTGTTCTAATTTTGCTTTGTCTTAAAACCCCTAATTCAAAACCCTGCAAACCCTAAAAAGCAACAATGGCATATTTGTACACAATGCATAAAAACGCAATTAATTCACATGGTAAGCATCAGAATGCATCGTTTAGTAAGAATACCTAAACTAAATGTCATGAAAATGCCTCAAAATTAAGATACGAGTATGCAATTTTATGAGAAAAATTTTGATTCTGTACAATGATTCTTGAGGTTTGGATGACTGTTTTTGATTGGGAATCGTTCAATGATGCTTGAGGAAGCTAATGGAATAGGTTTTGATGCTTGTATCACCCTGCAAGTGAGTTTTCAGAATTGAGATTTTTGGCCAAATTTTCAAGTTTGATAATGGTTTTTCTGAGCAGCTGCGTGTGTAGGATGATTAGGTTTGTGTTTTGGCTTTTGTATTGAGTCAATTAGGTCAACAATTCTGAGCAAAATCTCTTTCATTGATGGTTTTGAAGATTTGATTTTCAAGCTTTATTTTTTCAATCTTTTTGTGTGCTTTTTGATACAAAATCAACTCCAATCTCTCCAAATCTTTCCCTATTTGAATATGCACGAAATCTTGAGAATAAAACATGTACAAAAATATTGGAAAACTTAGGTTAGCATTTTTCATGTATTTAATTTGATTTAAATGAATAATTATTAATAAAAATTCAAATAAATAAATAAAAAAATGAATAAAACTTCCCTTTGGGCCAAGTGGTCGTGCACATGTCATGTATGATGAATTATGGAAGAAAAATGGGCCCATTAGCAATTTTAGGTCATTTGAATCAATGTTGACTTTTCAAAATATCCAAAAATTTCCCAACTTACACAAGGCATAACTTGCTCAATTTTTAAGATTTTCTCATGTTCTTGGACATTTTGGAAATGTCTTTGAGTCCTCTAACCAATGTCTTTGGTCCCATGTCATTTTGATTTACCAATCTCAAGTTATGGCCTTTGACTTAAAGTCCCTTTTTGTTGACTTTTGAAAATGACCTATAATGTTGAAATTGATAACTTTTTGTGAGAGCATTTCTTGGACTTGAAGTATGAAGATGAGTTGTAGGAAATGTCTTTCTATTCAAAATGAGCTTTGGATGGAATTTTTCTGATAATCCATGTGAAAGTTATGCCCTGGTCAATTTACAGTTGACTTTTTCAACTGTCCAAATAAGGAAACTTTTGCATCTTGATGATTTTTGAGCCAAGCTTTGAGAATCATGATCAAGCATTGATCAAATGATGTTTGTGGCTTCAAAATGATATGTTGACCAAAAATGTGAACTTTTGACTGTCAAATGACCATTTTGCCCCTACAGTTGACTGTAGTGCAATTAGGGTTTTTGACTGTGCAATTTTGAGCTGAATGTCTTGAAACTTGATATGAGGATGCTTGACCATATTTGTAGGCATGTGAGACTTGCTTGGACCTTTGGAAACTTCATTTTCTTGATCAGAACACAAACCCTAATTTTGACTGCTTAGGAGGCTCTTGCACTGTGCAACCCTTGGGGAATTTTGAAGCTTGACTTTGCAAATCTTTGAAGAATATGGGAGGGCAAATTTTTGGGTACAACACATACCAATCAAGAACAAGCACTTTCAGGCGCTAAAACCCACTGTAAGTCAGCCACGACTTTGGTTTGTTCTTGAAATCGAATTGCATGATTCTGACACTTATGGCATGAAATAATTATAGATTCTTGATCCTTGAAACATTTCCAAGCTATCTATATCATTTAATTGTGTTTTTGTGGATTGTATCAGAGTTTACCATTGTTAGGGTTTTTTGCTTCGATTTAGGATCTTTGTGGATAGGTAAAATTAGCCCTCAAGAAGAGCACCATCGTGCTCAGCAGGCCAAGACGAATCAAACTACAGCCTTAGAATTCATTTATCATGCTCATGGAGGTTTTGAAATAAGCCAGGGTTGTAGCTACAGACATATGTCCGTAGGTAAAAGTCTATGACTTTTACCAACGGAGCGAGGTTGGGGGTGACTGGCGTGGCACCATCTGATTCGCTTATTTGAATTCTGGCGCAATTTTAGTTTTTCTCTCTCCACTAACTCCCATTATTGTATATTATCAATTATTATTATTTTATATACAAAGCAAGCTTGCGGTGCAGTTGGCATTGGAGTGTTGGGAAAAGGTTTCAGGACCTGGGTTCAAATCCCAGGTCCCCCCAATTATTCCATATTGTTTTTCTTTCAGTGATCAGACGCGTGCACAGGTTGGATGACCACCATGGTCCATTATTATCCATCCAGCCAAGTGTCCAGATGGCCAAATCTAAAGGACATCAGATGAAGGAGCACCAAAGGCCTTGGTCAAAGCAAAGCATGGGATCTTGGAAGTCAAACGTGGGTCATTTTCTTTTGGGCCCATATTTGCTTTTAACACCCTCCAAAGTTGCTACTTCAGGCCCAATTTCTATTTTATTTTCTTTTTATATTTCCATTATTTAATTTATTTGTTTATTTTACTAACATAAAAATTATTTCTTTTTTATCAAGAAAATCATAAAAATAATATTTTCATCCAATTAGATTTAGGTTTATTTTTTATCAAAAAAAAATTAATTAATTTAATTAGGTTATTTAATTTTAGGTAACTTAAATTAATTTTTTAAATAAATTAAAAACAATTAGAACAATTAGGTTTTTTTGTTTCTAACTTAATTATATTTTCTTTTTCTTAAAAATAACCAAAAATATAAAAATAGGTCATGTAAATTATTTTCTTTAATTAATTTAATTACTAATTAATTTTGTATTTAATTTAAAAACCTAATTCTTTTTTTTATTAAAAAATAATTAAAAACAACAAAAACAATTTTGTTTCTTTCGATTAGGTTAGACGGGGTCAAAACCCTAATTTCCCTTCGTTCTTTATTCGTCGCGTGCTTATTTATTTTTACCATATTAATGTAATTTCTCACAAGTTGTAATAGATTAATTATGACCTTTTACTTTCATTTATATTTTTTTTACGGGTTTGTTTTTGGCTATGTAAATACCCGAAGCCTTGTAATAGCGTAGTTTATTTTCCGCACTTTAAATTCCGCAAAATATTAACTGTTAGATGTATGGATAATAGGGATGCATGACAAGAATGTATGATTAACTTTAAAACAGATAGCAAACCCTAAATGTGCAAAGATAATAATTTGAAATTGAATCACTCGCACATGCGCACTCCTAGGGTATACTCTCACTTCGGTTGCCTTCGGTAAATGGTCATTAAGTATAGGGTATTTTAGTGGTCGCTCTCTTGTCCAAAAGATCAAAGTTGCCTCGGAAAGGTTGCCTCGGAATTGTTGCCTCGAATATTGATCTTAAGACATTAGGTTTATCACTAAGATGTCCTAACATTGCCTTAGTGATCGTACGTACCTTTCGAATTGACCCTTAAAACTCCGACGACGATGTTACTTACTCACTATTAGTGGGATATCACTGTCTAAAGGAAACGAACATAGAATAATTCTTTTTTCGAGTAGGTAGATTAGCTCTTAAGTACTTGCTCAAAACAAACAAACTTTTTCACACTTACACTCCTTTTCAAACAAAGTTTTCAAAACAACTTCGTAACACACTTGAAGACAGAAGCAAGGGTTAAATCGAAGACAAAAAAAAAACTTTTTCAAATCAAACACACACAGGAAAATTTGAAAATGATGAGCAAATACCTAAGAGCCCGTGGAAAACCGCGGATAGAAAGGGTGCTAATACCTTCCCTTTCTATAATCTACCCCCCGTACTCAAAATCTTGAAAAAGAAATTTTTCTGTGCTTTTTTCCTTTCCAGTTGGATAAAATAAAAGTCAGTGGCGACTTTTGCTTACCGCGACATTTTGCAAAAACAAATGCAAAACGCAAACCAGCGTTCCTAAAACAGTCCGGTTCTAGCCACCGTATCACATACATGAAGGCACTTTTGGCACCCATTCTAGTGGGTATACGATGGCAAAGAAAATACTACGGGCAGGTTATTACTAGTCTACCATGGAAGCAGATTGCTATAAACACTCTCGAACCTGCCACAAGTGTCAGATTTATGTTGACAAGGTGCATGTACCTCTGGTTCCTTTGAATGTCTTGACGGCTCCTTGGCCCTTTGCTATGTGAGGCATCTATATGATTAGGGAAGTCAAGCCAACAGCCTCTAATGAACACCGCTTCATCTTGGTGGTAATTGACTATTTCACAAAGTGGGTTGAGGCGGCTTCTTTCTCTTCTGTTACCAAGAATGTTGTCGCCCAGTTCATCAAGCAAAATCTCATCTGTCGGTACGGTATCCCAGAGAGGATCATCACAAACAATGGTACGAATCTTAAGAACACTATGATCACCGCAATATGCGTGCAATTCAAGATCCAGCACCATAATTCTTCCCCTTACCGGCCAAAGATGAATGGTGTTGTCGAAGCTGCAAATAAGAACATCAAAAAGATCATACAGAAAATGACATTCACGTATAAAGACTAGCATAAGATGCTACCATTCGCTCTCCACGGTTATCGTACCACAGCGTGCACATCAAACGGGGCAACACCCTACTCTTTGGTATACGACATGGAGGCTGTTTTGCCTATTGAGGTCCATATCCACTCTCTGAGAATTATGAAGGATGCAGGTCTAAATGAAGACGATTGGATCCAGACTAGACTTGATCAACTGAACTTGATTGATGGGAAAAGACTTACTGTTGTCTGTCATGGTCAAATGTATCAAAAACGGATGATCAAGGCTTTCAACAAAAAGGTCAGACGCCAAGTGTATCAAGTCGGGGATTTGGTGATCAAACGTATCATACTACCGCAGGGTGATACCAGGGGCAAATGGACTCCTACATACGAAGGACCATTTGTGATCAAAAGCATATTCTCTGGTGGAGCAATGATCTTAACCACTATGGATGGCGACGACCTGCCGCACCTCGTGAACACAGACATAGTCAAAAGATACTACTAAGCATAAGAAACCCTCTAGGTTGACACACCTAGGAAAAACAAGGGCATCCCGGCGAACCAAAAGGTTCGGGGAAAAAATTAGGGATAAAACAAAAAAATATGTACACCCGACAAGCTGAAAACCCGAAAGGGAGGCTTGGGCAAAAAAGGGTATCCCAGTGGACCGAAAAACCGAAAGGGCGGTCCAGGAAAAAGTTAGGGAACAAAAGCGTATGATTATGTTCCCGTTGGATCACCTTACGGACAACCTGCAAACTCGACGGTTCTGATCAATTCAATCAGCTCCGGACAAGGCAACAAATAGATAAGATGCCCGGAGACATAAAGGCTATAGCAGAATGGGAACCCCATGGGTTTATTTCACATAGATATCTTTTCTTTGTATCAAATTTTCACTTTTACGACGACATTCTCTTACTAGAATGTTTGTCTCATTGTACAAAAATACTTACTCAAAGTCAATATAAAGATGTCCCTTTGAAAGTGAAAAACTATCTGTTTTTCTTTACTCTTGTGTTTTGTTTGTGAAAACGTCCAATGATTTATTTTTGAACATATGCATTTGAACGTAACTATCATTTACAAATGAACAAAGAGAAAGACAATCACTAATGGCTGTAAGAGATAGGGAAAAATCTTTAAACTATTCCATAAAATCCCCCGCAGTGTGCAGTTTAATCCCCAGCATAACAAAACTTCCAGTTAACACTCCCTGTTAGAAGTCGCCAAATTTCTCAGGATTCCCCAACAGGATTTTACAAACAGTACACATCGTTTCTCTTACGACAAGGTTTATTTCTCTAAGTGGAAATTCATCAACACTTCAAAACATGAAGACTTGCACTCCGTATCCTCAGCAGCAGTCGGGGATTTATTTTCCCCAAATCCAATAAGCAGTGCAGCAAATTAGCTCACATACGCATACATCGCATCCATATATCATAAACATAGATAACACGAATGCATGTATCACAATCTTATTACACCATGCATTTCATACAACATGACATTGCATATTAGCTAACATTTTACCCTTTTCAGGATAAGGTTAATCAATAGCTACCATTAACAAAATTCAAAGGCTTTTCAGATACAGTTCAAATACGCTCCAGACACGGATGCCATCCTGATACTCATTCAGATTCAGCTCTCACATACAGTTCAGATACACTCCAGACACAAATGCCATCCTGATACTCATTCAGATTCAAATTTCAGATACAGTTCAGATATGCTCCAAACATGGATGCCATCCTGATACTCATTGAGATTTAACTCTCCAAACACGGATGCCATCCTGATACTCATTCAGACTCAACTCTCAGATACAGTTCAGATACGCTCCAGACACGGATGCCATCCTGATACTCATTCATATTCAACTCTCAGATACAGTTCAGATATGCTCCAGATACGGATGTCATCCTGATACTTATTCAGATTCAACTTTCAGATACAGTTTAGATACGCTCCAAACACGAATGTCATCCTGATACTCATTCAGATTCAACTTTCAGATACGCTCCAGACACGAATGCCATCCTGATACTCATTCAGATTCAACTTTCAGATACAGTTCAGATACGCTCCAGACGCGGATGCCATTCTGATTTTCATTCGGATCTAGCTTTCGGATATAGTTCAGATACGCTACAGACACAGACGCCATTCTGATACTAATTCAGTTTCAGCTTATAGATACGGTTCAAGAATCATTTCTCGATGGAATCTACAATCCCATCTCCAACAACTTTCCATCATCCCTCCAAATGGAGTCTTTAAGCTCATTCCCTATACCATCAACCATCACATCACCGAGTGCAAATTTCTGGGCACTTTAATGTCCAATCATCTTCCACCTTCGAGTCACGAATGGTAAAACTCACCAATCTAACTCTTCAGGCTTAAGAAGATTGAACAGGGGCAGATATTGTACCCCGAAATTTTCCCTCTCATTTATCAAGAATTTGCTCACAAGATCTCCTTTGGCTCAAGACTGCACTAGGGATGATCAGCTCAAGACACCTCCTTAAACACTAATGACCAAAATTAGGGTTTGAGATTGCACAAGGATATTTTAACTTCCAATGCCCCATATGACTTTAATGGATCATTATGGACCCTCGAGATTATTCATGTCAAGTTTCAAGCTTTGGATCACACTTTTGCTCAGCCAATTGAGCAGTTGACCTAAAAATCAGCTGTATTGGGGAAAAAAGTCAACTATGGCCAATTTACAGTCAAACTTCATAATTTTTTATCCACATCAACATTTTAAACTCATATGTATCATTTGATCAAGTTTGGATCACAATTCCTCAATAAATTTGATCAAATCTTCAAAAGGGCAAAATGGTCAAAATTAGGGTTTTGACTGGGAAAGGGCAATTTCTGATTTTTGACCTAGCAAATGATCAATTGGTTTAAGGCATGATATCAAGAGTCCAATTGCATCGATTTTACCTAATGACATGGCTCAAAACATTGCTCAAGCCCAATGGATTGACAAATGAATTTTTAGTCAACTGATCAAAAGTCAATTGTATACTGAAAAATCAAACTTTGACTTTTTGGTCAAAATCAAATGTAAAAGATCACAATTCATCAAAGCATGTCAACATATGAAACTTATTCATCAAGAAATAAAAAATTCAAGATTTCATTTTGAAAAGTTAAAATTTCTAAACTTAGAAATTTTTCTAAGTGTTGGAAATTTCTTATTTTTTCACAACTTTGAGCAAAATTTTCACCATGATGCAAGATGATTCAAGAGAAACTTTCAACATGAATTATGTAGATATCCCTGAAATATATAACATTTATTTACACAACTCCTTCCAAATGTGCTTGGCTCTCAAGTTATAATTTTAAGAACACATGGTTATGAAATAAAACACTTAGTGAAATTTTGCCCTAATTTGGTCAGGATTTTGACCTAACTTTATGGCACTTTTTCATATAGTTCCAAGGTGAATTTTCAAAAGTGATTCAAAGAGGGGTTGTAGAGCACATTACAAGCTTTCCAAAATGTCCAAGAACTCCTTGAGATCATTTTTGAGTAGGGAGAATCGAAGAGATGAAGTTAGGGTTTTCACACTTGAATTACAAGTCATTTTGTGATGAACAAGATTCAAAATTCAAACTTATGCTGCATAACCTCTACTTTTCAGGCCTCAAACTTGTTAGGAACTACATAATTAATTGCTTGCACAGCTGTTAGAGGTCTCAATTCAAGCATTCAATGCAAGACCATGCTTTATATCCATTTTGGGAAGAAAGTGCACAATGCCATTTTGATAAAGTAGCTTTTTGCATAAAACTTGTTCTTGAGCCTTGAACTTGTTCTCTTTTGATCATACATGTCTTGTAACTCAAGATAAACTTGTTTAGACACTTACAATCACCCAACCCATGCTTGTACTACACATTGAAACTTGTTTTCCCACTTTTCTTCAAAATCAAGTAACCTAGCAATTAGCTTGTAACTTGTACTTCTGACTCTCCAAAGCACTCAAGACCTTTTGCTTATACATACACAAGTTATTTGCCACAAATCACATGCATGCTTAAGCCCAGAAAACACCAAGAATGCAGAATCACCAAAAACACCTCAAAACTTGTCATTTCTGAGTTTTGAATCCAATCTCCAAATTTGCTCGTATGTTTCTTGGCCTTTTACTTTCAAAAGCTTCTAAATAACATACACAAACAATTCCAACACCTGCAACATCACTGTAACACCTTCATCATCATCCACCGTTTTCAAAAACAGCACCTTGCACCTTGACTTCTCTAGAACTCCTCATGCACTTTCAGCTCAAGCTTAGCATCACATTAGCTTCCTGGGAACTTGAGGAAGCTAATCCAATCATTGGAACTAACTAAAAGCTACTCAAACTCCAAACACGATACCCTCTTGCAAGGTAAGTTTTTTTACTTTTGAACTCTTCATACAGGAATCATTAATGGTTTATTTGTGAATGAAAAATGTAGATATCATTGCCCTAAAGCTAACCATGTCCATAGTTTTCAATTATATTCCTTGAGCTTAGAGAATTTTAGGATTGAAGTTTCTGAATTTTTTAGGGTTCAGATTAGGGCCATTAAAATTCATGTTTTTCTTTGATCTATAATTTTATTGCTTTGTATTTCTGAAATCGTGAGGAAATTTGCTACAAGATTCATGTTTACATTTTTGCAAATGCATGAGAGATGAACAAGATGCAGGTACTCTGGTTGGGCGTGAGGTTGAATATGAAGTTCAGGCCATGGACTTGTTTACTATCATATATTTATGGTTTGATTTATATAAACAGATGTATAGCCATCCCAATGGTAGAAGCGCGCGCCTGTGACTATAGGGACCTGGGTTCGAGCTCCAGTAGTACCCTTTTTATTTGTTTTCTCACATTTTCCATATTTTTGTCATTTGTTTGCAGCGCTGGGCCTCATCCCTTGGGCCTTATATTTTGTTTCTTCTTACTACTGACCCCTTTTCCTGGCTATTCACACCCTGACCCATTTTTATTTTCTTTTTCTTATTTTTATTTATTTGTTTTCTTAAATATTTTATCTAATACTAAAAAATCAGAAAAAATATAAAAATATTAGATTTCTATTTTGATATGGTTTATTTATTTATTTTACACAAAAAATATTTTATTTAATCATACTTTATTTATTTTACTAATTGATTTGTAAATTTAATTAGAAACTAGGTTTCTTTATTATTTTCTTTTACACAATTTAAATATATTATTTTAAAATATAAAAAGACAAAAAATATTTTATAATACCATAAATTATTTTTAAGACAAAAAATACCAAAAATATTCTTCTTATAAACTTATTTTCTTTTTTAATCAATTAATAGATTAGGGTTTTATTTAAATTATTTTCATAGTAAATTTAGGTTTTACTTTTTACTAATTTACTTAATTATTTTTCTTTTAATTAATTAGGTTAAAGCAAAATCCTTTTCCCCTAAAAAATCCAAATAAACATCCATTTTCTTTACATTTACATTCTTGTATATTTATTCATTTTGACATTATTTATTCAATTCTTGTACAAATTCAATATGGTTGTAATAGATAATTAGGTTTATTTTATTGCAATCCCCATTTATAATTTGTACACCCCCTCCTACAAGTATTGTAATAGCGTAGTAATTTTAAATTCTACAATTTATCGCTTTATATATAAATGCTAGTAATTAGGGTTTGTATGGAAAGACTAAAACCAAACAATAGAAAACGCTAATCAAAGGCAAAACCAGGCATGAAAATAAATACACTTGCATACAAGCACCCTTAGGGTAAAATCCACTTGGTTGCCTTACAAAATGGCCATATTACGCATGTGAGGTATCTTAGCAAAAACAAGCAAAAATATAAGATCATAGTCCCTCGATGACGCTATCTATGTTGCCTTTCAAATGATCTTAGTCCCTAAAAGAGAATGCTAAGATACCTTGCAACATTGCTAATCATGGTTATACGATGACCCACACCCGTCCTGTTTACAACCAAAGATAGGGTTACTTACCAAATCAATGGTAAGATAACAATGTCAAAGGATAGAGGAAATGAATATGAAAGACTTTTGAGTAGGTAGAATGCTCTTAATTACTTGCTCCATTTTAAAACAAAACATCTTTGCTATTTTCAAAACACCAACACTTTCAAAACATCTTACAAAACATTTTCAAAAGATCAACATCTTTGTATACATTCTTACGAACGAGAATCATTACAAAGTTTGCCTAAACAATGGGCTTTTTACAAAATACTTTCAAAAACCACACAAAGCACAATTTCAAACAAAAGCAAGTGATCTAGCAAGTAACTAAGAGCCCATGGAAAACCATGGATGAAAAGGGTGTTAATACCTTCCCTTTTCATAATCTACCCCCAAACTCAAGAAATAATCTCAAAGGTCTTTCCTGTACTTTTTCACCTTTCCTTTTGGATAAAAGAAAATTCGTTGGCGACTCTTGCTAACCGCAACATTTGCGATCAAACGCAAAAAAAATCAAGTCAGTTCTCTCATCGTATCAGTGTCCATTTGACCTTGCACGATTTCCTTGGCTTTTTGACAGCATATAAGATCTCCAATCAATGCAAAATCATTCCTAAAACAAATTATATGATTTATTTGGATTTATTTGATTTTATTTGATTTTTAAATGAATAAAAATAAAAATACATTAAATAAATAAGTGAATAAGGCATGGAGGGTCCCATAGATCGTGGACCATGCTAGGACTGAGATTCAATCTTGAAAAGATGGGCCCATGTGGAGAAAAAATGCAATTTTGTGCATTGTTGACTTTGGGCAAATTTCCAAAAATGGTCAACTTTGACAATGCATATCTCTTTCAATTTTGACCCTATGAGGGTGTTCTTTGACTTTTTAGAAAGCTTAGGATGTCCTCTAAACAACCTATTTGTCTTCATCTCAATTGGATCTTCCATTTTCATATAAGAAGCTTTGAACCAAAAGGTATTTTTGTTGACTTTTTGAAATGACCTATAATGTAGGAACTTGTATCTTTTCATTAGTACATTTCTTGAACTTGAGGGCTGAAGATGAGTTGTAGGAATTGGATTCTCTTCAAAATGAGCCTTGGATGAGAAATTTTTGACAAAGTATGAGAAAGTTATGCCTGGTCAAAGTTTGGTTGACTTTTCCTATAGAAACCCTAATTTAGCAACTTTTGAGTTTTGATGAATTAGGAGCATTCCTTGAGGAATCATGATCAACACTTGATCAAATTATAGATATAACTCCAAAATGTTAATGTTGACCAAAAATATTGAAGTTTGATTGTATGTGAGCCACAATTAACTTTTGACCTAGTACGGTTGATTTTCAGGCATTTGAGCAGTTGACTGAATAAACTTCATGTGCAAGGCATGAAACTTGGCATGTATGATCTTGAGGACATATTAGGGCAATGGAAACCATTTAGGACCCTTGGAATTCAAACATTCTTGTGAGGAGTGAAACCCTAATTTGAGGCTCATTATCTTATGAGGAGGATTTGTCTGGTCAATCCTTAGGCATCCTTGAGCAATTGAGGACCTCTAGGAGTATGTTTTGAATAAAATGAGAGGGAAAATTTTGGGGTATAACATGGGCAACAACATGCTTGCTATGGTACTCAATCTCTACAAGAGCGGGATCACCAAAACATGGTACAATAACATTCACCCCCACTTCTTCAGAATATTCAGGCATCACAGAATCATTATCATAAAACACACCTTCATCAGAAGAAAAGAAATCGTCAACAGAAACATATTCATTATTTGACATGTCCTTAACTAGGTAGTCTTCAATTACATTAACTTCATTATAATCATCTATATTGCATGTGACTCTGATAGTACCATTATCTAACAACAATTGAACACCTCTTCTTACAACAGAACAACCACAGGAATCCCTACAACAGACCTGACATGACCCATAATGATGTACCTCTTGGCCATCCATGTGACAAAATGTGGCATGCAGCTGTACCAGGTCATCATCCATATAGTTTACATCAAAAACCCGGAGTTCTTCGGGGTAACCATAAACCATATTCACATCTTCTTCATATTCAGCCCTTGGTCTGATTATGTGGATAAGACCTTCATCCATCATTTCTTGAAGATCAACTCTCACTTTATCGTATCTATGGATATTTGAACTGCAAACACTACAACCATCATGGTCATGTGTATAATAGCTGAATTCACAAATATCAGCATGCATCTTCACTAAATCACCTTTGACCGTGTTGATATAAAAAATCCAGAAATCTCCAGGACAACCAGCAACCATATTTACAACACTTCCACCTCTATGTTTGGGTAGTAGATTATACTTTACATTGGGACGAACATCTTTAAAAGACATGAGACCATATCTTACCATCTTCTGCACTTCAGAATTCAATGGATAGTAGTTTTCAATCTTGTGCCCAAAGGCTCCTTGATGAAAAGCACAAGTCTGATCTGCCTCGTAATACCATGGTAAAGGTATAGCAGGGGGAGGCCTAGTTTGCACCAATTTCTTCTGAATCAAATCCAAAAACAACTCGGCATAACTCATCGGAATAGGATCAAAAGCTTCTCTCTTCTAACCTTGCCCTTGATTACCTTGAGGAGGTATTCTATGATAGGCAACAGTAGCCGGAGCTACACTGACGACTGGAGTTACAGAAGTAACTTGTTGTTGGTGATGTCTTCTCTGAGGTCTAACCTTTCTTTCCTCAATAACAACATTTGTTTCACTTTCTTTCTTCTTAGAAAACCCATATGATGATTTCCTTTTTCCACTAGAACCTTCATCTTTTGTCAAGCGTCCTTCCTTGACAGCTTCTTCCAGACGGACACCCATACTTACCATTTTAGTGAAATTACTCGGTGCACTTGCAACCATCTTTTCATAGTAAAATGAACTAAGGGTTTTAGGAAGTTCTTAGTCATTTCTTGCTCTCCTATTGGGGGTACCACTTGGGCAGCAACTTCTCACCAATGTTGCGCATAATATTTGAATGACTCCTTATCTTTCTGAGCCATCACTCTCAATTGGTCAAGGTCAGGCGCCATAAACATGTTATACTTATACTGCTTGACAAAAGCTTCACCCAAGTCATTGAAGGTGCGGATGTTGCTATTTTCCAATCCCATATACCATTTCAAAGCAGCACCGATTAAACTATCCTGGAAGAAATGAATAAGCAAATGTTGGTCATCAGTATGAGTGGACATCCTTCTGATATACATCATTAGATGGTCACGGGGTTAAGAGCTTCCCTTGTACTTCTCAAATTCTGGCACCTTAAACTTTGCTGGCACTTTCATATTTGGAACTAAACACAGATCACTGAAATTTTTCTGAATAACTCTTCCCCTCGGAGAGCTTCACTTCTTTCTACATTTCATTGAATTGATCCTGAAAATCATCCAATCGGTCATATAAGCCCAAACTCTCACTTGGAGGAGCATGATGATAAACTTCATCATTAATAACATGCATAGCATTCATTGTAGGAGGTGCAACATGATGAGTCTCATTATTGACAACAGAAGTAACATGCACCACAGGAGGTGCAAAGGCAATAGCAGTTTGAGCAAATGGAGCGACTTGAGCAGCAGAACCTTCTGGCATGAAGTTCTCAGGCATTCCCCATGGATAACCGTGAGGCGTATGATATAGAGCAATAATAATTGAAGTAACAGAGATAGGAATTGACAGAACTTCTGAAGCAACATTCGTCTGTTGGGGCTGAGTAGCATGAGGAGACAGGGGAGAAGGTGGTGGTTGATTTTTAGAAACCCCCAACGATTCCACCAAAACAATCAAATTGGCCATACCAGCCCTCAAAGCAGTAACTTCGTAAGACCAGGCAAAGATTTCCACGTAGTCATGCAGCATATGAATCAACCGTTATTTCACACTGAGCTCCAGGTTTGCACCGATCTTGACTTCCTTTTTGTCTGTCTCAGTACCCAGATTCACTGTTTCCACCGGCTCTTCATGTGGCTGAATGGCCCTCTCTTCTTGAAGTAGAAGTCTTGCCAGCTCACCAGGCACTTCGCAATCATCTTCACATTCGTCTTCGGCTAAGTTGATCGGATTTTTGAAGTCATAACTGGCAGTAGCAGAGCCGTTACCAGTGAGATCCAGAGTGGATTGGGACCTGTATATGTGAGTGTGTGTAAAATAGCTGTTTTGCAATATATAATAAAGAAAGACAAGGAGCGCAAGATTTGAAATGCAAAAAACGTACAATGCTTTTATTAATGACATATGAAAATGGCACACAAAAGCCCTCACAAATGAAGCCACGGTGCCCCGGGTAAGACACCGGGCCATAAAGTTTCACAATATTATCTGTTACAAATTCAAAACAAAAGAGTTCATTACTGAGTAACAAAAGTAATAGGGACGAAGTCCTTTGCTGTCCAGTTGTTTGGTCCATCGTTGGTCGTAGGGTAGATCCAGCTGTCGAATTCAGATACCTCCACGTCATCTTTGATGGCATTTACTCCCGAGTTGCTGATGAACACAGGAGGTCTTCCAATCCTTGCACTACGAACAGCCCTTTGAGCTTCTGCAGTGAAACCCAAACCAAACTTGTCAGTCTTCTGAGTGAAATCAGGAAGTCGGCCCCAGTTTGCATACTCACCCTTCTCAAAACAACCCGAGCATCCTTTAAGGAAGCCATCTTCAAAGGAGAATCTTCAACCACAGTCTCAGTTGATGCCAGTGTCTGAGGAACCTCTTCAAAGTGTTGAAATGGGGTCTCAATGAACTCCCCATCCATCTCTATGTACCGGAACGAGTTAAGGTGGCTGACCATATACTCTTCCTCCCCCTGTACTGTCACAATCTTCCCTCTGACCGGGTACTTCAGCTTCTGATGGAGTGTGGAGGTCATAGCTCCAGCTTTATGGATCCATGGACGACCCAGCAAACAAGAATAGGACGGTCGAATGTCCATCACGTAGAATGTAGAATCGAAGACCTGAGAACCAACTCTAATTGGAATGTCAACCTCACCATGCACCATCCTTTTAGACCCATCAAAGGCCCGAACAACAATGTTACTTGGCTTTAGCTCCAACCCTTCGCAATCCAACCTGTCTAGAGCTTTCTTGGGCAAGACGTTCAATGAGGAACCAGTGTCAACCAACACATGTGCAAGAGTAGTGCCCCTGCATTCAATGGAGACATGCAGGGCATCGTTATGATTCTTCCCTTTAGCAGTCAGATCAGTGTCGGAGAAACCCAAACCATTATCAGCAGTTAAATTGGCCACACAATCGGTAAACTGATCAGCTGACGTCTCTTGTGGCACGTGGGCTGTCTTCAGGAAGGTAATTAGAGCCTTGGCATGGGCCTCTGAACACAACAATAGTGATAACATTGAAATCTTGGATAGGGTTTTCCCCAGTTGCTCGACCACATTATAATCACTCTTCTTGATGATCTTCAGAATCTCTTCCATCTCCTGTTTGGAAGCTTCAACATTGATGGTCTTTGGTGCCTCCGTCTGGGCAGGCATATCAGTGGCGGTCCCTTTGCCCCGAGCGTCAGATGACTCGGCGACAGGGGTAGAACTAAGAACTTGATCAGGAATGGCATTAGGCACACTTGTAGGTGTGATGACAATAGGTCTTCGGACAGTTGGTGGCGCAATATCGGGTGAGAAAAGTCTACCACTGTGGGTGACTTTAGCAGGCCCGATAACGTTGTTGACGCCGGTATTAGTATCTAACTCTTGCTTAACTCCAAGAACATAAACATCTGCCCCATAGTGCCAAGGGACAGCTTTGTCAGAGGTGTAGGGAATAGGCCCCGGAACAGTGATGATTATGGGTGCAATCTTCTGAACAGGCGTAATTCTGACAGGCTTCCTCGAGGGAGCCTTGGGAGAATTATTGAAAATGGTGATAATGGAAACTTCTTCAGTAGGGGTGGCAGGAACAACAATCTTCTCAAACAAGATCTCCTTGTTATCCATCAGGTTTTGGATGCCTGACTTCAAAGATGGACAACCGATAGGTGAAACAGAACACAAATGGCAACCTTCACTACATCCTGGAAATAAACCGGCTAGCAACAGGTTCCTCTTGACGGTCATCAGCGGGGTAACAATATCATCCATAGAGGCTACAAACAAGTCTTCCTCTACAGCATTTACTCCATGTTTGGGCATGGGAGCAGTCACAACATTAGGCCTCTCGGGCGTCTCGAACTCAATCTCCTTTGCATCATTAGGTCCTGAACCTTATTCTTCAAAGCCCAACAATCATTCGTATTATGCCCCGGGCTGTCAGAGTGATAAGCACAATGGGCGTTAGGATTGTACTTTGGGGATGTTGTGTTTGAAATCTTCGGAGCTTCTTTTAGAGTCACCAGATTGGTTGTCAGTAACTGCGGTAATATCTGGGACAAGGTCATGCTAAGACGAGTGAACTGCCTTTGAGGTCTCTCGCCCCTTTATTGGTTGTGATGCTGAGGAGCACCAGCAGGTTTCGAAATAACAACCGCGTTGACCGCTTGGCGATGTTCCGGTCTGTTCTGTCTTCTTGAACCGTAGACATCACTGGACTCCTTCTTGAATGGTTTCTTCTCGGTGCTCGATGAGGCACCCTTATGTATCTTCCCTGCCTTGATACCAGCTTCAATCCTCTCGCCAGTCAAGATAAGGTCTATAAACCCGGCTGAAGAGTTTCCAATCAAATGGTTAAAGAACGGACCAGACAGGGTCCCCAGAAACATATCAACAAGTTCACGATCAATTAAAGGTGGCTGCACCCTTCCGGCAAGGTCTCTCCATTTTTGAGCATACTCTTTAAATCCTTCACTCGTCCCTATTGACATACCCTGGAGCTGGGTACGCGTAGGAGCGAGGTCGGAATTATATTGATACTGGATCTTATGTTCTTGTTCGTTGAACCTTTCCCGATAAGAATCCCGTTCTTCCTGCAGTTGCGCCCAAGACCTCTTCAGTGTGCCAACATCAGTGGGTGTATGAGGATGGAGAATAGTTGGAGGAACCCCGTCTTTATCAGCAACTTCAAGAGTAATAGGCCTGACAGCTTCGTATGTCATGCCTAACTTCTGGGCACGGATGCGGACCCATCTGGAATATGACTCCATTGGCAGAGAAGTTTTTGGTCCCAACTCATGTGGGTCAGATTTGTGAACTCTATCCCAAGCCCTGATGAATCTACGATGCAGCTCGTCGCAGTCTCCCTGAAAATCAAAGATGATATGAGGTATCAACATCTCATGAGGCCCTTCTCTTCTGGCTCTTCCAAACTGACGGAGAGCTAAACATGGGTTATAAGAGATTCCTCCATGGGTTCCGATCAATGGAACATTAGGATACTCTCCACAACGATCAATGACGGCCACCTCATTTAAGCCTCTGAGAGTCTAAATAATGTCATTATCAGTAAGAGACATTATCCTATGAGCCCAGCCCCTTCCTTCTTTGTTCTTCAGTACAGATTTAGGGAGGTGCGAAATAAACCACCTCGACAATAAAGGAGCACAGCACATCAAAGTCCCCCATTTTCGGGCAGTACGAGTATAGAGCTGATGAAGGATATCACCCAAGAGAGTGGGTACAGGGTTCCGAGAGATGAAGATCCTTATGGCATTAACATCAACAAAGGTGTCAGGATTTGGAAACAATACCAGACCATAGATTAAGAGAGCCAGAATGTCTTCGTACGCTTTGAAGTCTAAGTTATTCCAGAAACCATTAGCTTTACCAACCAGAAACTTAGCCAAAAAGCCCTTAACTCCACTTCTAGTCTCCCAGTTAGCCGTTACCTCCTCTTTGGTCAAGTGAAGGGCTGCAGCAATCTCTTCAGGCCTGAGAGTCTTTTCCCAACCAGTAAATGGAGTCTGCTCCAAAATAGAGATACCAAGCAACTCAGAGAATTATTCCAGGGTAGGGACCAGCTGGAAGTCTTGAAAGGTGAAGCAGTTGTATAGCGGATCATAAAACTGAACTAGGACACTCATCATTTGTTGGTCCCACTTTGAGGTGACTAAACCGAGAAGAGAACCATGCCTCCTGATGAAGGAAGTAGTGTTTGGAATCCTGTCAACCAATTCTTTAAGAAAAGTAGGTGGTTGAACAAAGTTGAGCCGGATAGTATTCCTACGAATGGGCATCATGATGTTCTACAAAACAGAGCAAAGATGAAACCTTCTTGTCTTTGAAATGGGTTAGTCCTTATGCAAGATGTATGCAATGTTATGATGTTATGATGTCATGGTAAAGGCACACCACAAGTATTCACAAAAGGCAAACATGGTAAAGGCACACAAGTCACACAAAAGAGCCCTTAGATTTCAGGCTGGCATGAAGTTGAGGTACTACCCTCTTTCAGTTTCAGTTGGTTAAGACCTGTCCTAAAAATAGTAATCGGGTTCTAGAGGATCTCAATATCACTGACTACCCTCAATCGGTCATAATTCCAGTTTGGCAACCTTTTCTTGCGGCCGGAACCATCGCGAGAGTTTAGTCTCAATGAGTGTAGCATACTGCTACTGTTCTATGGCCAAGTTGGTCAGTTTAAGGTTCTAAGGTCAGTTGGTGCTTAATGACTCCTCAGAAGACCCATATTCTCCTCGTTCCAACATAAGGGATATCGGTATAGACTAAGGTGTCACACCAACGTAGCTACTGCTTCATCCGTGTCGGTCTACGTCGGACAAATCCCTCACAGTTTATTGCTACTTACCTAAAAAAAGGGTACCCCCAGATCCGGATTAGGATCTATAAAACTCTGATACAAGCCCACAAAATTAAAGCATACAATTGAGAACACAAGTGATCTAATCCTAAGGTACACCTCACTTATAATGTCCCCAGCAGAGTCGCCAGTTCTGTGATCGGTGGGAACGAGAACTGACTGTTTTTGGAATGCTGGTTCGCGTTTGTGTTTGTTTTTGCAAAGTGTCGCAGTAAGTAAGAGTCGCCACCGTCTTTCATTTTATCCAACAAGGAAAGGACAAAAGCACAGAAAAATTCCTTTTCGAGATGTTTCTCGGGTTCGGGAGGTAGATTATAGAAAGGGAAGGTGTTAGCACCCTTTATATCTGTGGTTATCCACGGGCTCTTAGGTACTTGTTCACTATGTTTTCAAAAAGTTTTTGCTTTTCTTGTGTTTGTGGGTTTTGAAAAAGAGTTTTGTTTGAAAACTTCGATTTAACTCTTGTTTCTGTCCTCAAGAGTGTATGAAGTGTTTTTGAAAACTTTGTTTGAAAAGTGTAAGTGCGAAAAATTTGTTTTGTTTTGAAAGAGCAAGTACCTAATAATCTCTACCTACTCAAAAGGAATTAAGCTGTGTAAATGTCCTTTAGACAGTGCTATCCCACTATTGAGGAGTAGGTAGCACCGTCGTTGGAGTTTTCAGGTCAATTCGATTATGGGACATGTGGTCACTAAAGCAACGTTAGGACGCCTTAGCGGTAACCCTAATGTCTTAGATCATTTTTTATCGAGGCAACCGTTTCGAGGCAACTTTGATCTTTAGACAGGAGGGCGACCTCTAAAACTTCCTATACTCAATGACCACGTTCGGGGCAACCAAGTGAGGCGTACCCTAGGAGTGGCATGTGCAAATGTGTCAATTTTCAGTTATGTTATCTTTGTACATGTTATGGTGAGCTACGGTTGATTTTAAATTAAGATAGATCTTGTCATGCATAGCCTATTATTCATACATCTAGCAGTTAATGGTTGCGGAAAATAAAACTAAGCTATTACAAGGCGTCGGGTATTTACATCGCCAAAAACAAACCCTTAAAAAAATAAATGCGGAAAATAAATAAAAGCGGTAAAAAGGTCCTAATTAAAACTATTACATCCTCGGAGCAAATACAATTATATGGATCAAAATATGAATAAAAAAAAAATCATACGCGCGAGAAAAATTGAATCGGCGAGCTTTATTAGGGTTTTGACCTTTTTTTTTGGAAAGAAAGAGATTTTTTTAAAATTAAACCTAAACTAATTAATTAATTAAAAAAAAGAGAAATATTTTTGGGTTTTTGAATGTTTAAGGAAATAAAAAATAAAATGATTAAATATATTAAAAACCTAATTCTACACCAATTTTTATTTATTGCAAAAATATTATTATTATGCCTAATTAAAACTAAACAAATTATATTAATATTTATTTACAAAATAAACTAATTAAATTTAATAAATAAAAATATTATATTTTTTATGTTTTCTGAATTTTTTAGGGAAAAAAATATTAATTTGTTAGTGATAAATAATAATTATAAAAATATTTAAATGAAAGAAAAAAAAAAGGAAAAGAAATAAACTCATAAAGGGGGTTTGGGCCCAATTTTGTGGTGTAATCTGCAATTTCCCAGGCCCATTATGCTTCAGCCTCATTGACTTTCCAGGATCTCACGCACATGCATTGACTAGGGAGTATGATGATCCTTCATTCATGACCATTGGATTTAGGTTTGGAGACATCTGGCGCACTGAGATTTGAGGTGTATGGTGGACCTCCCTTTGCAAATTGCACATGAATGCCTGAAGGAGAAAAATAACAAGGTTTTGGGGGACCTGGGATTCGAACCCAGGTCCCAATGGACTATGCATCAACGCCTTTGCCAACTGAGCCGTGACACGCTTTTGTTAAATGGAGAAGTAGCGAATATTATATACAAAAACAATTAATATGCTGTAAACAAAAAATAAAGCGCGCCTTTTTCAAACCCACGAACCAGATTACCACACGTTATCATCTTCAACCTTTGTCCTGCATAATTAGAATCAGATAGTGGGGGGTTTTAACCTCCACTACCTCCCTGCACGAAAAATAGCGAATAGACACAGAGCAAAAAGAAATATTTCGCGAGGTGTGTGTTGGAATCGTCTTGGTCTCACGAATTCAACCATGTATCCCATTGGTTCCAATTTTTCCTGGTTTGGAAAGCCCTATTTGAAAGCTTGAAAACCCTAGAAATTCAATCATGGCATCTCTCGGTTTAGGGCATTATGGTTCAATTCAATCATTCCATTAGCTTTGTATAATCTCTAGCAATGCAAATCAATCACAAAAACATGTCAAATGCGTATGAATTAAGAGATACAGTTTTGAATTATAAGTGCAAACCGTGAGATGGTATTTCGTGATTCCTTGAGCTTTGGTGCTTGAATTTGATTGCAATTCACTCCTGGTACCTCCTGCAATGTGTTTGGATGGACAAGGCACTTTGAATTGGCCTAGATTGCAAGAACAAGTTTTTTATTTTTCTTGAAATTTCTTGAAATTGATATGGCCGTTCTGCAGTCTTTTAGTCGTGAATTAGGTTATGCTTGGCTTGCTTGCATATAAGGGAATCAGTTTAGGTCAAAATTTGGACCCATACCCATGTGCATTGAAGATTGAATCTTTGATTGATAAATCAAATATTCTTGATTTTTCATGATTGAACAAGTTGCCAAAATTGGATATTTTTGTATCTTTTAGCTTGTGCACGAATTGGTCAGCATATTTGGATCATATTTGGTTCACAAATAGGTTTAAGAATCAAATCTTTTATTTTCTTATAATTTAAATTAATTAAATGAATTAATATGTATTAAAAATCCATTTATTCAATAAATTTAAGAAAATAAATCCAATTTAACTTGATGGGTCGTGCATAGGTCATGGGTGAAGTTTCAAAAAGAGATTTGAGGCCCATTAGCAAAAAGAAGGTGTTTTGAGCAAAGTTGACTTTTGCAAATTCATGAAAATTGCCCAACTTCTCCAATGCATACTTTGCTCAATTTTGATCATATGACCATGTTCTTGGACATTTTGGAAAGCCCTTGAAGTCTTCTAACCAATTCTTTTGGTCCCATGTCATTTGGATTTACCAATCTCAAGTTATGGCCTTTGACTCAAAGTGTACTTTTGTTGACTTTTGAACTTGACCTATAATGTAAAAATATGTAACTTTTTGTGAGAGCATTTCTTGATCTTGGAGTGTGAAGATGGATTGTATGAAATTGCATCCTCTTAAAAATGAGCTTTGGATGGGATTTTTCTGATAAACCATGAAAGAGTTATGCCCTTGTCAAAGTACAGTTGACTTTTCTACTGTCCAAAAATAGTAACTTTTGCATCTTGATGATTTTTGAGCTATTCTTGTGGGATCATGATCAAGACTTGATCAAATGATGATTGTGAACTCAAAATAAGATGTTGACCAAGAATTATGACTTTTGACTGCAAAATGACCATTTTTCCCTTGCAGTTGACTGTAGATCAAATGGAGCTTTTGACTGTGCAAATTGGCACTGTGAGTTTTGAAACTTGGCATGTAGGTGCTAGAGAATGTATATAGGCCTATGAGACTTAATTGAACCATTGAAGACCCAAAATTCCTTGAAAGAACCAAAACCCTAATTTTGAATTGACTGCCTTAGGAGGTGATTTGACTGTATAACCTTTGAGCCATTTTGAGCAATTTGAAGATCATTCTTGACAAATCTTGAGGAATATGGGAGGGCAAATTTTGGGGTACAATAGTTGCCCATGTTCAATCTTCTTAAACCTAAGGATGTAGATTGGCTTGCGTGCCTTTCGTGATCCGAAGGTGGAAGATGATTGAACACTAAAGTGCCCAGAAATTTGCACTCGCATGGTGTAGTATCAACAATGTGATGTCGGGAATGGGCTTACAGATGCCATTTGGAGATTGTTGGTAGAAGGATAGGCTTATAGATGCCATCTGGAGATTTTTTGTTGAATTGTAACTTTGTAAGTTGAAAGAAGGAACTTGTGTAGGGTTGCCTGATGATGAGTCCGTGTGAAACTTCATCTGAAAGAGAGAAGGAACCGGTGTAGGGTTGCTTCATGATGGTCAAGTAGATAATTTTCCTGTCTGGTTTCAGGTATTAACCTACAATCAGTCGTCCACAGATATTTTCCTGGCTTGTTACAGGTATTAATCTGGAACTTGAAAAGGTTGGTCAAGGAGATACTGTCCTGGCTGGTTTCAGGTATTAATCTCTGACCTGAGAAATGAAGATCTTCCTGGCTTGTTACAGGTGTTAATCTTCAATCTCTTTGTGTAGATGGTTTTCCTGGCTTGTTACAGGTATTAACCTACAATCAGTCGTCCACAGATGTTTTCCTGGCTTGTTACAGGTATTAATCTAGAACTTGAAAAGATTGGCCGATGAGATAGCTGTCCTGGCTGGTTTCAGGTATTAATATCTGACCTGAGAAAGAAAGATGGTCTTCCTGGCTTGTTACAGGTATTAATCTGGAACTTGAAAAGGTTGGCCGATGAGATAGTTGTCCTGGCTGGTTACAGGTGTTGATCTCTGACCTGAGAAAGAAAGATAGTTTTCCTGGCTTGTTACAGGTATTGATCTACAATCAGTCGTCCACATATGCTTTTCCTGGCTTGTTACAGGTATTAATATGGAACTTGAAAAGGTTGATGGTAGCCATCTTTTGATTGACCTTTTCCTGAAAAGGAAAAACGTTAGCTGTACGCAATGTCATGATGCATGATGTTCTCAAAAATAAATGAGATTGTGTCGTATGCACAACATCATGTATGTAAATAGGAGGTATGAAATGTGAAATGTTTATGAATGTATTTTCGTCTGGGCAAATAAATCCTTGACAAATGTCGGGGAGTTTGTTAAATCCTGGGCTGATGTTGAAGAGTATGGTTGAATTCTTCGTTTCCACTGGGGATGATGCACGAAGATGGTTGCAAGGATAAACTGTAGGAGAAGATGACTCCGTTGGGGAATAAACCTGGTGAAGAAATTACTCTGCGGGGAATTACTCTGTGGGAAGAGATGTTGTGCTGAGATTTTAACGATAACTCCGCTGGGGATTCCGTTGATAAGCTCTGTTGGGGATTTTGATGATGAACTCCGCTGGGGGATAGAAAGAACTTCGCTGTGGATGATCTTTCAGTTGCAACTTGCTGAGGATAACCCAGTTAGACTCTTGTGGGGATAACCTCTGAATATGGATGGGGAGATACATTTGTACTCTGCAGGGGACAAGCTTCCAGAATCCACTGGGGAAGATGATTCAACTCTAGCGGGGAAGCTTTTTTAGACTGCGCTGGGAAATGGCTCCGCTGGGGGTATCTTGTATTCCATCGGGGAACATTCTTATATTTCGTTGAGGAATATTAAGACTTCCGGGGATACTCTTATGTTTGCCGGGGAATATCCTTATACTCCGCTGGGGAATATTAAGACCTTATGGGGATACCAAGCTTTCTAGTGCTGATGGTAAATCGACTCTGCTTGGGGAGAGTATTGCTGATTCGTTCATAGTTGCAAGTCTCAGTGGGGGAGAGCTACCATTACTGTCTTACTCTACGGGGAGTGAAGGTATCTTGGTCATACTCTTCAGCTGAACCTACCTTGGTACCTTGGTGGACAGAGCGACTAGACCTCTTAGACAATTCTTATTGCCCCTACTTCTGATATCACCCGTAATTAGTCCTTTGTTTCGCATGCAAATATTTATGAGCAGCAATCAATGTCAAATGCATATATCAAAAATGAACATTGGACGTTCTTTGCAAAATAAAACAGATAAAGGAAAAAACAATTTGCAATTTGTCTGAAAAATGAACTTGTATTGATTTTGAAGTTTGCCTGTAAATAGGCGTTTTGTACAAGAGGCTGAAGTCCTAGTAAGAGAACGCCGCCGAACAAATAGAATTTATACAATTTGTAAAAAGAAAACAAAACAGCTATGTGAATAATCCCACTGGGTTCCAACTCTGCTATTGCCCTTATATCTTCAAGCATCTCATCACTTTGCTGCTTAGTTCAAGATGAATCTGATTGACTGGTGTCGTCTGAGCCTGATAGTTGATACCAAAGTCTGGATGCAGGGTGATCCAATGAGACATAGTATTACGCTTATCCCTAACTTTTGCCTGGACCGCCCTTTCGGGTTTTCAGTCCACCGGGATACCCATTTTTGCCCAAGCCTCCTTTTCAGGTTTTCGACTTTCCGGGTGTACAGATTTTTATTTTTTTTATTTTTTTTATTTTCATCCCTTATTTTTGCCCGAACCCTTTTGGTTCGCCGGGAAGCCCTTATTTTTGCCTAGGCCAGTCAACCTAGCGGGTCTTTAATTATGCGTAGTATCTTTTTACTATGTCTGTATTGACGGGGTGAGGAAGGTCGTCACCATCCATGGTGGTTAGAATCATCGCTCCTCCTGAGAAGATGTTCTTAACCACAAATGGCCCTTCGTACGTAGGGGTCCATTTGCTCCTGGGATCACCTTGAGGTAGAATGATGTGCTTGATTACTAGGTCCCCGACTTGATACTCTTGTCATCTGACTTTCTTGTTAAATGCCTTGATCATCCGTTTTTGGTATGTCTGACCATGACAAATAGCAGTGAGTCTCTTTTCGTCGATTAGGTTCAGTTGATCAAGCCAGGTCTGGATTCAGTCGTCTTCACTTAAACCCGCATCCTTCATGATCCGGAGAAAGGGTATCTGAACTTCAATGGGAAGGACTGCCTCCATGCCATATACCAAGGAATAAGGTGTTGCCCCTATTGACGTCTGTGCTGAGGTACGGTACCCATGAAGAGCAAATGGTAACATCTCGTGCCAATCTTTGTAGGTCACTGTCATCTTCTGCACAATCTTCTTAATGTTCTTGTTAGCTGCTTCTACAGCCCCATTCATCTTCGGCCGGTAGGGAGAAGAGTTGTGGTGCTGTATCTTGAATTGCTCGCAGAGCTCAGTGATCATCTTATTGTTAAGATTGGTACCATTATCTGTAATGATCCTCTCTGGTACACCGTATCGACAAATCAGGTTATGCCGAATGAATCGTGCCACGACGTTCTTGTTTACGGTGGCAAAGGAAGCTGCTTCAACCCACTTCGTAAAGTAATCAATCGCTACCAGGATGAAACGATGCCCGTTGGATGCCGTAGGTCGAATCTCACCGATCATATCAATGCCCCACATTGCAAAAGGCCAAAGTGCTGTCAAGACGTTCATAGGAACTAGAGGAAAGTGCACCTTATCAGCATAGACCTGGCATTTGTGACATGTCCGAGAATGCTGATAACAGTCGGCTTCCATTGTTGACCAGTAATATCCTGCCCGAAGGATTTTCTTTGCCATGGTATGTCCAGTGGAATGCATTCCGAAGGTATCTTCATGCAACTCTGCCATGATCCTTTCTGCTTCAATTTTATCCATGCAACGCAGTAAGGTTGAATTATGGTTACGTTTGTAAAGAATGTCATTGCTGATGAAGAACTTTGTCGCGAACCTTCTCAGAAACTTCTTGTCATTAACAGATGCACCCTCGGGGTATTCTTGAGCTTCAAGGTACCTATTTACTTCATGATACCAAGGTTTTTCTGTTACCTCTTCGGTCTCAAGATCACAACAATATGCAGGTTCATCCAACTTCCAAATAATGATCCGGGGAGCCTCGTTGTCCCATTTGACTTTGAACATAGAGACATTGTAGCTAACGCGTCCGCCAACTGATTTTCCTCTCTTGGGAAATGTTCAAAGGTTATCTCCTCGAAGTGGGGAAGCAACGTCAACACATACTCCTTATAAGGAATAAGATTTGGGTGTTTCGTATCCCACTCGCCTTTGATCTGACTGATCATGAGAGCAGAATCTCCGAAGACACTCAGAAACTTGATCCTTAGGTCAATTGCAGCTCGAAGACCCATGATGCATGCTTCATACTCCGCCATGTTGTTGGTGCTGTTGAAACATAGTCGAGCAGTGAGCGGGGTATGAGAGCCTTTAGGAGATATGATCATAGCTCCAATGCCATTACCCAAAGCATTTGAAGCTCCATCAAAGTGCATAGACCATCGGGATCCTTCCTCAGGTCCTTCATCTGGTCCAGGTATTTCGCAATCAGTTACTACCATGATATTCTCGTCTGGAAATTCAAAGTTCATAGACTAGTAATCATCCATTGCCTGATGTGCCAAATGGTCTGCCAACACACTTCCCTTGATTGCTTTTTGAGTCGTGTACTGGATGTCATATTCAGTCAAGATCATCTGCCATCTTGCTATTCTTCCGGACAAGGCAGGCTTTTCGAAGATATACTTGATTGGATCCATCTTTGAAATCAACAGAGTAGTGTGAGTCAACATATACTGTCTTAGCCGGCGAGTAGCCCATGCCAAAGCGCATCAAGTTTTCTCGAGCAGTGAGTATCGGGTCTCACAGTCGGTAAACTTTTTGCTAAGGTAATAAATAGCATGCTCTTTTCGGCCAGACTCATCATGCTTACCCAGCACATACCCCATTGAATTGTCAAGTACTGTCAAGTATAAGATTAGAGGTCTCCCTTCAACCGGTGGCATAAGAATAGGTGGCTCCTGGAGATACTCTTTGATTCTTTCGAACGCGGCCTGGCATTCATCGTTCCAATGTACCACTTGATCTTTCTTCAGTAGCTTGAAAATTGGTTCACAAGTAGCAGTTAGGTGCGAGATGAATCGGGCAATGTAGTTCAACCGTCCTAGAAAGCCTCTGACCTCTTTCTCTGT
This sequence comes from Vicia faba, assembly GCA_948472305.1. Classification (NCBI taxonomy): domain Eukaryota; kingdom Viridiplantae; phylum Streptophyta; class Magnoliopsida; order Fabales; family Fabaceae; genus Vicia; species Vicia faba. Next base: position 1,764,200,236 of record OX451736.1, on the reverse strand, counting down.
CTTGGGAGCTGGCATCTCTTGTATGGCTTTCACTTTGGCAGGGTCTACTTGAATACCTTTTTCGCTCACGACGAAACCTAGTAGTTTTCCAGATCTCACCCCGAAGGTGCACTTGTTCGGGTTTAATCTCAACTTATACAACTTCAACCGGTCAAACAGCTTCTGTAGATGGTTAAGGTGTTCCTCCTCAGTTTGGGACCTCGCAATCATATCGTCGACGTATACTTCAATCTCTTGATGGATCATATCATGAAACAAAGCAACCATGGCACGTTGATACGTTGCCCTAACATTTTTCAACCCAAAAGGCATGACCTTGTAGCAAAAGGTACCCCACTGGGTAACAAAAGTGGTCTTCTCCATGTCTTCAGGAGCCATCTTGATCTGATTATAACCGGAGAAACCATCCATAAAGGAGAATACCTTGTGCTGAGCAGTATTGTCAACCAGAACGTTGATGTGAGGCAGAGGGAAGTCATCCTTAGGGCTTGCCCTGTTCAAATCTCTGTAATCAACACACATTCTGACATTACCATCTTTCTTCGGTACCGAAACCACATTGGCAACCCACTGAGGGTAAGAAGTTACTGCTAGGAAACCGGCGTCAAATTGTTTCATAACTTTAGCCTTGATTTTCTCGGACATCTCTGGGCGCATACGGCGAACCTTCTGTTTTACCGGAGGGCAATCTTCTTTGGTAGGCAGGCGATGAACCACAATGTCGGTATCCAAACCAGGAATATCTTCGTAAGACCAGGCAAAGATTTCCATGTAGTCATGCAACATCTGAATCAACCGTTGTTTCACACTGTGCTCCAGGTTTGCACCGATCTTGACTTCCTTTTTGTCTGTCTCAGTACCCAAAATCACTGTTTCCACCGGCTCTTCATGTGGCTGAATGGCCCTCTCTTCTTGAAGTAGCAGTCTTGCCAGCTCACCAGGCACTTCCCAATCATCTTCACCTTCGTCTTCGGCTAAGTTGATCGGATTTTCGAAGTCATAACTGGCAGTAGCAGAGCCGTTACCAGTGAGATCCAGAGTGGATTGGGACCTGTATATGTGAGTGTGTGTAAAATAGTTGTTTTGCAATATATAATAAAGAAAGACAAGGAGCGCAAGATTTGAAATGCAAAAAACGTCCAATGCTTTTATTAATGACATATGAAAATGGCACACAAAAGCCCTCACAAATGAAGCCACGGTGCCCCGGGTAAGACACCGGGCCATAAAGTTTCACAATATTATCTGTTACAAATTCAAAACAAAAGAGTTCATTACTGAGTAACAAAAGTAATAGGGACGAAGTCCTTTGCTGTCCAGTTGTTTGGTCCATCGTTGGTCGTAGGGTAGATCCAGTTGTCGAATTCAGATACCTCCACGTCATCTTCGATGGCATTTACTCCCGAGTTGCTGATGAACACAGGAGGTCTTCCAATCCTTGCACTACAAACAACCCTTTGAGCTTATGCAGTGAAACCCAAACCAAACTTGTCAGTCTTCTGAGTGAAATCAGGAAGTCGGCCCCAGTTTGCATACTCACCCTTCTCAATAATAACCCGAACATCCTTTAAGGAAGCCATCTTCAAAGGAGAACCTTCAACCACAGTCTCAGTTGATGCCAGTGTCTGAAGAACCTCTTCAAAGTGTTGAAATGGGGTCTCAATGAACTCCCCATCCATCTCTATGTACCGGAACGAGTTAAGGTGGCTGACCATATACTCTTCCTCCCCTTGTACTGTCACAATCTTCCCTCTGACCGGGTACTTCAGGTTCTGATGGAGTGCAGAGGTCACAGCTCCAGCTTTATGGATCCATGGACGACCCAGCAAACAAGAATAGGACGGTCGAATGTCCATCACGTAGAATGTAGAATCGAAGACCTGAGAACCAACTCTAATTGGAATGTCAACCTCACCATGCACCATCCTTTTAGACCCATCAAAGGCCCGAACAACAATGTTACTTGGATTTAGCTCCAACCCTTCGCAATCCAATCTGTCTAGAGCTTTCTTGGGCAGGACGTTCAATGAGGAACCAGTGTCAACCAAGACATGTGCAAGAGTAGTGCCCCTGCATTCAATGGAGACATGCAGGGCATCATTATGATTCTTCCCTTTAGCAGTCAGATCAGCGTCGGAGAAACTCAAACCATTATCAGCAGTTAAATTGGCCACACAATCGGTAAACTGATCAGCCGACGTCTCTTGTGGCACGTGGGCTGTCTTCAGGAAGGTAATCAGAGCCTTGGCATGGGCCTCTGAACACAACAACAGTGATAACATTGAAATCTTGGATGGGGTTTGCCCCAGTTGCTCGACCATATTATAATCACTCTTCTTGATGATCTTCAGAATCTCTTCCATCTCCTATTTTGGAAGCTTCAACATTGATGGTCTTTGGTGCCTCCGTCTGGGCAGGCATATCAGTGGTGATCCCTTTGCCCCGAGTGTCAGATGACTCGGCGACAGGGGTAGAACTAAGAACTTGATCAGGAATGGCATTAGGCACACTTGTAGGTGTGATGACAATAGGTCTTCGGACAATTGGTGGCGCAATATCGGGTGAGAAAAGTCTACCACTGCAGGTGACTTTAGCAGGCCCGGTAACGTTGCTGACGCTGGTATTAGTATCAAACTCTTTCTTAACTCCAAGAACATAAACATCTGCCCCATAGTGCCAAGGGACAGCTTTGTCAGAGGTGTAGGGAATAGGCCCCGGAACAGTGATGATTATGGGTGCAATCTTCTGAACAGGCGTAATTCTGACAGGCTTCCTCGAGGGAGCCTTGGGAGAATTGTTGAAAATTGTGATAATGGAAACTTCTTCAGTAGGGGTGGTAGGAACAACAATCTTCTCAAACAAGATCTCCTTGTTATCCATCAGGTTTTGGATGCCTGAATTCAAAGATGGACAACCAGTAGGTGAAACAGAACACAGATGGCAACCTTCACTACATCCCGGAAATAAACCGGCTAGCAACAGGTTCCTCTTGACGGTCATCAGCGGGGTAACAATATCATCCACAGAGGCTACAAACAAGTCTTCCTCTACAGCATTTACTCCATGTTTGGGCATGGGAGCAGTCACAATATTAGGCCTCTCGACCGCCTCGAACTCAATCTCCTTTGCATCGATTAGGTCCTGAACCTTATTCTTCAAAGCCCAACAATCATCCGTATTATGCCCCAGGCTGTCAGAGTTATAACCACAGCGGGCGTTAGGATTGTACTTTGGGGATGTTGTGTTTGAAATCTTCGGTGCTTCTTTTAGAGTCACCAGATTGGTTGTCAGTAACTGCGGTAATATCTGGGACAAGGTCATGCTGAGACGAGTGAACTGCCTTCGAGGTCTCTCTCCCCTTTGTTGGTTGTGATGCTGAGGAGCACCAGCAGGTTTCGAAATAACAACCGCGTTGACAGCTTGGCGATGTTCCGGTCTGTTCTGTCTTCTTGAACCGTAGACAACACTGGACTCCTTCTTGAATGGTTTCTTCTCGGTGCTCGATGAGGCACCCTTCTGTATCTTCCATGCCTTGATACCAGCTTCAATCCTCTCGCCAATCAAGATAAGGTCTGTAAACCCGGCTGAAGAGTTTCCATTCAAATGGTTAAAGAACGGACCAAACAGGGTCCCCAGAAACATATCAACAAGTTCACGATCAGTTAAAGGTAGTTGCACCCTTCCGGCAAGGTCTCTCCATTTTTGAGCATACTCTTTAAATCCTTCACCCGTCCCTATTGACATACCCTGGAGCTGGGTACACGTAGGAGCGAGGTCGGAATTATATTGATACTGCTTATAGAATGCAGTAGCCAAATCCTCCCAGTTACGGATACTGGCTCCATCCAGCTGATAAAACCACTCAAGCTGAGTCCCTGAAAGACTGTCCTGAAAGAAATGGATCCACAAATTCTTATCAGCTGTGTAAGGCTGGATCTTCCTTACATATGACCGGAGGTGAAGCTTTGGACAGGAAGCTCCGTCATACTTGGCAAAGGCAAGTGCCTTAAACTTATGGGGAATCACCACCCCAGAGGATAAACCTAGGTCTCCAAAGTCCAGCCCGGGCATGTTCTGTATCTCCATAGCGCTCAAGCGGTCCTCCAGCTGTTTGTACCTATCCTCAGCAGGAGGATACTGTTCTTCATCATAATCCGTCTCGTTGTCGGAGACTACGGGGCTAGGAACCCTTCTCTCTTGTGGACTGTCTTTCCCTACAGATGAGGTGGTCAGATCAACCTCATTGTGCAGTCCATTTCCAAACCTGCATCCAGTGTCGAACAAGACGGTCCTCTTCTTCTTCTTCTTCCTCTCTTTTAGAATCAGGGTCTTCAAATCCTGTTGACCTTTGGCTAGGCTCATAACCAACTCTTGAAACTGGGCCTGGAGGGCCTTGATAGCTTGCTCAGTGGAAGGTTCAGTAGACATGATGATTGCTGAAATAAACAGCGAAAAAGATAAGTGACCTATAAAAGGGTACCTGTTTATGCAGTGCATGCGATGAAATACGTATGATTTATGTTTTCAAAGACAATCGGGATTCAAATTTGTAGACAAGAAAGGAAACACACTTTATTAGATTTAACTTCGAAATTTAAATTGTTCAACAAATTTCCCTTAGGCGTTACAAGAATGGAAATACTGAAAAGTAAATAACACCGTAAAAGAAATCATCAATAGGTCCATCAATGTTCCCATGGCCTCTTCTTCTCAGTGCAGATATAATCATTTAGGATCCGTTCATTCTCCAATTGCTTAGTCAGCTTCTAGATCTTCTGTTCTTGTTCGTTGAACCTTTCCCGATAAGAATCCCGTTCTTCATGCAGTTGCGCCCAAGACCTCTTCAGTGTGCCAACATCAGTGGGCGTATGAGGATGGAGAATAGTTGGAGGAACCCCGTCTTTATCAGCAACTTCAAGAGTAATAGGCATGACAGCTTCGTATGGCATACCTAACTTCTGGGCACAGATGCGGACCCATATGGAATATGACTCCATTGGCAGAGAAGTTTTTGGTCCCAACTCATATGGGTCAGATTTGTGAACTCTATCCCAAGCCCTGATGAATCTACGACGCAGCTCGTCGCAGTCTCCCTGAAAATCAAAGATGATATGAGGTATCAACATCTCATTAGGCCCTTCTCTTCTGGCTCTTCCAAACTGACGGAGAGCTAAACATGGGTTATAAGAGATTCCTCCATGGGTTCCGATCAATGGAACATTAGGATACTCTCCACAACGATCAATGACGGCCACCTCATCTAAGCCTCTGAGAGTCCAAATAATGTCATTATCAGTAAGAGACATTATCCTATGAGCCCAGCCCCTTCCTTCTTTGTTCTTTAGTACAGATTTAGGGAGGTGCGAAATAAACCACCTCGACAATAAAGGAGCACAACACATCAAAGTCCCCCGTTTTCGGGCAGTACGAGTATAGAGCTGATGAAGGATATCACCCAAGAGAGTGGGTACATGGTTCCGAGAGATGAAGATCCTTATGGCATTAACATCAATAAAGGTGTCAGGATTTGGAAACAATACCATACCATAGATTAAGAGATCCAGAATGTCTTCGTACGCTTTTAAGTCTAAGTCATTCCAGAAACCATTAGCTTTGCCAACCAGAAACTTAGCCAAAAAGCCCTTAACTCCACTTCTAGTCTCCCAGTTAGCCGTTACCTCCTCTTTGGTCAAGTGAGGGGTTGCAGCAATCTCTTCAGGCCTGAGAGTCTTTTCCCAACCCGTAAATGGAGTCTGCTCTAAAACAGAGATACCAAGCAACTCAGAGAATTCTTCCAGGGTAGGGACCAGCTGGAAGTCTTGAAAGGTGAAGCAGTGGTATAGCGGATCATAAAACTGAACTAGGACACTCATCATTTGTTGGTCCCACTTTGAGGTGACTAAACCGAGAAGAGAACCATGCCTCCTGATGAAGGAAGTAGTGTTTGGAATCCTGTCAACCAATTCTTTAAGCAAAGTAGGTGGTTGAACAAAGTTGAGCCGGATAGTATTCCTACGCATGGGCATCATGATGTCCTACAAAACAGAGCAAAGATGAAACCTTCTTGTCTTTGAAATGGGTTAGTCCTTATTCAAGATGTATGCAATGTTATGATGTTATGATGTCATGGTAAAGGCACACCACAAGTATTCACAAAAGGCAAACATGGTAAAGGCACACAAGTCACACAAAAGAGCCCTTAGATTTCAGGCTGGCATGAAGTTGAGGTACTACCCTCTTTCAGTTTCAGTTGGTTAAGACCTGTCCTAAAAATAGTAACCGGGTTCTAGAGGATCTCAATATCACTGACTACCCTCAATCAGTCATAATTCCAGTTTGGCAACCTTTTCTTGCGGCCGGAACCATCGCGAGAGTTTAGTCTCAATAAGTGTAGCATATTGCTACTGTTCTATGGCCAAGTTGGTCAATTTAAGGTTCTAAGGTCAGTTGGTACTTAATGACTCCTCAAAAGACCCATATTCTCCTCGTTCCAACACAAGGGATATCGGTACAGATCAAGGTGTCACACCAACGTAGCTACTGCTTCTTTTGTGTCGGTCTACGCCGGACAGATCCCTCACAGTTTATTGCTACTTACCTAAAAAAAGGGTACCCCCAGATTCAGATTAGGATCTATAAAACTCTGATACAAGCCCACAAAATTAAAGCATACAAAGCATACAATTGAGAACATAAGTGATCTAATCCTAAGGTACACCTCACTTATAATGTCCCCAGCAGAGTCGCCAGTTCTGTGATCGGTGGGAACGAGAACTGACTATTTTTGGAATGCTGGTTCGCGTTTGCATTTGTTTTCGCAAAGTGTCGCGGTAAGTAAGAGTCGCCACCGTCTTTTATTTTATCCAACAAGGAAAGGACAAAAGCACAGAAAAATTCCTTTTCGAGATGTTTCTCGGGTTCGGGAGGTAGATTATAGAAAGGGAAGGTGTTAGCACCCTTTATATCCGTGGTTATCCACGGACTCTTAGGTACTTGCTCACTATGTTTTCAAAAAGTTTTTGCTTTTCTTGTGTTTGTGGGTTTTGAAAAAGAGTTTTGTTTGAAAACTTCGATTTAACTCTTGTTTCTGTCCTCAAGAGTGTATGAAGTGTTTTTGAAAACTTTGTTTGAAAAGTGTAAGTGCGAAAAATTTGTTTTGTTTTGAAAGAGCAAGTACCTAAGAATCTCTACCTACTCAAAAGGAATTAAGCTGTGTAAATGTCCTTTAGACAGTGCTATCCCACTATTGAGGAGTAGGTAGCATCGACGTTGGAGTTTTCGGGTCAATTCGATTTTGGGACATGTGGTCACTAAAGCAACGTTAGGACGCCTTAGCGGTAACCCTAATGTCTTAGATCATTTTTTATCGAGGTAACCGTTTCGAGGCAACTTTGATCTTTAGACAGGAGGGCGACCTCTAAAACTTCCTATACTTAATGACCACGTTCGGGGCAACCAAGTGAGGCGTACCCTAGGAGTGGCATGTGCAAATGTGTCAATTTTCAGTTATGTTATCTTTGTACATGTTATGGTGAGCTACAGTTGATTTTAAATTAAGATAGATCTTGTCATGCATAGCCTATTATTCATACATCTAGCAGTTAATGGTTGCGGAAAATAAAACTAAGCTATTACAAGGCGTCGGGTATTTACATCGCCAAAAACAAACCCTTAAAAAAATAAATGCGGAAAATAAATAAAAGCGGTAAAAAGGTCCTAATTAAAACTATTACATCCTCGGAGCAAATACAATTATATGGATCAAAATATGAATAAAAAAAAAATCATACGCGCGAGAAAAATTGAATCGGCGAGCTTTTTTAGGGTTTTGACCTTTTTTTGGAAAGAAAGAGATTTTTTTTTAAAATTAAACCTAAACTAATTAATTAATTAAAAAAAGAGAAATATTTTTGGGTTTTTGAATGTTTAAGGAAATAAAAAATAAAATGATTAAATATATTAAAAACCTAATTCTACACCAATTTTTATTTATTGCAAAAATATTATTATTATGCCTAATTAAAACTAAACAAATTATATTAATATTTATTTACAAAATAAACTAATTAAATTTAATAAATAAAAATATTATATTTTTTATGTTTTCTGAATTTTTTAGGGAAAAAAATATTAATTTGTTAGTGATAAATAATAATTATAAAAATAATTAAATGAAAGAAAAAATAAAAAAAAAGAAAGGAAAAGAAATAAACTCATGAAGGGGGTTTGGGCCCAATTTTGTGGTGTAATCTGCAATTTCCCAGGCCCATTATGCTTCAGCCTCATTGACTTTCCAGGATCTCACGCACATGCATTGACTAGGGAGTATGATGATCCTTCATTCATGACCATTGGATTTAGGTTTGGAGACATCTGGCGCACTGAGATTTGAGGTGTATGGTGGACCTCCCTTTGCAAATTGCACATGAATACCTGAAGGAGAAAAATAACAAGGTTTTGGGGGACCTGGGATTCGAACCCAGGTCCCAATGGACTATGCATCAACGCCTTTGCCAACTGAGCTGTGACACGCTTTTGTTAAATGGACAAGTAGCGAATATTATATACAAAAACAATTAATATGCTGTAAACAAAAAATAAAGCGCACGTTTTTCAAACCCACGAACTAGATGACCACACGTTATCATCTTCAACCTTTGTCCTGCATAATTAGAATCAGATAGTGGGGGTTTTTAACCTCCACTACCTCCCTGCACGAAAAATAGCGAATAGACACAGAGCAAAAAGAAATATTTCGCGAGGTGTGTGTTGGAATCGTCTTGGTCTCACGAATTTAACCATGTATCCCATTGGTGCAAATTTTTCCTGGTTTGGAAAGCCCTATTTGAAAGCTTGAAAACCCTAGAAATTCAATCATGGCATCTCTCGGTTTAGGGCATTATGGTTCAATTCAATCATTCCATTAGCTTTGTATAATCTCTAGCAATGCAAATCAATCACAAAAACATGTCAAATGCGTATGAATTAAGAGATACAGTTTTGAATTATAAGTGCAAACTGTGAGATGGTATTTCGTGATTCCTTGAGCTTTGGTGCTTGAATTTGATTGCAATTCACTCCTGGTACCTCCTGCAATGTGTTTGGATGGACAAGGCACCTTGAATTGGCCTAGATTGCAAGAACACGTTTTTTATTTTTCTTGAAATTTCTTGAAATTGATATGGCTGTTCTGCAGTCTTTTAGTCGTGAATTAGGTTATGCTTGGCTTGCTTGCATATAAGGGAATCAGTTTAGATCAAAATTTGGACCCATACCGATGTGCATTGAAGATTGAATCTTTGATTGATAAATCAAATATTCTTGATTTTTCATGATTGAACAAGTTGCCAAAATTGGATATTTTTGTATCTTTTAGCTTGTGCACGAATTGGTCAGCATATTTGGATCATATTTGGTTCCCAAATAGGTTTAAGAATCAAATCTTTTATTTTCTTATAATTTAAATTAATTAAATGAATTAATATGTATTAAAAATCCATTTAATCAATAAATTTATGAAAATAAATCCAATTTAACTTGATGGGTCGTGCATAGGTCATGGGTGAAGTTTCAAAAAGAGATTTGAGGCCCATTAGCAAAAAGAAGGTGTTTTGAGCAAAGTTGACTTTTGCAAATTCATGAAAATTGCCCAACTTCTCCAATGCATAATTTGCTCAATTTTGATCATATGACCATGTTCTTGGACATTTTGGAAAGCCCTTGAAGTCTTCTAACCAATGCTTTTAGTACCATGTCATTTGTATTTACCAATCTCAAGTTATGGCCTTTGACTCAAAGTGTACTTTTGTTGACTTTTGAACTTGACCTATAATGTAAAAATTTGCAACTTTTTGTGAGAGCATTTCTTGATCTTGGAGTGTGAATATGGATTGTAGGAAATTGCATCCTCTTCAAAATAAGCTTTGGATGGGATTTTTCTGATAAACCATGAAAGAGTTATGCCCTTGTCAAAGTACAGTTGACTTTTCTGCTGTCCCAAAATAGTAACTTTTGCATCTTGATGATTTTTGAGCTATTCTTGTGGGATCATGATCAAGACTTGATCAAATGATGATTGTGAACTCAAAATAAGATGTTGACCAATAATTCTGACTTTTGACTGCAAAATGACCATTTTGCCCTTGCAATTGACTGTAGATCAAATGGAGCTTTTGACTGTGCAACCTGGCACTGAGAGTCTTGAAACTTGGCATGTAGGTGCTAGAGAATGTATATAGGCCTATGAGACTTAATTGAACCATTGAAGACCCCAAATTCCTTGAAAGAACCAAAACCCTAATTTTGAATTGACTGCCTTAGGAGGTGATTTGACTGTACAACCTTTGAGCCATTTTGAGCAATTTGAAGATCATTCTTGACAAATCTTGAGGAATATGGGAGGGAAAATTTTGGGGTACAACAGTTACCCCTGTTCAATCTTCTTAAACCTAAGGATGTAGATTGGCTTGCGTGCCTTTCGTGATCCGAAGGTGGAAGATGATTGAACACTAAAGTGCCCAGAAATTTGCACTCGTATGGTGTAGTATCAGCAATGTGATGTCGGGAATGGGCTTACAGATGCCATTTGGAGATTGTTGGTAGAAGGATAGGCTTATAGATGCCATCTGGAGATTTTTTGTTGAATTGTAACTTTGTAAGTTGAAAGAAGGAACCTGTGTAGGGTTGCCTGATGATGAGTCAGTGTGAAACTTCATCTGAAAGAGAGAAGGAACCGGTGTAGGGTTGCTTCATGATGGTCAAGTAGATAATTGTCCTGTCTGGTTTCAGGTATTAACCTACAATCAGTTGTCCACAGATATTTTCCTGGCTTGTTACAGGTATTAATCTGGAACTTGAAAAGGTTGGTCAAGGAGATATTGTCCTGGCTGGTTTCAGGTATTAATATCTTACTTGAGAAATGAAGATCTTCCTGGCTTGTTACAGGTGTTAATCTTCAATCTCTTTGTGTAGATGGTTTTCCTGGCTTGTTACAGGTATTAACCTACAATCAGTCGTCCACAGATGTTTTCCTGGCTTGTTACAGGTATTAATCTGGAACTTGAAAAGATTGGCCGATGAGATAGCTGTCCTGGCTGGTTTCAGGTATTAATCTCTGACCTGAGAAAGAAAGACGGTCTTCCTGGCTTGTTACAGGTATTAATCTGGAACTTGAAAAGGTTGGCCGATGAGATAGTTGTCCTGGCTGGTTACAGGTGTTGATCTCTGACCTGAGAAAGAAAGATAGTTTTCCTGGCTTGTTACAAGTATTGATCTACAATCAGTCGTCCACAGATGCTTTTCCTGGCTTGTTACAGGTATTAATCTGGAACTTGAAAAGATTGATGGTAGCCATCTTTTGATTGACCTTTTCCTGAAAAGGCAAAACGTTAGTTGTACGCAATGTCATGATGCATGATGTCATGATGTTCTCAAAAATAAATGAGATTGTGTCGTATGCACTGCATCATGTATGTAAATAGGAGGTATGAAATGTGAAATGTTTATGAATGTATTTTCGTCTGGGCAAATAAATCCTTGACAAATGCCGGGGAGTTTGTTAAATCCTGGGCTGATGTTGAAGAGTATGGTTGAATTCTTCGTTTCCACTGGGGATGATGCACTAAGATGGTTGCAAGGATAAACCTGTAGGAGAAGATGACTCCGTTGGGGAATAAACCTGGTGAAGAGATTACTCTGCAGGGAATTACTCTGTGGGAAGAGATGTTGTGCTGAGATTTTAACGATAACTCCGCTGGGGATTCCGTTGATAAGCTCTGTTGGGGATTTTGATGATGAACTCCGCTGGGGGATAGAAAGAACTTCGCTGGGGATGATCTTTCAGTTGCAACTTGCTGAGGATAACCCAGTTAGACTCTTGTGGGGATAACCTCTGAATATGGCTGGGGAGATACATTTGTACTCTGCAGGGGACAAGCTTCCAGAATCCACTGGGGAAGATGAATCAACTCTGGCGGGGAAGCTTTTTTAGACTGCACTGGGAAATGGCTCCGCTAGGGGTATCTTGTATTCCACCGGGGAACATTCTTATATTTTGTTGAGGAATATTAATACTGTCGAGGATACTCTTATGCTTGCTGGGGAATATCCTTATACTCCGCTGGGGAATATTAAGACCTTCTAGGGATACCAAGCTTTCTAGTGCTGATGGTAAATCGACTCTGCTTGGGGAGAGTATTGCTGATTCGTTTATAGTTGCAAGTCTCAGTGGGGGAGAGCTACCATTACTGTCTTACTCTGCAGGGAGTGAAGGTATCTTGGTCATACTCTTCAGCTGAACATACCTTTGTACCTAGGTGGACAGAGCGACTAGACCTCTTAGACAATTCTTATTGCCCCTACTTCTGATATCACCCGTAATTAGTCCTTTGTTTCGCATGCAAATATTTATGAGCAGCAATCAATGTCAAATGCATATATCAAAAATGAACATTGGACGTTCTTTGCAAAACAAAACAAATAAAGGAAAAAACAATTTGCAATTTGTCTGAAAAATGAACTTGTATTGATTTTGAAGTTTGCTTGTAAATAGGCGTTTTGTACAAGAGGCTAACGTCCTAGTAAGAGAATGCCGCTGAACAAATAGAATTTATACAATTTGTAAAAAGAAAACAAAACAGCTATGTGAATAATCCCACTGGGTTCCAACTCTGCTATTGCCCTTATATCTTCAAGCATCTCATCACTTTGCTGCTTAGTTGAAGATGAATTTGATTGACTGGTGTCGTCTGAGCCTGATAGTTGATACCAAAGTCTGGATGCAGGGTGATCCAATGAGACATAGTATTACGCTTATCCCTAACTTTTACCTGGACTGCCCTTTCGGGTTTTCAGTCCACCGGGATACCCATTTTTGCCCAAGCCGCCTTTTCAGGTTTTCGACTTGCCGGGTGTACATATTTTTTTTTTTTTTATTTTCATCCCTTATTTTTGCCCGAACCCTTTTGGTTCGTTGGGAGGCCCTTATTTTTGCCTAGGCCAGTCAACCTAGCGGGTCTTTAATTATGCGTAGTATCTTTTTACTATGTCTGCATTGACGGGGTGAGGAAGGTCGTCACCATCCATGGTGGTTAGAATCATCGCTCCTCTTGAGAAGATGTTCTTAACCACAAATGGCCCTTCGTACGTAGGGGTCCATTTGCCCCTGGGATCACCTTGAGGTAGAATGATGCGCTTGATTACCAGGTCCCCGACTTGATACTCTTGTCGTCTGACTTTCTTATTAAATGCCTTGATCATCCGTTTTTGGTACGTCTGACCATGACAAATAGCAGTGAGTTTCTTTTCGTCGATTAGGTTCAGTTGATCAAGCCGGGTCTGGATCCAGTCGTCTTCACTTAAACCCGCATCCTTCATGATCCGGAGAGAGGAATAAGGTGTTGCCCTTGTTGACGTCTGTGCTGAGGTACGGTACCCATGAAGAGCAAATGGTAACATCTCGTGCCAATCTTTGTAGGTCACTGTCATCTTCTGCACAATCTTCTTAATGTTCTTGTTAGCTGCTTCTACAACCCCATTCATCTTCGGCCGGTAGGGAGAAGAGTTGTGGTGCTGTATCTTGAATTGCTCGCAGAGCTCAGTGATCATCTTGTTGTTAAGATTTGTACCATTATCTGTAATGATCCTCTCTGGTACACCGTATCGACAAATCAGGTTGTGCCGAATGAATCGTGCCACAACGTTCTTGTTTACGGTGGCAAAGGAAGCTGCTTCAACCCACTTCGTAAAGTAATCAATCGCTACCAGGATGAAATGATGCCCGTTGGATGTCGTAGGTCGGATCTCGCCGATCATATCAATGCCCCACAATGCAAAAGGCCAAGGTGTTATCAAGACGTTCAAAGGAACTGGAGGATGGTGCACCTTATCAGCATAGACCTGGCATTTGTGACATGTCCGAGAATGCTGATAACAGTCGGCTTCCATTGTTGACCAGTAATATCCTACCTGAAGGATTTTCTTTGCCATGGTATGTCCGCTGAAATGCATTCCGAAGGTACCTTCATGCAGCTCTGCCATGATCCTTTCTGCTTCAATTTTATCCATGCAACACAATAAGGTTGAATCATGGTTACGTTTGTAAAGAATGTCATTGCTGATGAAGAACTTTGCCGCGAACCTTCTCAGAAACTTCTTGTCATTAACAGATGCACCCTCGGGGTATTCTTGAGCTTCAAGGTACCTCTTTACTTCATGATACCAAGGTTTTTCTGTTACCTCTTCGGTCTCAAGATCACAACAATATGCAGGTTCATCCAACTTCCAAATAATGATCCGGGGAGCCTCGTTGTCCCATTTGACTTTGAACATAGAAGACACCGTAGCTAACACGTCCGCCAACTGATTTTCCTCTCTTGGGAAATGTTCAAAGGTTATCTCCTCGAAGTGGGGAAGCAACGTCAACACATACTCCTCATAAGGAATAAGATTTGGGTGTTTCGTATCCCACTCGCCTTTGATCTGACTGATCACGAGAGCGGAATCTCTGAAGACACTCAGAAACTTGATCCTTATGTCAATTGCAGCTCGAAGACCCATGATGCATGCTTCATACTCCGCCATGTTGTTGGTGCAGTTGAAACATAGTCGAGCGGTGAGCGGGGTATGAGAGCCTTTAGGAGATATGATCACAGCGCCAATGCCATTACCCAAAGCATTTGAAGCTCCATCAAAGTGCATAGACCATCGGGATCCTTCCTCAGGTCCTTCATCCGGTCCAGGTATTTCGTAATCAGTTACTACCATGATATTATCGTCTGGAAATTCAAAGTTCATAGACTGGTAATCATCCATTGCCTGATGTGCCAAATGGTCTGCCAGCACACTTCCCTTGATTGCTTTTTGAGTCGTGTACTGGATGTCATATTCAGTCAAGATCATCCGCCATCTTGCTATTCTTCCGGACAAGGCAGGCTTTTCGAAGATATACTTGATTGGATCCATCTTTGAAATCAACAAAGTAGTGTGAGTCAACATATACTGTCTTAGCCGGCGAGCAGCCTATGCCAAAGTGCAACAAGTTTTCTCGAGCAGTGAGTATCGGGTCTCACAGTCGGTAAACTTTTTGCTAAGGTAATAAATAGCATGCTCTTTTTGGCCAGACTCATCATGCTGACCCAACACACACCCCATTGAATTGTCAAGTACTGTCAAGTATAAGATTAGAGGTCTCTCTTCAATCGGTGGCATATGAATAGGTGGCTCCTGGAGATACACTTTGATTCTTTCGAACGCGGCCTGGCATTCATCGTTCCAACGTACCACTTGATCTTTCTTTAGTAGCTTGAAGATTGGTTCACAAGTAGCAGTTAGGTGCGAGATGAATCGGGAAATGTAGTTCAATCATCCTAGAAAGCCTCTGACCTCTTTCTCTGTCTTGGGAGCTGGCATCTCTTGTATGGCTTTCACTTTGGCAGGGTCTACTTGAATACCTTTGTCGCTCACGACGAAACCTAGTAGTTTTCCAGATCTCACCCCGAAGGTGCACTTGTTCGGGTTTAATCTCAGCTTGTACAACTTCAACCGGTCAAACAGCTTCTGTAGATGGTCAAGGTGTTCCTCCTCAGTTTGGGACCTTGCAATCATATCGTCGACGTATACTTCAATCTCATGATGGATCATATCATGAAACAAAGCAACCATGGCATTTTGATACGTTGCCCCAGCATTTTTAAACCTAAAAGGCATGGCCTTGTAGCAAAAGGTACCTCACTGGGTAACAAAAGTGGTCTTCTCCATGTCTTTAGGAGCCATCTTGATCTGATTATAACTGGAGAAACCATCCATAAAGGAGAATACCTTGTGCTGAGCAGTATTGTCAACCATAACGTCGATGTGAGGCAGAGGGAAGTCATCCTTAGGGCTTGCCCTGTTCAAATCTCTGTAATTAACACACATTCTGACCTTACCATCTTTCTTCGGTACCGGAACCACATTGGCAACCCACTGAGGGTAAGAAGTTACTGTTAGGAAACCGGCGTCAAATTGTTTCATAACTTCAGCCTTGATTTTCTCGGACATCTCTGGGCGCATACGGCGAACCTTCTGTTTTACCGGAGGGCATTCTTCTTTGGTAGGCAGGCGATGAACCACAATGTCGGTATCCAAACAAAGCATATCTTTGTAAGACCAGGCAAAGATTTCCACGTAGTCATGCAGCATCTGAATCAACCGTTGTTTCACACTGAGCTCCAGGTTTGCACCGATCTTGACTTCCTTTTTGTCTGTCTCAGTACCCAGATTCACTGTTTCCACCGGCTCTTCATGTGGCTGAATGGCCCTCTCTTCTTGAAGTAGCAGTCTTGCCATCTCACCAGGCACTTCGCAATCATCTTCACCTTCGTCTTCGGCTAAGTTGATCGGATTTTCAAAGTCATAACTGGCAGTAGTAGAGCCGTTACCAGTGAGATCCAGAGTGGATTGGGACCTGTATATGTGAGTGTGTGTAAAATAGCTGTTTTGCAATATATAATAAAGAAAGACAAGGAGTGCAAGATTTGAAATGCAAAAAACGTACAATGCTTTTATTAATGACATATGAAAATGGCACACAAAAGCCCTCACAAATGAAGCCACGGTGCCCCGGGTAAGACATCGGGCCATAAAGTTTCACAATATTATCTGTTACAAATTCAAAATAAAAGAGTTCATTATTGAGTAACAAAAGTAATAGGGACGAAGTCCTTTGCTGTCTAGTTGTTTGGTCCACCGTTGGTCGTAGGGTAGATCCAGCTGTCGAATTCAGATTCCTCCATGTCATCTTCGATGGCATTTACTCCTGAGTTGCTGATGAACACAGGAGGTCTTCCAATCCTTGCACTACGAACAGCCCTTTGAGCTTCTGCAGTGAAACCCAAACCAAACTTGTCAGTCTTCTGAGTGAAATCAGGAAGTCGGCCCCAGTTTGCATACTCACCCTTCTCAATAACAGCCCGGGCATCCTTTAAGGAAGCCATCTTCAAAGGAGAATCTTCAACCACAGTCTCAGTTGATGCCAGTGTTTGAGGAACCTCTTCAAAGTGTTGAAATGGGGTCTCAATGAACTCCCCATCCATCTCTATGTACCGAAACGAGTTGAGGTGGCTGACCATATACTCTTCCTCCCCCTGTACTGTCACAATCTTCCCTCTGACCGGGTACTTCAGCTTCTGATGGAGTGTGGAGATCACAGCTCAAGCTTTATGGATCCATGGACGACCCAACAAACAAGATTAGGACGGTCGAATGTCCATCACGTAGAATGTAGAATCGAAGACCTGAGAACCAACTCTAATTGAAATGTCAACCTCACCATGCACCATCCTTTTAGACCCATCAAAGGCCCGAACAACAATGTTACTTGGCTTTAGCTCCAACCCTTCGCAATCCAACCTGTCTAGAGCTTTCTTGGGCAAGACGTTCAATGAGGAACCAGTGTCAACCAACACATGAGCAAGAGTAGTGCCCCTGCATTCAATGGAGACATGCAGGGCATTGTTATGATTCTTCCCTTTAGCAGTCAGATCAGCGTCGGAGAAACCCAAACCATTATCAGCAGTTAAATTGGCCACACAATCGGTAAACTGATCAGTTGACGTCTCTTGTGGCACGTGGGCTGTCTTCATGAAGGTAATCAGAGCCTTGGCATGGGCCTCTGAACACAACAACAGTGATAACATTGAAATCTTGGATGGGGTTTGCCCCAGTTGCTCGACCATATTATAATCACTCTTCTTGATGATCTTCAGAATCTCTTCCATCTCCTGTTTGGAAGCTTCAACATTGATGGTCTTTGGTGCCTCCGTCTGGGCAGGCATATCAGTGGCGATCCCTTTACCCTGAGCGTCAGATGACTCGGCGACAGGGGTAGAACTAAGAAGTTGATCAGGAATGGCATTAGGCACACTTGTAGGTGTGATGACAATAGGTCTTCGGACAGTTGGTGGCGCAATATCGGGTGAGAAAAGTCTACCACTGCGAGGGACTTTAGCAGGCCCGGTAACGTTGCTGACATCGGTATTAGTATCAAACTCTTGCTTAACTTCAAGAACATAAACATCTGCCCCATAGTGCCAAGGGACAGCTTTGTTAGAGGTGTAGGGAATAGGCCCCGGAACAGTGATGATTATGGGTGCAATCTTCTGAACAGGCGTAATTCTGACAGGCTTCCTCGAGGGAGCCTTGGGAGAATTGTTGAAAATGGTGATAATGGAAACTTCTTCAGTAGGGGTGGCAGGAACAACAATCTTCTCAAACAAGATCTCCTTGTTATCCATCAGGTTTTGGATGCCTGACTCCAAAGATGGACAACCAGTAGGTGAAACAGAACACAAATGGCAACCTTCACTACATCCCGGAAATAAACCGGCTAGCAACAGGTTCCTCTTGACGGTCATCAGCGGGGTAACAATATCATCCACAGAGGCTACAAACAAGTCTTCCTCTACAACATTTACTCCATGTTTGGGCATGGGAGCAGTCACAACATTAGACCTCTCGGGCGCCTCGAACTCAATCTCCTTTGCATCAATTAGGTCCTGAACCTTATTCTTCAAAGCCCAACAATCATCCGTATTATGCCCCAGGTTGTCAGAGTGATAAGCAGTGGGCGTTAGGATTGTACTTTGGGGATGTTGTGTTTGAAATCTTCGGAGCTTCTTTTAGAGTCACCAGATTGGTTGTTAGTAACTGCGGTAATATCTGGGACAAGGTCATGCTGAGACGAGTGAACTGCCTTCGAGGTCTCTCACCCGTTTGTTGGTTGTGATGCTGAGGAGCACCAACAGGTTTCGAAATAACAACCGCGTTGACAGCTTGGTGGTGTTCCAGTCTGTTCTGTCTTCTTGAACCGTAGACAACACTGGACTCCTTCTTGAATGGTTTCTTCTTGGTGCTCGATGAGGCACCCTTCTGTATCTTCCCTGCCTTGATACCAGCTTCAATCCTCTCGCCAGTCAAGATAAGGTCTGTAAACCCGGCTGAAGAGTTTCCAATCAAATGGTTAAAGAACGGACCAGACAGGGTCCCCAGAAACATATCAACAAGTTCACGATCAGTTAAAGGTGGTTGCACCCTTCCGGCAAGGTCTCTCCATTTTTGAGCATACTCTTTAAATCCTTCACCTGTCCCTATTGACATACCCTGGAGCTGGGTACGCGTAGGAGCGAGGTTGGAATTATATTGATACTGCTTATAGAACGCAATAGCCAAATCCTCCCAGTTACGGATACTGGCTCCATCCAGCTGATAAAACCACTCAAGAAGAGTCCCTGAAAGACTGTCCTGAAAGAAATGGATCCGCAAATTCTTATCAGCTGTGTAAGGCTGGATCTTCCTTACATATGACTGGAGGTGCAACTTTGGACAGGAAGCTCCGTCATACTTGGCAAAGGCAAGTGCCTTAAACTTATGGGGAATCATCACCCCAGAGGATAAACCTAGGTCTTCGAAGTCCAGCCCGGGCACATTATGTATCTCCATAGCGCTCAAGTGGTCCTCCAACTGTTTGTACCTATCCTCAGCAGGAGGATACTGTTCTTCATCATAATTCGTCTCGTTGTTGGAGACTACGGGGCTAGGAACCCTTCTCTCTTGTGGACTGTCTTTCCCTACAGATGAGGTGGTCAGATCAACCTCATTCTGCAGTCCATTTCCAAACTTGCGTCCAGTGTTGAACAAGACGGTCCTCTTCTTCTTCTTCTTCCTCTCTTTCAGAATTAGGGTCTTCAAATCCTGTTGACCTTTGGCTAGGCTCATAACCAACTCTTGGAACTGGGAATTCTGGGCCTAGAGGGCCTTGATAGCTTGCTCAGTGGAAGGTTCAGTAGACATGATGATTGCTGAAATAAACAACGAAGAAGATAAGTGACCTGTAAAAGGGTACCTGTTTATGCAGTGCATGCGATGAAATGCGTATGATTTATGTTTTCAAAGACAATCGGGATTCAAATTTGTAGACAAGTTAAAAGGACAGGATAGGTTAAGGGTTATACAGTCCTCAGCTTCTCAGGCTCCTAGGTCAAAAGCAGCTCGTCCTCCCGATCGGTCGGTAAACAAATACTACAGCCAAAGGGGCCTCCATTTAGTGGGGGATCTCATGTTTCCATTTTTAGGATTCCTCCCTCAAAGTTAACATGATTATACTGCTAGTTTTATCTTAAGTTTGTCCAAGTCCGGGAAGAGGACTTATGAGAAATCACCAAGCACCTTGAAAACCAGGAAAATTTGGACAAACATATATACAACACATAATATACAACAAATAATAGCACATACACAAGATAAACAAAGATATGATCAACCCACTTAGAGATGGACCAACATTTGGTCGATCTTTCTCCAATGAAATCACCATTTTTTCTGTAGTGGTAAAAATGTTGAGACTAAGCCATTGGATTGACTTGACTCGCACATATCAAATAAAAATCGCCACTACGCTTTATTGTTTCCAAATGAAATGGGAAAAGAGAGAATAAACCCAAAAAGAAGGGGGTGAGAATCTAGGTACGGGGGTTGGTTATGCAAAGGGAATGTGTTAGAACATAGTTTGATTCTACAACCCTTAATTAGAGTTTTGATGATAACAAAATACAAAGAATAAATAAATTGTAAGATTTATATATAAGACAAATATGCTTCTTAAAATTATGTTTTGTATATACAGAAGTTCTGATGGAATCAGCATCAGCATCAGAAGCATTAGAAGATCAGTAACATGTGCTACACACTGAAGCTACCAGATCATACGCTGAAGCTTGATGACCAGAATCTGCGCATAAACATATACACTCTGACTCTAATCAAAGATCTTTACCAAGTCATCAGCACTCTGAAGCGTTATCATAAGTTAAAGCAAAGAACACTCTGAAGCGTTACCATAAGCAAAGAAGACTCTGAAGAGTTATTAAGTATTCAAGACAGAATTAATTGCTAACGGCTTTATTCAGACAAGATCTTCTTCAAAAGGAAAGTGCGTTATTATCATTAAAATGGCTTTATGGACAACGTATCTCTGCCTTGCCTATTTAAACAAGTCTGTGTGAGAAAAGACACACAGGTGCACTCGCATGATTTGCCAAGCTTTCAAAACCACGCTTACTCAAACGCTTTAGCAAATTCAGTTTATTCCAAGCTTAAATTGTGTAATTATCACAGTTGTGATATATTGTTTTATTAGAAAACGTTAACACATCATTGTTCAAATTATTTGTAAAAGATTTCCTTGAGATAAACCGGTTTGTGGTTATACTCAAGAAGGCTTTAACAGTTGTTAAAGTAGCTGTTGTAATCCTTTGAATATAGTGGATTAAGACCTCGTTGGAGAGAGGCGAAATCACCTTGACGGGTGGACTGGAGTAGTTTGAGATCAAACGAACCAGGATAAAAATACTGTGTTGTCTAAGCATTTGTTTTAAGTTTTACAATTCAACCCCCCTTCTTGTGTTTTTCACATCTTCAATTGGCATCAGAGCGCCTGGTTCTGAGCTTATAACACTTAATTGTGTCAGTACAAGATCCAGCGTCAGAAAAACACAATAGCAGGACCAAATCAAAACATCAGCAATGACAACAATGAATAAAGAGACAAATTCAGTGGCAAACCTCCAGTCTTTGATGGAGAGAACTTTGACTACTGGAAAGACAGAATTGAGAGTTTCTTTCTGGCCCATGATGCTGATCTGTGGGTGTGATACGGTGGGAGAACTGACTATGGTTTTGCGTTTGTTTTCGCAAATGTTTCGGTTGAGCAAGAGTCGCCACCGACTTTTTATTTTATCCTAAAGAAAGGTTTAAAAAGCACAGCAAAAACCTTTGAGATTTTTCTTGGGTTCGGGGAGTAGATTATAGAAAGGGAAGGTATTAGCACCCTTTCTATCCATGGTTATCCATGGGCTCTTAGGTACTTGCTTAGATCAACTTGCCTTGGTTTTCAATTGTTTGAAATGGTGCTTGGTGTGTGGTTTTGAAAATGTTTTGAAAAAGATGCCTTGTATAGGCTACCCTTGTAACAATTCTTTACTCGAATGTTTTACAAAAGGTGTTTTGTCTTTTGAAAAGATGTTCCAAGGTTTTTTGAAAGTTTGTTTTGAAAGTGTTTGTGAAGTGTGGTTTGAAAATAGGCAAGTGTTTTGTTTTGCAAGTTGACAAGTACCTAAGAGCTATCTACCCTAAAGTTCTCAAAGATTTTTGTTATGTTTTAACCCTTTTGACAATTTTGTTCCACCATTGCATTTGGTGGACAATCTTGTATTAGGAGGTGAAAGGGACGGGCGCGGGTCATCGTTTAGACCATAATTGCAATAGCGCTAAGTATCTTTAGGCAATTTCTCTTTGAAAGGGACTTGATCATTTTAGGCAACTTTTCGAAAGCGTCATCGAGGGACTATGATCATTTGATTGTTTGTTTTACCCAAAGGAACCTAACATGCAATATGGCCCATTATTGAAGGCAACAAGTGGAATACCATAGGGGTGCAAGTGTGATGTGTGTTGTCCATATTCATGCTTGATTATCTTGAAATTAGGTCAAACTATTTTGTTCTTTTTATTTGCATACAAACCCTAATTCTAACATGGTATATTTAGAAAGCGTTTAAAGTGCGAAAAAGTAAAATTCCTACACTATTACAACACAATATGGGAAGGGGGGTACAAAAGTTCAAATGGGGGGATATTTAGACAAAGAAGTTAAACCTAGCTATTACATCAATTTTGGAATATTTACAAGATAATTAATTGCACAAATTAAATGGACAATAAAATAAAGATGCAAAATGCAAAAAAGGTTTTTATATGTGTGAAAAAAAAGTATTATTTATGTCAAATAAATAAAATAAAATAAAGTATTATTTTTTTGGAGTTTTTGTATTTTAAGGGTAAAACCCTAATTTTTATTAAGTAATATACATATTATTTAATTTATACAAGTATTTGTTTATTATGTACAAAAATAAAATGAAATGAAGTATATTTATAAAAAGTATTTTTTTGATGTCAAATATTACTAAAATAAAAAAGGCTTAAATGCAGTTTTGACCCCCCTAATTTAAGGTTTTTGGAGTTTCGATCCCCCTAGTTTAAAAGCCAGGTTTCTAGTCCCCAAAGTTTTCAAATTTGGGATTTTTGAAGCCCCCCTCCATCTGGCTGCCCAAAAAGTGACATGGCACAGGGAGAGTAATGCCACGTATTATTTTCTTATTTCTTATTTAGAATAATATTTTTTAAACATTTAAATAAGTGATATTAATTTCCAAATGAATTTTTAATTTCATAATTCATATTTTCTGAAAATCCCAAATTGCTTAACCTAATTTCCTCTTCCATCCTTGCTTCTGGTCATCTACAACCTTCCTTCTTGGTACGACCTCCATCTACCTTCTATTCCATCTACCTTCTCTTCCTTCCTGCAAGCATCCAACATGTCTCAAAAATCCGTGTCGAATCCGAGCTACAGGAATCGTTCTGTTATACATGAATGCCACTGTGGTATCGATGCTCCGTTGATGACGGCTTGGACCGATTCAAACCCAGGACGACGCTTTTTCGGATGTGGGATGTACAAGGTATGATATTCTTCAATTACAAAATTTGCTCCTCAGAATTGAGTATAGACTGAATATTTTGTGACCTCCATTGTTGCAGGTTCAAGGTTTCAAGAAGTGCAGTAATTTTGTTTGGTTGGATGAGGAAATGAATCCTAGGGCAAAGGAAGTGATTGGGAACTTACTCCACAACTTGAATGAAGAAAAGCAGAGGGTTAAAGAGTCAATGGTAAAAGAAGAAGAAACAAGGATGAAGATCAAATTTTTAAAGAAACAGTTGAAGTTTAATTGGTTCATAACCATCTTTGTGTTGGTTGCATTTGTTGCAACAATAATAATGAAATGATGTAGGTTTATTAGTATTGGAGGTTCATTGTTGTCTGTAGGAGGTTCTTTGTGTTGGTTGAAATGATCTAGGTTTATTAGTATTGGAGGTTTATTTGTATTGTTGTGTGTAGGTTTATTAATGTTGGAGTTTCTATGTTGTTTAGTTCGTAATTGTGGGATATTGGATCGAACTCTAGAATGATCGAAGTACATGCTGTAGTCGAAGAAAGGGTCTAGCATGTATTTGTAGAAGATGCTTATTAAATTAGGTGTTAGTGTTTAAACCCTAATTTGTTAAGTTAGCTTGTTTATTAAGTTAGCTTGTTTAATGGGCCTTGTGGAAAAAGCCCATTAGTTAGTATGTTAGGTTTTATTATAAATAGCATACTAGTCTCTCATCATTGCAACACAGCAAATCCTAATTTAGGGTGAGAGGGTTATTTGTTATTCTTGTAAACTTGTAATCTTGTTTTCCAAGAGAAAGTAAAGAATAGCAGTTATAACCAATTCTTGTGTTCTTCTTCTTCCTTGTTCGTTATTCCTCCCTTATTCTATACTTTGATATTGGCATTGAATTCACAACAAATTGGTGCGGTGAGCGTGGAGAAGATGCCTTCGACAAAGTATGAGATTGAAAAGTTCACCGGAGTGAATGATTTCGTTCTATGGCGCTTAAAGATGAAAGCCCTACTGGTTCAGCAGGGTTGTTTAGAAGCGTTGAAGGGAGCGACGGCGATGGACGCTGCGCTAACAGAAAGAGAGAAGACGACCATGATCGAAAAAGCACACAGCGCAATTTTGTTGAGCCTTGGTGATAAGGTTCTTCGACAGGTATCAAAGGAGACGACGGCATCAGGGTTATGGGTGAAACTTGAAAGTTTGTATATGACCAAATCTCTGGTAAATCGACTCTACCTGAAGCAAGCTTTGTATTCATTCAAGATGATTGAAGACAAAGTGTTGGCTGAGCAGTTGGATATGTTCAACAAGCTGATTCTTGATCTTGAAAATATTGATGTAAAGATTGATGATGAAGATCAAGCGCTGTTATTATTGTGCGCTTTGCCCAGATCACATGCTCACTTCAAAGAAACCCTCTTGTATGGAAGAGAGTCCCTGACCTTTGAAGAAGTTCAATCAGCCTTGTACTCTAAGGACTTGAACGAACGTAAGGAGCATAAACCTTTGACGGTTGGTGAAGGTTTGGCTGTTAAAGGAAAATTCGACAAGAGGAAAGGTAAAAATCAGTCGAAGTCTTATAGTGGTGACGCATCTGGTATTAGATGCTATCACTGTAAGAAAGTAGGTCACACAAGAAAGGTGTGCCCTGAACGCCTGAAAGATCATGGAGGTAAGGATAATGGCAATGCAGCTATTGTCCAAGATGATTTCGAATCATCTGATGTTCTTGTGGTTTCAAGCAACAACTCGTCGAAGGAGTGGATTATGGATTCTGGATGCACTTGGCACATGACTCCAAACAAAGACTTGTTCGAGGAATTATGTGATCAAGATGGTGGATCTGTATTGCTGGGAAACAACAAAGCTTGCAAGATTGCAGGCGTTGGATCTGTGAGATTCAAGCTCCATGATGAGTCAATAAGATTGTTGACTGAAGTCAGGTATGTACCTGATTTGAAGAGAAATTTGATTTCTCTTGGTGAATTCGACAAGAAAGGATATGTGTTTCAAGGAGAGAAAAGTATCCTGAGAGTCATGAAAGGGTCGAAGGAAGTCTTGAGAGGCGTGAAGAAACAAGGCTTGTATACCCTTGAGGCTGAAGTTGTAAGTGGTTCGACAAATGTTGCATCCACGAAACCTTTGTCGAAGACAGAAATTTGGCACATGAGATTGGGCCATGTCAGTGAAAGGGGTCTGGTCGAATTAGGGAAACAAAATCTGCTTGGTGGAGATAAAGTCGAAAAGCTAAAGTTTTGTGAACCCTGTGTACTTGGAAAGTCCTGTAGAATGAAGTTCAACAAAGGCAAACAAAGAACACATGGATCCCTAGATTACATCCATGCTGATCTTTGGGGGCCTGCAAGGTGTCCATCACATTCAGGAGCAAAGTATTTTCTATCCATAGTAGATGACTATTCCAGAAAGTTATGGGTATTCATCCAGAAGACTAAGGATGAAACTTTTGAGAATTTCAAAAGTTGGAAGACTCTTGTCGAAAATCAAACTGGCAGAAAGGTAAAGAGGTTGAGAACCGACAATGGCCTTGAGTTTTGCAATGAGGCGTTCGACAGTTTTTGTGTTGCCTCTGGTATTGCAAGGCACAGAACTACCGCAGGTACTCCACAACAAAATGGTTTGGCTGAAAGGTTTAATCGAACTATTCTGGAGAGAGTTATATGCATGTTGACTAGTGCGGGATTAAAGAAGGTGTTTTGGGCTGAGGCTGTTTCGACAGCAGCATATCTGATAAACAGATGTCCTTCGACAGCGTTAGATATGAAGACACCTGAAGAAGTTTGGTCGGGACATCCACCAGATCTCGACAAACTAAGAGTATTTGGCTGTATAGCCTATGCTCACATTAGGCAAGACAAGGTCGAACCTAGAGCTCTGAAATGCATGTTTATGGGATACCCTAAAGGAGTGAAAGCTTATAGGCTATGGTGCCTAGAGCCAGGTCACAGGAGGTGTATCACCAGTCGAGATGTAGTTTTCAATGAAACTGAAATGGCTTTCAAGAAAACTGATGATGTTGACGAAGAGCTGGAACAGGTAGAGATTCCTGTTGAGGTGGAGCATGTTGATGCTGAAATGCGTATCCCAGATGAAGTCGAAGAAGAAACAGAAGATTCTGATGATGTTGAGGAAACTGTTGATGACTACCTATTGTCGAGAGATAGGCAAAGAAGAGTCATAAAACCACCTCAGAGACTTGGATATGCAGATCTTGTAGCTTATGCCTTAATCTCTGCAAGTGAAGTTCTAGACGAAGAGCCTAGAGATTATAAGGAAGTTATAAGGAGTCGAATGAAGACTGAATGGCTAAAGGCCATGCATGATGAGATGAAATCTCTTCATGATAATCACACTTGGGAACTAGTCAAGAAACCTGTTGGGGCAAGGTTAGTCAGCTGTAAGTGGATTTTCAAAGTTAAGGAAGGAATTGAAGGAGTAATGTCGAAGAGGTACAAGGCAAGATTAGTCGCAAGGGGTTTCACTCAGAAAGAAGGTGTTGACTTCAATGATGTATTTTCCCCTGTTGTGAAGCACAGATCCATCCGAATGTTGCTTGCCATGGTGGCTCAGTTCGACCTTGAACTGGAACAAATGGATGTGAAGACTGCGTTCTTGTATGGTGACTTAGATGAAACAATCCTGATGAGGCAACCTGAAGGGTATGTCGAAAAGGGGAAAGAAGATTATGTGTGCAAACTGAAGAGATCTTTATATGGACTTAAACAATCTCCTCGACAGTGGAATAAGAGATTCGACAAGTTCATGGAACACATAGGTTTCATTAGAAGTCAGTTCGACCATTGTGTTTACTCCAGATTTCGACCTGAAAATTCATTTGTTATTTTGTTGCTCTATGTTGATGATATTCTGATAGCAAGCAACAATGTCGAAGATGTAATGAGGGTGAAGGCTGAACTCAATAAGGAGTTCGACATGAAGGATCTGGGAGCTGCATCTAGGATTCTTGGAATTGACATTCGAAGAGATAGAAAGCAGTCGAAATTATGCTTATCTCAAGAGGCATACCTACGAAAGATTCTTGACAAGTTTGGTATGTCGAATTCAAAGCCTGTTGTGACTCCAACAAACCCTCAATTCAAGCTGAGCATTGATCAATGTCCCAGTACTGATGTCAAAAGAACCTATATGAACAGCATCCCATATGCTAATATAGTTGGTTCTTTGATGTATGCTATGGTCTGTACTAGACCCGACATAGCATATGCAGTAAGTCTTGTAAGCAGGTACATGGCGAATCCTGGAAAGGCTCACTGGCAAGCGTTAAAGTGGATTCTAAGGTACATAAATGGGTCTCTGAACAGAGTCTTAATTTATGGTGGAGCCTTGGGTGAAGATAGTAAAGCAGCTGTCGAAGGCTATGTTGACTCTGATTATGCAGGCTGTATGGATTCCAGAAAATCTATTTCTGGATATGTTTTCACTATGTTTGGTACAGCAATTAGTTGGAAAGCAACTCTTCAGAAGGTTGTTGCCTTATCAACTACTGAAGCAGAATATATTGCCCTAACTGAAGCTGTGAAAGAAGCATTGTGGCTTGAAGGTTTTGCAAAGGAACTGAAACTTCAAGGTCAAGGTATCACTGTTAAATGTGATAGTCAAAGTGCAATACACCTGTCGAAGAACTCAGCCTATCATGAGCGAACCAAGCACATAGATGTGAGGCTGCACTTCGTCAGAGGGGTAATCGAGCGTGGAGAAGTCCAAGTGCTGAAGGTCTCGACAGATCACAATGCCGCTGATATGATCACCAAAACATTGCCAAGTTGCAAGTTTTTCCATTGTATGCAGTTGATAAAGCTGCATGAAGAAAGCTAGTTAGTGTCTCTTGATGCTGTAGAGTTAGGTCCAAGGTGGAGATTTGTGGGATATTGGATCGAACTCTAGAATGATCGAAGTACATGCTGTAGTCGAAGAAAGGGTCTAGCATGTATTTGTCGAAGATGCTTATTAAATTAGGTGTTAGTGTTTAAACCCTAATTTGTTAAGTTAGCTTGTTTATTAAGTTAGCTTGTTTAATGGGCCTTGTGGAAAAAGCCCATTAGTTAGTATGTTAGGTTTTATTATAAATAGCATACTAGTCTCTCATCATTGCAACACAGCAAATCCTAATTTAGGGTGAGAGGGTTATTTGTTATTCTTGTAAACTTGTAATCTTGTTTTCCAAGAGAAAGTAAAGAATAGTAGTTATAACCAATTCTTGTGTTCTTCTTCTTCCTTGTTCGTTATTCCTCCCTTATTCTATACTTTGATATTGGCATTGAATTCACAACAGTAATGATGTTTGAGGTGTATAACTACTCATGGTTTATAATGAAATGATGATGTTTGAGGTTTATAAATTGCAATTGCACTTGAATTTGTTTCATTATGTAGACCATTAAGTATAACTTCTCAGTGTAATAATGAAACATTATGTAGGCCATTACAAATGCAGAAAAAATGGTCTACCTAAATACAGAAAAAAATGCAGAATTTTTCAAAATGCAGATGCAGAATTATTATACCTAAATGCAGATGCAGAATTATAACTAATTAAACACAAAATTTTGTTGCAGAATTATACCAAATGCAGAATTATACCAAATGCAGAATTTTGTTGCAACACAGAATTATACCAAATGCAGAATTATTAAACACAGAATTTTGTTGCAACACAGAATTTTGTTGCAACACTGAATTTTTTCCAAACGCAGATGCAGATACCAAATGCAGAATTATTAAACACAGAATTTTGTTGCAATACAGAATTTTTTGCAACACAGAATTTTTTGAGCAGTTTGTGGCAACACAGAATTTTTTGAGCAGTTTGTGGCAACACAGAATTTTTTAAACACAGAATTTTGCAGAATTATTCAACACAGTTTGTTGCATACTTGAGCAGCCAAGACAGTTTGTAGCAGAGTGTGTACCAAATTCATGATTGTACCAAAACATATCCATTACAAGATACATATCCATTACAACATATCCATTACAAAATATTCATTACAAAATATAACCATACTAAAGATATCCATTATAACCATACTAAAGATTTCCACTAATACATCAAGTTTCATTCCAAAAAAAAGCAACATCATTCCTAATTACTTCTACTCTTGACTAGGCTGAGGTGCTTGAGATCCCTGACCAATCTCAATCTGTTTTTCTGCATCTTTAGTCTTCTTAGTCTTGTTAGTCTTCTTTGCCTTCTTGGTTGTCTTTGTTTGCTTGGTCTTCTTATTGCCTCCTTTTGGTATCTGCCTATCAGCTGCCCTCTTGCCCTTACAAGTCCTACTGTTGTGTCCAGTTTGTCCACATTTATTGCAAGTGACAGTTGAAAAGCTTCTTGAAAGCACATGGGGGTTCTTTGGCTCATCACCTGTTTTAATTCTCATCTTTTTTGGACGTCCAATTGCTCTTCTCATGACAGGAGGACACATAGGCACATGATCAACATCAGTCCATAATTATGGTCCATTGGTTGGCATGACAATATTAGCATAGCATTTCTCAAATGTAACTTTGCTGCAAAACAGAAATAATGTTACACATGCAAGAGTTAATAGAACATATCATAAACAGGACATAGAAATATGTTACATAACATGTGACTCACAAACCTATAATATGGAGAGACATATGCTTCTGGTTTTTTTCTTATGTTCCAAATGCAGGAGATAACATGACAACATGGGATTCCAGACAACTCCTATTTTCTGCAGCTGCATGATTCATTCTTCAGATTTACACAATATGTCTCAGTTCCATTGGTAACTCCAAAGATTGAGAGATCATCATCACCATGCCAAGTTGGGGTCCAGTCTTGTGCTTCCCTTTTGTGCTTCTCAATTAGCAATTGGATTCTAGGACAGATTACTCCTTCATATCCCTACAATAATCCCTTTTGTTTAGTTATCCTTTTAGTGATATAATGTTTGATTCCTTCCAATAAGGTTATGATTGGCTTGTCTCGATGCTCCAAAATTGCCCTGTTAAAGGCCTCACACATGTTATTCACTTGAATATCACATTTGGCATATGTCTTGAAATGTGATCTTGTCCAGAACATTGTTGGAATGTCATTCAAGTCCTTCCATGCTCCACCATCTAAAAGCTTCAATTTCTGCATTGCTCTTTCCCATATTGGAATTGAAGTTGCTCTGGCTGCTTCCCACATGGCTTGTTTTAGTACCACACCTCCATGTTTTTTCTTCCAATTACCATAAAGGTGTTTCACACACAGTCTCTGTTCCACATTGGAACTTAAGCCTTGGATAGCAGGAACCAAACCCTAACATAAAGCACACATAATTAAATGTTACATTCTATTAGTCATAAATAAAAGCACAGATAAGAATTAAATGTTACCTTCTGTTGGTCAGAAATAAAGCCATAACATCTATCATTGACTGCTCTTAAATCTTCTAGTAGTATATGCAAGAACCATTCCCACGAATCTTTGGTCTCAGCCTCAACCACTGCATAAGCAATTGGATATATTTGATTGTTTGCATCTCTGCCTATAGCAGACATCAATTGGCCACCATAATCCCCCTTCAAAAAACATGCATCCAAACCAATTATTGGTCTACAATACTTGGCAAATCCTGACTTACAAGCATCTAAACAAATATATATTCTTTCAAATGCAGGACTGCCATGGTTTTCTGAGCATTTTATAATAACTGTACTCTTTGGATTGGACTTCAATAACTCCTCTCCATAACTTCTCAAGTGCCTGAACTGGTCATAACCAGCACCTTGGATAAGGTCCAATGCCCTCCTTTTAGCTCTATATGCTTGATCTCTTGATATCTTTATTCCCTATCTCTGTAGTGCTTCAGCGACTAAACCAGCTGGTTTCATGTATGGGCTGTGCCTTAGAAGTTGTGTAAACCTTATAGCAAGCCATTGGGTCTTAGCATTCCTGTTGTCTGCAGTTCTGCAACAAGTATGGTCACTCTCATAACTTACAATTTGCCAATACTGTTGCCCATTCCTCAAACTGAACCTGAGGTGAAACTTGCAGCCATCCATACACTTAACTATAATCCTCTTTGCATCATTCTTCCTGATATAGACATTTTTTTGGTTTTCCATTCCATACTCTTTAATTGCATCTCTTATTGTTTCCTTGTTTGAAAACATCAATCCTATCTTGAACTGTAATCCCTGCCCACTTTTATATGTTGGGAACCTTTCTTGATCTTCTTCATCATCAGTACCAGGGGGTGTGTATAAATGTTCCTCATCCTCTTCATCTTCAGATTGTGATTGCAGGTTCACTACACTAGGTTCCTCACCTAAGGTCTCAGGAGGCAGCACTGACGTCCAGTCCATCTCATCACACTCTCCACTATCCTCACAATTGTTACTATCTTCACTGAAATCATTATTGGGTTGGCTCTCAGCATTTATTTGAGGTCCTTGTTCAGCAATATTTGGCTCAAAAATTTCAGGTTCAGGTACAACATCTTCAGTTTCAGCAATATTGGGTTCAGTAGGTTCAGCAATATTGGGTTCAGCAGGTTCAACAATATTGGGTTCAGCAGGTTCAGCAATATTGGGTTCAGTAGGTTCAGTAGGTTCAGCAATATTGGGTTCAGTAGGTTCAGGTACAATTTCAGGTTCTTGTTCAACAGGTTCAGCAACAGCAATATTGGGTTCAGTAGGTTCAGGTTCATGTTCATGTTCAGTAGTTTCAACAACATCAATATTTGGTTCTGGTTCAGGTTCATGTTCAGCAGTTTCAGGTTCAACTTCACAATGTTCAGCTACAACAATATTTGGTTCTGCTACACCAATCAATTCTACATCATCATCTTCAATTACTTTATCCAACTCACTAGGATCCACAATTTCAGGTGGATCAGACACCTTATGCTCCACATAAACATCAATTACTTCATGACCTACAACATCTTGTCCAAATTGCAGTACATCCCTATCATTGTTTAATGGCCTTAGACCACGGGTAAAGCTAAATTTAGGGTTCCTATACCACAAATATCCAATGTCTATATAACCCTGACCTTTAACCAGTGCCTCCAAATCCATGTATGACATAAAGTCAACATCAAACTTCCAATTCATCTCAGTAACCTCGCCCCCAACATACAAATGTACAGGTTCATTTACAAATCTACCCCTATGGTGTAATCTTAACCTCACTAATGTCTCTGGTGGTGGCCTGAAATTAACAATATTAAAATGCAATGTTAATAAACTAACCCACTAAAAGCCAAACATTGAATATTCGTTCATGGTGGACCACAAAAGAGAAAATACTAAACCCACTAATATGAGACAATGGTGGACCACACAGAACTATATAAAAACATGTTCAAGAAGACAACAAAACTTACCTCATAGAATATCTTTCTCCATCTTTCCTCATCGCTCTAAATATCAGAATGATTATACGAAGCTTTAAGAGAGAGTGTGAAGGTAGTATGTAGTAGGAGTGTAATGGTTGAAGCTGGTACCACAGAAGGAAGACGAAGATGGAGTGTTGGAGGTCGTACCAAGAAGGAGGGTTGAAGATGATCAGAAGAAATCTCGTACGGGCGGATGGAAGAGGAAATTAGGTTAAGCAATTTGGGATTTTCAGAAAATATGAATTATGAAATTAAAAATTCATTTGGAAATTAATATCACTTATTTAAATGTTTAAAAAATATTATTCTAAATAAGAAATAAGAAAATAATACGTGGCATTACTCTCCCTGTGCCATGTCACTTTTTGGGCAGCCAGATGGAGGGGGGCTTCAAAAATCCCAAATTTGAAAACTTTGGGGACTAGAAACCTGGCTTTTAAACTAGGGGGATCTAAACTCCAAAAACATTAAACTAGGGGGGTCAAAACTGCATTTAAGCCAATAAAAAAATATAGGTATTTTTTGTATTTTAACCTAAATATACTAATAAATATATATATATATATATATATATATATATATATATATATATATATATATATATATATATATATATATATATATATATATATATATATATATATATATATTGATGTATAAATGATTCCTACAAACAAATAAATGCTTAAAAAATAGAAAAATGGTGTAAAAAATGTTTTTTATGTTTTTAATATCATTAGGAAAAATAAATAAGTCAAAATGAAAAAAGAAAAGTCAAAAAATCATGAGAATAAACATAATGGGCTCAGGGGGTATGAAACCAAAAATGTGGTGTGAAGAGAAAATCAGAAGCAAGCCCAGCCCATGAAGCTTCTTCTTCAACCTCAGAACAAAAACGTTCAAAAAACGTGCGCCTGTACTTCCAATTCAAACACCTGGATTCTTTGATCTTTTGCACAAACTTCCAACATAAGAAATGTTAAGCATTGAATCACGATTCTAAATATATAAAAAACTCATCCTAACTCTCAGAAATGAGAGAGAATTTTGACATTCCCAAATCTTGACCTAAGTTTTCTGCCATATTCAAACCTTAAATTCTCACAGCTCAAGCAAAATAAATGAAAAGTAAAAGCATGTACAGATTCAGGGGCATGAGTAGAACACTTCTTATTCACAAACTTAGAGCTGATGATGCCTAGACTAAGAGTTAGAAGTTCAAGAAAATACCTGTTCAGTTGAAGTTCTATCTGGCAATGGGGGAGCTTTCAGAGCAAGATGATGATCTGTACAGCTTGCCTGAAGTGTGGTGATGCTATTCCAATGCTTACTTTGCCTTGAGACACCTTGAATCGAGCTATGGACCTTCAACTGCAAAATAAGAAAGTGAAAATGGTGGAACTGGTTAGAGGAATTACAGGTCGTGTTTTAGGTTTTGGTTAGCTTGTATTGATGCTAGGGAATGTGTTTGATGAGCTTTGGGCAAGAAAACATGCAAGGGATGAGAGTTTGCACTCAAACTGCAGTGAGAACTCTGTTTGAGCAGTTTGAGGGTGGTTCTGAGTTTGTGGAGGTATATGAGGTATTGGAGTCGTGTGCTAGCTTAGTTAGGATGATTAGAAGGTGTACAAAACAATTTCTTAAGTGTTCTAATGCTGAGATGAGAGTTATGTTGTGAAATGCCAAGTTTCTTAACACTTAAGCAAGCAAAGCCAAGTTGATGTTCTAGGAAAGTAGAGGCCCCCTAAACATGCTGCTAACCTTGTCTTGATCAGATTGTTTTGCTCATAATCTTGTGCCAATTGGATTTGATCTGTACCTCTTGGATTTGCATTATGACATAAAGCTTGCTTTTGCAAAAATGGCCATTTTACTTTTTCCATAAATGGCTTAATTCAAAATGTAATGCATAAACTCATGAAACAAAGCCTTAGCACAATGAACATGCATTAAATTATTGAGTGTTGGATGGTTTAAGGGCCTGTAATGTAGCATAAACCAAGCTGACTTAAAGATAGCATAAGTTATGAACATGTACATGACCAATTCAAAAGTGAGTTTTTGCCATATTGCAAAATTCGAATCTCTCAAGTTATGAGGTTGTTTGATGAGTTCTTGGAAATTTTGGAAAGCTTGGAATGTGTACTACAATCCATCTTTGAAATGCAAATTGAAATTCCAAGTGGAAGTGTATGGAAAATGGCCTTGAAGTTAGGTAGAAAACCTTGCCAAAATAGGTTAAAATTTCACTAAGTTAAGAATGGTTTAGTACCCTTATTCCAAAAATTGTAACTTGAGATACAAGTTTCATTTGGGAAAACTTTGTGAATCAAAGTTGTAGATTATGCAACAAGCTACAACTTTCATGTTTTGACTTTTGTTTGAATCCAAATGAATCTTGGTGAGAAAGTGGGGCAAAGTTGGGAAAAAATTAGGGTTTTTCATAACTTAGAAAAATTCTAAGTTATGAAAAATTCTCATTTCAAACCCTAATTTGCAATTTTTGATTTCTTGGTGAACAAGTTTCATGATTTGGCATGTTTTGATGAAGAATGAATCTTGACCCTTGATTTTGACCAAAAAGTCAAAGTTTGACTTTTCAGTATACAGTCAAAATGGGTCAATTGACTGGGAAATTCAACTGTCAATCTTGTGCACTTGGGATCCTTTGAACTTGTTGAGCATGTCAAGATAATTCCATGGGGTCCTTGAGTCCATATGTGGGCTTGGTTTGCCATTGGTTGGGTCAAACAGTCAAAACCCTAAAAATGACCATTTTGCCCTTTTGGTGATCTGATCAAATTTCTTGTGGAATTGTGATCCAAACTTGATCAAATGGTTCATATGAGTTCATAATGCTGATGTGGGTCAATTTTCATGAGATTTGACTGTCAATTGGTCACAGTTGACTTTTTCCCCAATACAGCTAATTTCTAGGTCAACTGTCCAGTTGACTGGGCAAAACTTGGAATCAAGACTTGAAACTTGATATGGATAACCTTGGGAGTCCATCATGAAGTAAGAAAGTCATCTTAGGCATTTTAGGTCAAAACATCTTTGTGCAAACTCAAACCCTAATTTGGGTCAACAGTGCAAGGAGAAGTCTTGAGCAGATGAAACCCTAACTGGATCTTGATCTCCAAGGACTTTGTGATGAGAAATCAATGAAAAATGGGAGGGCAAATTTTGGGGTACAACAGTTGCCCCTGTTCAATCTTCTTGAATCCGTAGAGTTAGATTGGCAAGTTTGCCTTTCGTGACTCGAGGGTAAAAGGAGATTGGACACTAGAGTGCCCTTAAATTTGCACTCGTCAAAGTAATGGATGCGGGAATGGGCTTAGAGATGCCATTTGGAGATGGGCTTAGAGATACCATCTGGATGGGTGATAGAATCTTGTCGGGGATGGGCTTAAAGATGCCATCTGGAATGAGTATCAGGAAGGTGTCCATGCTTTGGACCATCTTCGGACTGGGGGTCTGAATAAGCAATAGATTGACATCCGTTGTTGGGAGGAATCCGTAAACTGTTTTCAAAAGTTGCATCTGAACAAGTTGATAGATTAACATCCGTTGTTGGGAAGAATCCATAAGCTGTTTTCAGAAGTCTTGAGAAGAAACTGAACAAGCGATAGGTTAACATCCGTTACTTGGAGAACCCGTAAACTGTTTTCAGAAGTCTTGAAGTTGAATAAGCAATAGAGCAGCATCCGTTGTTGGGAAGCGTCCGTAAATTGTTTTCAAAGGTTGCATCTGAACAAGTTGATAGATTAACATCCGTTGTTGGGAAGAATCCATAAGCTGTTTTCAGAAGTCTTGAGAAGAAACTGAACAAGCGATAGGTTAACATCCGTTACTTGGAGAACCCGTAAATTGTTTTCAGAAGTCTTGAAGTTGAATAAGCAATAGAGCAGCATCCGTTGTTGGGAAGCGTCTGTAAACTGTTTTCAAAGGTTGCATCTGAACAAGTGATAGATTAACATCCGTTGTTGGGAAGAATCTATAAACTGTTTTCAGAAGTCTTGAAGTTGAAGGGAGAACCGGCGTAGAGTTCTCTAATGACGAGCTCGTGTAAAACTGCATCTGGATAAATCTGGAATAAGCATTAGAATGTTGCCATGTCTGGGTCACATCTGAACTATTCCTGGAAAGAATCTCGGAAGATAATGATTTTAGTCCTTCGACTGATCTTACCTGAAAGGGTAATGAGTTAGTTATATGCAATGTCATGATGCATGATACAATGTATGTTATGTAATATGAATGTAAATGAATGCGCATGTAAGCTGGAGAGCTGTCTTGCAAAGGATAGATGAATCCGAGATGGCTGAAGATGACAGTATCTTGACTGCTGCCGGGAAGAACAACCCCTGGTTGTTGCTGGATAAAGAACTTGGGTTGTATACCAATCTTCTAGGGAATTCCCGATGACTTTTACTGGGGAGTTCCAATCTAATAGACTCATGCTGGGGATGTAAGACCGAGAATCTTCAGTTTGGCGGGAAGTATCTCTGGCGACTTCACTGGGGAACTCAAGATTTGCTCTCCTAAAACTCTGTGGGGAGAAGGTTCATTAGTCTGGCTTTGCTGGGGATTCTGAAACTTAAACTCTGAGGGGAATTGGATTCCGGAGGATCCTCTGGCTAGGGGATTGTAAAGATAAGTTACACTGGGGAATTTTGATGAACTCCGCTGGGGATAGGAAGAATTTTGGCGAGTGCGATCTTCCGTGGCAATAAGCTGAGGATAACCCAGTTATAAGCCCTTGTGAGGAATAACTTTGAATAAAACCCGGGAGAGACGTCCGTACTCTGCAGGGGATAAGCCTCGAGAATCTGCTGGAGATAAGCCTCAGGGTTTGCTGGGATATGGATTCCAAATCTCTGGGGGGTTTCCTTTGAGGGGTATCAAGATACCCACCTGTACTTTCGACCTATCAGTAATCCTCTTTCTGGATTCATAAGGAAATGATTATGTTCAAATGCATATGCCTATTTAACAAAACATTGGACGTTTCTCAAAATAAAACAAATAGTGCAAGAGAAAAAGTGAAAGGAAATGACACAAATTTCTGGGAAAAGTATTTGTATTGACTTTTTATGAGTATATTTGTACAAAGGAGACAATCATCCTAGTAAGAGGATTCTGTCGTAAAATATTGAAAGATTTATACAAAGTAAAGGATGGCTATGTGAAATAATTCCATGGGATTCCCTTCCGCTATAGCTTTCACAACTCTGAATATCTGTCTGTGATCGGTGGATCTGGAACTGACTGTTTAACGCTGGTTCGCGAAATGTCGCGGAAGCAAGAGTCGCCACCGTCTTTTATTTTCTCCAAATGGAAAGGACAAAAGCACATAAAAATTCCTTAAAGAGATTGCTCTCGGTTCGGGAGGTAGATTATAGAAAGGGAAGGTATTAGCACCCTTTCTATCCATGGTTATCCATGGGCTCTTAGATACTTGCTCATTTGTGTTTTCAAAAATGGTTTGTTTGCTTTTCAATTGTGGGTTTTAAAAAAGTTTCTTTAAAAATTCCAGTTCGACTCTTGTATCGGTCCTCAAGAGTGTTTGAAAAATTGCTTTCGAAAGCTTTTTGAAAAGGTGTCGATGTGAAAAGTAGTTTTGATTTGTTTTGTTTTGAATTAGAGCAAGTATCCACGAGTCGTTTACCTACCCTAAGGAATTCGTCTGTGTAAATGTCCTTTAAAGTAGTGCCATCCCACCATTGAGAGGTAGGTAGCACCACCGTTGGAGGTGTTAGGGTCAATTCGAGGTTCGGGACATGGTGATCACCGGAGCAATAGGAAGACACCTTAGAAGCTACCCTCATGCCAGGTTCCCGGATCATGAGGACTTACTAAAACATCCTCTACTCGACGATCACCTTTCGAGGCAAGGCAACAGTGAGGCGTACCCTAGGGGTGGTGTGTGATTTGTGTGTCATGTTCATTTGCATTTATCTTGTTCATGTCAAAGTGATCTATGCGTTTGTTTTTATTTTATCATTCATTCTTGCATGCATTTATTTAACAGTAAAAAAAAGGTGCGAAAATTGAAAGTTCTAAACTATTACAAAGGCGCGGGTCCACATCGCCAAAATTAAAATCCAGGACCCGATTTGACGGAAAGTAAATAAAGAAATAAAATAAAGTGCGAAAAATAAATATTACACGGCTTTGGGAGAATTACATTAATATTTACAAGAAACAAAATAAATAAAAATGCGCGAATAGGAATTAAAATTGGAAACGAGGGCGTTGGACCCTTTTTAATGAAATTAAATTAAATGATTAAACTAATGAAATAAGAATGAAAAAAGAAATTATTTTGAGATTTTTGTATTTATGGTTTTTTATGAGAGAATTAAATGAAATCTAACCCTATTTCTAGTTGTTTTTTAATTTATTAAGAAAACATATTAAAATTAAACCTAAGATTAATCTAATTATTTACATGGTAATTTAATTACAAAAATAATATTTAATAATTAATTATTGTGAAAGAAAAGAAAAAAAGGATAAAAATTGATTAAAACCTAATTCTACCAATTTTAAGTTTATTAAGAAAAATGTTTGAATTAAACCTAATTTTACAAAGCTAAAATTAATTAGTGATATTTATTTACAAAAAAATAACATTAAATAAAAATACTTATTTTTTGTCTTTTTTCTAATTTTTATATTGTTTTATTTTTTTATGAAAATAAATTAAATTAAAGAAACTAATTAAAAAAAGAAATAATTGAAACAAATAAAATAAAGAAAAGAAAAGAAATACAATACCTTAGGGGGTTCTGTCCCCAATTGGAGGTGAATTGGAGTGGTTTGGCCATTTGTGCTCTGGCCTCATCATGCATAAGTTGTTCTACTTTGGACATTTGGCTTTTGGCTTTTGGCCATTTGCGTTTTGGCCTCAACGTTCCTTAATCTTATCAGGATGTCTGTCTCGCCATGTATTGGGGTCATGTGTAAAATGTTCTGTTTTGGCCATTTGGTTTTTGGCCTTTTGGCCATTTTGGCTTTTGGCCTTTTGGCCATTTTGGCTTTTGGCCTCAACGTTCCTTAATGAACCTGCATGGGATCCTGTCTAAATCTGCAGTGTTGAACCTCATGAACACATTAAATAAAATCATAAAAATTCAAATAAAACCAACATATGAAGAAATTTAATGTTTAGGCACAATATGGCATGTATGAATGATTATACCCTTTTGATCATGGAGATCAAATCAATCTTACTCTTACTGGAAGATTAGTGACCTGAATGCTTTTATGCCTTACTGGAAAATTAGGATCATGGAGATCAAGCCAGCCTTATCCTTACTGAAGAAGTAGTGAGGTATTGGTTTATAACTGTGATGGCTTGTTTGTGGTGAGAGAGGGATTTGTAATAAGGAT
This sequence comes from Vicia faba, assembly GCA_948472305.1. Lineage (NCBI taxonomy): Eukaryota > Viridiplantae > Streptophyta > Magnoliopsida > Fabales > Fabaceae > Vicia > Vicia faba. Next base: position 1,764,159,897 of record OX451736.1, on the reverse strand, counting down.
TTCAAGGTTTTAGGGTTCTTGAAACAATTTGATATTCTAACAGTGTTGTGGCAAGGTTTTTTCTCTCTTTTTCTCTTCTTCTGGTTTGTGTGAAAAGAAGGTGATTATATAATGGAAATTAGGGTAAAGCAAATGGGCTTTGAATGTGCAATTGGGCCTCCAATATTCACTTGAATTCGTCACTTTCCAGGCTAAATCGCAGGGACTTAAGTGCATTTTTTGAAGTTGAAATGTGAAAACAAAATGTAGCCGACATCGATAACTAACTCCTGTCCGAAAATCGACTCAATCGGATAAACGGTGAATTAGTTATGAATTTTTGAAGTTTCAGCTCAGACAAACCTATTTTGGGCTCCAGTGTCGACTCTGACACGTTCTTCAATAAAAAACTGGTATTGATAGGTGCATAATTTGGTCTCGACTTTTGAAGCAAAGTTGTAAATCTATGAGTCAGGGACCTTGTGTAAAAATATGAGCCCAATCCGATAAAAATTGACCGAGTTATGAATTTTCGAAGTTTCGGCCCAGATGAAATAATATTCAGCATTCAGGATTTTCAGCGTGTCACGCACTCTGAGCAAAAAACGAAGGCCTTTTGAATACCGTTTGAACTCAATACCTTCTGTGAAAATGTAGTCAACTCAATTTGTGAAATTTTGGCGCCGGAACCAGCTCGATACGATGAAAATCGACCAAGTTATGATTTTTTGAACATGACGCAAATAAACTTCTGTCACAAATTTTCTGCACGAAAATACCTGATAAATCCACATTTTTGAAGACCTTCTGATCGAAATTGGCTTCCAGCCGTGAGAGATGAAAACGTAGATAATGTCAAGACGGAATTTTGGCCACCGGAACAGGTTCAAAACGAGTCACGATCTTCAAGTTATGAATTTTTTAGCGCGTAGAAACTGCACTTTCAGCACACTTTTTCACCATATTTCTTCGAGAAAACTCACACATTCGGATACCTTCTTTAAAGAATTGACTCTTGAGCCGAACCTGAATTTGAGAATACGTTATCAGAGATATCTTGGCGAAAGAACACCTGAATATGATGCGCCGGGTTGGACTTGTGAATTTTTCTTGAAATGTTTTGAGAAATATGGGAGGGCAAATTTTGGGGTACAACAGTTGCCCCTGTTCAATCTTCTTAGACCTGAGGATGCAGATTGGCTGACGTGCCTTTCGTAATCCGAGGGTGGAAGACGATTGAACACTAGAGTTCCCAGAAATTTGCGCTCACATAGTAGCAGTGTGATGGTGGAATGGGCTTATAGATGCCATTTGGAGATTGATGAATAGGATGATGGGCTTATAGATGCCATGCTAGGAGATGATGAAAGATGGATGGGCTTATAGATGCCATCTGGGTGTTGATCGCGTAAGAGATTCCTTAGCGAGAACCTGCGTACCTGCAAAAGAAAAAATGATTACCTGGCCTGTTACAGGAGCTGGTCTTCAAACTCTTTGTATAGATGTGTCCTGACTGGTTACAGGAGCTGGATCTGGAGCTTCAAAAGATGATGAATGAACCAGGGATGGTTACTACCTCAACAGGAACGGTGAGAGAACCTTGGGTGACTTTAACTTCAACAGCAATCGTTGAGAAAATCTTGGGATGATTACTACCTCCGCAGGATCGGGGAGAGAACCATAGGCGACTACAACCTCAACAGCAAACATTGAGAGAATCTTGGTGGGAATTATCATCTCCGCAGTATCGGGGAGAGAACCATAGGCGATTACAATCTCAATAGAAATCATCGAGAAAACCTTGGATGGAATTATCATCTCCGCAGTATCGGGGAGAGAACCATAGGCGATTACAATCTCAACAGCAATCATTGAGAAGAACCTGGGATAACTTCTACTGAGTCTTCATTAGAAAAATCTGTTTGGGGTCGATTTAACTGGACTAGAGAAGGCCTATGACTGGATAAGAGACAGAAAATCTTAGGGTCGATTAACTGAACTGGTCTAGGTCTTGAAATGTCTTCAACAGATACACCCTAGCAAGATTCAGGTATCGGATCCTCGAACTCTTCAGACACACCCTGGCAAGATACAGGAATCGGATCTGGTAATGTTAGTCTTCAACGGATACACCCTGGCAAGATTCAGGTATCGGATCCTCGAACTCTTCAGACACACCCTGGCAAGATACAGGAATCGGATCTGGTAATGTTAGTCTTCAACGGATACACCCTGGCAAGATTCAGGTATCGGATCCTCGAACTCTTCAGACACACCCTGGCAAGATACAGGAATCAGATCTGGTAATGTTAGTCTTCAACGGATACACCCTGGCAAGATTCAGGCATCAGATCCTCGAACTCTTCAGACACACCCTGGCAAGATACAGGAATTAGATCTGGTAATGTTAGTCTTCAACGGATACACCCTGGCAAGATTCAGGCATCGGATCCTCGAACTCTTCAGACACACCCTGGCAAGATACAGGAATTGGATCTGGTAATGTTAGTCTTCAACGGATACACCCTGGCAAGATTCAGGTATCGGATCCTTGAACTCTTCAGACACACCCTGGCAAGATACAGGAATCGGATCTAGTAATGTTAGTCTTCAACGGATACACCCTGGCAAGATTCAGGCATCGGATCCTCGAACTCTTCAGACACACCCTGGCAAGATACAGGAATCGGATCTGGTAATGTTAGTCTTCAACGGATACACCCTGGCAAGATTCAGGTATCGGATCCTCGAACTCTTCAGACACACCCTGACAAGATACAGGAATCGGATCTGGTAATTGGTCGTCAATAGATACACCCTGGCAAGATACAGGAATCGGATCTATAGTTGCGACCATTGATGGTAATCATTTTTGTACTTTTGTCCTGAAAAGACAGGCGTTAGTTGTATGCGATGTCATGTTGTATGACATGCGGGATGCCCTCTGAATAAGTGATATTGTATGTTCATGATGCGTATATGCATGCTATAATGATGTATGTGATGTTTACGAATGTATGTTTTCGTCTAGGAAAGTAAATCCTTGACGGGTGCCGGGAAGTCACTCCTGGGCTGATGTTGAAGAACGGATTTTGCTTCCGCTGGATGATAGTTGCAAGAATACCGGTAGGAGAAGATAACTCCGTTGGGGAATAATCTTGGCGAATGGAATATTCTGCGGGGAGAAAAGTACTCTAGTGATCTTGCTGGGGAGCAATACTCTGTGGGGAGCGAGGTACTTTGTTGAATTGTTGATAATAACTTGCTGGGGATACCCTTGTTGTGTTGGAAGTGCTGATAGACTTCGCTGGGGATAAGAAGACTGTGTCGACGACGATCTCTCCGTGGCTCTTGGCTGAGGATAACCCAGTTATATCCTGGTAGGGAAATAACTCTTTGAATAAAGCCGGGCGACGCGTTCGTGCTCTGCGAGGATAAGCTTCCATAATCTACTGGGGATAAGCTTACTGCTTAGGGAGATGGATTCCAACTTTCCTGGGGGAGCTGGATTGGACTCTCTTGGGGAAGTTTTGAACTGCGGGGGAAGTGATTCCTTTGAATGTTTGGTATACCACCGGGGAACAATCTTTAGGTCAAGACTGCCGGGGATGCTTGTTATGAATATGTGTGCTGCTGGGGAATGTTGAGATCTGCTGGAGGATACTCAACTTCCTTAAGGTTTGATAATATAGCTTGAAGAGAGTGTACTGACTGCTTACTCTCTGGGGGATTAGGATACCTTGGAGGATAGAACAATTAGATCGTTTGAGCAACTCTTTATTGCCCCTGTTTCTGAGATGGGAGAGGAAGATACCTGTGGAGGTTCTTGATAGTTGTTGATGGACAAACTTTCTTCTGATAGGCAGATGACAAGATGACAGGGCATAGTCGTACGCTTTGATCCCTAACTTTTGCCTGGACCGCCCTTTCGGGTTTTCAGTCCACCGGGATACCCATTTTTGCCCAAGCCGCCTTTTCAGGTTTTCGACTTGCCGGGTGTACAGATTTTTTCATTTCACCCCTTCATTTTGCCCGAACCCTTTTGGTTCGCCGGGAAGCCCTAATTTTTGCCTAGGCATGTCAACCTAGCGGGTCTTTGATTATGCGTAGTATTTTTTCGACTATGTCCATGTTCAGGGAATGTGGAGAGTTGCCCCTGTTGGAAGTATTTTGCCACGCCACCAGAAGATGTTTGATCAGGCAAGATTCGTTGTTGGAGTGCCCTAAGTGACTCAGGCGGAGATTTGCCCCTGGTTATCTTGGCATTTTGAAAGATTCTCCGAATCTTGACTGAATTGCCCCAGATAATAGACAATAGTCATGCCATGCCCCTTGATTGGAAGTACTTTTGTTCACTAGGTATTCCTCGTGCGAATTTCCCTGCTGTTCAAACAAAAAGTCATATGCAAACAAAGTTATGTTAAAAATGCAAAGCTCATGTCTGTCTTGAAGATTTTAAAAATGCATTATTTTTCATAAAACAAGTGAATGTTTGTAAAACGTGATGTCAACTCCGTATTTTACCGTAAGCCTTAAGGAGTCAGGATACCTTTCGTACAGTATGCTTTCGAACTAACCCATGCTTCAGCTAGGACTTTTAAGGGTTATAACATGGCTTGGTTCACGGTTTAAGAAACAAAGGATAAAGGCTCAAATTTTATTTGTACCCACCCGCTCTTCGTGATGTTCTCCAAACCTAAACTCAGTTGATCATACGTTAGACCTTTGTTTGAGTCTTTGCTCTGATTTTCCAGTGATGATTCGGATGTTGATAACTTATTTTGAATAGGCAGTCATTCCTTTTTTGTTGAGGGTTTGTAAGACCTCTTTCTTGTTTGATTTTTGTTATCCCTTTCTTTTTTGCCTGAACTGTTTCCTTTTTTGGAATTACAGTCAGCGGGATGCCCCAGTTTTGTAAGTCTCCTTCATGGGTTTTGACTTAATGGGTTTTTTTATTTTTTGAGATAATGACTGCCTTTCTTTATTGATTATTCGGAATCATCACTGTCTTTCTTTGTTTTGTAAGGACCTCTTTGGTGCCATTTGTTATGCACTTGGATCAACTGAGAGACTACCCCGCCCCAGGTTATGATTAAGGGTTTTAAATTTCGAAAAGAAAAACTCCTACTTCTTTGGCTCAGAGGGGTTGACGAGGGATTATCATCCTTATAACTCCAGTGTTTAGGGATTGAAACAATGCCTGTACCTCATCAGCGGGGTCTGTTCAAAAGCATACTGTAAAGATCGTGGTATCGTTTTCGTCATCCTCCCTCAAGAGGCTTAGAATTTTAGATCAAGAGCTGATATCAGAAAAAATATGAAAATAATTTTCATTTAGTGAATACGAATATATTGTTTCAGAACAGACACATGCGATGCATTAATGAAATAACAATGTTTAACATGAGTAAATGTTTGAACAAAGGAAAATTGCAACTTGAACATTCGAATGAACAAAAATTTCTCAATCCTAGCCATGATTTGGCAAGGGAGCAGTGATTATGTTCGGAGTCTCAGGTACTTCAAACTGAATCTCTCCAGCGTCGATCATGTCTTGGATCTTATTTTTCAAGCTCCAACAATCATCTGTAGTATGCCCCAGGCTGTCAGAGTGATAAGCGCAGCGGGCGTTGGGGTTATACTTCGGTGACGTTGTATTTTGGCTCTTCGGAGCTTCTTTTAGAGTTACCAGCTTGGTCTCCAGCAACTGTGGCAATATCTTGAATAAGGTCATGCTGAGTCGAGTGAACTGCCTTCTCTCGCTCTTTTGTTGGTTGTGATGTTGAATTTGTGACACTGGAGCCATTTGAGGAGCTCTCCCCTTATCTCCTTGTCTCAAGGATGATTGAATGATGAATGGCTTTTTACCCTTAGACGTTTGCCCCAGTTGGTTACCCCGAAGCAGTTGGTTGACGAGAACCCCGAGCTCGTCTTGTCTTTGAGCTAACCCTTGGATGGCAGTCACCTGCCCCAGCATCTGGACTTTCAAGGCATCCACCTCAGCTTGCAGATGTTTCAGCCGTTCGTCCTCAGCGCTGTTCCCGACCAAAGCTTCCATGAGAAGTGTCCTTAGCTCCTCCTGCCCCTTGGATAGATTCAGGAGGATTTCCCCGAACCGAGTCTCTTGAGCAAGAAGGTCCTGGTTATCTTGTTGGGAAGCCATTGCTGAAATAAACAGCGGAGATGGTAAGTGACCTGTCCAAAGGGTACCTGTTATGCAATGATATGTATGAGATGTATGCAATGTTTTCAAGGATCTCGCGGGATAAACAAGAAAATTGTTAGCATTTGGGTCCGGTAGCTTGATTGAAGGAACTGCATGTTGTTGAGAGTCCTTCTTCAAGGGTCAAAGGCTCACCATATCCAGTGGGTCATAGCCCCTGACAACCTTAGCTAGGGGATCCTTCTTCAAGTGTCAAAGCTCACCATATCAAGTGGGTCATAGCCCCTGACAACTTTGTCTAGAGGAAAATAAATCCTCTTTGCCCCTTGCTGGGATAGTTGATTCACCATGACCTGCATCACAAGCCCTTGAGATCCTTGAAAACGGGTTAAGATATATGCAATGGTATGATGTTATGGTATGCATGGGGTAATGTAGGTAACCCTGTTATGAGCCCCACTTAAGGACTGCAAACCAAAACCTGCAAGAAACTCAAGTAAAACCTGTTATGAGTCCCAATTAAGGACTATAAACAAAACCTGCAAGAAACTTAGCAAACCCTGTTACGAGTCCTAATTAAGGACTGCAAACAAAACCTGCAAGAGACTCAAGTGTCAGACAACAAGCATGCAAATAGTCAAGTACGAAGGCACACAAGTCACACAAGAGAAACCCTTAGAGTTTAGGCCAGCATGAGGTCTAGGTATTACCCTCTTGAAGTTGGTGGGCTCAACCTGTCCTATTAGAAATAACCGGGTTCTAAGGGTCCCAATATCACGGGATTGCTTTCATTGTTCATCGTTTCGATTTAGCCACTGAACTGGCGACCGAAATATTCCAGGAAAGCAACCCTCAATTGAGTGTAGTATCGAGTATCAACCAACCTCGGACTGCACCAAAGTCAGTTATCTCACTACCCTAAAGAGGCCAAGATAGTTCAATTAAGGTTCCTAAGGTCTGTTGATGCTTCACGACACCACGCGGAGGCCCCGTACTCTCCTTGACTGAACTCAAGGGTTACCGGTACACACCAAAGTGCCACATCAACATAGCAGACTGTTTCAACCATGTCGGTATACCCCGCACAGTTCCCTCACAGCCTTGTTGCTACTTTCTAAGAAGGTATCCCCCAGATCCGGGTTAGGATCTATAGAACTCCCAAGCAACCCACAATAATAAAGCAAGCAAGGAAAGCAATTGAAAACACAGTGATCTTAGTCCTAAGGTACACCTCACTTTAAGTTAAAAGTCCCCAGCAGAGTCGCCAGTTCTGTGATCGGTGGATCTGGAACTGACTGTTTAACGCTGGTTCGCGAAATGTCGCGGAAGCAAGAGTCGCCACCGTCTTTTATTTTCTCCAAATGGAAAGGACAAAAGCACAGAAAAATTCCTTAAAGAGATTGCTCTCGGTTCGGGAGGTAGATTATAGAAAGGGAAGGTATTAGCACCCTTTCTATCCATGGTTATCCATGGGCTCTTAGATACTTGCTCATTTGTGTTTTCAAAAATGGTTTGTTTGCTTTTCAATTGTGGGTTTTAAAAAAGTTTCTTTAAAAATTCCAGTTCGACTCTTGTATCGGTCCTTAAGAGTGTTTGAAAAATTGCTTTCGAAAGCTTTTTGAAAAGGTGTCGATGTGAAAAGTAGTTTTGATTTGTTTTGTTTTGAATTAGAGCAAGTATCCACGAGTCGTCTACCTACCCTAAGGAATTCGTCTGTGTAAATGTCCTTTAAAGTAGTGCCATCCCACCATTGAGAGGTAGGTAGCACCACCGTTTGAGGTGTTCGGGTCAATTCGAGGTTCGGGACATGGTGATCACCGGAGCAATAGGAAGACACCTTAGAAGCTACCCTCATGCCAGGTTCCCGGATCATGAGGACTTACTAAAACATCCTCTACTCGACGATCACCTTTCGAGGCAAGGCAGCAGTGAGGCGTACCCTAGGGGTGGTGTGTGATTTGTGTGTCATGTTCATTTGCATTTATCTTGTTCATGTCAAAATGATCTATGCGTTTGTTTTTATTTTATCATTCATTCTTGCATGCATTTATTTAACAGTAAAAAAAAGGTGCGAAAATTGAAAGTTCTAAACTATTACAAAGGCGCGGGTCCACATCGCCAAAATTAAAATCCAGGACCCGATTTGACGGAAAGTAAATAAAGAAATAAAATAAAGTGCGAAAAATAAATATTACACGGCTTTGGGAGAATTACATTAATATTTACAAGAAACAAAATAAATAAAAATGCGCGAATAGGAATTAAAATTGGAAACGAGGGCGTTGGACCCTTTTTAATGAAATTAAATTAAATGATTAAACTAATGAAATAAGAATGAAAAAAGAAATTATTTTGAGATTTTTGTATTTATGGTTTTTTATGAGAGAATTAAATGAAATCTAACCCTATTTCTAGTTGTTTTTTAATTTATTAAGAAAACATATTAAAATTAAACCTAAGATTAATCTAATTATTTACATGGTAATTTAATTACAAAAATAATATTTAATAATTAATTATTGTGAAAGAAAAGAAAAAAAGGATAAAAATTGATTAAAACCTAATTCTACCAATTTTAAGTTTATTAAGAAAAATGTTTGAATTAAACCTAATTTTACAAAGCTAAAATTAATTAGTGATATTTATTTACAAAAAAATAACATTAAATAAAAATACTTATTTTTTGTCTTTTTTCTAATTTTTATATTGTTTTATTTTTTTATGAAAATAAATTAAATTAAAGGAACTAATTAAAAAAAGAAATAATTGAAACAAATAAAATAAAGAAAAGAAAAGAAATACAATACCTTAGGGGGTTCTGTCCCCAATTGGAGGTGAATTGGAGTGGTTTGGCCATTTGTGCTCTGGTCTCATCATGCATAAGTTGTTCTACTTTGGCCATTTGGCTTTTGGCTTTTGGCCATTTGCGTTTTGGCCTCAATGTTCCTTAATCTTCTCAGGATGTCTGTCTCGCCATGTATTGGGGTCATGTGTAAAATGTTCTGTTTTGGCCATTTGGCTTTTGGCCTTTTGGCCATTTTGGCTTTTGGCCTCAACGTTCTTTAATGAACCTGCATGAGATCCTGTCTAAATCTGCAGTGTTGAACCTCATGAACACATTAAATAAAATCATAAAAATTCAAATAAAACCAACATATGAAGAAATTTAATGTTTAGGCACAATATGGCATGTATGAATGATTATACCCTTTTGATCATGGAGATCAAATCAATCTTACCCTTACTGGAAGATTAGTGACCTGAATGCTTTTATGCCTTACTGGGAAATTAGGATCATGGAGATCAAGCCAGTCTTATCCTTACTGAAGAAGTAGTGAGGTATTGGTTTATAACTGTGATGGCTTGTTTGTGGTGAGAGAGGGATTTGTAATAAGGATTTCAAGGTTTTAGGGTTCTTGAAAGAATTTGATATTCTAACAGTGTTGTGGCAAGGTTTTTTCTCTCTTTTTCTCTTCTTCTGGTTTGTGTGAAAAGAAGGTGATTATATAATGGAAATTAGGGTAAAGCAAATGGGCTTTGAATGTGCAATTGGGCCTCCAATATTCACTTGAATTCGTCACTTTCCAGGCTAAATCGCAGGGACTTAAGTGCATTTTTTGAAGTTGAAATGTGAAAACAAAATGTAGCCGACATCGAGAACTAACTCCTGTCCGAAAATCGACTCAATCGGATAAACGGTGAATTAGTTATGAATTTTTGAAGTTTCAGCTCAGACAAACCTATTTTGGGCTCCAGTGTCGACTCTGACACGTTCTTCAATAAAAAACTGGTATTGATAGGTGCATAATTTGGTCTCGACTTTTGAAGCAAAGTTGTAAATCTATGAGTCAGGGACCTTGTGTAAAAATATGAGCCCAATCCGATAAAAATTGACCGAGTTATGAATTTTCGAAGTTTCGGCCCAGATGAAATAATATTCAGCATTCAGGATTTTCAGCGTGTCACGCACTCTGAGCAAAAAACGAAGGCCTTTTGAATACCGTTTGAACTCAATACCTTCTGTGAAAATGTAGTCAACTCAATTTGTGAAATTTTGGCGCCGGAACCAGCTCGATACGATGAAAATCGACCAAGTTATGATTTTTTGAACATGACGCAAATAAACTTCTGTCACAAATTTTCTGCACGAAAATACCTGATAAATCCACATTTTTGAAGACCTTCTGATCGAAATTGGCTTCCAGCCGTGAGAGATGAAAACGTAGATAATGTCAAGACGGAATTTTGGCCACCGGAACGGGTTCAAAACGAGTCACGATCTTCAAGTTATGAATTTTTTAGCGCGTAGAAACTGCACTTTCAGCACACTTTTTCACCATATTTCTTCGAGAAAACTCACACATTCGGATACCTTCTTTAAAGAATTGACTCTTGAGCCGAACCTGAATTTGAGAATACGTTATCAGAGATATCTTGGCGAAAGAACACCTGAATATGATGCGCCGGGTTGGACTTGTGAATTTTTCTTGAAATGTTTTGAGAAATATGAGAGGGCAAATTTTGGGGTACAACACTGTCCATTCAATGCTCCGTTTGCCGATGACTGGATTGATCAGAAGCCTGGAACTGGTTGACGAAGAGATTGTCTTTGAAGTGATCCGACGAGACATAGTCATACGCTTTAATTCCCTAACTTTTGCCTGAATCTCCCTTTCGGGTTTTCGATCCACCGGGAAACCCCTTTTTGCCCAAGCCGCCCTTTCGGGTTTTCGACTTGCCGGGTGTACAGATTTTTTGTTTTTATCCCTAACTTTTGCCTGAACCGCCCTTTCGGGTTTTCGGTTCACCGGGATGCCCATTTTTTCCCAAGCCGCCCTTTCGGGTTTTCGACTTGTCGGGTTATTTTATGCGTAGTATCTTTTGACTATGTCTGTGTTCGCAGGGTGTGGCAAATCATCGCCGTCCATGGTGGCCAGAATCATTGCGCCACCAGAAAATATGCTTTTGATCACAAATGGTCCTTCATATGTAGGAGTCCATTTTCCCCTGGGATCACTTTGCGGCAAGATAATCCGCTTGATCACGAGATCTCCGACTTGATACACTTGACGTCTGACTTTCTTATTGAAGGCCTTGATCATTCGCTTTTGATACGCCTGACCATGGCATATAGCAGCGAGTCGCTTTTCGTCGATCAGATTGAGTTGATCAAGTCGGGTCTGCATCCAATCATCTTCATTCAAACCTGCATCCTTCATAATCCTTAGAGAAGGAATCTGGACTTCCATAGGCAAAACAGCTTCCATGCCATATACCAAAGAAAATGGGGTTGCCCCAGTTGAAGTACGTGCCGTCGTACGGTATCCATGCAGAGCAAACAGTAACATCTCATGCCAGTCTTTGTAAGTGACTGTCATTTTCTGAATGATCTTCTTAATGTTTTTGTTCGCAGCTTCAACAGCACCGTTCATCTTCGGCCGATAGGGAGATGAATTGTGATGATAAATCTTGAACTGTTCGCACAATGCAGTGATCATCGTGTTATTCAGATTCGTACCGTTGTCTGTGATGATCATGTCTGGAACACCATACCGACATATGAGATTTTGCTTGATAAAGCGGGCAACCACATTTTTAGTAACAGAGGCGAAGGAAGCTGCTTCGACCCATTTGGTGAAATAGTCAATGGCAACCAGGATGAAGCGATGTCCATTGGAAGCTGTGGGCTTGATCTCTCCAATCATATCAATGCCCCACATTGCAAACGGCCAGGGAGCAGTCAGAACGTTGAGAGGAACCGGAGGGATATGAACTTTATCAGCGTAAACTTGGCACTTGTGGCAAGTACGGGAATGTTGATGGCAATCAGCTTCCATGGTAGACCAGTAATAGCCTACCCTTAGGATCTTCTTAGCCATTGTACGCCCGCTTAAGTGAGTGCCAAATGTGCCGCTGTGTATGTCAGTCATAATCAACTCCGCTTCAGCTTTGTCTACGCATCGGAGTAATACACAATCATGGCTTCGTTTGTAAAGGATGTCGTTGCTCAGGAAGAATTTAGCAGCGAATTTCCTTAAGAACTTCTTGTCATTTACGGAAGCTCCTTCGGGATAATCTCTAGTCTCGAGATACCTTTTGATTTCATGGAACCAAGGTTGTTCCACTACTTCTTCGGTATTAATCTCGTGGCAATGCGCAGGTTCATCCATTCGCTCGATGGTGATTTGGGGAGCCTCGTTATCCCAGTTGAGTTTAAACATGGAGGACATTGTGGCTAGAGCATCTGCTAGCTGATTCTCTTCTCGCGGGAAATGCTCGAAGGTAATTTGCTCGAAATGAGGCAACAATGTCAAGACATGCTCTTTGTATGGGATAAGATTAGGATGCTTGGTATCCCACTCTCCTTTGATTTGACTGATAACCAAAGCCGAGTCCCCAAATACGATCAAAGATTTGATCCCCAAGTCTATAGCAGCCTTGAGACCAAAGATGCAAGCTTCATACTCAGCCATGTTGTTTGTGCAGCTGAAGCAAAGTCGGGCCGTGAAAGGTGTTTGACAACCTTCCGGAGAAATGAGTACTGCGCCGATACCGTTTCCAAGTGCATTTGAAGCACCATCAAAGTACAGGGTCCATCGGGATCCCTTTTCGGGTCCGTCATACGGTCCGTTACCTTCAATGTTGTCCAAATTCATGATGTCCTCGTCTGGGAAGTCAAATCTCATGGGTTGATAATCTTCGATAGCTTGATGAGCCAGATGGTCAGCTAGTACACTCTCTTTTATAGCTTTTTGGGTGGTGTACTGGATGTCATACTCAGTTAGGATCATTTGCCATCTAGCTATCCTTCCAGATAAAGCGGGCTTTTCGAAAATATACTTGATAGGATCCATTTTGGAAATCAACAAGGTAGTATGAGTCAACATATACTGTCTTAGTCGGTGAGCAGCCCATACCAAAGCGCAGCAAGTTTTCTCGAGCAGTGAGTAGCGGGTCTCACAGTCGGTAAACTTTTTGCTAAGGTAATAAATAGCATGCTCTTTTCGACCAGACTCGTCATGCTGGCCCAAAACACACCCCATTGAGTTATCCAAGACGGTCAAATACATGATCAATGGTCTTCCTTCGACGGGTGGCATCAGAATAGGAGGTTCTAGCAAATACTCCTTGATTCTATCAAAAGCAGCTTGGCAATCGTTGTTCCATTCGACTACCTGATCTTTCTTCAAGAGTTTGAAAATTGGCTCACAGGTAGAAGTCAGATGAGAGATGAATCTGGAAATATAGTTCAAGCGCCCCAAGAATCCTCTAACCTCCTTTTCAGTACGGGGAGCAGGCATTTCTTGTATTGCTTTCACTTTTGCTGGATCGACTTCAATGCCTTTGTTGCTTACAATGAATCCCAGGAGTTTACCAGACCTAACTCTAAAAGTGCATTTACTTGGATTCAGCCTGAGTTTGTATTCTTTCAATCTGGCAAACAGCTTTTCTAGATGTTCAAGGTGCTCCTCCTCTGTTTGTGACCGAGCTATCATGTCGTCTACGTAAACTTCAATCTCATGGTGTATCATATCATGTAATAAAGCTACCATGGCGCGTTGATAGGTTGCCCCTGCGTTCTTCAGCCCGAACGGCATCACCTTGTAACAGAAAGTGCCCCATTGTGTGACAAAAATAGTTTTCTCCATGTCCTCGGGGGCCATTTTGATTTGATTGTAGCCCGAGAATCCATCCATGAAGGAAAACACTTTATGCTGAGTTGTATTATCGATCAAAATGTCGATGTGTGGCAACGGAAAATCATCTTTGGGGCTGGCCCTATTCAAATCCCGGTAGTCCACATACATCCTGACTTTGCCATCTTTCTTAGGTACTGGCACGATGTTAGCGACCCATTGAGGATAGGACGTAACAGCCAGAAAGCCAGCGTCAAATTGCTTCATTACTTCTGCCTTGATCTTTTCAGACATGTCAGGCCTCATTCGGCGAACTTTTTGCTTGATCGGTGAACAATCCTCTCTTGTGGGGAGACGATGAACCACGATGTCTGTGTCTAAACCCGGCATGTCTTCATAAGACCAAGCGAAGATTTCAACATACTCATTCAACAACTGTACCAGGCGTTCCTTGACTCTTGGTTCCAGATTGGCACCCACTTGTACCTCCTTCCGGTCTTCCTCGGTCCCTAAGTTGACAGTTTCCAATGACTCTTCATGAGGTAGGATGTCCCTTTCCTCTTGCTGTAGAAGTCTGGCTAGTTCCCCGGGTACTTCACCACCTTCGTCATCTTCATACTCGGCTTGATTGACCAGATCTTCAGAGTTATTGAAAGATACAGCAGAATAGTCACCCATGGAATCCGGAGTGGATGGGTACCTGCATTTGTGAGTGTGGGTGTGTGTAAGGGATAGCCATCCTTAAACAAAAATGCAAAAGGAAAGAAAATAAACACAAGCAGTTTATCAAATGAAAAACGTCCAATGAATCATTAAACATGGCATATGGATATGAAAAATAATCAAAACCCTTACAAATGGACCTACATGCCCCAGGCAAGGCATGAGGTGAAAAGATAGTGTGCAGATTGTTTGAAAGTAAATATTACAGACCAAATAGGAAATGTTTAACAGATAAATTACTGCTGAATAAAAGTGATGGGGACAAAGTCTTTTGCCTCCCAGTTGCTCAATCCTCCTTCGACAGTTGGGTAAATCCACTCTTCGATGTTGCTCTCTTTGTCCTCATCCTCCAAGGCGTTGATTCCGTAGGGAGAAATTTTGACTAGCGCTCTTTCAATCTTCGAACGACGCATAGCTTTCTGGCCAGCGGCTGTGAACCCTAATCCAAATTTGTCTGTCTTATGCGGAATATCATGCAACTGCCCCCATGCTGAATTCTTCCCTTCCTTTATCGCGGCCCTCGCGTCCTCCAGAGATGCCATCCTGGCCATCTGCCTCGGTGTCTCAGCTGCCAACTTTGCTACTTCTATTTCAGGAAGGACTTCTTCGAAATGCTGAAAAGGCGTTTCAATGAACTCCCCTTCAACCTCCACATATCGGAAGGAATTCAAGTGGCTAATCATGTACTCTTCTTCACCATGAACAGTAATGATCTTCCCCTTGACAGGATACTTCAACATCTGATGCAAGGAGGAGGTGACTGCCCCAGCATGGTGTATCCAAGGTCTACCCAGCAAGCAAGAGTATGATGGACGGATGTCCATCACATAGAAAGTAGATTTAAACACCTCAGTGCCTATCTTGATGGGAATTTCAACCTCTCTATGGACCATTCTCTTCGAACCATCGAAAGCTCTGACAACAATATCACTCGGCTTCAATTCCAACCCTTCACAATCTAGTCGGTCCAAGGCCTTCTTAGGCAGTACATTCAGCGACGAACCAGTGTCGACCAAGACATGTGCGAGAGTGGTTCCTCGGCACTCGACTGAAATGTGCAAAGCATCATTGTGGTTTCTACCTTTAGGAGTTAGGTCGGCATCAGAGAAACCTAATCCATTGTCCGCAGTCAGGCTAGCCACGCAATTTTGGAATTGATCCGCAGAGGTTTCCTGGGGCACACGGGCTGCCTTCAGGAATTTTATCAGGGCTTTAGCGTGCGCTTCTGAGCAAAGTAGTAGTGCCAGCATGGAGATCTTTGAGGGGGTTTGCCCCAGCTGTTCTACCACATCGTAATCACTTCTTTTGATTATCCTCAAAATCTCATCCATTTCCTTCTTGGAGGTTTCCGGGATGACCAAGGGTTGAGCCCTCGTCCTGACGAGCTCATCTTGGATTCCCTTACCTTTGTCAGCAGCGGTAGGAGAGACAGTACTAGGAACAACAACGTCTTCAATCAAAGGAGTTCTAGCAGAAAGTTTTATTGGTACAGGGATGACCTTATCAGCTGATGAGGGTCCAAAGATTGCTCTTGGAGGGGCAATCTCTGGAGAAAATATTCTCCCGCTCCTGGTGATTTTGCTCGTGCCTGCAATGTTACTAATGTTGGCTTCTTCATCATCCGAACTTTCTTCAGTTATTTCGATTTGTTTGATACCATGGTAGTAGACGTCACCGCCATAGTTCCAAGGTATCGACTTCTCAGAAACATAGGGAACAGGCCCTGGCATTGTTATCTTCAAAGGAACAGATTTCGTAGCTGGTGTAATCTTAACAGGCTTTTTGACGGCCTTGGAAAGATTGGCGTGAATGGTTATGATTGAGACATCTTCAGTATGAACTGGAACAGCAGAAACCTTTTCAAACAAAATTTGCCGACTATCCATAAGGCCTTGGATGCCCTTCTTCAGTAACGGACAATCAAACGGCAGAGAGTAACAACAATAGCAGTCTTCTTTACATCCCGGGAAGATCCCGGCCCTTAATAGATTCAACTTAATGGTTAACAAAGGAGTTATCAGATCATTAACATCAGCAACATACAAATCTTCTTCGATGGCATTGACATTTCGGCCGTGCTTCGGCATGGGTGCAGATATCACATTAGGCTTCTCCGGAGCGTCAAACTCCACCTCCTTCGCCTCTATCAGGTCTTGGATTTTATGCTTGAGTGCCCAACAATCATTGGTGTCGTGCCCAACACTGTCTGAATGGTAGGCGCATTTAGCATTAGCATGATAATGCGGAGAGGACGTATTCACGTTCTTTGGTGCCTCCTTGATAGTGGCAAGATTCAACTTCAATAAATGGGGAAGCACTTGCGCTGGAGTCATATTAATACGGGTGAACTGTCGTTGTGGTCGTTCCACCCGTTGCTGATTTGGTCTGGACTGGTTATAGCGAGGCTGCTCACTTGGAGTGTTTTGAATCATTACGGCCCCCACAGTTGGCCGACGCTCCGTCCTCCCTGCTCTTCTCTGAGAATATACCACAGCTGTCTCCTTCTTAAAAGGTTTCTTCTCGACACTTGCAGCAACACCCTTCTGAATCTTTCCTGACTTGATGCCAGCTTCTATTCTTTCGCCTGTTAAGATTAAATCGGTAAACCCCGCGGAAGAGTTACCAATCAGATGATTGAAAAACGGCCCAGATAGGGTCCCAAGAAACATATCAACGAGCTCACGATCGGTTAAAGGGGGCTGCACCCTGCCAGCGAAATCCCTCCATTTTTGTGCATATTCTTTGAATCCCTCGCCTGTTCCTAATGACATACCCTGAAGTTGGGTACGAGTATGAGCAAGGTCAGAATTATACTGATATTGTTTGTAAAAAGCGGTGGCCAAATCTTCCCAATTTCGGACGCTGGTTCCCTCTAGCTGATAAAACCACTCCAACTGAGCTCCAGAAAGGCTGTCTTGAAAGAAATGAATCCAAAGGTTTTTATCTACCGTATAGGGTTGGATCTTTCTCACGTAGGACCTGAGATGCATTTTTGGACAGGAAAGTCCATCATACCTCACAAACACTGGCGCTTTGAATTTTGGGGGAATCACAATCCCGGCAACCAAACCCAAGTCTTCAAAATCCAAACCCGGTACTCTCTGTAGATCCATGGTGGCCAACCTATCTTCTAGCCCTTTGTATTTATCATCAGCTGGAGGGTATTGCTGATTAGAATAATCTTCATCCTCTTCGACCTCTTCTTCTTCCGCATCAGACTCGGAAGGTACCGCAGCTCCACCTCCTTTGCTGGTTCCTTCATCAGAAATAAGAGGAAATTCAAGCACCCTCCGAGCTTCTCCGTCAAATCTTCTCCCCAAGGTAGCCACCCCGAGCCTCTTTTTCTTATTTTTCACTGGGTCTTTATTCCCCAATTGAGTCTTGATATCCTCCTGACCCTTAGCCAAGGTCATCAGGAGTTGCTGGAACTGTGCATTTTGAGCTTGCAGGTCTTTGACTGTTTGCTCGAGATCCATCCTACTGAAATAAACATCAGACAGATAAGGAAACCTGGAGTGAGACCTGCTTATGCACATGATGAATGGTATGCTTATGTATGCAATGCATTCAAGGATTTAGGACATTCAAAATTGTTTCAGACAAAGAAGAACGCACGTCATATTAATAAGAAGAAATTTGTTAGTACATAAATGCCCCATGGGCCAAATATTACAAAATAACTTCTCAAGGCAAAAAGACATTGCGCATCCTCTTTGGTGCGATGTAGGTGTTGAGGGCCTCTTGCTCATGGAGTCGGCGGGTAAGCTCTAGAACCTTCTTCTCACTGGCGTAGAAGCTAGCTTCAAAAGTATTCCGTTCCTACTTGAGCTGAATCCAACTTTTCTGCATTTCCTCCCACGATGTAGGCATGTCTGGATGTAGGATGGTGTATGGAATCTCTCCTTCCTTGACGGGCTCTTTAATCACAGGGAGAACATGAGGATAAGGCATCATCAAACTTTGGGCTCGGGCTCGTACCCACTTGAGATAAGGCTCAAGAGGGATGGAGTTCTTGTGTCCCAGAGTCTTGCTATCAACCTTGTTGGGTCTTCCCCAAGCTCTGATGAATCTTTGGCGAAGTCCTTGCGCATCATTGTCGAAGTCAAAAACTAGGACAAGAATTAACATATCATGAGGACCATCCCTCCGTGCATATCCAAATTGCCTCAAAGCTAGGCAAGGGTTGTAAGTGATACCTCCTCTGATTCCAAGTAAAGGAACATTAGGAAAATCTCCACAACGATCGACGATGATGACATTTTCTCTGGACCGAGAACACCAATGTATATCAGAGTGAGTAAGAGTCATCAACCGTTGGGACCACCTTGAGCCTTGGTCATTCTTCAAGACAGATTGTGGAAGGTGCTAAATAAACCACCTTGCAAGGTGAGGAGTACAACACATGAGAACACCCCTCTTTCTCATTGTTCGTGTGTAAAATGAGTGAAGGATGTCCCCAAGCAATGTTGGTATTGGATTTCTGGACAAGAAGATTTTGACGACGTTGACATCTACCAATTGGTCCGGATTTGGGAACAAGACCAATCCATAGATAAGGAATGCCACAATTTCTTCAAAGGCTTGTAGGTCCAATGAGTTCCAACATTCTTGTGCCTTCTCAAACAAGAATTTTGCTAAGAATCCTTTGACGCCGCTTCTGGTTTCCCAATGCCCCTTGATGTCGGATGGTTGTAGATGTAATGCTCGAGCAACATCTTCCGGCTTTGGTTCCTTTTCCGTACCGTTGAATGGTTGTTGATTAAGGATAGGAATTCTCAAGAGTTGAGAAAACTCCTCCAAAGTGGGTACCAACTGATAATCAGGGAAAGTGAAACAGTGGTGAAGAGGGTCAAAGAACTGGAATAGCACTTTCATCATGTCTT
The DNA here is from genome assembly GCA_948472305.1 of Vicia faba. Classification (NCBI taxonomy): domain Eukaryota; kingdom Viridiplantae; phylum Streptophyta; class Magnoliopsida; order Fabales; family Fabaceae; genus Vicia; species Vicia faba. The sequence goes on along the minus strand of OX451736.1, from coordinate 1,764,140,512 downwards.
CTTCAATGTTGGTGTTGACTAGGCTGAGCAGTCTACCGTGTCTTTCACTGAAGGATGAGTTTTCCGGAATTCTTGAGGTGAGCTCCTTGAGTTGAGGAGAGATTCTCACAAGGTTGACTTGATTGGTGTTTCTGCGAGGAATTTCCATGACCTACAAAATAGGAACAAAGATGAAGATCCAAACCCTTGAAATGGTTAGTGAATGCATATGATGTTTTATGATGTTTATGATGTATGCACAAAACATATGTACAAGTAATTCACACAAAACCCTAGTTTCAGGCTTGCACGGGGTTTCATAGGTAAGTACCCTCTTGAGTGTAGTTGGCTCAAAAACCTGTCCTATAAATAGTAACCGGGTTCTAAGGAGCTCAATATCACGGGATTGTTTTCATTGTTCATTGTTTTGGTTTAGCCACTTAACTAGCGACCAAAATATTCCAAGAAAACAACCCTCAATGAGTGTAGTATCGAGTATCTACCAACTTCGGACTGCACCAAAGCCGGTCATCTCACTACCCCTAATAAAAGGCCAAGATGGTCAAGTAAGATTCTAGGTCATTAGTGCTTAGTGACATCACTCAGCGGCCCCGTACTCTCCTTGATTGAACTCAAGGGTTACCGGTACTCACAAATATGTCGCACTAATATAGCTATTGCTTCGACCGTGTCGGTATACCCCGCACAGTTTCCACAACGTATTGCTATCTATGAATGTTTCCCAAAATCCGGGTGTAGGATTGCAAACTCAAACAATAGAGCCAAGATGTAAAGCAATCAATTCAAACAATTAGTCATGCAAGAGGGTGATCTAAGCCCTAAGGTTACTCCACTTTTAAAATTCTCCCCAGCAGAGTCGCCAGTTCTGTGATACGGTGGGAGAACTGACTATGGTTTTGCGTTTGTTTTCGCAAATGTTTCGGTTGAGCAAGAGTCGCCACCGACTTTTTATTTTATCCTAATGAAAGGTTTAAAAAGCACAGCAAAAACCTTTGAGATTTTTCTTGGGTTCGGGGAGTAGATTATAGAAAGGGAAGGTATTAGCACCCTTTCTATCCATGGTTATCCATGGGCTCTTAGGTACTTGCTTAGATCAACTTGCCTTGGTTTTCAATTGTTTGAAATGGTGCTTGGTGTGTGGTTTTGAAAATGTTTTGAAAAAGATGCCTTGTATAGGCTACCCTTGTAACAATTCTTTACTCGAATGTTTTACAAAAGGTGTTTTGTCTTTTGAAAAGATGTTCCAAGGTTTTTTGAAAGTTTGTTTTGAAAGTGTTTGTGAAGTGTGGTTTGAAAATAGGCAAGTGTTTTGTTTTGCAAGTTGACAAGTACCTAAGAGCTATCTACCCTAAAGTTCTCAAAGATTTTTGTTATGTTTTAACCCTTTTGACAATTTTGTTCCACCATTGCATTTGGTGGACAATCTTGTATTAGGAGGTGAAAGGGACGGGCGCGGGTCATCGTTTAGACCATAATTGCAATAGTACTAAGTATCTTTGGGCAATTTCTCTTTTAAAGGGACTTGATCATTTTAGGCAACTTTTCGAAAGTGTCGTCGAGGGACTATGATCATTTGATTGTTTGTTTTACCCAAAGGAACCTAACATGCAATATGGCCCATTATTGAAGGCAACAAGTGGAATACCATAGGGGTGCAAGTGTGATGTGTGTTGTCCATATTCATGCTTGATTATCTTGAAATTAGGTCAAACTATTTTGTTTTTTTTATTTGCATACAAACCCTAATTCTAACATGGTATATTTAGAAAGCGTTTAAAGTGCGAAAAAGTAAAATTCCTACACTATTACAACACAATATGGGAAGGGGGGTACAAAAGTTCAAATGGGGGGATATTTAGACAAAGAAGTTAAACCTAGCTATTACATCAATTTTGGAATATTTACAAGATAATTAATTGCACAAATTAAATGGACAATAAAATAAAGATGCAAAATGCAAAAAGGGTTTTTATATGTGTGAAAAAAAAGTATTATTTATGTCAAATAAATAAAATAAAATAAAGTATTATTTTTTTGGAGTTTTTGTATTTTAAGGGTAAAACCCTAATTTTTATTAAGTAATATACATATTATTTAATTTATACAAGTATTTGTTTATTATGTACAAAAATAAAATAAAATGAAGTATATTTATAAAAAGTATTTTTTTGATGTCAAATATTACTAAAATAAAAAAATATAGGTATTTTTTGTATTTTAACCTAAATATACTAATAAATTTATATATATGTATTAATTTCTAAATATGTATTATGTATATAAAAATAATAATATTTAATATTATATAAAAAAGTATATTTTACATAAAATATTTTCAAAAGAAAAAGAAATAAAAATCAGAAATAAAATATATTTACATTATTTTTTAGTTTTCCTAAATAATAGTATATATATATATTGATGTATAAATGATTCCTACAAACAAATAAATGCTTAAAAAATAGAAAAATGGTGTAAAAAATGTTTTTTATGTTTTTAATATCATTAGGAAAAATAAATAAGTCAAAATGAAAAAAGAAAAGTCAAAAAATCATGAGAATAAACATAATGAGATCAGGGGGTATGAAACCAAAAATGTGGTGTGAAGAGAAAATCAGAAGCAAGCCCAGCCCATGAAGCTTCTTCTTCAACCTCAGAACAAAAACGTTCAAAAAATGCGCGCCTGTACTTCCAATTCAAACACCTGGATTCTTTGATCTTTTGCACAAACTTCCAACATAAGAAATGTTAAGCATTGAATCACGATTCTAAATATATAAAAAAAACTCATCCTAACTCTCAGAAATGAGAGAGAATTTTGACATTCCCAAATCCTGACCTAAGTTTTCTGCCATATTCAAACTTTAAATTCTCACAGCTCAAGCAAAATAAATGAAAAGTAAAAGCATGTACAGATTCAGGGGCATGAGTAGAACACTTCTTATTCACAAACTTAGAGCTAATGATGCCTAGAATAAGAGTTAGAAGTTCAAGAAAATACCTGTTCAGTTGAAGTTCTATCTGGCAATGGGGGAGCTTTTAGAGCAAGATGATGATCTGTACAGCTTGCCTGAAGTGTGGTGATGCTATTCCAATGCTTACTTTGCCTTGAGACACCTTGAATCGAGCTATGGACCTTCAACTGCAAAATAAGAAAGTGAAAATGGTGGAACTGGTTAGAGGAATTACATGTCGTGTTTTAGGTTTTGGTTAGCTTGTATTGATGCTAGGGAATGTGTTTGATGAGCTTTGGGCAAGAAAACATGCAAGGGATGAGAGTTGGCACTCAAACTGCAGTGAGAACTCTGTTTGAGCAGTTTGAGGGTGGTTCTGAGTTTGTGGAGGTATATGAGGTATTGGAGTCGTGTGCTAGCTTAGTTAGGATGATTAGAAGGTGTACAAAACAATTGCTTAAGTGTTCTAATGCTGAGATGAGAGTTATGTTGTGAAATGCCAAGTTTCTTAACACTTAAGCAAGCAAAGCCAAGTTGATGTTCTAGGCAAGTAGAGGCCCCTTAAACATGCTGCTAACCTTGTCTTGATCAGAGTGTTTTGCTCATAATCTTGTGCCAATTGGATTTGATCTGTACCTCTTGGATTTGCATTATGACATAAAGCTTGCTTTTGCAAAAATGGCCATTTTGCTTTTTCCATAAATGGCTTAATTCAAAATGTAATGCATAAACTCATGAAACAAAGCCTTAGCACAATGAACATGCATTAAATTATTGAGTGTTGGATGGTTTAAGGGCCTGTAATGTAGCATAAACCAAGCTGACTTGAAGATGGCATAAGTTATGAACATGTACATGACCAATTCAAAAGTGAGTTTTTGCCATATTGCAAAATTCGAATCTCTCAAGTTATGAGGTTGTTTGATGAGTTCTTGGACATTTTGGAAAGCTTGGAATGTGTAATACAATCCATCTTTGAAATGCAAATTGAAATTCCAAGTGGAAGTGTATGGAAAATAGCCTTGAAGTTAGGTAGAAAACCTTGCCAAAATAGGTTAAAATTTCACTAAGTTAAGAATGGTTTAGTACCCTTATTCCAAAAATTGTAACTTGAGATACAAGCTTCATTTGGGAAAACTTTGTGAATAAAAGTTGTAGATTATGCAACAAGCTACAACTTTCATGTTTTGACTTTTGTTTGAATCCAAATGAATCTTGGTGAGAAAGTGGGGCAAAGTTGGGAAAAAATTAGGGTTTTTCATAACTTAGAAAAATTCTAAGTTATGAAAAATTCTCATTTCAAACCCTAATTTGCAATTTTTGATTTCTTGGTGAACAAGTTTCATGATTTGGCATGTTTTGATGAAGAATGAATCTTGACCCTTGATTTTGACCAAAAAGTCAAAGTTTGACTTTTCAGTATACAGTCAAAATGGGTCAATTGACTGGGAAATTCAACTGTCAATCTTGTGCACTTGGGATCTTTTGAACTTGTTGAGCATGTCAAGATAATTCCATGGGGTCCTTGAGTCCATATGTGGGCTTGGTTTGTCATTGGTTGGGTCAAACAGTCAAAATTTGCCTTTGTACAGTCAAAACCCTAAAAATGACCATTTTGCCCTTTTGGTGATCTGATCAAATTTCTTGTGGAATTATGATCCAAACTTGATCAAATGGTTCATATGAGTTCATAATGTTGATGTGGGTCAATTTTCATGAGATTTGACTGTCAATTGGTCACAGTTGACTTTTTCCCCAATACAGCTGATTTCTAGGTCAACTGTCCAGTTGACTAGGCAAAACTTGGAATCAAGACTTGAAACTTGATATGGATAACCTTGGGAGTCCATCATGAATTAAGAAAGTCATCTTAGGCATTTTAGGTCAAAACATCTTTGTGCAAACTCAAACCCTAATTTGGGACAACAGTGCAAGGAGAAGTCTTGAGCAGATGAAACCCTAACTGGATCTTGATCTCCAAGGACTTTGTGATGAGAAATCAATGAAAAATGGGAGGGCAAATTTTGGGGTACAACAGTGGGACATGGTGACTGATGGATACACGCACCCAGTGGATGGAAGTGGTCAGAAGATTGACAGGAAAACAATGTCTGATCAGCAAAAGCGTGAGTTCAGAAATCATTACAAGGCCATAACAATTCTTCTCGGCGCCATCTCTTATTCAGAATATGAGAAGATATCAAATAGAGACACTGCAAAGAATATGTTTGACTCTCTGAGAATGACGCACGAAGGCAACATTCAAGTCAAAGAAACCAAAGCCCTTGCACTCATTCAGAAGTATGAGGCATTCAAGATGGAAGAGAGTGAATCAATAGAAACTATGTTTTCAATATTTCAAATTCTTGTTGCTGGTCTAAAAGTTCTTGACAAAGGGTATTCTACTGCTGATCATGTTAAGAAGATCATCAGAAGCTTGCCAAAACAATGGAGGCCAATGGTCACAACGCTTAAGCTAGCCAAGGATCTCAATAAAATCTCTCTGGAGGAACTTGTCAGCTCCCTCAGAAGTCACGAGATAGAGCTAGAAGCAGATGAACCTCAAAAGCAAGGTAAGCCATTAGCTTTAAAATCTAACAAAAAATCTGACTCCAAAGTTTTGCAGGCTGTGGAAGAAACCTCTGATGGGTCCTCATCAGAAAAAGATGAATTATCTCTCCTCTCCAGAAGGGTGAACCAATTGTGGAAGCAGAGGCAAAGGAAGTTCAGGAATCCCAGAAGATCAGAAAATCAGAATGAATCTTTCTCCAGATACAGAAGGTCAGAATCCTCCTCTGGACACAGAAGATCTGAAGGTTCTTCAGGAAACAGAAAGCCAAACAACAAAGACATCATCTGCTATGAATGTAACGAGCAAGGGCACTACAAAAGTGATTGCCCAAAGCTTCAGAAGGAAAAGCCCAAAAAGAAGTTTGGCAAGGAAAAGAAGAAAAGTCTCATGGCTACATAGGATGATTCTGACACATCTGAAGCTGACTCAGAATCAGATGATGAAAGAGAAAACATAGCTCTCATGGCAAACATAACAAAAGACAGTGAAGCTTCTGAGTCAGAATCTGAATCAGATACAGAAGAGGTATTCCCTGACTTTACTATAAACTTTACTAAGGATGAACTATCTGAAAGCCTTAATGAAATTCTGGAAAGATATCAGCAGATCATAGTCAAATTCAGAAACCTGAAAAGGAATCTTATTTTTGACTCTGATAAGACTGAGAGTCTCAAATTGGAGAATTCTGAGTTAAAAGATAAAATTTCAAAATTAGAAAACCAATTACAAAACTCTCAGAAGGAAACAATCCCTGAAACTCCCAGCAATGCTAATGAGATCATCAAGGAGTATGATCACAACTTTCAGAAGTTTCTAGCTAAAAACATAGACAGAAGCAAAATGGCTTCAATGATCTATGGAGTTAGCAGAAATGGCAGAAAAGGGATAGGATATCAAGGTAAGGTACCTACACCAAAAAATGCCATGGATTTAGTTATAAAACGTATTCCACTTGATTCACACTTTATATATGGGCACACACATGACATAAAATATACAAGTAGTGATTACTCTGTCAAACCAAAATTCAACCAGAGTTTTGGTAAAACTAACAAATCAGGACCCAAGAAAATATGGGTACTTAAGGATAAAATAATACATATGGCAGATATCTTTAGCAACAAAGCAAAAACACCAATCATGGTACCTGGACTCTGGCTGCTCACGACACATGACGGGAAGAAGGAATATGTTCCAAAGCCTGAAACTTAAGCTTGGAGGTTGTTGCACCCCAAAATTTGCCCTCCCATATTCTTCAAGAAATTGCCAAGCCAAGTCACAAAATTCCCCAAGGGCTATGCAGTTCAACTGTCTCCTATACAGTCAAAACTAGGGTTTGGGTTCTGATCAAGGAAAGGAAGTTTTCAAAGGCTCAATCAAGTCTCATATGCCTACAAATGTGGTCAAGCATCCTCATATCAAGTTTCAAGGCATTCAGCTCAAAATTGCACAGTCAAAACCCTAAATTGCACTACAGTCAACTGTAGGGGCAAAATGGTCATTTGACAGTCAAAAGTTCAAATTTTTGGTCAACATATCATTTTGAAGCCACAAACATCATTTGATCAATGCTTGATCATGATTCTCAAGATTTGGCTCAGAAATCATCAAAGATGCAAAAGTTACTATATTTGGACAGCTGAAAAAGTCAACTGAAATTGACCAGGGCATAACTTTCACATGGATTATCAGAAAAATTCCATCCAAAGCTCATTTTGAAGAGAAAGACATTTACTACAATTCATCTTCATACTTCAAGTCCAAGAAATGCTCTCACAAAAAGTTATCAATTTCAACATTATAGGTCATTTTCAAAAGTCAACAAAAAGGGACTTTAAGTCAAAGGCCATAACTTGAGATTGGTAAATCAAAATGACATGGGACCAAAGGCATTGATTAAAGGACTCAAAGAACTTTCCAAAATGTCCAAGAACATGTGAAAAGCTTAAAAATTGAGCAAGTTATGCCTTGTGGAAGTTGGGAAATTTTTAGGAATTTTGAAAAGTCAACAATGGTTCAAATGACCTAAAAATGCAAATGGGCCTATTTTTCTTCCATGATTCATCATTCTAAGCCTATGCACGACCACTTGGCCCAAAGGGAAGTATTTTCTCATTTTTTAATTATTTATTTGAATTTATATTAATATTAATTCATTTAAATCATTTAAATATGTAGAAAATATAAACTTGACCTAAAAAAATCTTTTTGTGCACATTCTACTCTCAATATTTCATGCTTGTTCAATTATGGAAAGAATTGGTGTGATTGGAGCTAATTGACACAAAGAACCATGTGAAAAAGATTCAAAAAGATCTTACAAAATCAAATATGCAAATCATTGAATGCCATGGATTTTGTGCAATTTTGTTGACCTAATATGCTCACTATATGATCAGGAATCAAAACCTAAAGCAATTAGACTCAAAGCTGCGCCCAAAAAGCCATTGCAACATTGAAAAATTGCCATAAAAACTCAAATCTGAAAACGTTGTTAGAGGTGGTTTTAAGCCCTAATACTCATTCCAAAAGCTTGCTCGTGGACTCCTGATCATATTCCAATCAATATCAACCCCAAAAGCTCTAGGAACTGGTACCTGTAACTCAAACTGTAAAGCAAAACTTTTGAAATCGCATATCATAATTCATACATCTTTTTGCATTTTTGTTTATGAATTCTTGTTCAGCATGAAGTTTCCAAGCTAACCATGGTGTTTGATTGTATTTTTGTTGACCATACGCGATGATGCCATGAATGAGATTTAGGGTTTGCAGGTTTCAAAATTAGGGATTCTTAATGGAGGAAAAATTGGACATCCCCAGTACCACCATTGCAATCAACGCATCTGGACGAAGAGATTGATATAGTCGCGCTGAATTTATGTTCAAAGATGAGCTAATCGTTATTTTCTTTAAACCCCTCTAAAACCACGCAATAAAAACCGTGGCCTATCTGTTTTAGTTTCAGGGAAAACGAGGACGAAGACCTCGTGGCGAAGCATGATAGGCGGATTTGAAAATTCGCGCGCGTTCCAAGCATTGCTCCACTTTTCTTTTATATTATTTGTATGATATTATATATTAAATGTGATTGAAACGGCTCAGTGGCAGGGACATGTGTTGGTAACATCAAAGACCTGGGTTCGAACCCCAGGTCTGGACAATTTCCATATTATTTTGTTGTAACAATTCCCATGCAGGCATAATCCTAAGACGCACCATACTCCTTCATCATCCCACCATACACGCGTCTAGCTGCCCCAAATCAGTGGCCTAGATCTGAAGAACATGTACACAAGGGTCAACGCGTTAGCACACAATCTGGGAAAGTCAGTGAATTTCAATGCTTAATGGGCCTGATTTGCTGAACCTTACCTCCAATTTTGGGGCTACCCCCCCCTGGTTTGCTTTTCTTTTCATATTTTATTTTTTTCAATTATTATGTTATTTATTTTCATTGTTTTAATTAATTAATTGTTTTTTTTACAAAATATAAAAACTTCATTAAAAAACCAGAAAAAAAGACAAAACGTAATAAATATTTTTATTTTAATTATTTTTATAGATAAATTGCATGTAAATAAATTTAGTATAATTAGGTTTTTTTTGCAATTTTAATTCTTTTCACAAAAAATATAAAAATGTAGAATTTAGGTTTAATTGTTAATTCTTTTTTTTATTTCCTTTTTTTTTAATCATAATATTATTATTTTATTTATTTTCATAAATTGAATTTTGCATGTAAATTAACTTAGATTTAAATTAGGTTAAAACTTAATATTTTCGCAATAAATTTAAAAAACATTAGAACTAGGGTTTAGCATTTTATTTTTAATTTCAATAAATTCTTTTTCTTTTAAATCTTAAAAAACATAAAATACCAAAAACATTTAATTCTAATTAATTAATTCTTATTAATTTTAATTTCTTATGAAAGGGTCCAACGCCCATACTTTTAATTATTTTATTTCGCACATTTATTTTATGTCGTTTATTATAATTATGTACATGTCCCAAAGCCTTGTAACAATTTTTACTTCTCGCACTTTTCTTTATTTTGCTTTATTTATTTTCTGTCAAATCGGGTCCGGTTTAATTTTGGCGATGTGGATCCGCGCCTTTGTAATAGCTTTAGATTTATCTTCCCGCAAATATTTTAACTGTTAAAAAGCATGCAAGAATGAATGACTTAATTAAAATCAAGCGTAGATCACGACAAACATGACAAGACAAATATCAATGAAAACGACACACGAATCGCACACACCACCCCTAGGGTACGCCTCACTGTTACCTTTCGAAAGGTGATCGTCGAGTAGAGGACGTCTTAGTAAGTCCTCATGATCCGGGAACCTGGCATGAGGGTAGCTTCTAAGGTGTCTTCCCATTGCTCTGGTGATCACCACGTCCCTAAAACTCGAATTGACCCGAATACCTCCAACGGTGGTGCTACCTACCTCTCAATGGTGGGATGGCACTACTTTTAAGGACATTTACACAGACGAATTCCTTAGGGTAGGTAGGTTCTCAAGGATACTTGCTCTAACTTCAAACAAATCAAAACATCTTTTCATCAACACATTTTCAAAAGCTTTCAAAGCAAACTTTTCAAACACTCTGACGTACGAGTCGAACTGAAACTTTTCAAAGAAACTTTTTTAAACCCACAATTGAAAAGCAAGCAAACAATTTTGAAAACACATTGAGCAAGTATCTAAGAGCCCATGGATAACCATGGATAGAAAGGGTGCTAACACCTTCCCTTTCTATAATCTACCTCCCGAACCGAGAGCAATCGCTTTAAGGAATTTTTCTGTGCTTTTGTCCTTTCCATTTGGAGAAAATAAAAGACGGTGGCGACTCTTGCTTACCGCGACATTTCGCGAACCATCTTTAAACAGTCAGTTCCAGATCCACCGATCACAGAACTGGCGACTCTGCTGGGGAGCCTTTATAAAGTGAGGTATACCTTAGGGTTAGTTCATAACTGTGTTTTCAATTGCTTTCCTTGTTTGCTTTATGTAGGTGTTTTAGTATTGGCTTGCATTTTTGGTAAATCCAAGTGTATGTGTGAATGTCATGACTGATGTCATAACATTCTAGTTCAGGTTGTACTAACTCTTTAGGTACATATGCAGAAAAATATTGTAGCTCAAATACTGATGTTTATAAGTGTGTATCTGAGCATGTTTGCAAAATGATCACATTTAGCTAATCAGTAGACAGGTTTTCTCAGATGTCATAACAGATGTTATGACATCCTGTTCTGAACTAGCAGGATTACAGGATTGGATAAGTCTGAGTTTTTTCAGGAAATAACTCAGTCCTTCCTAAACAGAATCCTGCGTTTTCTGAGGAGTAACCTCGCTCAATCCTAACCTGATCAACAAAGTACTGTGACCTGGTCTTTAGGTCAAAAGGAATCAACCCTAGGATTTTGGAAACCCTAACTGAAGTTGCAGCTGCTATATATTCAACAGAGCTGCGGTTTTTGAAATCATCCCTGCTGATTGATTAGAAGATCAAGTTTGTAATCTGTATAGATTTGTTAATTGTACTCCAAGCAATTATCATTGTGATAAGTGTCTTGGAATAGGTTTCAATTGTAAGGGTTGTGTAGCACTCAAAGCTTTGAAGCAAGAGTGTTTGAATGTTACTTGACTAAAGCTGTGAAGCAGAGTCAAGTTAGTTGTGTACATCACTCAAAGCTGTGAAGCACGAGTGATTGTGTTACTTGATTAAAAAGCTGTGAAGCTTAATCAAGTGTGTGTTTTGAAGAGTGTCTTCAACAATTCTCAAGTCAAATTTGTTTATGTATCACTGCTGTGATTGAGGGGGAGTGAGTAGGAACTCAGGTTTAAGTTGTACTTAGATTAGAATTGCATTGGGTAGGTCTTAAGTGAAGGAGATAAACTGGTTGGTTTATTCCTGAATTAACATCTCTTATAGTGGATTCTCTCCCTGGCTTGGTAGCCCCCAGAGTAGGTGTTGTTGCACACTGAACTTGGTAAACAATTGACTGTGTTGTTTACTACTGCTTTTGTATTTAATGTCATATAGTAAGTCAGATACGGTGTCATAACATCGGACGTGACATTAAGTATCTGAAGCCAGAATTTTCAATTGGTATCAGAGCAGGCACCCTGCCTGTATTACTGGGTGAGATCTAGGGATATCACTTTCTGGCACTATGGACAAAGAAGGAGTTTTTGGAAATAGACCACCCATTCTGGATGGAACTAATTATGACTACTGGAAACCTCGTATGATTGCCTTCCTAAAATCTCTGGACAAAAAGGCTTGGAGAGCTGCTGACAAAGGATGGATTCATCCCACCATAACTGAAAGAGATGGGACAATCAGTCTGAAGCCTGAGGAAGATTGGAGTAAAGAAGAAGATGAGTTAGCTCTGGGAAATTCAAAAGCCTTAAATGCCTTGTTCAATGGAATTGATAGAAACATCTTCAGATTAGTACATCAATATGAACTGGCCAAGGAAGTTTGGGACACCCTCAAAACTACTCATGAGGGCACTTCCAAAGTAAAGATGTCAAGGCTTCAGATGTTGACCACTAAGTTTGAGAATCTAAAAATGATGGAAGATGAAACCATCCATGAATTTCACATGAACATCTTGGAGATTGCCAACACCTCAGGAGCACTGGGAGAAAAAATGTCAGAAGAAAAACTGGTGAGGAAGATTCTCAGATCCTTGCCTAAAAGATTTGCAATGAAGGTAACTGCCATAGAGGAAGCCCAGGACATTAGCAAGTTAAAAGTGGATGAACTTATTGGGTCTCTTCAGACTTTTGAGATGGGGATCACTGATAATGGTGACAAGAAGAACAAAAGCATAGCACTTGTAACCAACACTGATGTTGAACACAAGGAGGATGAAGAAGAAAACATATCAGAAGCCATTGCCATGCTTGGAAGACAGTTCAACAGGCTCATCAAAAGAATGGACCCAAAGTCAAGGTCAAATGTTCACAACATTCCTTCTGACATTGACAGTTCCAGCAGAAGACCAAGATCAGAAGATAAGGAAAACCAAGGCAGAGGAATTCAATGCCATGGATGTGAAGGATATGGACATATTCGAGCTGAATGTCCTACCTTTCTTAAGAAGCAAAAGAAAGGAATGACTGTTACTTGGTCTGACTATGATTCAGAAAGCAATTCTGAAGAAGAATCTGCCAAACTAGTTACTGCCCTAACTAGTGTTTGTACTTCTGAAAGTGACACCAGTGATGAAGAAGTAACATTTGAAGAACTGGCTGATACCTACAAGAAATTGTGTATCAGAAGTGGTGAAGTCTGTGTGCAAAATGAGAAACAATCAAAACTCATTGTAAAGCTGGAGGCTGAAAAGAGAGCAAATCTTGAAACTATAAGTCATTTAGAAGGAGAAGTTCAACTGCTGAACTCACAACTGAATCAAATGACCAAATCAGTCAAGATGTTGACAAATGGAACAGACAAATTGGAAGAGATTCTTCAGGCTGGACAAAATATGGGAAATAAATCTGGCCTAGGATTTGTGGAAACAAAGAAAGTTGTTAACAGGAAGCAAATGTCAAACCAGATGTCTCAACATTACTCTCCACATCAGGGACAGAGACACATGAAGAAGAGGTACCAAAGATGGAGATGTCATCATTGTGGGAAATATGGTCACATAAAGCCCTACTGCTACAGACTACATGGATATCCTAATCAGAAATCAGATGTCAAACCTAAGTCTAAAAAGGTACCACACGCTCCTCAATGGAAGAAAAAGGCTATTGCACTGATAGCACACACTTCCCTGAAGATCTCAGCAAAGGAAGATTGGTACTTTGACAGTGGATGTTCCAGACACATGACTGGATTCAAAAATCTCCTCAATAATGTTATGCCTCACACCACCAGTTTTGTGACCTTTGGAGATGGTGCTAAAGGAGAAATCAAAGGAGTTGGTAATTTGGACTACCCTGGAGTTCCAAGTCTGAATAAGGTACTGCTGGTAAAAGGGTTGACTACTAATCTCATCAGCATCAGTCAATTATGTGATCTAGGATTCATGGTCAACTTCTCAAGATCTGAATGTCTAGTGTTTAATGAAAAACTAGATATTGTAATGAGAGGAATAAAATCCAAAAATAACTGTTATGTGTGGCAGCCTGAGAACACTGATATCCACACTTTGAGTCAAATCATCAAAGAGGAAAAAGATATGAAACAGTGGCAGCATAAACTTGAAGGAATGAAAAGAGCTATTTCTATGGAAGATGTCAGAAGAACTCCTAAACTACAGGCTGATAATATATGTGATGTGTCAAAGAACAAGTCTCATAAATTCTGTTCTCAAAAATTCTGGTCAACACAGATGCTACCTGAAGACAATGTTACACAAGATGTTGTGACATTGTGGTGTGATAATCTGAAAACATTCAAGAAATCATTTGAACTGAAACATAGGTTCTCTGAGCTTCAGCTAACTGATTCTTCTATCAAGGCGCTTGTTGGAAATCAACTTGAAAATTTGAAGGGCAGATTGGGTATTCACCAACATGAGAAATTATAGCAATTAGTTTTGCTGAAAACAAGGGTTGAAGGGATTAATTCTATTAAGTCTATATTTAGTGGGTTGATCATATTCATTCACAACTCCTTCAAAAGCCTTCAGAAGTTGAAAAGACTCCCTTGTACTCCCTATCTCTCTCATCCTTGCAACCTGTTTTCTCCTCCCAATCAAAGAGCTTTCTCAAATTGCTACTGCTACTCAACGTTAAACACAATGTCTCAGACATCATCTTCCACTATGGCGGCTTCGTCTCACTCATCATCTGATCAAGATTCTAGGGCAATCACGACATGCATAGAATCTGAAGTACTTGAGGTCACTCCTCTCAGGGAGATGGCAACTAACCCAGCCAAAATCAAGAAGCTCAGGACCAGACATGCAGGAAGAGCTCAAGCTGCAGTCTCTGGTAATTCTTCTCTTCCTTCATCTACTATACCTAATAAAGAAGGAACAGTTCAAGTACACCAAGCCATTGCTAGACTGGTTACTAGCATTCTGAGTGGCAACCAATCTGTACCGGGGATTTCTATTCCTTTGAATCAATCTGAGAGTCCAAACGTGGAAGGTTCTGAAAATATAGATGTCACTGAGGATGTTGTGACACCAAAAGACAACATTCAGAATCCCTCTGAAAAGGCTGCTGATCCACCTATCATTGATGTGGATGAAGAGTACTCAGATAATGAACTGATTGCTAATGTGAACCCTAGCATTGCTAGGAGATTGATGAAAAGAAAAAATAGTGAGACTGTTAAACCTAAGAAGTCCAAGGCTGAAGGGATGGCTGAAAAAAATTCAGACTAAAGGGAAGAAGGCACAGGTGCTGACTGCTAGACAACCAATCTCCAAGAAAAGAAAAGAACCTGAAACTTCTGACTCTGATGATGAATCAGAATTTGAGATTGACATTGACAATGCTCCCATCAGAAGGAAGCTCCCTTCCAGCAAGATTGCTAGAGTGCCTGAAGTGCCAACTGACAACATCTCCTTTCATCATCCTGATAATGCAAACAGGTGGAAGTATGTTTGCTTGAAGAGAATAGCCTTGGAGAGAGAACTCAACAATGATGCTTTGGAGTGCAAAGACATCATGGAGCTGATCAGGAATGCTGGGCTAATAAAGACTGTGATGAAGTTTGGCAAATGTTATGAAAATCTGGTTAAAGAGTTTGTAGTGAACCTATCCAATGATTGTGCTGATGGGAGGTCAGCTGACTTTGAGAGTGTATTTGTTAGAGGAAGAAGGGTCAAGTTCTCTCCATCAGAAATCAACAAGTTTCTTGGAAGAACGAATAAGGACTGTCCTGATCTAGAGGCAACTGACAATGAAGTATGCTTGACCATCACTGCCAGGCAAGTAAAGTGCTGGCCATTGAAAGGGAAGTTGAATGCTAGTAAACTCAGCATGAAATTTGCCATCTTGCATAAAATAGGTGCAGCAAACTGGGTGCCTACAAATCACAAATCAACCATCTCCACAGGATTGGGGAGATTCATCTATGCTGTAGGAACCAAGACTGCCTTTGACTATGGAAGGTACATTTTTGAACAAACCTTGAAGCATGCTGGCAGTTATGCTGTCAAAGGACCAATTGCCTTTCCCTCCCTCCTTTGTGGAATCATCCTTGCACAATATCCTGACATACTTGTAGCAAGAGATACAGTCTGCAAAAGAGCCCCTGCCCTTGGCCTGCACTACAAACTGTTTCAGGGATCCCATGCTCCAGACATTGTCATAACATCAGCTGAGACATCGTCTGCAAAGAGCCAGTCCAAAACATCAGATGTCATAGCTGTCTTAAAAGAAACTTGCAAAGATCTGGATGCTAGAAAAAGGACCCTAGAAGCACTAATTGCCAAGCTAGAAAAGGAAGAAGCTGAAGCAAGCATGAGGGAAGAAGATGAAGGACAGCTCAACAGTGAAGAAAGTGGCTCCTCTGAGTCTGATGACAGTACTTGAAGGATGATTGCTGCTTGGTGGTGTTGCTGGTGGAGTTTGGAAGTATGTTCTGCTATTGTCTGCTGCTGATCTCATTATTTTGTCTTGGATAACTGTATAACTTTATAAACATGTAATCTTTGGCCCATTTGTGGCTAAAGTGGGGGAGAATATTTGGTACTGCTTAATTAGTACTTAACACTATATTTTTCTGCTGTCATCATTTATTTCTGCTGCTATCTCTGATTGTTTAGGGACTTTAGCCAAAAATCTGCCAAAGGGGGAGTTTGTAGGTGTTTTAGTATTGGCTTGCATTTTTGGTAAATCCAAGTGTATGTGTGAATGTCATGACTGATGTCATAACATTCTAGTTCAGGTTGTACTAACTCTTTAGGTACATATGCAGAAAAATATTGTAGCTCAAATACTGATGTTTATAAGTGTGTATCTGAGCATGTTTGCAAAATGATCACATTTAGCTAATCAGTAGACAGGTTTTCTCAGATGTCATAACAGATGTTATGACATCCTGTTCTGAACTAGCAGGATTACAGGATTGGATAAGTCTGAGTTTTTTCAGGAAATAACTCAGTCCTTCCTAAACAGAATCCTGCGTTTTCTGAGGAGTAACCTCGCTCAATCCTAACCTGATCAACAAAGTACTGTGACCTGGTCTTTAGGTCAAAAGGAATCAACCCTAGGATTTTGGAAACCCTAACTGAAGTTGCAGCTGCTATATATTCAACAGAGCTGCGGTTTTTGAAATCATCCCTGCTGATTGATTAGAAGATCAAGTTTGTAATCTGTATAGATTTGTTAATTGTACTCCAAGCAATTATCATTGTGATAAGTGTCTTGGAATAGGTTTCAATTGTAAGGGTTGTGTAGCACTCAAAGCTTTGAAGCAAGAGTGTTTGAATGTTACTTGACTAAAGCTGTGAAGCAGAGTCAAGTTAGTTGTGTACATCACTCAAAGCTGTGAAGCACGAGTGATTGTGTTACTTGATTAAAAAGCTGTGAAGCTTAATCAAGTGTGTGTTTTGAAGAGTGTCTTCAACAATTCTCAAGTCAAATTTGTTTATGTATCACTGCTGTGATTGAGGGGGAGTGAGTAGGAACTCAGGTTTAAGTTGTACTTAGATTAGAATTGCATTGGGTAGGTCTTAAGTGAAGGAGATAAACTGGTT
This sequence comes from Vicia faba, assembly GCA_948472305.1. Taxonomy (NCBI): domain Eukaryota; kingdom Viridiplantae; phylum Streptophyta; class Magnoliopsida; order Fabales; family Fabaceae; genus Vicia; species Vicia faba. The sequence continues at coordinate 1,764,123,294 of OX451736.1, read as the reverse complement.
GGTTTATTCCTGAATTAACATCTCTTATAGTGGATTCTCTCCCTGGCTTGGTAGCCCCCAGAGTAGGTGTTGTTGCACACTGAACTGGGTAAATAATTGACTGTGTTGTTTACTACTGCTTTTGTATTTACTGTCATATAGTAAGTCAGATACGGTGTCATAACATCGGACGTGACATTAAGTATCTGAAGCCAGAATTTTCACTTTATTATTGTGGGACTGTCTCGGGAGTTCTATAGATCCTAACCCGGATCTGGGGGGATACCTTCTTAGAAAGTAGCAACAAGGCTGTGAGGGAACTGTGCGGGGTATACCGACATGGTTGAAACAGTCTGCTACGTTGATGTGGCACTTTGGTGTGTACCGGTAACCCTTGAGTTCAGTCAAGGAGAGTACGGGGCCTCCGCGTGGTGTCGTGAAGAATCAACAGACCTTAGGAACCTTAATTGAACTATCTTGGACTCTTTAGGGTAGTGAGATAACTGACTTTGGTGCAGTCCGAGGTTGGTTGATACTCGATACTACACTCAATTGAGGGTTGCTTTCCTGGAATATTTCGGTCGCCAGTTCAGTGGCTAAATCGAAACGATGAACAATGAAAGCAATCCCGTGATATTGGGACCCTTAGAACCCGGTTACTTTGATAGGACAGGTTGAACCCACCAACTTCAAGAGGGTAATACCCAGACCCCATGCTGGCCTAAACTCTAAGGGTTTCTCTTGTGTGACTTGTGTGCCTTCGTACTTGACTATTTGCATGCTTGTTGTCTGACACTTGAGCTTCTTGCAGGTCTTGTTTATAGTCCTTAATGGGGACTCATAACAGGGTACTAAATTTCTTGCAGGTCTTGTTTATAGTCCTTAACTAGGACTCATGACAGGGTTTACCAAATTTCCTGCAGGTGTTGTTGATAGTCCTTAATTGGGACTCATAACAGGGTTTACTAGATCTCTTGCAGGTTTTGTTTATAGTCCTTAATTGGGACTCATAACAAAGTATACTGAATTTCTTGCAGGGTCTGTTTATAGTCCTTAATTGGGACCCATAGCAGGGTTTACCTACATCACCCCATGCATAGCATGACATCATACCATTGCATACCATTGCATACATCCTAACCCATTTCAAGGATCTCAAGGGCTTGTGATGCAGGTCATGATGAACCAACTGCCCAGCAAGGGGCAAAGAGGATTTATTTTCCTCTAGCTAAGGTCGTCAGGGGCTATGACCCACTGGATATGGTGAGCCTTTGACCCTTGAAGAAGGGCTCTCTACAACAGGAAGTTCCTTCAATCAAGTTGCCAGTTTCCAACTCTAACTAGTTTCTCTGTTTACCCTGCGAGGTCCTTGAAAACATTGCATGCATATCATACATATCATTGCATTACAGGTATCCCTTTTGCAGGTCACTTACCTTTGTCGCTGTTTATTTCAGCAATGGCTTCCCAACAAGATAGCCAAGACCTTCTTCCTCAAGAGACTCGGTTCGGGGAAATCCTCCTGAATCTATCCAAGGGGCAAGAGGAGTTAAGGATACTTCTCACGGAGACCTTCGTCAGGGGCAATGCTGAGGATGAAAAGTTGGCACACCTACAAGCTGAGATGGATGCTATGAAAGCCCAGATGCTGGGACAGAGGAATGTCATTCAAGGCCTAGTTCAAAGACAAGAGGAGCTCTGGTTTCTCTTCAACCAACTGCTTCAGGGTAACCTACTGGGGCAAACATCTAAGGGTAAAAAGCCATTCATCATCCAATCATCCTCGAGACAAGAGGATAAGGGGAAAGCTCCTCAAATGACTCCAGTGCCACAACTTCAGCACCAACCTCGCCAAGTTCAGCTAGACAACCCCAGGAGGCAATTCACCCAGCTCAACATGTCGCTGTTTCAAGCTTTGCAACGCCTATTGAGGTTGAATCTGATCACATTAAGGGCTCATCCCCGGAACCCCAACACAGCATCTCCTGCCTATGATCCCAATAAGAGGTGTGCCTACCACTCTGCTAGCCCAGGACATGATACCAGTGAATGTTGGGATCTGAGGAACAAAATCCAGGACCTGATCGATGAAGGGGCAGTGGAGTTCACACAAGATGGGCAGGTTGAATTTTTCTACCATTCCTCCAAGGCTCACCAGTTGAAGTGACAAACTCCGAGACTAGGAAACTTTTGTTCATTCGAATGTTCAAGCTGTGTTTTTTTCTTTTGACCGTTCAAACATTTATTCATGTTAAAACATTGTTATTCCATTAATGCATCGCTTATGTCTATTTTGAATCAATATATTCGCATTCACTATATGCAAATTGTTTTCATATTTTTTCTGATGTCAACTCTTGATCTAAAATTCTAAGCCTCTTGAGGGAGGATGACAAAAACGATACCATGATCTACAGTATGCTTTTGAACAGACCCCGCTGATGAGGTACAAGCATTGTTTCAAATCCTAAACACTGGAGTTATAAGGATGATAATCTCTCGTCAACCCTTCCGAGCCAAAGAAGTAGGAGTTTTTATTTTCGAAAATTAAAACCCTTTATCATAACCCGGGGCAGGGTAGTCTTCTCAGTTGATCCAAGTGCATGACGAATGGCACCGAAGAGATCTTTACGAAACGAACAAAGACAGTAATGGTTCAGAACAATCAAAAGGACAGGCAGTCATCATCAAAATTCATAAAGCCCAAAAAGTCTAAACCTACAAAGGGGACTTATGAAACTGGGGCATCCCGCTGACTGTAATTCCAAAAAAGGAAACAGTTCAGGCAAAAAATAGGGATAACGAAATCAAAAGAGAGAGGTCCTACAAACCCTCAACAAAAAAAAACAAAGAAGGACTGCCTATTCAAAATAAGCTATCAACATCTGAACCATTACTGGAACATCAAAGCAAAGACTCAAGCAAGGTCTAACGCATGATCAACTGAGTTTAGGTTTGGAGAACATCACGAAGAGCGGGTGGGTACAAATAAAATTTGAGCCTTTATCCTTTGTTTCTTAAACCGTGAACCAGGCCACGTTATAACCCTCAAAAGTCCTAGCTGAAGCATGGGATAGCTCGAAAGCATACTGTCACGAAAGGTATCCTGACTCCTTAAGGCCTACGGTAAATACGGGTTGACATCACGTTTTACAAACATTCACTTGTTTTATGAAAAAAGAATGCATTTTCAAAATCTTTGAGACAGACATAAGCTTTGCATTTTTAACATAACTTTGTTTGCATATGACTTTTTGTTTGAACAGCATAGAAATTCGCATGACGAAAGTCTAATGAACAAGAGTATCTCCAATCAAGGGGCACGGCATGATCATGGTCTACCATCTGGGGCAGTCAAGTCAAGATCCAGAGAATCTCTCAAAAGGCCAAAAAGCCTGGGGCAAATCTCTACCTGAGTCACTTGGGGCACTCCAGCAACAAATCTTGCACGATCAGACATCTTCTGGTAATATGGCAACACAAGCAGCCAGGGGCACCTCCCTGTATTCTAAGAACGGACATAGTCAAAAAAATACTACGCCTAATCAAAGACCCGCTAGGTTGACATACCTAGGCAAAAATCAGGGCTTCCCGGCGAACCAAAAGGGTTCGGGCAAAATGAGGGATGAAATGAAAAATCTGTACACCCGGCAAGTCGAAAACCTGAAAAGGCGGCTTGGGCAAAAATGGGTATCCCGGTGGACTGAAAACCCGAAAGGGCGGTCCAGGAAAAAGTTAGGGATCAAAGCGTACGACTATGTCCTGTCATCTTGTCACCTGCCTACCAGAAGAAGGTTTGACCCTCAACAACTATCAGCACCTCACAGGTCCCCCATAGAAACAGGGGCAATAACGGTTGGTCCAAGCGATCTAATTGTTCCATCCTCCAAGATACCAAGATAGGCTCAGCTAAAAAACGTGGCCAGTACATGTTAATTCCCCAGAGAGTGATTCAGCAAAACAGTGCATTCTTCTCCAAGCAGAACCACCAAATATCAAGGAAATTGAGTATCCTCCAGCCGATCTCAAACATTCCCCAGCAGCAATACATATATTCTTAACAAGCATCCCCGGCAGTCTTGGTCTAAAGATTGTTCCCCGGCGGTATATCAACATTCAAAGGAATCACTTCCCCGCAGTCCAAAACTTCCCCAAAAAGAAAGTCCAATCCAGTTCCCCAGGAAGGTTGGAATCTATCTCCCCAAGCAATAAGCATATCCCCAGTAGATTCTGGAAGCTTATCCCCTCGCAGAACACGAACGCGTCGTCCGGCTTGATTTAAAGAGTTATTTCCTTAACATGATATAATTGGGTTATCCTCAGCCAAGAGCCATGGAAAGAGCGTCCCCGACGAAGTTCTCTTACCCCCAGCGAAGTCTATCAACACTTCCAATACAACAAGGATATCCCCAGCAAGTTATCATCAACAATTCAGCAAAAGCATTCCTCTCCCCACAGAGTATTGCTTCCCAGCATGGTCGCTAAAGTATCTTTTCTCCCCGCAGAATCTTCCATTTGCCAAGTTTATCCCGCAAGGGAGTCCTCTTCTCCTACCGGTACTCTTGCAACTATCATCCCCAGCGGAAACAAAAATCTTTTCTTCAAGATCAGCCCAGGATACGACTTCCCGGCACCCGTCAAGGATTCACTTTCCTAGACAAAAACATACATAAAACATCACATACATCATTATAACATGCATAGACACATCATATCATACAAGTCTCATTTATATTGAGAACATCATTGCTTGATCCATATCATGCATTGCATATGACTGACCTTTACCTTTCAGGAAAGATCCAGTTAAATTCTTAAGCTATATTCCAGGACCTTCTCTGGTTCAGTCAGATCGACCCTAAGATCTCCCTGATGCTTATCCAGTTGAAGATATTCTAAGACCTTGTCCGGTTCAGTTAAATCGACCCTAAGATTTTCCTGATGCTTATCCAGTCAAAGGCCTTCTCTGGTTCAGTCAGATCGACCCTAAGATCTCCCTGATGCTTATCCAGTTGAAGATATTCCAAGACCTTGTCTGGTTCAGTCAGATCGACCCTAAGATCTCCCTGATGCTTATCCAGTTGAAGATGTTTCAAGACCTAGACCGGTTCAGTTAAATCGACCCTAAGATTTTCCTGATGCTTATCCAGTCAAAGGCCTTCTCTGGTTCAGTCAGATCGACCCTAAGATCTCCCTGATGCTTATCCAGTTGAAGACATTTCAAGACCTAGACCGGTTCAGTTAAATCGACCCTAAGATTTTCCTGATGCTTATCCAGTCAAAGGCCTTCTCTGGTTCAGTCAGATCGACCCTAAGATCTCCCTGATGCTTATCCAATTGAAGATATTTCAAGACTTTGTCCGGTTCAGTTAAATCGACCCTAAGATTTTCCTGATGCTTATCCAGTCAAAGGCCTTCTCTGGTTCAGTCAGATCGACCCTAAGATCTCCCTGATGCTTATCCAGTTGAAGATGTTTCAAGACCTAGACCGGTTCAGTTAAATCGACCCTAAGATTTTCCTGATGCTTATCCAGTCAAAGGCCTTCTCTGGTTCAGTCAGATCGACCCTAAGATCTCCCTGATGCTTATCCAGTTGAAGATGTTTCAAGACCTAGACCGGTTCAGTTAAATCGACCCTAAGATTTTCCTGATGCTTATCCAGTCAAAGGCCTTCTCTGGTTCAGTCAGATCGACCCTAAGATCTCCCTGATGCTTATCCAGTTGAAGACATTTCAAGACCTAGACCGGTTCAGTTAAATCGACCCTAAGATTTTCCTGATGCTTATCCAGTCAAAGGCATTCTCTGGTTCAGTCAGATCGACCCTAAGATCTCCCTGATGCTTATCCAGTTTGAAATTCTGGTGTATGCCAGAATTCAGATGTTATACTCAATGTCTAGACATCTGATATGACATAATAAATACACTGCAAGGTAGATACCCAATTTTTCGTGATTCAGTACCAGTTCTGTTCATCTGTTGCACATGATCAGCAGAGAGCGAACAACCTTCACAGTTCTGTTTCTTCTGCACAGATATCAGCATGATGTCTTAACATGTTCCGAGACATCATTTGTTACAACATTACAGTTTTACCTTGATATATAACAGACAGAATTATAAAGTGTTAAAGGTAAAAACACAAATCAGTTGTTGACCCAGTTCGGTGAAACACACCTACTCTGGGGGCATACCAAGCCAGGAAGAAGATCCACTATCAGCAATATTAATTCAGGACTAAACTTCACAAGTTCCCATCCTTCACTTAATCATCTACCCAGTGCAACCTATACCTAGGAACTCCTAGATAGAAACCTACCAGTTTCCATTCCTATTGCCGCAGCAACAGAAGTCTAACTCCTACTCAAGAAGTAGAGCCCTCCCACTTGATTTCCTACATTACAATGTATATGAAGTAATGCAGAAATACTTAGACTTGCTTCATAGCTTCGTCCAAGAACACTCAAACCCTTACCTACAGGTATCGAGTTACACACATGGTAACCTTGCCACAGACCGACAGGTTTACCTAACAAAACACCCCCAATGTTACATTATGTGAGGCTTACAAATGATCTTCTAACCAATTAAAAGAGATCGCTTGAAAAACAGCAGCTCTGTTGAATATATAGCAGCTGCAACTTCAGTTAGGGTTTCCACAAAAACCTAGGGTTAATTCCGTTTGACCTAAAGACCAGGTCACATGACTTTATTAACCAGGTTAGGGTTGAGCTAGGTTACCCCTCAGAAAACGCAGGATTCTGTTCAGGAAAGACTGAGTTATTTCCTGAAAAAACTCAGACTTATCCAACCTGCAAACCTGTTAGTTCAGAACAGGATGTCATAACATCTGTTATGACATCTGAGAAAACCTGTCTACTGATTTAGCAAAATGTGATCATTTTGCAAAATGCTCAGATACACACTTATAAACATCAGTACTTGAATTACAATATTTTTCTGCAAAGGTACCTAATGAGTCAGTACAAACTGAACTAGAATGTTATGACATCAGTCATGACATTCACACATACACTTGGGATTTACCAAAAATGCAAGCCAATACCTAAACACCTACAAACTCCCCCTTTGGCAGATTTTTGGCTAAAGACCCTAAGCAATCAGAGATAGCAGCAGAAATAAGTGACAGCAGAAAAATAGAATGTCAAGTACTAATTAAGTAAGTACCAAAATATTCTCCCCCTCTTTAGCCACAAATGGGCCAAAGATACATGTTCATAAAATTATACAGTTATCCAAAACAAATTAATAAGAGCAGCAGCAGAAAACAACTGAATACACTTCCAAACTCCACCAGATATCAGCACCAACCAGCAACACCACCAAATAGCAACCAACCTTTAAGCACTGTCATCAGGCTCGGAGGAGTCTGGCTTCTTCCTTTTCTTGTGAGAGACATCTGGATTTAAAGGAACAGCATTTGAACTTTCTTGATTTAAAGGACTACTCCCCACTCCATCAATTACTAGAAATCACACTCTGCCTCAGTTATATAATACCTTTATTAGATGACAAGTTATCACCTAAACATTCCAGCTCACTAAAATGCTTCATAATGAGACACAAACGCCCTGTTTTCTTAGCAGATGAAAACATGCTCAAATCCTATGTCGTCATACATTCTGCTATTTTCATATTAGCAGCTTGAAACCATTCCATTTACACAAAGATGATGGTTACTCCCTCTGAGTCATACAACTGTACACACATGGGTTTATTAATAGTAATCCACACTTCATCCAATTTTCCTCCTGTCTGTAGTTTTAGAGGAAATTGGGAACAATGTCATTAGGCAATGTGATGACATTCGGTCAGACATAGTCCTCTTCAGTCTTGAACACATCATCCCAATAGTTAATAAAGTGCCACACTTTATATCCTACGAGTCTGATGAAGACTTTCCGTACAAACCAATACTCCCCCTGTTAGGGACAATCACTTCTCCTCATGGAAACAAGTAGGTCACATTCAATACTCAGTTGGACCTTCAAGACAACTTCTGATTCAAAGTAAATAAGACCCCTTGATGAATGGAAAACATAAGACGCATCTTCATGTCTTCAAGAGCGCACCCTCTGTTCAACTATATTGGTTGAACGCATCCATACTCTGAATCAAACTTTCTTCAGACCAGAACAAGTTAGAACATCCTTGGTCTAAGTCAACCTTTCTGAGTCACATCATACAAAGGACATCTTCTGAAAATCTTTAGAAATTACTCTGACATCTTCAGACCATCCTCAGACAATATTCAGACCTTACTGCGCTACCAGCTTGGTCAGAACAAAATCAAACACATAAATAGGGACACCAACATTCTCATCCCATTACAAGAGATAATCTACTATAGATGACTCATAACTTCTACCACAAGCTCCAAGAGATGAATAAAAGCCACCTCCTCTTTGTATTCAACTCATTACTCTTCTGCCCAAAAGTAATCTGTCTAAGACTAACCTCAATAATAATCAGCTGCCACATGTTGATTATCTTGATTCTCCGAATCCACTGCTGAGATAGACCAAATAAAATTAATTCCTTCAACCTTTTGACTTCTCCATGTTCATCAGACTTCTCCCAAAGATATTCTGATCTTCCAATTGAAATTTGAACTTCAAGCTACAAGTTATCACAAAAGGCTTAGATACACTAAGACAGGAACATGTAACATCTTCTCCACCCAACAACTCCAAAGAGCTGCAAAGAGACGATCTTTTTGAAGTATCCAATCTTCAACTTCGTAGATCATCCTATCTTAAGTTGATGTGCCACTTCACCAACCAAGAATCTGATGTTGAACCAAATGTCACAACATTATGTTATAACATCTAGTTGTTGAATTCAGCTCCTTCTCTAATTTACTTCCTTACCTAGATCAGAACCAGACTGATTCAAGTAACCATCATCAAGATTATGATGTCTTCTTCTTCTTGTAGCTTCAAGTCTGAACACGTTTTCAGGAAACCTTTTCAAGGATCAAATGATTTTGCTGTCACCAAAGAGATAGCTCTAAAGCATCACTCTTCCTGTGATTCTTCACAGGGTCTAGAAGAAGGAATGTTCCCACATCTTTAAGAACATCAGTTATCTTGAACTCCAAGGATAATCAATTAAATACTTGTACTTGTCACAAATAGCAATTGATCATAAATCCTTCCCATTATCCTGTAAGATACTTTCACCATTTGAATACTTTGACATACTCTTCGTGTGTTGATATCTTCTTCTTGCAAGCACTTTCTTTGAGAGACCAAAGAGTTGAGATATCTAGGTTGCCACCCTTGACTCAAGTAAATAGAATTTTCTCTGAACAAACTCTACTCACCTCAACAGATTTGAAACTCCTACCAGATCAGATTCATCCTTAGGAATGAGAGAGATGAATCCTTCCTTGCAAATATGTCACACAACACCCAGAACCCATGTGACATAGGTCAACAGCCAGCTAAACACCAGGCTGAACTAATGTGAGGAGGTTAACCAAATCTCCCCCTCAAACTACCAATCATGGAAGCTCCACACAAAATATACATGCATTGTACACAAATGTCTCGACATGACATATGACATCCCTACCAGATTCAAGTAACTCCAAGAGTTATACCTGTTCATACTCCAATCACACCAATCAGACTTCAGCTGACCTTAAGTACTTCAGAGAAGGCAACAACACCAATCATCAGCAGATATGTATTGCCAGAACATACTACCTTAACCAAATTCTGAGTCTTCATATTCTCACATCTTGAAAGATCTTCCACTTCTAATCATGATGTTTAAATGACAAGATTCATGATCCCAATCTACTTCTATGAAGGAGCAATAATGCTGCACCATCATTGACTTTTATTAACCAATGAGCTTGTCTTTCTTCACACCATAGTACTCCAGGGAACAACTGCTCAGCCCTGATCAATGTCACATCTCAACCAGCCCCACTTCTAGAGTTCTGACTCCTAAAAGTAACCTTCGGGAGCACACAGACATAGTTGACTCTACCATTGTCAACTTTGCACACACAGATGTCTCCTCTTCCAGGTCAGGAGTAGGTTCCAAACAAAAGTATCCCTTTGTTTGACACCCAAAACATATGCTCTTCAACTAGTAGCTGCATACTTGTTCCACCATCACATAAAACATCAGTTCCATTACCTTGGAACAAGGCCCTCCTTGAAATTCTTCAAGGTCTTCGTATAACACTAATCCGTGATTATGTGATTCTTACCATCCTGAACGAAGAACGTCTTCATGAGTGGACTTGAGAGGACTCAAGTATCTGTGACATCTTCAATAGCTTATGTTGAATTCTTGAATACAGTAGCCTTCAATCCACAAGAGGGGAAACACATCAGAGCTTGAGTTTTGCCTAGTATTACACAGCTCAATCTTTGCACACACTATAGGCATACACAAATCCTAGGTTTGAAAATAAATCAAACCTAGAGCAGCTAACACACAACAAGGTCAAATGCCAATCACCAAAGACAGGTACACACAGTTCCTGTCATGAATAGTCCATCCTCCCACTTTAAGGGACCATTCAGGGAAATAACAAACCTTTCCAGGTTACGATCTCCAGTACTAAAATTGACCTTGCAGATACCAGAAAGTATCACCCATGGATCTCATCCAGAAACAGAACAGGATGCCTGCTCTGATACCAATTGAAATTCTGGTGTATGCCAGAATTCAGATGTTATACTCAATGTCTAGACATCTGATATGACATAATAAATACACTGCAAGGTAGATACCCAATTTTTCGTGATTCAGTACCAGTTCTGTTCATCTGTTGCACATGATCAGCAGAGAGCGAACAACCTTCACAGTTCTGTTTCTTCTGCACAGATATCAGCATGATGTCTTAACATGTTCTGAGACATCATTTGTTACAACATTACAGTTTTACCTTGATATATAACAGACAGAATTATAAAGTGTTGAAGGTAAAAACACAAATCAGTTGTTGACCCAGTTCGGTGAAACACACCTACTCTGGGGGCATACCAAGCCAGGAAGAAGATCCACTATCAGCAATATTAATTCAGGACTAAACTTCACAAGTTCCCATCCTTCACTTAATCATCTACCCAGTGCAACCTATACCTAGGAACTCCTAGATAGAAACCTACCAGTTTCCATTCCTATTGCCGCAGCAACAGAAGTCTAACTCCTACTCAAGAAGTAGAGCCCTCCCACTTGATTTCCTACATTACAATGTATATGAAGTAATGCAGAAATACTTAGACTTGCTTCATAGCTTCGTCCAAGAACACTCAAACCCTTACCTACAGGTATCGAGTTACACACATGGTAACCTTGCCACAGACCGACAGGTTTACCTAACAAAACACCCCCAATGTTACATTATGTGAGGCTTACAAATGATCTTCTAACCAATTAAAAGAGATCGCTTGAAAAACAGCAGCTCTGTTGAATATATAGCAGCTGCAACTTCAGTTAGGGTTTCCACAAAAACCTAGGGTTAATTCCGTTTGACCTAAAGACCAGGTCACAGGACTTTATTAACCAGGTTAGGGTTGAGCTAGGTTACCCCTCAGAAAACGCAGGATTCTGTTCAGGAAAGACTGAGTTATTTCCTGAAAAAACTCAGACTTATCCAACCTGCAAACCTGTTAGTTCAGAACAGGATGTCATAACATCTGTTATGACATCTGAGAAAACCTGTCTACTGATTTAGCAAAATGTGATCATTTTGCAAAATGCTCAGATACACACTTATAAACATCAGTACTTGAATTACAATATTTTTCTGCAAAGGTACCTAATGAGTCAGTACAAACTGAACTAGAATGTTATGACATCAGTCATGACATTCACACATACACTTGGGATTTACCAAAAATGCAAGCCAATACCTAAACACCTACACAGTTGAAGATATTCCAAGACCTTGTCCGGTTCAGTTAAATCGACCCGAAGATTTTCCTGATGCTTATCCAGTCAAAGGCCTCCTCTGGTTCAGTCAGATCGACCCTAAGATCTCCCTGATTCTTATCCCAGTAGAAGACACCCAAGATTTTTCTCAACGAGCGTTGTTGAAGTTAAAATCGCCCAAGGTTCTCTTACCATCCATGCTAAGGCAGTAACCATCCCTGGTTCATTCATCAGCGTTTGAAGCTCCAGACTCAGCTCTTGTAACCAGTCAGGACACATCTATACCAAGCATCTAAAATCAGCTCCTGCAACGTGTCAGGTACTCATTTTCTCTTTTGCAGGTATGCAGGTTCTCGCTAAGGAATCTCCTACGCGATCAACATCCAGATGGCATCTATAAGCCCATCATCCTATCCAGCAATCTCCAAATGGCATCTATAAGCCCATTCCCCCATCACTGTTACTATGTGAGCGCAAATTTCTGGGCACTCTAGTGTCCAATCATCTTCTACCCTCGGATTACGAAAGGCACGTCAGCCAATCTGCATCCTCAGGTCTAAGAAGATTGAACAGGGGCAACTGTTGCACCCCAAAATTTGCCCTCCCATATTCTTCAAGAAATTGCCAAGCCAAGTCACAAAATTCCCCAAGGGCTATGCAGTTCAACTGTCTCCTATACAGTCAAAACTAGGGTTTGGGTTCTGATCAAGGAAAGGAAGTTTTCAAAGGCTCAATCAAGTCTCATATGCCTACAAATGTGGTCAAACATCCTCATATCAAGTTTCAAGGCATTCAGCTCAAAATTGCACAGTCAAAACCCTAAATTGCACTACAGTCAACTGTAGGGGCAAAATGGTCATTTGACAGTCAAAAGTTCAAATTTTTGGTCAACATATCATTTTGAAGCCACAAACATCATTTGATCAATGCTTGATCATGATTCTCAAGATTTGGCTCAGAAATCATCAAAGATGCAAAAGTTACTATATTTGGACAGCTAAAAAAGTCAACTGAAATTGACCAGGGCATAACTTTCACATGGATTATCAGAAAAATTCCATCCAAAGCTCATTTTGAAGAGAAAGACATTTCCTACAATTCATCTTCATACTTCAAGTCCAAGAAATGCTCTCACAAAAAGTTATCAATTTCAACATTATAGGTCATTTTCAAAAGTCAACAAAAAGGGACTTTAAGTCAAAGGCCATAACTTGAGATTGGTAAATCAAAATGACATGGGACCAAAGGCATTGATTAAAGGACTCAAAGACATTTCCAAAATGTCCAAGAACATGTGAAAAGCTTAAAAATTGAGCAAGTTATGCCTTGTGGAAGTTGGGAAATTTTTAGGAATTTTGAAAAGTCAACAATGGTTCAAATGACCTAAAAATGCAAATGGGCCTATTTTTCTTCCATGATTCATCATTCTAAGCCTATGCACGACCACTTGGACCAAAGGGAAGTATTTTCTCATTTTTTAATTATTTATTTGAATTTATATTAATATTAATTCATTTAAATCATTTAAATATGTAGAAAATATAAACTTGACCTAAAAAAATCTTTTTGTGCACATTCTACTCTCAATATTTCGTGCTTGTTCAATTATGGAAAGAATTGGTGTGATTGGAGCTAATTGACACAAAGAACCATGTGAAAAAGATTCAAAAAGATCTTACAAAATCAAATATGCAAATCATTGAATGCCATGGATTTTGTGCAATTTTGTTGACCTAATATGCTCACTATATGATCAGGAATCAAAACCTAAAGCAATTAGACTCAAAGCTGCGCCCAAAAAGCCATTGCAACATTGAAAAATTGCCATAAAAACTCAAATCTGAAAACGTTGTTAGAGGTGGTTTTAAGCCCTAATACTCATTCCAAAAGCTTGCTCGTGGACTCCTGATCATATTCCAATCAATATCAACCCCAAAAGCTCCAGGAACTGGTACCTGTAACTCAAACTGTAAAGCAAAACTTTTGAAATCGCATATCATAATTCATACATCTTTTTGCATTTTTGTTTATGAATTCTTGTTCAGCATGAAGTTTCCAAGCTAACCATGGTGTTTGATTGTATTTTTGTTGACCATACGCGATGATGCCATGAATGAGATTTAGGGTTTGCAGGTTTCAAAATTAGGGATTCTTAATGGAGGAAAAATTGGACATCCCCAGTACCACCATTGCAATCAACGCATCTGGACGAAGAGATTGATATAGTCGCGCTGAATTTATGTTCAAAGATGAGCTAATCGTTATTTTCTTTAAACCCCTCTAAAACCACGCAATAAAAACCGTGGCCTATCTGTTTTAGTTTCAGGGAAAACGAGGACGAAGACCTCGTGGCAAAGCATGATAGGCGGATTTGAAAATTCGCGCGCGTTCCAAGCATTGCTCCACTTTTCTTTTATATTATTTGTATGATATTATATATTAAATGTGATTAAAACGGCTCAGTGGCAGGGACATGTGTTGGTAACATCAAAGACCTGGGTTCGAACCCCAGGTCTGGACAATTTCCATATTATTTTGTTGTAACAATTCCCATGCAGGCATAATCCTAAGACGCACCATACTCCTTCATCATCCCACCATACACGCGTCTAGCTGCCCCAAATCAGTGGCCTAGATCTGAAGAACATGTACACAAGGGTCAACGCGTTAGCACACAATCTGGGAAAGTCAGTGAATTTCAATGCTTAATGGGCCTGATTTGCTGAACCTTACCTCCAATTTTGGGGCTACCCCCCCCCCCCCCCTGGTTTGCTTTTCTTTTCATATTTTATTTTTTTCAATTATTATGTTATTTATTTTCATTGTTTTAATTAATTAATTGTTTTTTTTACAAAATATAAAAACTTCATTAAAAAACCAGAAAAAAAGACAAAACGTAATAAATATTTTTATTTTAATTATTTTTATAGATAAATTGCATGTAAATAAATTTAGTATAATTAGGTTTTTTTTGCAATTTTAATTCTTTTCACAAAAAATATAAAAATGTAGAATTTAGGTTTAATTGTTAATTCTTTTTTTTATTTCCTTTTTTTTAATCATAATATTATTATTTTATTTATTTTCATAAATTGAATTTTGCATGTAAATTAACTTAGATTTAAATTAGGTTAAAACTTAATATTTTCGCAATAAATTTAAAAAACATTAGAACTAGGGTTTAGCATTTTATTTTTAATTTCAATAAATTCTTTTTCTTTTAAATCTTAAAAAACATAAAATACCAAAAACATTTAATTCTAATTAATTAATTCTTATTAATTTTAATTTCTTATGAAAGGGTCCAACGCCCATACTTTTAATTATTTTATTTCGCACATTTATTTTATGTCGTTTATTATAATTATGTACATGTCCCAAAGCCTTGTAACAATTTTTACTTCTCGCACTTTTCTTTATTTTGCTTTATTTATTTTCTGTCAAATCGGGTCCGGTTTAATTTTGGCGATGTGGATCCGCGCCTTTGTAATAGCTTTAGATTTATCTTCCCGCAAATATTTTAACTGTTAAAAAGCATGCAAGAATGAATGACTTAATTAAAATCAAGCGTAGATCACGACAAACATGACAAGACAAATATCAATGAAAACGACACACGAATCGCACACACCACCCCTAGGGTACGCCTCACTGTTGCCTTTCGAAAGGTGATCGTCGAGTAGAGGACGTCTTAGTAAGTCCTCATGATCCGGGAACCTGGCATGAGGGTAGCTTCTAAGGTGTCTTCCCATTGCTCTGGTGATCACCACGTCCCTAAAACTCGAATTGACCCGAATACCTCCAACGGTGGTGCTACCTACCTCTCAATGGTGGGATGGCACTACTTTTAAGGACATTTACACAGACGAATTCCTTAGGGTAGGTAGGTTCTCAAGGATACTTGCTCTAACTTCAAACAAATCAAAACATCTTTTCATCAACACATTTTCAAAAGCTTTCAAAGCAAACTTTTCAAACACTCTGACGTACGAGTCGAACTGAAACTTTTCAAAGAAACTTTTTTAAACCCACAATTGAAAAGCAAGCAAACAATTTTGAAAACACATTGAGCAAGTATCTAAGAGCCCATGGATAACCATGGATAGAAAGGGTGCTAACACCTTCCCTTTCTATAATCTACCTCCCGAACCGAGAGCAATCTCTTTAAGGAATTTTTCTGTGCTTTTGTCCTTTCCATTTGGAGAAAATAAAAGACGGTGGCGACTCTTGCTTACCGCGACATTTCGCGAACCAGCTTTAAACAGTCAGTTCCAGATCCACCGATCACAGAGGCCACGTAGGCTTTGGAGGAAATCAGAGAGGAAAGATCATTGGCTCTGGAACAGTGGGTAATGGAAATCTTCCCTCTATAAGTAATGTTCTACTAGTTGATGGATTAATGCATAATCTGTTATCCATAAGTCAATTAAGTGATAACGGTTATGATATAATCTTCAATCAAAATTCATGCAAAGTTGTTAGTCAGAAAGATGGGACTATCCTATTTAATGGAAAGAGGAAAAACAACATTTATAAAATAAAACTTTCTGAACTAAAAAGTCAGAATGTAAAATGTCTACTGTCTGTTAACAACGAGCAATGGATCTGGCACAGAAGATTGGGACATGTTAGTATGAGAAGAATATCTCAGATTAACAAACTCAATCTGGTCAGAGGACTTCCTAACCTGAAGTTCAATTCAGATGTTCTGTGTGAAGCATGTCAGAAAGGCAAGTTTGCAAAACCAGCTTTCTAATCCAAAAACGTTGTTTCCACCTCTAAGCCATTAGAACTTCTGCACATTAACTTATTTGGACCAGTTAAAACTGCTTCAGTCAGTGGCAAGAAGTATGGGTTAGTAATCATAGATGACTATAGCAGATGGACATGGGTAAAGTTCTTAAGGCACAAGGACGAGTCACACTCTGTGTTTGTTACCTTCTGCAACCAAGTTCAGAATGAAAAGGATCTTAGAATCGTCAAAGTCAGAAGTGATCATGGTGGAGAATTTGAAAACAAAGATTTTGAGTTATTCTTTAATGATAAAGGCATTCTGCATGATTTCTCTTGTCCTAGAACTCCCCAGCAAAATGGAGTTGTAGAACGAAAGAACAAAACATTGCAAGAAATGGCCAGAACCATGATCAACGAGACTAACGTTGCTAAGATCTTCTGGGCAGAGGCAATAAACACAGCGTGTTACATTCAGAATAGAATCTCCATAAGACCTATTCTGGAAAAGACTCCATATGAATTGTGGAAGAACAGAAAGCCCAACATTTCCTACTTTCACCCATTTGGATGTACATGTTTTATTCTGAATACAAAAAATTATTTGAAAAAGTTTGACTCTAAAGCACAAAAGTGTATTATGTTAGGATATTCTGAATGCTCAAGAGGGTACAGAGTATACAATACAGAAACACGGATTGTGGAAAGTCAATCAGTGTTTGTTTTGATGATAAGCTTGACTCTCAAAAGTCAAAGCAGAATGAATTCCTTGCAGGTATGGAAGTTGAACTGACAGGTACTGAAGACAAATCATCAGAAGCTCTCAACAGAGACACTCCCTCAACATCAGAAAGAGGCACTGCAAGCAATCCAACACCTTCTGTTGATTAACTCCAGAAAAGATCATCCAGAAGCAGCATGGATCACCCAGAAGAAACAATCTTAGGAAGGAAGGAAGATCCAATCAGAACAAGATCCTCCTTCAGAAACTCTGAAGAATCCCTCATGGTACTGGTTTCTCTAATTGAACCAACAGCAATTGATGAAGCACTTCTGGACAATGACTGGATTCTAGCAATGCAATAGGAGCTAAATCAATTCACAAGAAATGACGTATGAGATCTAGTTCCCAAACCAAAAGGATTCAACGTCATTGGTACAAAATGGGTGTTCAGAAACAAACTGAACGAACAAGGTGAAGTCATCAGAAACAAAGCACGACTGGTAGCACAAGGTTATAGGCAGCAATAGGGGATAGACTATACATAAACCTTTGCTCCAGTCGTCAGGTTATAATCTATCATACTCTTAATCTCATTTGCTGTTAATAAAGGCATCACTCTGTATCAGATGGATGTTAAGAGTGCATTCTTAAATGGCTATATAGAAGAAGAGGTATATGTGCACCAACCCCCTGGTTTTGAAAGTTCCAAAAATCCAGAATATGTTTTCAAACTAAAGAAGTCACTATATGGTCTGAAACAAGCTCCCAGAGCTTGGTATGAAAGACTAAGTAACTTCCTGCTAGAAAAGGAATTCACCAGAGGGAAAGTGGACACAACCTTGTTCTGTAAGACAGTTAAGAATGACATTTTAGTATGTCAGATTTATGTTGATGACATCATATTTGGATCCACTAAACCCTCTCTGGGAAGAAAGTTTGCTAAATGTATGCAGGCAGAATTTGAGATGAGCCTAATGGGGGAACTAAAATTCTTTCTGGGCATTCAGATTAATCAAACCCCAGAAGGAACTTTCATTCATCAGAGCAAATATGTCAGAGAACTTCTGAAGAAATTTGATCTCTCAGAATGTAAGCCATCAAAGATTCCAATGCATCCCACGTGCATTCTGGAAAGAGAAGAGGTAAGTAAAAAGGTAGAACAAAAGGTCTACAGAGGTATGATTGGTTCTCTCCTCTATCTGACGGCTTCAAGGCCTGACATTCTATTTAGTGTTTGCATTTGTGCTAGATTCCAATCAGATCCTAGAGAATCTCACTTAACAGCAGTTAAGCAAATTTTCAAGTATCTGAAAGGTACTACTAATCTGGGTTTGTTTTATAGAAAATCAAGTGATTACAGTTTGATAGGATACTGTGATGCTGATTTCGTTGAAGACATAGTAGAACGTAAAAGCACTTCTGGAAGCTGCCAGTTTCTGGGAGAAAATCTGATCTCATGGTCCAGCAAAAGATAATCCACAATAGCTCTATCAACAGCACAAGCTGAATACATAGCAGCAGCTGGATGCAGCACACAAATGTTCTGGATGAAAAGCCAACTTGAGGACTTCAAGATATTTGAGAGTAACATCCATATCCTCTATGACAATACTTCTGCTATTTGTCTCAGTAAATATCCTATTTTGCATTCTAGGGCTAAGCATATAGAAATAAAACATCATTTTATTAGGGACTATATTCAGAAAGGGATTCTAAATTTAAAATTTATTAACACAGACCATCAATGGGCTGATATCTTTACAAAACCTCTTTCTGAAGATAGGTTCAACTTCATTCTGAAACATCTCAGCATGAAGCTCTGCCCAGAATAAAACTATTTTGATTCCATATCTTAACCTTCAGAACTTTGTCTACTTTTTCATGAACTACTGATCAATCTTTCTTCAGATCTTTAGAAGTACAGATTGTAACAGAATCAAGGATAGAAATGTGCAGTTCACTCAAGCAAACAAGTGCCATCTAGTCATCAGCTACTTTCTGAGGTTGAACATGCGTTCACGTTTCTGAAAGGTCAAAAGCGCTGATTGGATGCATTGGGACACATGTCATGGGTAACCATTCCAATATCTTTCTGAATCCCCCAAAATCAGCTATCATTAAATGCTCATAATCATTATATTTAATTTCTCTCTCTTGCCGTTTATGTTTTCAATTTTTTTTTAGAAATCTATTTAAACACATTTCTCACCATTTACACTCTTTTACCTTCACTTTCATTTTCTCTACAAACTTATTGTTTTCAGTTTGCATCCTTTCTCAAAACCCTTTCATTTTCTTCTCAAAACCTTTGTGTGAACATGGCTTCCTCAAGCATCCCCACTTCCAGTTCTCAGAAAACAAATTCCTCCGAACAATATGAAGAACCCTACAGAACTCTTCTCACACCCATCAAAAATCTAGAAGTTCTTTCATAATTGATCGTGGATTTCAACAATCTTCAAGAGAATGGGTTTAATCTCTCTGAAGAAGTTAAGGCTCAAGGCTGGGACATATATTTTGACAGACTGGTGGGTCTAACATTCCAAATTCTGGTAAAGGAATTCTGGATTCATGCTTCATCTTCCAACCATCAAGTTACTTCATACATTATGGGGAATGTGATACGGTGGGAGAACTGACTATGGTTTTGCGTTTGTTTTTGCAAATGTTTCGGTTGAGCAAGAGTCGCCACCGACTTTTTATTTTATCCTAAGGAAAGGTTTAAAAAGCACAGCAAAAACCTTTGAGATTTTTCTTGGGTTCGGGGAGTAGATTATAGAAAGGGAAGGTATTAGCACCCTTTCTATCCATGGTTATCCATGGGCTCTTAGTTACTTGCTTAGATCACTTGCCTTTTGTTTTCAATTGTTTTAAATGGTGCTTGTGTGTGTGTGTTTGAAAATATTTTGAAAAGAAGCCAATATGGTGGCAACCTTTGTAATGATCCATGTGGGGATGTATACAAAGATGTATGTCTTTTGAAAAGGTTTTCATTTGTTTTTGAAAGTTGTTTTGAAAGTGTTGTGAGGTGTGTTTTAGAAAATAGGCAAGTGTTTTGTTTTTGCAAGTTTGATTCAAGTAACTAAGAGTTTATCTACTCCTAAATTTCTCAAAGACTATTGCTATGTTTTAACCCTTTTCATAAGTTTGTTCCACCATTGTATTTGGTGGACAATCTCATGTTAGGATGTGAAAGGGACGGGCGCGGGTCATCGTTTGGACCATAATTGCAATGGTGCCAAGTATCTTTGGGCATTTTCTTTAAGGGACTTGATCATTTGTTTGGCAATATTTTGAAAAGTGTTATCGAGGGACTATGATCATTCAATTTGTTTGTTTTGCCCAAAGAGACTTAACATGCAATATGGCCCATTTATTTGAAGGCAACAAAGTGGAATACCCTAGGGGGTGCAAGTGTGATTTGTGTGTCCATTTTCATGCTTGTTTGTCTTGAGATTAGGTCATAACTATTTTGTTCATTTTATTCGCATATAAACCCTAATTCTAGCATTGTATATTTAGAAAGCGATAAAGTACGAAATTTAAACTCCTACGCTATTACAACACAATAATATGGGGAGGGGGGTACAATATTTCAAATGGGGATTTTGACAAGGAATTTAAACCTAAAAATATTACATCAAGATTTGAATTATTTACAAGATAATTTAATTGCATAAATAAAATAGAAATAAAACAAATATGCAAGAATGCAAAAAAGGTTTTTTATATGTATGAAAAAAGTATTATTTATGTAAAATAAAAAGAAAATAAAAAGATATTATTTTTTTGGGTATTTTTGAATTTAGGGCAAAACCCTAATTTTTATTACATGAAATGTATTATTATTTAATTTAATACAAGTATTTATTTATTATGTACAAATAAAATAAAGATAAAGTATATTTGTAAAAAATGATTTTTTAGTGTTTAATATTAATAAAATAAAATATGTATATTTTTAACATTTTAATCTAAGTATATTAATAAATATATATATTTATGTATTTACAAAATATATATTATATGTATTAATCAATAATGCTTAATATTTAAATAAATAATAATAATAAAAAAGGTATTATTTTTTTCATAAAATATTTTCAGGAAGTAAAAATAAGATAAAAGTATGTAAAAATGTATTTGTGCTATTTTTGTATTTTTAAACAAAAGATATATATTTATTCATTTATATTCAAACTAAAAGAAAAAAAATCAAATAAATACCTAATAAAATCAAAAATGGTGAGAAAAAATATTTTCAAAATTTCAATATGCTGAGAAAAAATAAATGATTTAATTAAAAAAGGAAAAAATCAAAAATCATCAAATATAAAGCAAATGGGCTCAGGGGTGTAAAATCAAAAAGGGTGGTGTGAAAAGGAAAGTCAACATGAGCCCAGCCCATGAAGACCTTTCTTCAACCTTTGTACAGCAACATTAAAAAAAAATGAGCGCCCTGTTCCTCATCTTCTAACTCTTGATTCCTGGCTTTTCAATAAAAACTCATAACATAAAAAATGTTCAGCATGAAGAGACGATTCTAACCATATGCATAACTTGATCTAACTCTCTAAGATGAGGGAGAATTTCTCCTCCCCCAAATCCTAACCTAGATTTTCTGCTATTTTCAAACCTCAAATTCTCACAGCTCAAGCAAAAGAAATGAAAAGTAAAAGAATGTACATGTTCAGTGGCATGAGTAGAACATTGTTTATTCACAAACTTAAAGCTAATGATGCCTAATAAGAGAGATACGAATTCAAAAACTTACCTGTTCATTTGAAGTTCTATCTGGAAATGTAGGAACTTTCAGTGCAAGGTGATGATTGGAAAAGCTTCCTTGAGGTCCAGGGGTGCTATTCCAATGTTTACTTTGTCTTGAAAGCTTCTGAATCGAGCTAGAGAACTTCACCTGCAAGTCAGAAATGTGAAAATGGTGGAACCAGCTAGAGGGATTACAGGTCGTGTTTTTGCTCTTGGTTATCTTGCATAGATGTTAGGGAATGTATGTGAACTGGTTTGGGCAAGAGAGCTTGAGGGAAATGGAAGATGGCACTCAAACTGTAGAGGTCACTCTGCTTTGGCAGTTTTATGGTGGTTCTGAGTTCTTGAAGGTATTGGAAGGGAAAGGCTTGTGCTTTTGCTTAAGATCAATGTTTGAAAGGTGTTTGATAACTTTCTCTAAGCTCTAGTTCACTGATATCAGAGTTGTGTGATGTTATGACACTTTTCTTCTTTCTTAAGCAACAAAAGCCAACTTGTGTTTCTAGGCATGTAGAGGACCCCCTAATGTGCTGCATAATCCCTCCTTGATCAGAGTGATTTGTCCATAATCTTGTGCCAATCAGATTTGCAATGTACTTGTTGGATTTTCAATTTGACATAAAGCTACCTTTTACAAAAATGGCTAATTTGCTTTATCTACTTTGGGATTAAACCTTTAAACAATGCTTGAACTCAAAGAACATGGTCTTGGCACAAAGAATATGCATTAAATTTATGAGTGTTGGATGGTTTAAGGACCTGTAATCTAGCTTAAGGCATGCTGAGTTCAAATTGCAAGGTTATGGACATGTAACTTGGTCATGAACAAAGTGAGTTTTTGCCATATTGCAAAATTCGATTCTCCCTAACCATGAGGTTGTTTGAGAAGTTCTTGGACATTTTGGAAATCTTGGAATGTGTACTACAATCCATCTTTGAAGTGAAATTTGAAATTCCAAGTGGAAGTGTATGGAAAATGGTCTTGAAGTTAGGTAAAAACTTGTCCAAAATAGGTCAAATTTTCACTAAGTTAAGAATGGTTTAGTGCCCTTATTCAAAAATTTGTAACTTGAGATACAAGCCTCAAATGGGAAAACTTTGTGAATCAAAGTTGTAGATTATGCAACAAGCTACAACTTTCATGTTTTGACTTTTGTTTGAATCCAAATAAATCTTGGTGAAAGAGTGGGGCAAAGTTGGGAAAAAATTAGGGTTTTCCATAACTTAGAAAAATTCTAAGTTATGAAAAATTCCATTTCAAACCCTAATTTCCATTTCTTGGTTTCTTGGTGAACAAGTTTCATGATTTGGCATGTTTTGATGAAAAATGAATCTTGACTCTTGATTTTGACCAAAAAGTCAAAGTTTGACTTTTCAGTACACAGTCAAAATTGATCAATTGACTGGGAAATTCAACTGTCAATCTTGTGTACTTGGGATCTTTTGAGTTTATTGAGCATGTCAAGATAATTCCATGGGGTCCTTGAGTCCATATGTGAGCTTGGTTTGCCATTGGCTAGGTCAAACAGTCAAAAATTGCCTTTGTGCAGTCAAAACCCTAAAAATGACCATTTTGCCCTTTTGGTGATCTGATCAAACTTCTTGTGGAATTGTGATCCAAACTTGATCAAATAGTCCATATGAGTTCATAATGTTGATGTGGGTCAATTTTCATGAGATTTGACTGTCAATTGGCCACAGTTGACTTTTTCCCCAATACAGTTGATTTTTAGGTCAACTGTCCAATTGACTGGGTAAAACTTGGAATCAGGACTTGAAACTTGGTATGGGTAAACTTGGGAGTCCAACATGAAGCATGAAAGTCATCGTAGGCATTTTAGGTCAAAACATCTTTGTGCAAACACAAACCCTAATTTGGGTCAACAGTGCAAGGAGAAGTCTTGAGCAGAGGAAACCCTAACTGGATCTTGATCTTCAAAGGTCTGGTGATGAGAAAATGTTGAGGAAATGGGAGGGAAAATTTTGGGGTACAACAGGGAAGAAGATAGTTATTACTGAGGACCTCATTGCAAGATTAATAGGCTACAGTGGTGGTGGTGTACGTTGCATTGACATGGCTGAAAGATGTGCTGATGTTGCCCTAATTGCTAGAGAAATCTTCACTCTGGGGCTTCCCTCCAGCAAGATAAGGGATTTAAAAGACCATCACAGAATATGGGCCAAGATCATTCTGGAATGCATAAACCACAGGAAGCCTACCAGCTCTCCTTACTACATCAATATTGATCAGCAATTTCTGATCTACTTCATCTCTCAGAAGATTAAGGTAAATCTGGCTCATCTACTGTTTAACCATCTAAGGACCAGTGTTAAGGAAACCAGAGAAGAGGAGCGCATAAAAAGGGACTGGATACCCGTAGGAAGACTTATATCAGATATTCTAACAGAGAATAAGCTGATTGATCATCTTACAGAGGCTTAGGAAATCAGCTCTTTGGAAGCTACTGTTGGCAAACCGCTGAATGCAAAGAATCTGAAGAAGATAAAGTTGATTGAGAACATCAAGAAGGAACCCAGTGTCACTTCTTTTGCAACAATCTCCAGTAGAAGAGTCCCTCTGGATAACTTTCCTCTGTTCTCAGAGATTGATTCTAAACCTGATATAATAGTCAGATATCTGGATGCATGCAAGGCGGATGGTACAACACCAAATTTGAACATTTAGGATCTGCAGCAGAAGGCTCCAGAAGTTGTGCTGAAGAAAACCAAGAAAAGGAAAGTTGTAGCAGAAGGATCATCCTAGCGGACTCCTAAAAAGAGAGGTAATCCTTCTTCTGTAACTGTTTTAAATTCAATTTCTGTATCAACATCTATACCAATTCCCACTCAATCAGAAAACCCCACACCACAAACATTTGATGACTTTGACATTGAATTTGACCCCTCTGAATCCTTAACTCTTAGAAGATCTCGCTCCCAACCTCCAAATCCAAATATTGATGCAACCCAACAAGAACTTGCAAAAGTTCTATCTGATATAGAAACCTTTGACCAACATAATTCTGCTCCCATACCAGAAAATCCAAACTCTGAAACCACCACAGAAGCACAACCAGAAATTCCCCTCTCTCCACTACCAGAAATACCACTACCTCCATCTCCTCAACCAGAAATACATCCACCTTCTCCACAACCTGAACTATCTCACCCAGAAGTACAAACTTCTGAGGCTCAACCTTCTGAATCCTGTGAACCAGAACCTCATAACAATCAATCAAACTGTTGATTCTGATACCATTCCCATTCTTGGAATCACATAACCTCTAGCCATTCGTATGCCCCTAACCATCCTGAATATTCCCCAAATTCCCTCTTCACTAGAATCAACTCCACCAAACTCTACAACCAGTCCAATAATAATTCCTGACTCTCCCACTCCCTCACTAAAGAACAATCCAGATGATCACAACAAGACTGTCATTGATTTAACAGTTTTTGAACGTCTTGCTGCCATAACCCACAAAACTGCTATCCCAAAACCAAAACCATCTGAACCCTCCCCATATGTTGGTACCAGCTTATTGATATTTGAAACAGAAGTACAGAAGTGGATCACTTCTCTGAAACAAGCTAGTCTTGAGCTGGTTGATCCTGCTGCATCAGACTACCTTTGGACAAGGTTCAGAAGATGGGTATCTTCTGAAACTCATAAAATGCAAGAACAAAGCTACGGACAAGTTCAATAGAACTTCAGTAATATACTGAAAGAAATTGAAGGTCCAGTTCTAAGCCAGCTGCTTAAGGAAGAAGTTCTCCCTCTGGACAATGCTCCCTGGTCTGAACATCGTCCAGCATCCAAAGTTTAACCAGAATGAGAAGATCTCAATCTGACTGATTCTCCAGGGCAGATGATTCCTGCTGAAGCACTGGGTCAAAAAGAGGATATTGCAGAAAGCTCTGAGAGGCATCTTGTTACTGAAGATTCTCAAGCTTCCTCCTTTGATAGGCAAACTCTAGAAGACCTGAAAAGATCTGACATTTTGATGAAGGAAAGAATGGATAAACAGGACGACAAAATTGATGCAATCACGAGCATGTTAACCCAGCAACAGGAAACCAACACCCAGATCAAGAGCATGTTGGAAGCTTTGTTCACACGCCTTCCTCCTCCCTCTTAGAATTTCCTCGTTTTTATAACATGTTTATCTATAATATTCTTACATTGTTCTGAACTTATCATTGCTTCTGGTTTCAATATAAACGCATTTTGACTCTGATTATTTGTTCTTTTTGATAACTGACAAAAAGGGGGAGAAAGAATGATATTTTTCAATAACGGATTACTGAGACATAAGTCTCAGACATTCTGATCCATTTAAACTTCTCTCTTCTGAAAAGCTTACAGGTACAAAACTCTGATGAAAGATACAGTAAAGTTCTGATGCTCAAAACTCATGGAATTAAAGGGAAGTAATCAACTCAGGGGGAGTTTTCTCTTCTTAATTCTATACTCTTTATTCTTTATTGTTAATTGAAAAATCTGGTTTTTGTCATCATCAAAAGGGGGGAGATTGTTAGAACATAGTTTGATTCTACAACCCTTAATTAGAGTTTTGATGATAACAAAATACAAAGAATAAATAAATTGTAAGATTTATATATAAGACAAATATGCTTCTTAAAATTATGTTTTGTATATACAGAAGTTCTGATGGAATCAACACCAGCATCAGAAAAATCAGAAGATCAGTAACATGTGTTACACGCTGAAGCTACCAGATCATACGCTGAAGCTTAATGACCAGAATCTGTGCATAAACATATACACTCTGACTCTGATCAAAGATCTTTACCAAGTTATCAGCACTCTGAAGCGTTATCATAAGTTAAAGCAAAGAACACTCTGAAGCATTACCATAAGCAAAGAAGACTCTGAAGCGTTATTAAGTATTCAAGACAGAATTAATTGCTAACGGCTTTATTCAGACAAGATCTTCTTCAAAAGGAAAGTGCGTTATTATCATTAAAATGGCTTTATGGACAACGTATCTCTGCCTTGCCTATTTAAACAAGTCTGTGTGAGAAAAGACGCACGCATGCACTCACATAATTTTCCAAGCTTTCAAAACCACGCTTACTCAAACGCTTTAGCAAATTCAGTTTATTCCAAGCTTAAATTGTGTAATTATCACAATTGTGATATATTGTTTTATTAGAAAACGTTAACACATCATTGTTCAAATTATTTGTAAAAGATTTCCTTGAGATAAACCGGTTTGTGGTTATACTCAAGAAGGCTTTAACAATTGTTAAAGTAGCTGTTGTAATCCTTTGAATATAGTGGATTAAGACCTCGTTGGAGAGAGGCGAAATCACCTTGACGGGTGGACTGGAGTAGTTTGAGATCAAACGAACCAGGATAAAAATACTGTGTTGTCTAAGCATTTGTTTTAAGTTTTACAATTCAACCCCCCTTATTGTGTTTTTCACATCTTCAGAAGGTATTAGCATCCTAAACATATACGATACTTCCCATGAACCTCTTTGAAAATTTGTGTATTTTGGCTATAAAAGATGTATACAAAAGTAGATGGTGGAGATGAGAAAATAAGTATTTTTTACAATTTTTACACCCTTCGCGGTTGTGAACCTTTAGTGCTTACGTACCACATTTCGTGCAATATGGGATTAGGGTACTCGTAGTTCACCTCAAAAAATTTAAAACATAAGTGTGTTGGTTAATTTTAAGAGAAGAGACATCATCGTCATATCCGAGTGGAAAACATACTTACTACCCACGACTATGAGAAAGGAGAATTTGCATCATCTCAAAGTGAAGGATATGGTTTAGATTTTAAAATCAACAAAGCCTCACTTAACACCCAAGTGGAAAATATATCACTTCATTACATACTGTAGAAGTATAGTAGCTAGCATCACTACAAGAATCGACAAGAGTCTAATCTTTTTGAGAAAAAAATTTAAAGTAAAAAGCCAAAGTGGAAAAATGGTTTGAATAAGGTTAATTGACTTTTAGTCTTCTCACAAAAAATGTCAAAGTATGATTAATATTGATTAAAATTTGATTAAGAAAAGATTTTTAAAATACATGGACCTAAGTCCAAGTTTATTATGAAAGCAGTTAAAGTTAGAAAACAAGAGGAATTTTGAAAAGCAGGAAGAAGATTTTTGAAATTAAAGAAGATTGGAGGAGATGAAGGGACTATCCTAAAGCATAAGGTAAAAGCTAAGGAAAAGAACGATCTAACCAACAAGAATCCAACACTTGACATAAAGAGTCAATGTAGAATTCCTATCCTTTGGATTGAAACCAAGCAAGCAAAAATACTAAACCTCTTAGGAATACCAAGCTTCAGATGAATTAAGTCTTTATAAAAATTGGACAGAGTAACAGTTATATACAGAGGAATTCTCAATCACAAACAAAGCATATAGTCAGAATAACCTAGACACAAAGAAAACCAACCTAATGTCCTAGAGTAAACCCCGATAACTTAAGACAAAATAACAACAGAGTCACAAGGTCCCAAGGATAATCAAGGCTTATAATCCTAAGTCCAAGAGATCCATAACTCTGTTATGCCAATGATAGTAACTAAATAGTCCAAGTAACCTTAAAGTTTTTTAATGTTCAAGTTGGTTATTAAGTGTCTTCAAAAAGAAAATGAAAGCACAATTGAGCAAAATAAAAAAAGACATAAAGATAAATGCTAAAATGAGCAAAGATAAAATGACATAAAGATAAATGCTCAAGTGAACAAAGATGAAAATAACATAAAATGTAAATGCTAAAGTAAATGATGCATAAAAGTAAAGGCATAAAATAAAGGGTGTTATACCCCAAAATTTTCCCTTCTATCTTTGAGACAAATTGATTCAAGATACCTCCTCATGCTCATGAAGGTCTCAAACACTCAAGACTAATCAAGGGGTAACCAGACAAACTCTTCTCCTAAGTAATTGACCTACAACTAGGGTTTTGCTTCTCTCCAAGGAAATTGAGTTTCTAATGCCTCAAGTGGATTTCACGGTTTCTCATATGTATCAAGGTACCCTCATATTGAGTTTCAAGCCTTACATCATAAGTTTGCTCAGTCAATTAGGCAGATGATTGAAAATCAACTGTATTGGACAAAAGTCAACTTTGACCAATCTACAGTCAAACTTTAAGATTTTTGATCAACATCAACATTTTGAAGTCACATTCATCATTTGATCAAGGGTTGACCATGATTCATCAAGAAAACTTAAGATTCATCAAAAGTCAAAAGTTACTTGTTGTACCCTAAAGTTTGCCCTCTCATTTCTCAAGATGTTTCCTACAGAGATCTTCAATGACTAAAGTTTGCGCAAGTATCGACTAGGTCAAACAATCTCCTTAACACTAATGCTTCAAATTAGGGTTTGAGTTTGTACAAAGGCAGTCGGATTTCTAATGTTTCAAATGACTTTCATGGACCATTATAGACCCTCAAGATTAATTATGTCAAGTTTTAAGTCTTGGATCACGATTTTCCAAGAAAGTCATTCAAATTATCAAAAGGGTAAAACGGGCAAAATTAGGGTTTTGACTGAAAATGACTGAACTTTGATTTTTGACCTAATACCTGACCTATTGGTTGGAAGCATGATCTCAAGGATCTGAGCTCTTCATTTTGACCTAATCACATATTTCAATTCATCTCTCGAGATCAGTGGATTGATAGACAAATTCGGTCAACTAATGAAAAAAGTCAACTGTACACTAAAAAGTCAAACTTTGACTTTTTGACCAAAATTGAGTCCCAAAAATCACATTTCATCAAGACATCCAAAATATGAAATTTGATCATCAAAAATCAAGAGAGTAAAAAATCCAACTATGCAAGACTTGGAAAATTTTCTAAGTATTTTCTATACTTGTTAATTTCATTGTTTCATGACATCTTTTCACTATAATTCAAAATAATTCAAGATGTCACAAATAATTCAAGATGTTACAAATAATTCAAGTTATTACAAAGAGGCATTTTTGCAAGAGTACAAATCCTAGGTTTGGTCTTGTTTGAACTCTTCCCCTTTGACTCAAACCTTGCCACTATGTTGCCCACAAACATGCTCTGTCTTTGTTACAATCTGCATAAATTGGTCCACAAACCAGGTTTTTGTATCATGCTACAAACAATGATGTCCAAGCCTACTGTATTGCCCATATAACAACCCAAAACCATGTCAAAAATAGTCTGTTGTACTGTTATGAAACAGCGTTGTACCAAGCTACCATAACACTCCAAAATTGCTGCAAAAACAACCCTGCTATGCTACTAACCCAGTCCAAGTCTGCATTACCTCAGCCCCATGTTTGCATCAAATTTGCATAAGAGAACTGCATCTAAATGGCAATGATGCAACATACCTAAACTGTTCAAATTGTTGTTTGTTTCCCTCCCAAAATCCCAGCAAAACTTCCTCTATAAATAGACTATATTTTCACAACAAACAAGGAGTTGGCTTTTAGAGAGAGAATTAAGAGTTTTTAAACAGAAACAACATTTCTTTGTAACCTTTGCTCATTCAAAAAATCAGCTCTACTTTCATTCAAAAGAGAACCTCAATCCATTATTACATCTTACAAACTCTCCTATAAACCAAACACCTTATCACATAGAGATTGTTCAAACACTAGAACAGTTTTTGTTAGTGCCATTATCTTCACCCTCCAAACAAAACAAAAAACATCATTAGACAACTTGATTGAGTTAGTGTGATTCAACAGTTTGGGACAGCTCCCTGGAGATTCATTGGAGCCATCACAACAGCTGGATAAGTACTCAAACTTAAAACACCAAGTGCAGTCTCAAGGTAAGTCATCTTGACTTTGCATTTTTTCATACATCATTAAGGATTTATTTTTTAAGATAAAAATGTAGTAATCATTTCCCCTTTGAGCTAACCATTTGCTTGTTGTTTATGTTTATCAATTATATGCTTTAAACTGACCCAAACAGATAATAAAACAATGTTTGAGGCAAAATACTACAGCATGAGTCAACACATACCCACTTGGGTCGACTCATTCTAGTAAAAAAACAGGGTATGAGTCGACACATAGCCTTATGCATCGACTCATACTATTATCCAGGCCCCAAAACAGAAGGATGAAAGGTGCATGAGTCAATACAAAACGCATATGTGTCGACACAAACAGGTGCATGAGTTGACACATCCCATTATACATCGACTCATACTGAGTTGGTTTGGTTTAACAGTAGCAAGGAAAGTTATGTGTCGATGCATAGCAACACATGTCGACACATAACAGTTCAAAATGCAATTTTGCCTTTATTTTACACTATTTTTACATTGTTTTCATTTTTATTCGATATGGTGTAATATTTAAGTCTTTACTTCATCCCCATTTGTAAATTGTACCCCCACTCCCCTAATGATGTAATAGCTTAGGATTTTAATTTCCGCAATTTACCACTTTAATATAAATTGTTAGTAATTAGGGTGTGTATGGCAAGATAAAAACAACCGCTAGAAAACCCTAATCTCAAAGATAAAAATTCATGCAATCAAACACACTATTCGCATGTGCACCTCTAGGGTAACCTCACTTGTTACCTCAGAAAATAGTCATGTCCCTCGAATATAGGCATTTTAGCAAAGATCCTCGATAAAAAAAGACCTTAGTCCCTTGATGTTACCTTCGGAAAATGACCTAGTCCCTTACGAAAATTGCTAAAACATCTCATAAGTTTCCTTCTATGACTATACGTTTGACCCACGCCCGTCCCTTCACATCCAATGATGGGGCTTCTTACCAATCCATGGTAAGATAATAACATCTAAAGGAGGAGGAAAAGAACAAAGACCTTTTGAGTAGGTAGGACACTCGTAGTTGCTTGCTCACAAATTAAAACCATTTTCACACTTAAACTTTCACACCACCTTCAAAAAACAAACATCTCTTTGAACTATTTTCAAAACCAACACTTTGTATACATTCTTATAGAGACGATCATCATTACAAAGTTTGCCGAAATAAAGGAGTTTTCAAAATAATTTCAAAAACCCACCATAAATACATTTCAAATGAAGCATTTTTCAAAGTGATCTAGCAAGCGACTAAGAGCCTGTAGATAACTACGAATGAAAAGGGTGCTAACACCTTCCCTTTTCATAACCTACCCCCCGAACTCAAGAAAATATCTAGAAAGGTATTTCCTGTTCTTTTCACCCTTTCCTTTATTGGATAAAAGAAAAGTCAGTGGCGACTCTTGCTATCTGCAACATTTTGCGATAAAACGCGAAAAAACACCTGAGTCAGTTCTCCCGCCGTATGACATTACTAAATTAGGGTTTTTAGGAGAAGTCAACTGAACTTTGACCAAGCATAATGTTCACATACTTCATCAAAAATTCCTCAACCAAAACCTTTTTTGAAGGAAATTAAATTATCTACAACTTTATATCTCTAAGCTCAAGGCCAAAAATGCTTCATTTGAGAGATATGCGCCAAAACATTACAAGTCACTTTAAAAGTCAACAAAAAATTCTTTGTCAAAGCAATTTACATAACGATAAAAGCTTCAAATGAAAAAATGACCAACATGAAAGTTGTAGGAGATATCTTAAAGTTTACAAAAAGTCCAAGATCATCTTCATATGAAAAATAATTGAGAGAGTTATGATTGGTGCAAATTGAGCAATTTTGAGAAATGCATGAAGTTAAAATTGATCAAGCTTGAATTTTTGGGCTATTTGGCCTAAGTTTTTAGGTTCAAACGTGTTCATGACCTCATATTTGACCTCTAAATCCATTCACATATTTTTTATGGTTTTTATTTCTTTTATTTGAATTTTATTCATTTAAATGCAAATTAAATCAAATCAAATATAAAAACATTGGATTAAGGCGCATGGTTAATGTTTTTAATCATGTTGGAGGCCCAAAAAATCTACCTTGAAGCTGAAGAAAGCGTGTGGTTTATATTTGAAAAAAATCTTCATTGGTTTTGGAAGATTTCAACTTATTTTCAAACAAAATCAAAGATATGATTTCATGAGATATCCAAGCCCACCATTTGATCTAACCTTCTCTCCTATAAATAGAGGACATATTCAGACCTCAAGAAAACACTAAATATCTCAAATTTTTCAAGAACTAGGGCAAACTCAAACCCTTATCTTCAGCTGTTTTCAGTCTATTCCAAGCATCAATCAAGCTTCCTAAAGATTCCAGGAGCTCATTCCAATCATCCCTGAAGCTCGTAGCATCTCAGATCATTGCAACCAAGCATCACCGGTTTGGTAATTATCTTCAATCTCAAACTTAATCCATGCATTGTTGATTAATTATATGCATATATACACGTTTATAATGATGTTTGGACTTGTTTAGAATCACCACTTGCAAGTTTTCATACAGGAACAACAAAATACCTTGGTTAGGGCTTGAAGCTCTCAAAGTTTCGAAACCCAAGCTACAAGCGTTTTTAGGCCAAACTAACACCACCATTGAACTCGCAACATGTTAATTAGTGGATATAGGTTATTGGATCTTTCGTTTTCATCTGTTTTCACAGGTTTTCAAAAATCCCATGTGGAAGTGTTTGCTTGGTCGTATGAAGATATGCCAGGGTTGGATACCGACATTGTAGTTCATCATCTGCCAACAAAGGAAGATTGTCCTCCTGTCAGGAAAAAAGTTCGTCGCATGCGGCCTGACATGTCTAAAAATATAAAAGTTGAAGTGATGAAACAATTCGACGCAGGATTCCTAGCAGTGACATCTTATCCCCAATGGGTTGCAAATGTGGTGTCGGTGCCGAAGAAAGATGGAAAAGTTCGTATGTATGTAGATTATAGGGTTATGAATAGGGCAAGCCCCAAGGATGACTTCCCTCTACCTTATATTGACGTCTTAGTTGATAAAACCGCTCAACATAAACTCTTCTCTTTCATGGATGGTTTCTCCGGCTATAATCAAATTAAGATGGCTCCCGAAGACATGGAGAAGACCACCTTTGTTACACAATGGGGCACTTTTTGTTACAAGGTCATGCCATTCGGGTTAAAGAATGTAGGGGAAACATATAAAAGGGATATGATGGCTTTGTTTCATGATATGATTCATCATTAAATAGAGGTATATGTGGATGATATGATTACAAGATCACAAACTGAAGAAGAGCATCTCGACCACTTATACAAGCTATTCGAGAGGCTGAAAAAGTACAAGTTGAGGTTGAACCCCAATAAGTGCACATTTGGAGTACGATCTGGAAAGCTTCTAGGTTTTGTTGTCAGTGATAAAGGCATCGAAGTTGACCCTACGAAGGTAAAATCCATTCAAGAAATGCCAGTTCCCCATTCTGAAAAGGAGGTTAGAGGATTCTTGGGCCGTCTTAACTACATTGCCCACTTCATATCTCACTTAACTGCTACTTGTGAGCCAATCTTCAAACTCTTGAAGAAAGATCAAGTAGTCAGATGGAATAATGAATGCCAAGCTGCCTTCGACAAAATCAAGGAATATCTGCAAGAACCTCCTATCCTCATGCCTCCAGTTGAAGGAAGACCCTTGATCATGTACTTTACTATTCTAGAGAATTATATGGGGTGTGTGTTGGGACAACATGACGAGTCTAGCCGAAAAGAGCATGTGTGGTACGGTGGGAGAACTGACTTGAGGGTTTTGCGTTTTATCGGAAATGTTGCAGTTAGCAAGAGTCGCCACCGACTTTTCTTTTATCCAAAAGGAAAGGTGAAAAAGCACAGGAAAGACCTTTGAGATGTTTTCTTGAGTTCGGGGGGTAGATTATGAAAAGGGAAGGTATTAGCACCCTTTTCATCCATGGTTTTCCATGGGCTCTTAGTTACTTGCTAGATAACTTGCTTTTGTTGTTTGAAAATGTGTTTGGTGTGGTTTTGAAAGTATTTTGTAAAATAAGCCATTCGTTTAGGTAATCTTTGTAATGATTCTCGTTCGTAAGAATGTATACAAAGATGTTTGTCTTTTAAAATGTTTTCAATATTTGTAAGATGTTTTTGAAATGTGTGTGTTTGTTTTGAAAAGAGCAAGGATAGTTGTTTTGAAATAGAGCAAGTAACTAGAAGTAATCTACCTACTCAAATGTCTTTCTTGTGCATTTTCTATTCCTTTGACATTGTTGTCTTACCGTTGATTTGGTAAGCAACCCTATCTTTGGATGTAAACGGGACGGGCGTGGGTCATCATATAACCATGATTAGCAATGTTTGCAAAGTATCTTAGCATTTTGAGGGACCAAGACCATTTTTGTAAGGCAACCTTGAATAGTGTCATCGAGGGACTATGATCTTATATTTTCCAAGATACTTCGCATGCGTAATGTGGCTATTTTTGTATAAGGCAACCAAGTGGAGAAACCCTAAGTATGCTTGTGTGCAAGTGTATCATTTTCATGCTTTGATTTTATCTTGTATTTAGGGTTTTCTATTTTGCTTTGTTTTGATCTTATCATACAAACCCTAATTACTAATCATGGCATGTAAAGCGGTAAATTGCGTAATATAAATATTACTAAGCTATTACAACAATTTTATGAGAGGGGGGAATACAAATTTGAATGGGTATTTGCAAGAATGTAAACCTAAATAAATTATTATAACCAAATTGAATTTGTACGAATATTAGAATAAATAATATACAATATTTAAATATGCAATATTATGTGCATGCAAGAAAAGATTTTTGTTTTTTTTATGTGAAAAGAAAATTTAACCTAATCCTAAAAAAAATATTAAAGAAATTAATTCTTAGTAAAAGTTAACCCTAATTTCTATTTTTTTTTAAAAATAAAGTTCATATGCATTATTTTTTATGTATTTTTTATGTTAACATAATAAATAATATTGTATAAAAAAATATAAAGTTTCTATATATGCAAAAATAAATATTTTATAAGTATGGGATGAAAAGGAAATAAATAAATTAAAATTAAACATATTCTAATTATATTTTACAAGTTTATTAAGAAAAATAAGTAATATATATTAAAGATAAAATATATTTTTATATGAAAAATAAACTAAACTAAAATAAAAATGCAATATTGTCAAAATTATATTTTTTGGGATTTTTTATGCATTTAAAGAAAATATTTAATAAACTAAAAAATGAAAATAAAACAAATAAAATAAAAATACAAAAAAAAGGTTGGGCAAGGGGGTGTTGTAGGAAAACTGGAAGCAGTATGTTAGTAAAAATGCTAGGCCCAAAGAACCAAGCCCAAACCTGCAAAAAATAGTAAAAATGGAAAGAAGGAAAAATGTGTAAAAACAAAAGTAGCGCCCAGATTCGAACCCAAGACATGGGTCTCACCAGCATGTTACTTTGCCACTGGGGTGGCTATACATCCGTTGATTTAAGTGAAACGAAAATAATATAACATGAACAAAATCCTTGCCTTGTACTTCATCTTCTTCCCCAAGCTGGTCAGATGTCCTGTAACTCTCTCATTCTTCCATGAAAATGAAAACTCATAACATGAAAGTTGTAGTATTTGATCTCACGATTCTAACTATATAAGTTATGTAAGTTAACAATCAAAGATCAGAAAGAATTTTAAAAGCACTAAATTTAACCTAAACTTTCCAGAATCTTCAAGTTCAAAATTCTCTCAACTCAGGTCAAATAAATTCAAGATAAATGTATGTACAACTTTGTTGTAATGAGGACTATATTGTTTATTCACAAATCATGGCCAATGGTTGCCTGTACAAGGAAATAAAAGTTGAGATTTTACCTCATTCAGTTGAAATCATGGATGGAGCTGGAGTGAGTTTTATGGAGGCTTGATGCTTGCTTGAGCTTCCTTGAACTTCCCTGAGCGTATTCCAACCCTTGCCTTACTTTGAAAGTGTCTGAATATCCTTGGCCAAGTCAACCTGGAAGATTTGAAAACAAAAATGGCAGATGATGGAGAAGGGGTTACAGTACAAGGATGAAGGTCTGGATTAGTTAGATATCAAGTAGGTAAGGTGTTTTGATGATCAAGACTTGAAACGCACGAGCCAAATGGGAGATTGGTTTGTGTGATACGGTGGCAGAACCAGACTGTTTAATACTGGTATGCATTTTGCGTTTGTGTTTGCAAAATGTCGCTGTAAGCAAGAGTCGCCACCGACTTTTATTTTATCCAACTGGAAAGGAAAAAGCACAAAAAAATTCCTTTTTTCGAGATTTTGAGTACGGGGGGTAGATTATAGAAATGGAAGGTATTAGCACCCTTTCTATCCGTGGTTTTCCACGGGCTCTTAGGTACTTTCTCATCATTTTCAAAATTGCTTGTGTGTGTTTGATTTGAAAAAGTTTTTGTTTTACTTCGATTTAACCATTGCTTCTGTCTTCAAGAGTGTTACGAAGTTATTTTGAAAACTTTGTTTGAAAAGTGTTTGGTGTGAAAAAGTTTGATTTGAGCAAGTACCTACTAGTATCTACCTACTCGAAAAAAGAGAATGTTTATGTTCTTATTTCCTTTAGACAGTGCTATCCCACTATTAGTGAGTAGGCAGCACCGTCATTGGAGTTTTAAGGGTCAATTCGAAAGGGACGTACGATCACTAAAGCAATGTTAGGACGTCTTAGTAATAACCCTAATGTCTTAAGATCAATATTTGAGGCAACATTTCTGAGGCAACCTTTCCGAGGTAACATTTCCGAATGGGACATTTGATCTTTGTTTAGACAAGAGAGCGACCACTAAAATACCCTATACTTAATGATCGTTTACCGAAGGCAACCGAAGTGAGAGTATACCCTAGGAGTGTGCATGTGCGAGTGATTCAATTTCAAGTTATTATCTTTGCACATTTAGGGTTTGCTAACCATTTTAAATTTAACATACATTCTTGTCATGCAACCCTAACATCATACATCTAACAGTTAATATTTGCGAGAATTAAAGTGCAAGAAAATAAAGCTACACTATTACAAGGCTTCGGGTATTAATTACATAGCCAAAAAAACCCGCAAAAACGATGAATAAACGAAAAAAGTCCTAATTAATCTATTACATCCCATGAGCAATTACATCAATATTATAAAAAAGGGTAAACACGCGCGATGAATCGAGGATGAGTAAAATTAGGGTTTTGACCCCGTCTAACCCTAATTAAAAGAAAAGATTTATTTTTTGGTTGTTTTTGATTATTTTAAGAAAATAAGGTTTTAAATTAAATATGTACAAACCTAATTACTAATTAATTTAAATCAAGAAAATTATTTAATTTTGACCTATATTTGTATTTCGGTTATTTTTTAAGAAAAGAAAATAAGAAATTGGATTAAGCAAAAACCCTAGTTTCTAATTTATTTTAATTTATTTACAAAAGAATTAAAGTTACCCTAAAATTTAATAAACTAATTAAATTAATTTTTGATTAAGAAAAAAAACCTAAATCTAATTTGAAAAAAAATTGATTTTATGATTTTTTTTATATAAAAAAAGAATTAATTTTTGTGTTAGTGAAAATAAATTAAATGAATTAAATAAAAGAGAAAATATAAAAAGCAAAAGAGAGAATATGGGCCTTGTAATAAGCAAATTGGAGGGGTGTAGCAAGCTCTTGGGCCCAAAGTCCATTGACCCATGTTGACTTCTATGCTCCTATGTTGTACGTTGACCAAGGTGTACTACGGTCCTCCAATGATGGCCTTCATATCTAGCCTTCTGGAGATCCAATGGTTGAATCTTGAGGGCACATGGTAGGCCTCATGATGCGTCGGATATAGAATCTGTGAAGAACATTTAAGAAAAATTGCAAATGTTTGGAGGCAGTGTTGCACCCCAAAATTTTCCCTCCTAATTTCTTTTATTTTGGCTTAGACTTTTGCATTCATCTGCATCTATTTCATTAGGTCACTAACATGGCATACATTTCATTCAATATAGCTCTGAGGTTCAAAGTCCAGTGGTTGTGCGATA
The DNA here is from genome assembly GCA_948472305.1 of Vicia faba. NCBI lineage: Eukaryota > Viridiplantae > Streptophyta > Magnoliopsida > Fabales > Fabaceae > Vicia > Vicia faba. Next base: position 1,764,084,238 of record OX451736.1, on the reverse strand, counting down.
CTAGGGTTTCCCAGTGGTTAAGACGCTCGTATCCAATAAAGGATGATTTCTTATTCAGGCAGCAAGCTGTGGAATTAGGGTTTTGCTTCAATGTTCAACTTGAATTTCTTCTCTATCAAGCTACAAGACTATTATCTTCTGCTGAACAATAGGTTGCAGGGTATTCCTGTCAATAACGTAAGGTTGTGATCTCGTGTACATGATTCAAAACACCTCATTCTATCATTGTGCTTATCATTTGGTCAAGGTTTTGTCAACACCAGAGGTGTATTAAGATCTCTCTAAAGGATCAAGATCTGTTATCAATCCAGGATGTATATGATGCTTGCATTACAGGTTGTTGACTATGTCATTGTTGCGTTAAATTCATCTATCCTTAAGTTAATCAATTAGGATTGGGGACGTCATGATTCAAGATATTTTGTATGGTAAATTTGGTTGCTTGACAGTCAAGGCATTACGAATAATTGGTACAAGCTATTGTTTGGATATTTGTACAAGAACTTTGGTTTCAAACATGGATTAAGGTTCAACTTGATAAAAAAAGGAAATAGCATGCCCGAAGGTTTATTTCATAAATTCTTGCGGAGGAAGATGGCACATGAATATAAGTTGAGATTAAAGTACGTGGTATCAAGTAAATCTCTTCATGATTCAAGTTGTTATTTTCAAGATTATCCCATATTATTGTTCATCCCAAGGTAAATGATAAAAAGATTCATTTAAATAACATTCGAGTGTTTATCATGTTTGTCTCAAGTTCATTCAAGTATCCATTCAAGCTCAAACTGAATGAGAGAAATGTTTTGAATAATTGGAAATTTGTCATGCAAGAAGTTATAAAGTTTTGTTCATTACAAATTCAAGTCATTACACCGAAGTTACAAAAGACATCTCAGTCATCAAAGTTTCATATTCCAAGTACAAATCATCATCATTTTTACAAATATGTCATCATTCAAGGTTAAAAGTCAAGGGTCTCCATTCATGCGAGTTTGAGGTGCGAGGTGTTTAAAATTGGAAGTTCAAACATCGAAATTTGAGTTTTAAGATCCAAAGCATGGTGTACAAGTTTGTTTGAACCAAAGCTCTTATAGGAATATGGCATACAAGGGAAATTTTGATTCAAGTTCTTGTGAAAACACATAAGACACTCATCATGGAGTACCATGGATTAAATTTGAGGTCGGATGGGTAAAATTCCTTAATTTGACTAAAAAGTGATCAAGGCCTCCATTTACCAAAAGCTAAGAAACTTAAAGAATGTTTAGAAATGGCATAATTCAAGAGGTTCCATCTTGTAAAAAAAAGCTCATAAATAATAGACATGGAATTTTGAATTGTAGCAAGTTTCAGCATATTCAGGTTCTATCAGTTACATCTCATTCAAGCCTCTGCTTTGACTACATAATTCTCAAAATATACAAAAGGCTACAAATTTACAAAGGAAATCAAATTTCTATTACAAGTCGGAACTATTCCCATCCATGGTCATTCAAATTATTCAAATTACTCAAGTTCAATCATTCGAGCGTCTTTCATTCACTCATGTTACAGTACATGTCATTTCAAGATTACAAAACAAAGCTACAAAGGCCCTATTGAAACTTAGGGGCATTAATTATAAATGGCATGAGTTTTTCAATAATACCAACAGAGTTGCAGTTGTTATGTTATGGTTACCTGTTGTGCTGATATACTTCATGGATTTGCAAATATGGTATTCGATTATCTCTGCCTTTGTTGGTGGTACGATTGGTTTGTTTTCACATTTGGGTGAAATTCAGAATATCTCACAACTAAGGCTTCGGTTCCAGTTCTTTGCCAGTGCAATGCAGTTCAATTTGATGCCAGAAGAGAAGTTACTAAGTCAGCAGGCAACGTTGCTGAGGAAGCTTCGCGATGCCATCCATCGGTTGAAATTACGATACGTACTTTAAACCCCCGACATGGGATCCTTCTAGTTTTAAAGAAAACTTATTTTGTAAGTTAAATGAAAAATTTGAACCCAATACAAAAGCAACCAGTTCAGCCCTGCATAGAAAGATTAAAAAGCCAAAAATAAGAATAAAACTATCTGAAAAAAGAAACTAAATCAGCGTTTATTCAAGAAAGAAAACCCTAAATCAACCCATTTGGAACCGTATTGAACTTGCCGGAAAACGCAACCGGAGTTGTTCGTGACCTGCCAGAAACAGTGAGAAAGCCTGGCTTATATCTTAGATGATTTAGGCAACCAAGTCTTTCTGTGGCTTAAAACAAGACAAGCTTGTTGTATTCATTTGGCAAAAATGACAGAAATCCTAAGCTACACTGCTTGCAGACAATTGTCTCAAATGTTCATTGCAGTTATCTTCTTTCATGTTTCAGAATATTTTCTAGCCGCCTTCATTCATGGAAAGTCAAGTGTAACTTTGAAGTCCCTTTTGATTAGCAAACACTATCTTTTAGCAATGGTATTTTCATTGCTGGAATATTTAATTGAGGTTACTTTCTTTCCCGAGCTAAAGGAATATTGGGTTATCAGTGATTTAGGCCTAGTACTGGTTGTTGTAGGGGAAATTATAAGGAAAACGGCAATAATAACAGCAGGGCAATCTTTTACTCATATGATAAGGGTTCGTCCTGATGAACGTCACCAATTGGTTACACATGGTATTTATAAATTTATTCGTCATCCGGGGTACTGTGGTTTCTTAATTTGGTCTGTTAGCACTCAAATAATGCTCTGTAATCCTTTATCAACTATTGGATTCGCAGTTGTTGTCTGGAAGTTTTTCAATAGTCGAATACCATATGAGGAATACTTTTTGAGACAGTTTTTTGGAATGCAGTATGCTGAATATGCCCAATAAGTTGGGTCCGGGGTGCCATTTGTAAATTGAAGATGTGTCATATATGTCCCGTAACATTCACTGCAAAGTAATCGTTGAAGTTATAAGTTTAGACCCATTTTTCCTCTAACATTTTCTACCTTCTAACCGCCTAACCAATTTCTAATTAACTCATTCAACTGTCCTAACTGAATTCTAGCATTTTTTTAACTAACTTTCACAAACTTAACATACTTCCTCCAACCTCCAAACTAATTTTAACCAATTCCAATAACTAACTTCCTCATAACAGAATTTTTGACAACTAATTTTAACTAATTCCATAACAGAATTTTATAACCAAACTCCTAACAAACTCCTAACAAACTCTAAACAGTTTCTAACCAAATCCCATCTTCTAAACAATATAGCAGAAAATCTATATAACAGGGAGATTATCATTCAATTGGAAGAGGATGATTTTATGATTCAACACAAAAAAACTCACCTTCCAATTCTCTCTGAAATCGCATAATCATCAATATTGCTTCATCATCTTCTGAAACTTCTTCACAGTTCTTACTCTTCTCTGCAACCACCGCAAATTACTCCTCCAATCGAATTTCATCAACTTCATCTTCATGTTCTTTAAATCTCCCCTTCACCAGAATTACTCTACTCTTCATCACCCTCTTTCATCTTCAATAAATTGGATATCACAACCTCGATGCTTCAATCATTATCAATCCTACATCGCGTTTCTCACTGCAAAAAAAAATGTAAAGTATCAATTCCTCACATCAGTCCAGATTCAACCATCATTACCAAGTTTTCAACATTACAACTTTGTTCAAAATTGCAAGAACGGAAGAAGAATGGAATGGAGGATGTACCTGATTTGTAACTGGATTTCTTGTCATTACAACACTGTCAAAAGCATATCAAATGGGTCCCAGTTGATCTTTCGTGAACGCTCCCTTTAGTCTCCATTCTTTGCGGTTTCCACCATCATCACTGAGCTTTGAGTCTCGTTTCTCGGACTTCTCTCTCAATTTCTCTTCATCTTCGTCAAAACCTCTCACTTACTAAACACACATCATCATATCACAGCTCCATCATCACCTTCGTCATTATCGAGCTTCGCTCATCAATCAACTACAACTCTGTGTTTTTTACTCTCACTGCAAGCCTCAGCAACCTCGCCATCTTCATCTGCATAACGCATAACAGTAACGATAACCAGTTCAAGCTCTAAAACGCACGCGGAAGTTCGAGTAGAAGAAGGAGTGTGAAATGAAGTCACAAGGTATTCAAAGTAGAACAAGAAAAGAGAGCAAAAAAGAGGTGGATACCTTGTGGTGACACCGGAGGTAGGCAAGCATCGCGCCGGAATTCCACGCCTTCAATCAGAGATTTGGGGAAGGTTAAAGGGGCGATGGTGGCTACGGAGATGCTCGTCGGAATTTACGTCAGAGAAGAAGAAGAAGGCCGATGGCGATGAAGAGGTGGTGAATCGGTTTCCGCCGCCATGTCATAGAAGAAGATGATGAAGAAACCGCACCATGAGAGAAGAATCGCGACGGCGAAGGTGAAGAGGTTTCCGCTGCCGCGAGAGAGCGGGGTCGGTCTTGGCTTGTGGCGGCGACATTGGATGAAGGAGGGAAGGGAAGGTACGCGCCGCTGTAAAGAGAAGAGGAGGGAGTGCGTTTGTGTTTCACAAAGAAGCTAGAGAGCCACAATTGGTTCAACCCTAATCTTATCCAAACGACAGTGTATCATACCTTTCTTTCAATTTTATTTTTTATTATTATTGAAACAAAATGTTGAAAGTTGTTGAGGAATTGGAGTGTGGACCTTGGGATTTCTATGGACTGGACCAACTTCTTTTCATTAGGCCCATTGCACAAGTTTTTTTGGAATGCTGAAGCTTTGGCATAAAACTAACACCATGGATCACACTACTGGGCCTCAGCGCCAGCTTTCTTCATCATAGACTGTTTCCGGACTGCAACCCCTAAAGCCCATAACAATTATTTTTGGCAGCCTGATTGCTTGCAACAAAAATTTGAATGGATCCTATTTGGCTGGGCCTAGTGCCCAAATTTCTTCTACACCCCTGGATTATTGGCTTACACCCCTCTGACTCTTTTCTAATTTCTTTTAGTTTAAATTTCTTCCAATTTTATTAATAAAAGTAGTAAAAATACATATAATAAAAATAAATAAATAAAATTTAGGATTTTTTTTATAATAAAAAACTACAAAAATCAATAAAACTTTTTTAGGCTTTTTATTTGATTTTAGGAAATTAGTTCATAATCTTTCGATTACTTGAAAATTGTGATTCACCTTTGTTTGTTAAGCTGAGTCTTATGCAGGTTCATTATTTGATATGTGGATATGTTTTGGATTCCGATTGTGATTTATTTTCACATCGACGAAGTTGCGACACTTATTCCAAATATTCGAACTATGATGGTTTGTTTATTGATGCCAGCTCACGCGAAGTATCTCGAATTTCTTTACTTTGGTTGCACTTTTTGCGGACGTCATTGTCGTTTGTATGGGAAATGCTTGGAGATTAATTTTTTATCACTCATGCGGAGCAACTTCTGTAGAGTTTTCTTATCACTTACGTGGCTTCGAAGAGGCAACGGACCTCCTCCCTTCGGTATCACCGCAACTCTATTTTATCCCTCATTTCGCACTTTATTGCATTTCTTTATCGCAAACAATATACATGCTAACATTAGGTAGAATTCCCCCAAAATTCTAACTTTAGGTCTACTAACGCATGATAAAATTAGGTTTAGGAATAGACTAGTCCCATTGGACTTTTCCTTCCCTTTTTGCATATACATTAAAACAAAAATTTCTTTTTTTTTACAAAACTTCAAAATACTAAAAATCTATTGACGAGAATCATATCTTCGTTAAGTATGTGAGACGATAAGCGGGTCTCTTCTCGACCTTATTGATCTCTTATTCTAAGCTTTGGTGTGGTTTAAGTCTCAAAGACTCATTTCATGAATAAGTAGAGAAATGGCTAAAATCTCTCTCTTGAGGTTAACTAGCTATTATCTACAAGCAAAAATATCAACCAATAAAATTCTTTTTGCCTTCGGGCCTTCCTTTCAAAAAACCTTTTTCAAAAGAGCATATTAATTCACTTCTGTGCTGACGCGTAAGTCTCCAACGGTCGAGTTGCGGCAGAAGACGAAATTACTATCGTTCATTCAAAAACAAACAAATTCAAAACTTTTTGTGCGTCCAGGCACATTTCTTTCCAAAATTTTCAGAAGAGCATGTTAATTCACTTCTGTGCTGACGCGTAAGTCTCCAACGGTCGAGTTGCGGCAGAAGGCGAAATCAATATTGTTCATTAAAAAAAATACAAACAAACAAAAATATATAAGCCGAACTACGGCTGCTCTGATTCCTAAAAAGGGATACGTAGGCATTGGGGTAGGGCCCGAGCGAGCACAATTTTATTTTCCCTACATTCTTTTCCCCTTAGCAGTATAGAAGACAGTAAGCATAGATTAAACACACCCATAAGATAGATAACAAGAGTGGATATCGTAGAGTACTACGGGCGTGTGGGGTGCTAATACCTTCCCCTTGCGTAACAGACTCCCTTACCCGATCTCTCAGTCGCAAGACCGTGACTTCTCCCTCATCAGGTTTTCTCGATGTTTACCTTTCCCTTCATGTGGGATAAAAGACGTTCGATGGCGACTTCATTGTTTTGATGATTTTCAGCCGGTTGTTTCAGTTGGCGACTTCACTGGGGACAGGTCGACCAAATGCTAGTCCATCCCGGAGTCGCTCCTAGCTCTTGCTTTCTTTTCTTTGGGTGTTCATTTTTATGCTTTCAGTTTACTCATTTGTACATGTTTGCCTGAGCATAAGTTTGCATTGCATTTTATTGATTTCCCTATTTGTTATCTATTATGTTGGACTCTGTTTTCCATGTTGGGTGGGGATGTCATTATTGAGGTAAAAGGCCCAGTACCCAGGCCAGAGTGCACTAGGACACTAGGAGTAGAGTGGGGGCATGACGGCTATAGGACGTGGTCCGATTAGTGCAGTCATGTCATATACCATGCTCGGATGAGGTTCAAATGAATTACTATCGGCACCCACGTCTGTGGGTAAGCCCATAGTACTTTCAGGCGGACCCGTGATTTTCGAGTTACCGTTGTCTTACCCTGACCTAGTCTTCACCCGTGAGTGGGGAGGGTTTTGTCATTACAGGTACAGTTGGTGCTATGTTCAAATGGTGACTCATGATCAGATAGAGACTGTGATCAGACAACGACTATTGGTTCTAATGATCATGTTCTGGACTTCTGTCAACGACTTATGCATATGATATTCTGTTTGTGACTATTTGGTTCTCAGATTTATTTTCTGAGCTCCTGACTTGATTACTTGGAAGTTCATTCGAGCCCTTTGATCTTGGCATTCCCAACGCATTCAGAAAATGCTCAACATTATCTGATGTTCCAGAAGCCTTGACCCTGTACAATGGGTTATCTACATAGTACTTGGATCTTATATACGCGGAAGCCACGCCAGACCTCTAATCTGATGATACTCACATGGTTCGGAAGCAGTGCATCAATCATATTCAGAAATGATGGAACCTTGAACCCATTTGATCTCATGTCTTTGTATACATAACATGGTTGACCACATACTTATAACACATGTTATGTGATTTCCAAGGAATCGTATTTGTAAGCTTTATGCCAAACTTTTCCATCTTTTACTTACGTAAAATCAAAGCACGTAAATTCCTTGGAAATGACGGAACATGACATGGCATCCGTTCATGCATATTCATGCATCCATAACAGTTACTCAAAGATTGGGGATTCTTTTTCAGACATGGTTCTCCTTGGAGGTTTAGCTTTGATTCTTACTACCACATGCTCAGGGATCAGTTAGGGAATAACTCCATATGATATACATGCAAGCTTTGGCCTGTAGTCAAAAATATCTTCAAGCAGGAAGATAATTGATTGAAAACTCAGATGAGATAGGTCATGAAAGCTCTGATGATGATGTCAACAATATTGCACCTACTATCACAGTAAAGGTTCTCTATTCCCCTCATCTTTTGGGAATTGCTTCTAACCATGGAGTGCTACGCAATCCTGAGTTCTTAGAACATCTTATCAGGAGATGGTTCCCATTTACCATGTGATCTTATATCAGTGCTTCATTCTTTTTGACCAATGTCAGATGTGATTACCACACTGGGGCATCAGACTTTTAATCAGGGGAATCCTCCATAACTTTGTGTTCCCTAATTTGTTCAACAAGAGCCAGTCTTTATTCCCCAAGTGAATTCATGGGGCAAAGCTTTTAAGACAAGACAGGAGAACCCTTATGAGCATGCTAATACGAGCCCAAGGCATTACATCCTATTATTCCCCGTTCTTCCCAGCTCTGATCTTTGAGGTCTTCCTCCAGCAAACATCTCTTCTGATTACGATATGTATGCTAGATACACCTCCTATTCTGGGGCACCCGTTTTGATATTGAAGACTACAAAGGGGTTATAAAAGCCCAACACCTGTTTGGCGTCTCTTCCAAAACTCTCTTTCACCAGGTGGATGTCTCTTTTGTTTTGATAGAAGACAAACTGTATTAGTTTTTTGTGGCGTTGTATGCCTGATGATGCAGTTTTCACTTAAAGAAGCATTCAGTTGTTCTCCTGAAGGAATCTTCTATGCATATTATTCTGGGGCAATTGATCATTCGATTGAAAAGAGTACGTCATCTAGAGACGAGGCCCAAGACGAGATCAATCCAGAGACTGTGGTGTCCAAATCATATCAGAAGGAGAATTTTCTCACTCACCTCATGCATCTTCATGCATTCGTAGAAGGTACTCAGAAGGTACTCAGAATGGGGAATCCTTAGGCAGGCCCGGTGTTTTCTTTTCAGAACTGCCAATCTTGAATTCTCGCTGCTTCCTGATCAGATTCAAGTTATGAAATAACCTTGTGGGGAATTGGGTGAGATAAAAAGAATGAGATGGGGTTGTTTATTTGGGATATGCAAGCAATGGCATGTAGTCAGAAATCCTCAAGGGGAAAAATAGCCAGTTGAAGACTCGGTTGAGTCGGGTATGAAAGTTTTGAAGACAGTGTCGGCAAAAGAAAAGTGATCATGTATACGTTATTGCAACAGGAGTTGTCATTCATCCTCAGCCTATGGGACTTTTTTTTTCAAATCATGAGATACTTTGTGGGTCTGGTCTCACCCATAGCTTCATATTCTCGGATTTTCTTGCTAGCAGCTAGTTTCTGGTTTCCAAGTGAACCCATGGGGTAAAACTTACCAGCAAAGACATATAAAGCCTGAGAAGCAGGTTGATACAATTTCAATGCCTTGTATCCAGTTACTTCCTCATATGTTAGAAGCTCAGTGGTTTAAGCTTCGTGCTTTGGGTCATCCTCCAACAAATTTCTCTCCTGATTTCGATACAAATGCTAGATGTGTCTCCCACTCTGGGGCACTTAGTTAGGATATTGAGTACTGCAAGGGGTTGAAGTATGAGGTTTGGTACTTGTTTGGATTCTTTTTCCAAGGTTCAGTCCACGTTTGGGAAAACCATTTCAGACTCTTTTTCCTCAGCTGATTGGTTCTTAGGTGTAAGTATAAGATGGGGGTGATGCTTCTATGATGAAGAAGTATAAGACGTCGAGTTCTTGGATATATGCTGTTGTGTAGAAGAAAAATACCTCAAAGGTCGAATGCTATATTCAGAGTTCAGTTTCTTCCGTGTAGTAGAAGATTCTATGTTACAGTTTCTGAATTTTTGCTTCCGTGTAGTAGAAGACAGAGACTCTTTTGTGAAGTAGGAGATTCTCCGTAATTCGGTTGCTAAAACTTCTCTCTTGTGAAGTAAGATATGAAGTTTACTTTCTTTTGTGTAGTAGAAGATTATTTGGTATGGTTGTTTGATGTCGCTTCTATGTAATAGAAGACGTCGCTTCTTTTGTGTAATAGGAGACGCTTCGGAATTCAGCGGCTGGATTTCTCCTCTGTGATAGAAGATGCTATGTGATGCAATTTATGCAAGTTCGCTTGATAAGGCCATCATCACACATGGTGAAGGAACTTGGTATGATTACTATACTGGGGCACTAGGCCATTCCATTGAAGATTGTTGGGCTTTCAAAAAAAATATGTGCAATACCTGCTGGATGCAAAGGCTATTAATTTCAGGCTAGCCAGTCAGATTTGGAGTCTATGTTGACTCAGTAGATATCGAGATTGGCGGATCATCGTCTGAAGCAACAAGTCCATACGGAGACTAGTCTCCTCAACATGGCATTTTCAAATTACATTTGCATTCTCATTCGTAATCTTTCTTGTCTTGGTTCAGTACTTTCTTATATACGAAACTTTCTTATTATGGAATATTAATTATAAGGCATTGAGTATGTTTGTTTTGAATTAGTCCATTCGTATTCACTCATTAGTGTTTTCCTTTGACTTTTTGATACTTAACTCTTGTTAAATAAAGCAAAAAAACCTCTGGAGGGAGGATGATGAGTAATATACCAAAAATTTCAAACGGTGTGCTTTTGAGTAGGACCATGCTGACGATGTACATGCCTTGTTTCAAATTCCCAAACACCGGAGATATAAGGGAGATAGACCCTCGTCAACCCCTTTGAGCCTTGAAGTAGGAGTTTCTTTTCTTTTCAGAAAAACCCTCACAATTAACCCGGGGCAGGGTAGATTTCAGTTAATCTGATTGAGCATTCAAAACTCATTAAAAGTGCGCATCAAAGGATACAACAAAGGTTATCCTTCAGAAAGTTGAGAGAGAAAAAAACCACAATGGCTAAACTCTCATATATCAGCAGTGGGCATCAATGATAATGATATCCCAATAGATATCTCTCGTACATCAAAAGGTCAAAAGATGACGATACCATAATGGTTATTCCTTGTCAACCAAACAGCAAGGCAGTCACACCTTTTTCCTACAAATCAAATAATGACTCGAAATCACACGACTGGTTCAAAAGAAATGATAAAAGAAAGAAACAAAAAGCCCCGCTAAGCCGAAACTTGAGAAGGCAAGTCGCTTAGGCAAAAATTAGGGCATCCCGCTGGACTCCAAAGTCAAAATCAAAAGACAAGTCGCTTAGGCAAAAGTCAGGGCATCCCACTGGACTTCAAAGTTAAATTCAAAAGAAATTTGTCCAGGCAAAAGTTAGGGAATACAAAAAGAAAGCAAAAAGCGTGAAAAGAAAGAAAGGGGATTACCAAATAAAGGTCCTCTACAAAGAATAAAGTCGTGTGATCAACAACCAAAAATTAAAGAGATGAGTGACTGGCATATCCTCCTCAACCATGGTAAACTCCTTTTAAGGGATGAGTGCTCGTATTGGTTTAACTGAATTTAGGACTGGAGAATGTCTCGGAGAATGGGTGGGCACCAAATATTTCGAGCCTTAAATCTTTTTTTTCTAAAACCATGAACCAGGCCACGTTACAACCCTGAAAAGTCCTAACTGAAGCAAGGGCTAATTCAAAAGCACACTATAACAAGAAATACGGTAATCTGACTCCTAGGAGGCTTGCAAAAACTTTTGAGTTGGTATCACTCCATCTTTTTACTATCTTTTGTACAAATTTTTTGATATTTCAATGTATTTTTTAATACAAGTTTTTGAACTTCAAGACAAACATGAGCTTTGCATTACAATTATCATTCTTATAAAAAAAACATTCTTTGCATATGAGCAAGTGCTTAGGCATCGAGTAAGTTTGCATAATGAGCATCAGATGAAAATTTGATTATCTCAAAGGACAAATTGCTTCAGGACACCGTTTAAAGGTAAATCATTTGTGGGAATGGTCTTAACCTGGGGAAAATCTTCTATCGACTCCGTCGAGTAAAAGAATACCAGTCTGAGAAATGATCTGAAGTAGATTGCAAAAGTTGGTCGCCCAAAGTTTCTGATAAGCAGTGGTGCATTACTTTCAGTTGGTCCCAAGGGACGTATTGCTTCAAGTATATTCTCGAGAAAGAAGCAGTTCAAGTCAAGAAGTATGGTTATGAAATAACGTACTTTCAAGATATGATCCAACTACCCTAAGGTCATGTTGTCTTCAAAAAAAAATCCTCAAGCCTTCATCTCTCCGTGAGCATGGGACAAGGAAAAGATCTGTCAAGACTCTGTTGAGCAGGGGAAAGCATGTCAAGTACTTCGTCGAGTAGGTATTCAGCCAATCTGAGGCATTCAAGTCAGGATTTCATCCCTCAAAGGGCAGTCAAACTGGGGCAATTACGTCGAGATTTGACAAATCTCTCTAAGAATGCATTGATCAGAGGAGAATCTTCCCAGAATTTGAAGGTGTATGAGCACTCGCTCAAGCATAGTCGGAATCCTCTCCAATTTTGGTTATCTGAACATCATGTTCCAAAGTTCATAGCACAGGGGCAGTTATGTCGAGATTTGATAAATCTCTCTAAGAATTTGTTGATTAGGGGAGAATCTTTGTAGAATTCAGAGATGCACGAGAATTCAATCAAGCATTGTTGAAGTTATTTCCAACTTTGGTCAGCCATGGGCAGTATTCTGAAGTTCATAACACTGGGGCAGTTTATCTTGGTGGTATAAATCTCAAAAAGTCCTCTCGAGGCAATTTTTCTGCAAAAGCCTTACAGACTGGGGCAAGAATTCATGTAAGGGATTTCTCTCTTCTTGAGTAGTTGATCAGATCAAGTCCATACACAGGCTAAACAGCCTATGAATTTGAAAATCATGCCGAGAAGTCAGGATTGTTATCTTCGACTTATCAAGGACTCAAGTCCACTTACTGATATCCTTTGTCCTAAGTCAAGGTTATTACCCCCAGTTAAAGTTTGGATTTCTATCCACAGTAAGACATGAGCAGTAACGCAAAGATTATTTGGGTTTGTTTACTCGAACAAGACTCGATGGGAATATTGCTTCCTAAGGGGACGCCTCCTCCCAGTAAAAGACCTATTTCTACTTGACATAGACCTATCTACCAAGGGGTTCCTCTTTTGAGACTTTTTCTCCCCAGTGAAGCATCCTCGTTTCTATGCAGTAGGAGAATGTTCTTTCTCCCTGGAAATATAGAAGTTGTTTAAAGTCTAGTTGACCCCTTTTCATTGGACTGTAATTTATTTTTGCAGCATCTCCTCTAAAGTCCATTTTTTAGTGGCATTTCTCCTCGGAGTCGACGTATTGAAGTTGCAATCTTGCATCACGGTTTTTACCCGGTAATTGATAATTCAAATTGTCTATTCTTCGGTAAGGTTTTTCATTCCAAACAGGGGCATGTCGCCCCAATTTCTATTTTGCAAATACTTGTTGGTCTTGCATGACAAAATGCATACCAGCAAATGAATCAAGAAGGGTCTGTATGTGACTAACGTGAGGATGTTCGTATAATAAGATCCAATTTCCCCAGTGGAACTATTCTTCTTTCCCTAATGGAGCAAGTGTCCTTTCTCTCTGGTGAGGTGTACATGAAGAATTCCAGTCATAACTCTTTCGTTACCAGTGGTAGAAGATTTTATTGAGGTATCCCCAATGGAGTTTCTATCTCGGGATGTGGTTTCTCCCCCAAGTGAGAATCTTTTACCTCCCAGCAATGTTATCCCCAGCATGGTCTGAGTAGAATTCTTTTATCTTAAGAATTTCTATATTCCCCCAACAGAAGTCATCTTTGTCAAAGAATTTCTATGTCAAAAGTTTCCATTCCCAGCAAAGCTTTTCCTCTTTCCAATAAAGGATAAGGAACTTGTTCCCCGTGAAGTTGGGAGTTTGATCAGTATTCAAGATTTTCACTGGACTACAATTTACTTTTGTAATGATCTTCCCAGGAAGTTATTTCCCCAGTGACTCCGATCTTTAGGGGTCGACGGTTCCAAATCTCGATTCCCCATTGAAGTACAGATTGCCTTTCCTCTACAGAAGATCAGATGTGCCAGAATAATCATTTGAAAGTTCATTGTCTTCTCAGCAGCCGATGTCGATCTATTTTCTTAATGCATTGCATCATTACATTTGCATCATTACATTACATCTCCCAAAACTCGTAGCATTTCCATCGCATGGAACATTACGCTATAAAAAAAATTCAAACATGCATGAGTATAAGCCAATTGTGTCCACCTGTGGTAACCAGATTGTTATACGCTCAGATTTGATTTACCTCCACAAGAAGTTTAGGGTAATTCTATTATGTTTCCCCAGCAGAGTTTGTTTGGATTCACCACCAATCGGGTCTTTGGTATTTCTCCATTTCCCCAATAAGTTTGTGGTTTGCACTTACCTTTGCAAGCCTTTGGTTATTTTACCCGCGTTTGCTTTGTCTTGAGTAAGAGTTGGCTTATAACCTTGCTTGCTTCTCAAGTGTTTGAGTATCCATACTTGGTGTGTGGTAATTCTGATAATTGCCACTCTTGAAGAATTAACACCCTGCCTTTGGCCTGAGGGATTTTAAGTTCTTGCGTATTTGCAACCTATCGAAAGCCTAACATGTTTCTCTTTGTTAAAGTTTGCTTTGACCAGTCCCTTTCTCTTGCAGAGTTCACCTTCGATCAATGCTCTTTGAAGGTCCTGCTTAGTCGGTTCCTTGTTTTGGTTTATCCGTGTTAGTCGGGTCCTCCTTTCGTTAGCCTAGCTAATCTTTCATGTTAAGAGTCTTTCAGTGTCTCTTCAAAGTCCAGTTGTCTGGCGCCCTTGTTTAGGCGACTGCGTCCTTTTTTTATTGGGGCTTTCTTCGGTTAGTCTCGTTCCTGTGTTCGCTAGCAATTCTAAACATTTGTTTCTTGATGATAAACTTCTCTCTTGTGTATCTAACTATGACCAGATATACATACCTTTATCATTTGTTGAGAGTCCCCTTCGGCTGGTCTCTTTGCAGTTGTAAGTTCGCCTTCGACCGACGTTCTTTTCTTAGGAATCTACCTTCGGCATAGTATTCCTCGATGAAGATTCCCCTTCGGCTGGTTTCTTTATCCTAAAGTCCACCTTCGGCTGGCATTCATTAAAATCCACCTTCGGCTGGTATCATTTTGTTGAGAGTCCCCTTCGGCTGGTCTCTTTGCAGTTGTAAGTTCGCCTTCGACCGACGTTCTTTTCTTAGGAATCTACCTTCGGCATAGTATTCCTCGATGAAGATTCCCCTTCGGCTGGTTTCTTTATCCTAAAGTCCACCTTCGGCTGGCATCCCTTAAAATCCCGCTTCGACTGGTATCTTTCAAAATCCCGCTTCGGCTGGTATCATTTGTTAAAATCCCACTCCGGCAAGTATCTTTCAAAATCCCGCTTCGGCTGGTATCATTTGTTAAAATCCCGCTTCTGCTGGTATCTTTAAAAATCCCGCTCCGGCATGTATCTTTCAAAATCCCGCTTCGGCTGGTATCTTTCAAAGCCCCGCTTCGGCTGGTATCATTTTTTAAAATCCCGCTTCGGCTGGTATCTTTCAAAACCCCGCTCCGACAGGTATTTTTCGAAACCCGCTTCGGCTGGTATCATTTGTTAAAATCCATCGTCGACTGGTATCATTTGTTAGGAGTCCTATTTATTTGGTCTTTTCCCTCAGTAAGTTCACCTTTGATTGGTGTTTTCTTTGTAAGAGCTTTCTTCAGTCTGTCTCTTTCATACGTATCCGATACCGACCACGGATATGTATCTATTTCTTTCTTACGTATCCGATACCGACCACGGATATGTATTTTTGATACCTGTTTTATATGTTTGCTACCAACCCCAGACATATATTCTTGTATCTTTGATGTCTCTGGCATACGTATCCGATACCGACCACGTATATGTATCTTTGATATCTCTTTTGTACGTATCCGATACCGACCACGGATATGTATCTATTTCTTTCTTACGTATCCGATACCGACCACGGATATGTATTTTTGATACCTGTTTTATATGTTTGCTACCAACCCCAGACATATATTCTTGTATCTTTGATGTCTCTGGCATACGTATCTGATACCGACCACGGATATGTATCTTTGATATCTCTTTTGTATGTATCTGATACCGACCACGGATATGTATCTATTTCTTTCTTACGTATCCGATACCGACCACGGATATGTATTTTTGATACCTGTTTTATATGTTTGCTACCAACCATGGGCGGATCCACGTTTAGGCTAGGTGTGGCTATAGCCACACCAGATTTTTTTTTCTTCTAATATTAATATATATTTAATTAATTAATTAATTTTAATATTTAATATTATATAACTCTTCAACTCACTTTTATCTCTTAATTTTCTCTCTCTTTTATTTCTTTCTCTCTCACACAGTAAACCCTTTCTCTTCTTCTCAAACCCCACCAACTTCCATATTTGTCTCTTTCTCTCATTAATCCAATAACCCCACCATTTTGCATTGTTTATGGGTGATTGAAAATCAAAGGTAAACTAACTACTTCAAAATTTTCTTATTCTTTTGTTCTATTTGAGTTGAACCTTAAAACCCTAATTTGTTTTAAAAAAGTAAATTTTCAATTTCTCATAAATATTTTCTTTACAATAAATTGTTCTTATTATTTTCTTTATAGAGTGAATAGCTAATTTTAATGGTTTCATTGTTCTCTTTATAGGATGAAGAAATTTTTTCCTGTGCTTTCTAGAGACAAAGCTACTTCTTCGGTAAATCTAGAAGCATCAGAAACTCAACATCCAAGTGAGAGTATTAAAGTTGTCGATTATGAATTGTTGGAAACCGATCCAGGAATTAGGCCTCCAATTTCAAGCTATCATCTTGACATCCAAAATGAGGTAAGGAAAGCTTATTTAAAAATAGGTCGTCATAAACCTCCTTACAATTTTGTTTACCCTTGGTCTGTTCAAGGTAATCAAAGACGTAGATTTTGCAAAAATTGGTTTGATTTGTATGATTGGATTGATTATAGTGAATCTAAGGACCTGGAATTTTGCTTGCCATGTTTTTTGTTTAAGAATGTCTCTAAATACGGGGGAGATCACTTTGTGACAGAGGGGTTTGGTGATTGGAAGAATTCTCACAGATTGGCTAATCATGGAACTTCTTCCAATAGTCATATTGATTGTGTGCATATGAGTTACGCTCTCATGAACCCAAACCAAAGTATTAAGGCTGCATTTGTTAATCAAACTAAACAAATGAATTCTGAATATCGTGTTCGTGTAAACATATCTCTTATAGCTACTAAGTTTCTTTTGAGGTGTGGCATGCCATGTAAACACATCAATGGTTAAATGATCGTCTTGTAACTTTTATAGAAAGAGATGTTCTTGGAACAATTAACAATGATGTTATTTTAGCTCATTTTCAAGAAATTGATACTAGACGGTTTTCATTGTAAATACACTTCATCAAACAATATTATTTTTTATTTTCAATATATTTTAGTCGATAATTTCTTTTATGTTTAGCCACACCAATATATAAAGTCTGGATCCTCCCCTGCTACCAACCCCAGACATATATTCTTGTATCTTTGATGTCTCTGGCATACGTATCCGATACTGACCACGGATATGTATCTTTGATATCTCTTTTGCGCATATCCGATACCGACCACGGATATGTATCTGTCTCTTTCGTACGTATCCGATACCGACCACGGATATGTATTTTTGATACCTGTTTTATATGTTTTCTGCCAACCCCAGACATATATTCTTGTATCTTTGATGTCTCTGGCATACGTATCTGATACCGACCATGGATATGTATCTTTGATATCTCTTTTGCGCGTATCCGATACCGACCACGAATATGTATCTTTGATATCTCTTTCGTACGTATCCGATACCGACCACGGATATGTATTTTTGATATCTCTTTCGTACGTATCTGATACCAACCACGGATATGTATCTCTTCTATCTCTTTCTTACGTATCCGATACCGACCACGGATATGTATCTTTTCTATCTCTTTCTTACGTGTCCGATATCAACCACGGATATGTATTTTTGATGTCTCTTTCTTGTATATCCGCTACCAACCCCGGATATGTGTCTCTGATTTTTTTTCGTATGTCTGCTACAGACTTCAGGCATATGCCTTTTGATATCTTTCTTACAAGTGTTTGTTACTAATTCCCAATAGAGTTCCTCGATAACCAAGTTATTCTTTTTAAACATACATCTAACCCTGATAACCTCCTTTACCAAAAAAAGGGGAAAGAAGAAAAAAAAAGAATATAGAAAGTACAAAAAAAAATATAGTGTATACCTGACTGACTCCAGAGTGCAAATTTTCGGGTTCTTTTAGTATTTAATCTTCCTCCACCCTGAAAGTTCGAAAGGCTGACGCCAATCTCACCTTCAGGTTGAAGACGATTAAATAGGGGCAGCTGTTGCACCCCAAAATTTGCCCTCCTAATTTCTTTTATTTTGGCTTAGACTTTTGCATTCATCTGCATCTATTTCATTAGGTCACTAACATGGCATACATTTCATTCAATATAGCTCTGAGGTTCAAAGTCCAGTGGTTGTGCGATACTAGGGTTTCCCAGTGGTTAAGACGCTCGTATCCAATAAAGGATGATTTCTTATTTAGGCAGCAAGCTGTGGAATTAGGGTTTTGCTTCAATGTTCAACTTGAATTTCTTCTCTATCAAGCTACAAGACTATTATCTTCTGCTGAACAATAGGTTGCAGGGTATTCCTGTCAATAACGTAAGGTTGTGATCTCGTGTACATGATTCAAAACACCTCATTCTATCATTGTGCTTATCATTTGGTCAAGGTTTTGTCAACACCAGAGGTGTATTAAAATCTCTCTAAAGGATCAAGATCTATTATCAATCCAGGATGTATATGATGCTTGCATTACAGGTTGTTGACTATGTCATTGTTGCGTTAAATTCATCTATCCTTAAGTTAATCAATTAGGATTGGGGACGTCATGATTCAAGATATTTTATATGGTAAATTTGGTTGCTTGACAGTCAAGGCATTACGAATAATTGGTACAAGCTATTGTTTGGATATTTGTACAAGAACTTTGGTTTCAAACATGGATTAAGGTTCAACTTGATAAAAAAAGGAAATAGCATGCCCGAAGGTTTATTTCATAAATTCTTGCGGAGGAAGATGGCACATGAATATAAGTTGAGATTAAAGTACGTGGTATCAAGTAAATCTCTTCATGATTCAAGTTGTTATTTTCAAGATTATCCCATATTATTGTTCATCCCAAGGTAAAAGATAAAAAGATTCATTTAAATAACATTCGAGTGTTTATCATGTTTGTCTCAAGTTCATTCAAGTATCCATTCAAGCTCAAACTGAATGAGAGAAATGTTTTGAATAATTGGAAATTTGTCATGCAAGAAGTTATAAAGTTTTGTTCATTACAAATTCAAGTCATTACACCGAAGTTACAAAAGACATCTCAGTCATCAAAGTTTCATATTCCAAGTACAAATCATCATCATTTTTACAAATATGTCATCATTCAAGGTTAAAAGTCAAGGGTCTCCATTCATGCGAGTTTGAGGTGCGAGGTGTTTAAAATTGGAAGTTCAAACATCGAAATTTGAGTTTTAAGATCCAAAGCATGGTGTACAAGTTTGTTTGAACCAAAGCTCTTATAGGAATATGGCATACAAGGGAAATTTTGATTCAAGTTCTTGTGAAAACACATAAGACACTCATCATGGAGTACCATGGATTAAATTTGAGGTCGGATGGGTAAAATTCCTTAATTTGACTAAAAAGTGACCAAGGCCTCCATTTACCAAAAGCTAAGAAACTTAAAGAATGTTTAGAAATGGCATAATTCAAGAGGTTCCATCTTGTAAAAAAAAAGCTCATAAATAATAGACATGGAATTTTGAATTGTAGCAAGTTTCAGCATATTCAGGTTCTATCAGTTACATCTCATTCAAGCCTCTGCTTTGACTACATAATTCTCAAAATATACAAAAGGCTACAAATTTACAAAGGAAATCAAATTTCTATTACAAGTCGGAACTATTCCCATCCATGGTCATTCAAATTATTCAAATTACTCAAGTTCAATCATTCGAGCGTCTTTCATTCACTCATGTTACAGTACATGTCATTTCAAGATTACAAAACAAAGCTACAAAGGCCCTATTGAAACTTAGGGGCATTAATTATAAATGGCATGAGTTTTTCAATAATACCAACAAAGTTGCAGTTGTTATGTTATGGTTACCTGTTGTGCTGATATACTTCATGGATTTGCAAATATGGTATTCGATTATCTCTGCCGTTGTTGGTGGTACGATTGGTTTGTTTTCACATTTGGGTGAAATTCGGAATATCTCACAACTAAGGCTTTGGTTCCAGTTCTTTGCCAGTGCAATGCAGTTCAATCTAATGCCAGAAGAGAAGTTACTAAGTCAGCAGGCAACGTTGCTGAGGAAGCTTCGCGATGCCATCCATCGGTTGAAATTACGATACATACTTTAAACCCCCTACATGGGATCCTTCTAGTTTTAAAGAAAACTTATTTTGTAAGTTAAATGAAAAATTTGAACCCAATACAAAAGCAACCAGTTCAGCCCTGCATAGAAAGATTAAAAAGCCAAAAATAAGAATAAAACTATCTGAAAAAAGAAACTAAATCAGCGTTTATTCAAGAAAGAAAACCCTAAATCAACCCATTTGGAACCGTATTGAACTTGCCGGAAAACGCAACCGGAGTTGTTCGTGACCTGCCAGAAACAGTGAGAAAGCCTGGCTTATATCTTAGATGATTTAGGCAACCAAGTCTTTCTGTGGCTTAAAACAAGACAAGCTTGCTGTATTCATTTGGCAAAAATGACAGAAATCCTAAGCTACACTGCTTGCAGACAATTGTCTCAAATGTTCATGCAGTTATCTTCTTTCATGTTTCAGAATATTTTCTAGCCGCCTTCATTCATGGAAAGTCAAGTGTAACTTTGAAGTCCCTTTTGATTAGCAAACACTATCTTTTAGCAATGGTATTTTCATTGCTGGAATATTTAATAGAGGTTACTTTCTTTCCCGAGCTAAAGGAATATTGGGTTATCAGTGATTTAGGCCTAGTACTGGTTGTTGTAGGGGAAATTATAAGGAAAATGGCAATAATAACAGCAGGGCAATCTTTTACTCATATGATAAGGGTTCGTCCTGATGAACGTCACCAATTGGTTACACATGGTATTTATAAATTTATTCGTCATCCGGGGTACTGTGGTTTCTTAATTTGGTCTGTTAGCACTCAAATAATGCTCTGTAATCCTTTATCAACTATTGGATTCGCAGTTGTTGTCTGGAAGTTTTTCAATAGTCGAATACCATATGAGGAATACTTTTTGAGACAGTTTTTTGGAATGCAGTATGCTGAATATGCCCAACAAGTTGGGTCCGGGGTGCCATTTGTAAATTGAAGATGTGTCATATATGTCCCGTAACATTCACTGCAAAGTAATCGTTGAAGTTATAAGTTTAGACCCATTTTTCCTCTAACATTTTCTACCTTCTAACCGCCTAACCAATTTCTAATTAACTCATTCAACTGTCCTAACTGAATTCTAGCATTTTTTTAACTAACTTTCACAAACTTAACAAACTTCCTCCAACCTCCAAACTAATTTTAACCAATTCCAATAACTAACTTCCTCATAACAGAATTTTTGACAACTAATTTTAACTAATTCCATTACAGAATTTTATAACCAAACTCCTAACAAACTCCTAACAAACTCTAAACAGTTTCTAACCAAATCCCATCTTCTAAACAATATAGCAGAAAATCTATATAACAGGGAGATTATCATTCAGTTGGAAGAGGATGGTTTTATGATTCAACACAAAAAAAACTCACCTTCCAATTCTCTCTGAAATCACATAATCATCAATATTGCTTCATCATCTTCTGAAACTTCTTCACAGTTCTTACTCTTCTCTGCAACCACCGCAAATTACTCCTCCAATCGAATTTCATCAACTTCATCTTCATGTTCTTTAAATCGCCCCTTCACCAGAATTACTCTACTCTTCATCACCCTCTTTCATCTTCAATAAATTGGATATCACAACCTCGATGCTTCAATCATTATCAATCCTACATCGCGTTTCTCACTGCAAAAACAAATGTAAAGTATCAATTCCTCACATCAGTCCAGATTCAACCATCATTACCAAGTTTTCAACATTACAACTTTGTTCAAAATTGCAAGAACGGAAGAAGAATGGAATGGAGGATGTACCTGATTTGTAACTGGATTTCTGGTCATTATAACACTGTCAAAAGCATATCAAATGGGTCCCGGTTGATCTTTTGTGAATGCTCCCTTTAGTATCCATTCTTTGCGGTTTCCACCATCATCACTGAGCTTTGAGTCTCGTTTCTCGGATTTCTCTCTCAATTTCTCTTCATCTTCGTCAAAACCTCTCACTCACTAAACACACATCATCATATCACAGCTACATCATCACCTTCGTCATTATGGAGCTTCGCTCATCAATCAACTACAACTTTGTGTTTTTTACTCTCACTGCAAGCCTCAGCAACCTCGCCATCTTCATCTGCATAACGCATAACAGTAACGATAACCAGTTCAAGCTCTAAAACGCACGCGGAAGTTCGAGTAGAAGAAGGAGTGTGAAATGAAGTCACAAGGTATTCAAAGTAGAACAAGAAAAGAGAGCAAAAAAGAGGTGGATACCTTGTGGTGACACCGGAGGTAGGCAAGCATCGCGCCGAAATTCCACGCCTTCAATCAGAGATTTGGGGAAGGTTAAAGGGGCGATGGTGGCTACGGAGATGCTCGTCGGAATTTACATCAGAGAAGAAGAAGAAGGCCGATGGCGATGAAGAGGTGGTGAATCGGTTTCCACCGCCATGTCAGAGAAGAAGATGATGAAGAAACCGCACCATGAGAGAAGAATCGCGACGGCGAAGGTGAAGAGGTTTCCGCCGCCGCGAGAGAGCGGGGTCGGTCTTGGCTTGTGGCGGCGACATTGGATGAAGGAGGGAAGGGAAGGTACGCGCCGCTGTAAAGAGAAGAGGAGGGAGTGCGTTTGTGTTTCACAAAGAAGCTAGAGAGCCACAATTGGTTCAACCCTAATCTTATCCAAACGACAGTGTATCATACCTTTCTTTCAATTTTATTTTTTATTATTATTGAAACAAAATGTTGAAAGTTGTTGAGGAATTGGAGTGTGGACCTTGGGATTTCTATGGACCGGACCAACTTCTTTTCATTAGGCCCATTGCACAAGTTTTTTTGGAATGCTGAAGCTTTGGCATAAAACTAACACCATGGATCACACTACTGGGCCTCAGCGCCAGCTTTCTTCATCATAGACTGTTTTCGGACTACAACCCCTAAAGCCCATAACAATTGTTTTTGGCAGCCTGATTGCTTGCAACAAAAATTTGAATGGATCCTATTTGGCTGGGCCTAGTGCCCAAATTTCTTCTACACCCCTGGATTATTGGCTTACACCCCTCTGACTCTTTTCTAATTTCTTTTAGTTTAAATTTCTTCCAATTTTATTAATAAAAGTAGTAAAAATACATATAATAAAAATAAATAAATAAAATTTAGGATTTTTTTTTATAATAAAAAACTACAAAAATCAATAAAACTTTTTTAGGCTTTTTATTTGATTTTAGGAAATTAGTTCATAATCTTTCGATTACTTGAAAATTGTGATTCACCTTTGTTTGTTAAGCTGAGTCTTATGCAGGTTCATTATTTGATATGTGGATATGTTTTGGATTCCGATTGTGATTTATTTTCACATCGACGAAGTTGCGACACTTATTCCAAATATTCGAACTATGACGGTTTGTTTATTGATGCCAGCTCACGCGAAGTATCTCGAATTTCTTTACTTTGGTTGCACTTTTTGCGGACGTCATTGTTCGTTTGTATGGGAAATGCTTGGAGATTAATTTTTTATCACTCATGCGGAGCAACTTCTGTAGAGTTTTCTTATCACTTACGTGGCTTCGAAGAGGCAACGGACCTCCTCCGTTCGGTATCACCGCAACTCTATTTTATCCCTCATTTCGCACTTTATTGCATTTCTTTATCGCAAACAATATACATGCTAACATTAGGTAGAATTCCCCCAAAATTCTAACTTTAGGTCTACTAACGCATGATAAAATTAGGTTTAGGAATAGACTAGTCCCATTGGACTTTTCCTTCCCTTTTTGCATATACATTAAAACAAAAATTTCTTTTTTTTACAAAACTTCAAAATACTAAAAATCTACTGACGAGAATCATATCTTCGTTAAGTATGTGAGACGATAAGCGGGTCTCTTCTCGACCTTATTGATCTCTTATTCTAAGCTTTGGTGTGGTTTAAGTCTCAAAGACTCATTTCATGAATAAGTAGAGAAATGGCTAAAATCTCTCTCTTGAGGTTAACTAGCTATTATCTACAAGCAAAAATATCAACCAATAAAATTCTTTTTGCCTTCGGGCCTTCCTTTCAAAAAACCTTTTTCAAAAGAGCATATTAATTCACTTCTGTGCTGACGCGTAAGTCTCCAACGGTCGAGTTGCGGCAGAAGGCGAAATTACTATCGTTCATTCAAAAACAAACGAATTCAAAACTTTTTGTGCGTCCAGGCACATTTCTTTCCAAACTTTTCAGAAGAGCATGTTAATTCACTTCTGTGCTGACGCGTAAGTCTCCAACGGTCGAGTTGTGGCAGAAGGCGAAATCAATATTGTTCATTAAAAAAAATACAAACAAACAAAAACATATAAGCCGAACTACGGCTGCTCTGATTCCTAAAAAGGGATATGTAGGCATTGGGGTAGGGCCCGAGCGAGCACAATTTTATTTTCCCTACATTCTTTTCCCCTTAGCAGTATAGAAGACAGTAAGCATAGATTAAACACACCCATAAGATAGATAACAAGAGTGGATATCGTAGAGTACTACGGGCGTGTGGGGTGCTAATACCTTCCCCTTGCGTAACAGACTCCCTTACCCGATCTCTCGGTCGCAAGACCGTGACTTCTCCCTCATCAGGTTTTCTCGATGCTTACCTTTCCCTTCATGTGGGATAAAAGACGTTCGATGGCGACTTCATTGTTTTGATGATTTTCAGCCGGTTGTTTCAGGCAGGGGTCGAACCCCTGACCTCATGCCTGCAACGCCTTAGCGCCTCCTTGGCTACCACTGGGCCACTTGATTCAATTTGTTAATATATGAAACAAAAATAATAAAATAAATAAAGCAAAGCTAGCTACCAAACACGCGCCAGATTTCAAACAGGAGAATGGGATGGTGCCACGCAGGTCTTCTTCTTCCCTTCTCCATTGGTAAAAGTAAGAGACTTTTACCTATAGACACAGGTTCGTCGCTATAACTCCTGCCCATTTCAAAATCACATACAGGCACGATAAATGAATTCTAATGTTGTGGACCAATTTGTCTTGGCCTGCTGAGCATCATGGTGCCCTTCTTGTGGACCAATTTTGCCTGTATAAAAAGATCCCAAATCGCAACAAAAAACCCTAACAATGGTGCTTCTCTATAGGGTTAGCAAAAATGCAATTAACCGTTATGAATAACTTGCAAATGCTTCCAGGATTCAGATTATATACATGATTCATGCTACAAATGCTTAAACAAATATATTCAATTTCAAGAATATGTCCAATCCGTAAACCACTTACAGTGAGTTCTAGCGCGCGAGAAGGCTTGCTTCTGATTGTTATGGCTTCCTTGAATGCCCAGGAAACGAAAGAGATGGCTTGGGAGTCTTGAAACTGCCTGGAAATATGAAAATGGATCACCACTTTTCTTGAGTTTTTTCAAGTTTTGTTCTTCCTCTACACGCCTCCAAAACCTTTTGCTTTTGGTCTGCTTTTGTTCCCTATATATCACTGATCAAATTAGGTTTACAAAAGTCCATTCAATCTTTGTCAATTATGGTCTTTGATCATGATTTGATTTTCATGAAAATCTTTCCAAAATAAGCCAAAAACCAATCTTTTTATGCACAACAATGCCTTGCACGATTTGATCTCCTTGCTAGCTGTATAAGATACCTGAAATATGCACCAAATCTCAAGACTTAAATGATTTTGATATTTCCATGATTTATTTCGATTTAAATTGATTTAATTGAAATAAAAAATCAAAATAAATGGCAAAAATAAAATAAAAACAAGTGAGAAGAGTTAGCTCTCGTGGACCATGTTACAAAATCAAAACAAGTGCAAAACGTTGGGCCCATTTGATAAAAATTGCAATTTGAGGCACTTTTTACTTTTGGCAATTTTGCAAAAAAGGTTAACTTCACCAATGCATAACTTCTTCAATTTTGACTATTTGAAGGTGTTCTTTGACTTTTTAGAAAGCTTGATATGTCCTATAAGCAACCCTTTTGGTATCATCTCAATTGAGTCTTCCATGTTCATGTATGAAGCTTTGACAAAAAAGGTGTTTTTGTTGACTTTTCAAAATGACCTATAATGTCCAAATCCACAAATCCTTGTGAGTGCATATTTTGAACTTGGGAGATGAAGATTACTTGTAGGGAATTGCATCCTATTCAAAATGAGCTTTGGATGGGTCATTTATCATAAATTATGAGAAAGTTATGCTTAGTCAAAGTTGAGTTGACTTTTCCTACAAAACCCTAATTTAGCAACTTTTGGGTTTTGATGAATTGTGAGCAACCCTTGATGAATCATGATCAACCCTTGATCAAATGATGAATGATACTTCAAAATGAGGATGTTGACCAAAAATCTTGAAGTTTGACTGTATGTGGCCCACAATTGACTTTTGCCCTAGCACGGTCGATTTTCAGGCCTTTGAGCAATTGACTGAGCAAACTTCCTTTGCAAAGCTTGAAGCTTGACATGGATGATCCCGAGAACATATTAGGACAATGGTGAGCATTTGGGATCCCTTGGACTCAAGTATCTTGATGCAACATAATACCCTAATTTGAGGTAGACTTCCTTAGGAGAGAGTTTGTCTGGTCAACCCTTGGACTTCCTTGAGCAACTTGAGGATCTTTTTTGAAATGTTTTGAGAAATATGAGAGGGAAAATTTTGGGGTACAACAGCTGCCCCTGTTCAATCTTCTTAAACCTAAGGATGTAGATTAGCTTGCTTTCTATTGTACCCCAAAATTTTCCCTCTCATGTTTTCAAAGGTCTTCCCTTACATGGTTGGTCACAAACCCTTGCCTAAGAAAAATAAAGTTTTTTTGAAGATGAACAAAGTGTCTTTCGATTGGCATCTGGGAAAAGTCTTCGATTGGGTATCCAAAATCCTTCGATACAGGCTTGACTCACCAGTCTTCGATTGGGCATTTGGCACTCTTCGATCAGGCTTTGATTAGTAAGCTTCGATTAGGTGTTTGGAACCCTTCGATCAAGCTTTGGTCTGCAAGTCTTCAATTGAGCGCTGGACCTCCTTCGATCAAGCTTTGGTGTGCAAGTCTTCGATTGAGCGCTGGACCCCTTCGATCAAGTCAATTTCACAATGCTTCGACTAGTACTTCAGAGGGTCCTTCGACTGGAACTTCATACTTTACCTCAATCAGAACATCAGAACGAAATGACCTTCGAATGGCATTTCAGTGTAGAGTTTCTCTTAATCTAAGATGCTCTGATGAAGTAAGTTCTGGACACTTCGAATCAGAACTTAGACCCATCACAAGGCCAAGGGCTGGTCGAAGTTGTCTAATAGGGAATGTTGTAAATATATTCGAATTGGACTTGGAAGCTGGCAAAGAAGGCAGATTCGAAGGAATGAAGTAGGCTGGCATGACTAGGCAAAAACACATATCCTAACCTGTCCAGGTTCACCCAAAGTTCACAATGGCATGTGTCCCTTGCAAATATGCAATCGAAGCAGAGGGAGGCTCAATCGAAGGGGCTGTGACATCGAAACTGGAGCAGTTCGAATTGGGACTTTGAAGCAATCGAAGTAGGGGGAGTGTCAATCGAAGGAAAGTGGATCTGTAAGTCAGCTTTCGATTTTCATCATGTTGGAGGCCCAAACAGCTCATAACAGGCTGGCAGTAACGCATGAAAACAGATTGGCACATGATTGAATCAAATATAGCAAGTCTTTATGAAGAAATCAAATCAAATCTCTTCATCATAATGGACCAAGATTTGATACACAAATGTTGACCTAAATTCCTTGTCTATATAAACCTCATGCTCACAAACAAAAAAGGCACGTGAAAGACCCAGAAAAAACTCTGCAGAAACGGCCACACCACTTTGCAAGAAACCTTGAAAAAGTGTGAGATTTAAAACAACCTTAAAGGCGAATTCAATCCAAAAGAACAACATAGCCCTCTTGCCAGCAACCTCCTGAAGCGTGGCCAATCAAAAACCAAGCCTTTCACTGCCTATAATGCACTGTAAGCCCCCATGAACCTTGCTCTGCACATGGAATCGTAACTCAGTTTTTATGCATCTTTGTGCCAAATTTCTTGCATATTTGTATTAACCATTAAATTCCTAAGCAAACTGCATTATTTGATTGTATTTTCGTGACTTCTAACCCCATATTCAGAACCTAGGGTTCTTGTTCTTGTTTTGGGCGTTCCTTGTGCAAATTAAATTAAGGCCACTAATGGCCATGGATGATTTCAGGGGAAAGAGACGAGTGTGAGGGTGTCCTTAAAACTCGTTTTCATGGCCTATAGATAGTTTTGGAAGGCAGATAGGGATTTTGCTACGGATGTAAATCTGCAGGAAATGAACCAGGGGGTTGTGGGGAAGACGAAGACGTGTCTTCTTCCCACTGGTCCTTTTAAAACGCGCGCCACGTTTTTTATTTTCAGGGAATAATTGTTGGTTTGTTTTATAATATCTGATTACTAATCCTCTAACAGGTTAACATCATGGCTCAGTTGGTAGCACGTTGGTCGAATTGTCCAATGGGACCTGGGTTCGGATCCCAGGTCCCCCAAAACTTTGTTGTGTTTTTCCTTCAGGTATTCAGGCGCAGCATCCCAAACGTGGTCCACCATATGCCTCAGGCGCCCATGCGCCAGGTGGTTCCAGATCCAGATCCAGTGGTCCAGGATGAGGTTCACCATGAACCTTGGTCAACAAACGTCCAGGAAATTTGAAAGTCAAACGAGGTTGTTCGAATCTGGGCCTGGAATTATTGAATCAACCTCCCTTCTTCAGGCCCAGCGCCCCCCAAAGTTTGCTTATGTTTTTATTTTCTTTTCATATTCTTTTGCTTAAAAACTAACTAATTAATTAACAAACTAACCTTTTTTTCATAAAAAAATCAGAAATAACAAAAAAAATAAATTAATTTCACTACTTTTATTTTTGTAAATAAACCATTAACCAATTAATTTAGTTTAAATAGGCTTAACGATAATATTTTTTTGCAATAAATTAAAATTGATTTAGAATTAGGGTTTTGACATGTTTTTACCTTTCTAATTTTATTTCCTTAATTAAAATAGAACTCAAAAAAACATTTTCTTTTTTTAATTAATTCCATTATTAATTTAGACTTGATTCTTAATTCAAAAAAGACCAAAAATATGCTTTCTTTAAAAAGGGTCAAAACCCTAAGGACAGTCTGATTCAACTTTTCTCGCGCATATTATTTTGATCTATATTTGTGTAATTGCTCCGAGGATGTAATAGTTTTAACTTAGGATTTTATTTACCGCTTTTATTTACTTTTTCGCATTTTAATTTTAAGGGTTTGTTTTTGGCGATGTAAATACCCGACGCCTTGTAATAGCTTAGCTTTATTTTCCGCAATTTATCTTCCGCAACCATTAATTGCTAGATGTATGAATAATAGCCTATGCATGACAAGATCTATCTTAACTTAAAATCCACAAGTAGCTCACCATAACATGTGCAAAGATAATATATCTGAAAAACAATACACTCGCACATGCCACTCTTAGGGTGCGCCTCACTTGGTTGCCTCGAACGTGGTCATTGAGTATAGGATGTTTTAGAGGTCGCCCTCCTGTCCAAAGATCAAAGTTGCCTCGAAATGGTTGCCTCGATAAAAATGATCTAAGACCTTAGGGTTACCGCTAAAGCATCCTAACATTGCTTTAGTGACCACACGTCCCTTAAATCGAATTGACCCGAAAACTCCAACGACGGTGCTACCTACTCCTCAATAGTGGGATAGCACTGTCTAAAGGACATTTGCACACTTTAATTCCTTTTTGAGTAGGTAGAGGTTCTTAAGTACTTGCTCCTTTTAAAACAAAACAAAACTTTTCGCACTTACACTCTCTTCAAAAACAAAACTCTTTTCAAAACCCACAATCACAAAGAAAAGCAAACTTTTGAAAACATAGTGAGCAAGTACCTAAGAGTCTATGGATAACCACGGATAGAAAGGGTGCTAACACCTTTCCTTTCTATAATCTACCTCCCGAACCCGAGAAATATCTCGAAAAGGAATTTTTCTGTGTTTTTGTCCTTTCCTTGTTGGATAAAATAAAAGCCGGTGGCGACTCTTGCTTACCGCGACATTTTGCGAAAACAAACGCAAACGCGAACCAGCATTCCAAAAACAGTCAGTTCTCATTCCCACGGATCACATAACTGGTGACTCTGCTGGGGATTAATATATAAGTGAGGTGTACCTTAGGATTAGATCACTTGTGTTTTCAATTGTATGTTTTGTCTGCTTTAAATTTTGTGGGCTTGCATCGGAGTTCTATAGATCCTAACCCGGATCTGGGGATACCCTTTAGGTAAGTAGCAATAAATTGTGAGGGATCTGTCCGGCGTAGACCGACACAGATGAAGCAGTAGCTACATTGGTGTGGCACCTTAGTCTGTACTGATATCCCTTGTGTTGGAACGAGGAGAATATGGGTCTTCTAAGGAGTCATTAAGCACCAACTGACCTTAGAACCTTAAATTGACCAACTTGGCCATAGAACAGTAGCAGTATGCTACACTCATTGAGACTAAACTCTCGCGATGATTCTGGCCGCAAGAAAAGGTTGCTAAACTGGAATTATGACCGATTGAGGGTAGTCAGTGATATTGAGATCCTCTAGAACCCGGTTACTATTTTTAGGACAGGTTTAAACCAACTAAACTGAAAGAGGGTAATGCCTAAACTCCATGCCAGCCTAAACTTAAGGCTATATGTGTGACTTGTGTGCCTTCAAACTTGAACTAATTGCACATTCTTGTTATCTGACAACATGAGTTCCTTGCAGGTTTTGTTTACAGTCCTTATCCAACAATTTGGATTTATTGCAGGGTTTACTTACATCACCTCACGCTTTTGCTTAAACGCATAACATACACATCATAACATCATGCCTTAACATTTTCTTAACCATTTCAAGGATCTCAAGGGTTTATGATGCAGGTTATGGTAAATCAAATGTCTAGCAAGGGGCAAAGGGGATTTATTTTCCTCTAGCCAAGTTTGTCTAGAGGTCAAAACACGATAACTTGAGTCAGGGGCTATGACCCACTCGATATGGTGAGCTTGACTCTTGAAGAAGGACTCTCAGCAACATGAAGCTCCTTCAATCAAAGCTACAGGATTCAAATTCTAACAGTTTCTTGTTTACCCCGCGAGATCCTTGAAAACATTGCATACATATATCATACATATCATTGCATAACAGGTCTTCCAGTACAGGTCTCTCATGTTCTCGCTGTTTATTTCAGCAATGGCTTTCCAACCAGATAATCAAGATCTTCATACTCAAGAGACTCAGTTCAGGGAAATCTTCCTAAACCTATCCAAGGGGCAGGAAGAGTTGAGAACACTCCTCATGGGGAATTTGGTCAAGAAAAGTCCTGAAGACAATAAGGACGAACGGCTGGAACAACTGCAAGCTGAGTTCAGTGCCATGAAAACCCAGATGCTGGGGAAGATGGCTCTTATCCAAGGCTTAGCTCGGGAACAAGAAGAGCTGAGAACTATTATCAACCAGCTTCATCAAGACAGATACAACAGTATGAAGCAAACGGTCAAGGCTGGGGATCAAATCATTAATCAGCCTCCAAGAAGACAAGAGTTTGGTATGGTGAAGAATGGACCTCTCCAAGTTGCTACTACCTCACGGGTCCAACAACAACCTTGCCATAAACAACGGGTTAATCAGAGGCCGTTTACCAAGCTCAACATGCCGTTGTCCCAAGCTTTGCAACACCTGTTGAGATTGAATCTGGTGACGTTGGTAGAACCTCATCTGAATCCTAAGACTTCTTCACCCAACTACAATCCTGATGCAAGGTGTGCATATCACTCCAACAGCCCGGGGCACGATACTGATGACTGTTAGAAGTTGAAGTACAAAATTCAAAACCTGATTGACGAAGGAGCTTTGGAATTCACACAAGATGGTCAGGCTGAGTTCTTCTACCAATCCTCCAAGGTTCACCATTTGAAGTGACAAGTCCTGAGACGAGAAGACTTTTTGCTCATTAGAATTTTCAATTTGTAATTTTCTTTTGATTGTTCGAACATTTATTCATGTCAAACTTTGTTACTTTATCAATGCATTGCATATGTCTGTTTTGAATCAATCCATTCGTATTCACTATATTCAAATTGCTTTCATATTTGTGATGATTAACTCTCAATTAAAAATTCTAATCCTTTTGAGGGAGGATGACAAAAACGATACCACAATCTTTACAGTATGCTTTTGAATAGACCCCGATGATGAGGTACAGGCATTGTTTCAAATCCTAAACAGTTGATTTATAAGGAATATAATCCCTCGTCAACCCCTTTGAGCCAAAGAAGTCGGAGTTTTTCTTTTCACAAATTAAAACCTTTAATTATAACCTGGGGCAGGGTAGTTTTCTCAGTTGATCCAGGTGCACAATGAATGGCATCAAAGAAGTCCTTCCAAAACAAGATACAGTGATGGTTCCGAATAATCTTAAGGACAGGAAGTCATTATCTCTCAGAAATAAAAGCCCATTAAGTCAAAACCTATTAAGGAGACTTATAAACTGGGGCATCCCGCTGACTGTAAATACAAAAAGAAACAGTTCAGGCAAAAGACAGGGACAATAAAATCAAAAAAGAGGTCCTAAAAACTCTCAACAAAAATGATTGTCTGTTCAAAATAAATTGTCAGTATCTGAACCATCACCAGAATATCAGAGCAAAGACTCAAACGGGATCTAATGCACGATTAGCTGAGTTTAGGATCGAAGAACATCATGAAGAGCGGGTGGGTACAAATATACTTTGAGCCTTTATCCTTTGTTTCTTAAACCGTGAACTAGGCCACGTTATAACCCTTAAAAGTCCTAGCTAAAGCATGGGTTAGTTCGAAAGCATACTGTTATAAAAGGTATCCTGACTCCTGTAGGGCTTGCTGTAAATCCTGAGTTGACATCACAATTTACAAAATTTTCCTATCTTACTGAAAAAATGCATTTTCAAAAACTTCAAGACAGACATAAGCTTTGCATTCTTAAAATAACATTGTTTGCATATGACTATTTGTTCAAACAGCAGAGAAATTCGCACGACGAATATCTCGTGAACAAAAACCTTTTCAATAAAAAAGATCACCTCAAGTGGAAAAACACTTCCAATCAAGGGGAACGGCATGATCATTTCCCATCATCTGGGGCAGTCAAGTCAAGATTCAAGGAATCTCTCAAAATGCCAAATAGCCAGGGGCAAATCTCCATCAGAATCAATTGGGGCATTGGACATGAATTCTAACAACGAATCTTGCATGATCAAACGAAGATCTTCTAGTAGTATGGCAACACAACACTACTGACAGTGACAACTCCCTACACTCTGAGAGCATGGACATAGTCAAAAAAGTACTATGCATAATCAAAGACCCGCTAGGTTGAGTGTCCTAGGCAAAAATAAGGGCTTCCCGGCGAACCAAAAGGGTTCGGGCAAAAATAAGGGATGAAAATGAAAAATTTGTACACCCTGCAAGTCGAAAACCTGAAAAGGCGACTTGGGCAAAAAAGGGTATCCCGATGGACTGAAAACCCGAAGGATGGTCCAGGCAAAAATTAGGGATCAAAGCGTACGACTATGTCCCGTCATCTCGTCACTGGCCTACCAAAAGAAGACTTGTCATATCAATCGAAAGATACCAAGCACCTCATAGGTTGGGATAATACTCGATCCACAAGGCCTCCGCAGGCACCTTCTCCCGCAGAAACAGGGGCAATAAGAATTGTCCGAACTGTACAATTGCTCTGTCCACCAGGTACTAAGATATATATTCAGCTGAAGAATATGGCTAGGATACCTTCACTCCCCGTAGAGTAAGACAGTAATGATAGCTCTCCCCACTGAGACTTGCAACTATGAACGAATCAGCAATACTCTCCCCAAGCAGAGTTAGTCTACCGTCAGCCCCGAAAAGGCTTGGTATCCCCAGAAGGTTTTAATATTCCCCAGCGGAGTATAAAGATATTCTCCAGCAAGCGTAAGAGCATCCCCGACAGTCTTAATATTCCTCAACAGAATATAAGAATGTTCCCCGACGGAATACAAGGTACCACAGTGAAGTCATTTCCCCAGCGCAGTCTAAAAAAGCTTCCCCAATGGAGTTGAATCATCTTCCCCAGTAGACTCTGGAAGCTTATCCCCTGCGAAGCACAAATAAGTCTCCCCAGCCAAATTCAGAGGTTATCCTCACAAGAGTCTAACCGGGTTATCCTCAGCAAGTTGCAACTAAAAGATCATCCCCAATGAATCTCTTTCTATCCCCAGCGGAGTTCATCATCAAAATCCCCAACAGAGCTTATCAACGGAATCCCCAACGGAGTTTATCATTAAGATCTCAGCGAAACATCTCTCCCCCAGAGTATTCCCCCGCAGAGTAATCTCTTCACCGTGTTTATTCCCCAACGGAGTTCCTCTCTCCTGCAGGTTTATTCTCACAACCATCTTCGTTCATCATCCCCAGCGGAAACGAAGAACTCAACTCTATTCTCCAGTAGCTCCGGGATTTATTTTCCCCAGCTAAAAACATCACATCTTCATACATCATGACATGCATACGCATCATACAACACAAATCTCATTTATTTTGAGAACATCATGACATCATGCATTTCATACATCATGACATTGCATACAGCTAATGTGATACGGTGGGAGAAATGACTTGAGGTTTTGCGTTTGTATTCGCACTTGTTCGGTTTAGCAAGAGTCGCCACCGACTTTTTATTTTATCCTAAAGGAAAGGTTAAAAAGCACAGGAAAAACCTTTGAGATGTTTTCGTGGGTTCGGGGGTAGATTATGAAAAGGGAAGGTGCTAGCACCCTTTTCATCCATGGTTATCCATGGGCTCTTAGTTACTCGTTTTAGATCACTTGCCTTTGATTTTCAATTGCTTGAAATGGTGGTGTGTGTGTGTGTGTTTGAAAATGTTTTGAAAAAGATGCCTTGTCTAGGCAACCGTTGAAATGACTCTTGTTTGAGTATATGCAAAGGTGTTTGCCTTTTTGAAAAGATATTTCAATGTTTTTGAAAGTTGTTTTGAAAGTGTGTTGTGGAGTGTGTTTTGAAATTAGGCAAGTGTGTTTTGCAAGTTTGATCAAGTAACTAAGAGTTGTCTACCCCTAAATTTACTCAAAGATTTTTCTCATGTTTTAACCCTTTTAACAGTTTTGTTCCACCATTGTATTTGGTGGACAATTTTGTGTTAGGATGTTAACGGGACGGGCACGGGTCATCGTTTGGACCATGAATGCAATGGTGCCAAGTGTCTTTGGCAATTTTTCCTTTAAGGGACTATGATCATTTTGTTTAGGCAACTTTGAAAGCGTCATCGAGGGACTATGATTATTTGATTTGTTTTTGTTTTGCCAAAGTACTTGACATGCAAACATGGCCCATTTTGAAGGCAACAAGCGGGATTACCCTAGGGGTGCAAGTGTGAATTGTGTATTGATTGTCATGCATTTGTCTTGTATTAGGTTATCTAGCGGTTGATTTTGAATCTTCGCATACAAACCCTAATTACTATACAGTATATAGAAAGCGATAAATTGCGGGAATTTAAAGTCTAAGCTATTACAAATAAGTATCCGGGAATGGGGGTACAAATATTTACAAATGGGGATGAGTCTTGTCAGGATAGTAGTGTCCGAATAATATTTACAACCAAATCGAATCAATCGCATTCTCAATGTAAAATGTAGCAATGTATAAGGATAAAAGCAATGTATCAAAAGTATTTGTGAAAGTGTATGTGATTATTTACAAATGATGCAAGATGTTAACTTAATGCAAAATTAAGTATTTTATTATTTTTGGATTTTTGTTGATTATGTATAAAAAAAAGTTTTAATGAAAGGAAAAATATTTTAAGAAAATTAATATTTATGTATTTTTGTTTATATACAAAGGTTTATTAAACAAAAATTCTTAAAAAAGAAAATTATTTAAGTTAGAAAAAATCCTATTTTCATGTACTCTTAAATATGATAAAAAAAGTATTAATAAGCATTTTACATGAAAGGTTAATATATTATTAAAAAAAAGGAAATAGGTTATAAAATAAAAGAAAATTAAGAAATGTTAGTTTAAAAGAAAATAGAATAAAAGAAAGTCATGTGGGCCTTATGTTTGTTCTTGGACCAAAACAAAATTTGAAAGAGAATTGGAGGGGGGGTACGCGCACTAAAGGAGGGGTCAGGCGCTAGAAATTAATTGGGCTTAAGGCTTTTGTTCCAAGGGTCAGGCCCAATGGCACACGTTTGACACATTTTGTTTTAGGGTTGAATGAGTTTGTCTCAGAATTAGGGTTGCAAGCTTAGAGCGGCGCCGTTCCCTTCATCGCCTTCTTCATCTTTCTCATTCTCAAGCAAAAACCATTGATACTCTTCCTCCATGCTTGGCTACCGGACGCCATCTCCGCTTCCTCTTCTCCATGGTCACGCGGGCGGTGGTTATACAAGGTAATGATTCTGTCTTGACGCTTTTTTAGGGTTTCAGTTCATGCATGTTATTATTGTTGTGTGTTATTGATTGTTTTATGCGTTGTTTGTGTTCATGAGGTATATCAATGGACTGAGGGAGTAGAAAGTTATACCTTTGGAGGGTTCGTTGCTTGGAGAGGAGGAGAGGTAGATTGGAGGCGTCCTAGGGCGGCCAAGGCAGGGAGTATGAAGTTGTGGACCTTTGCTGGAAATCTGGTACTTGTATCTTGTTTTAGTTTAATGGTTTTATGATGATTGCCTTCTGAAAACCCTACTTTTATTTTCTTTTCCTCTTCTGATTGCTTGCTTGCTTACTGTGATTGCTTGCTTCTGTATGTTTATTTCCTCTGAGTTTGATGATATTGATTCTGAATTGCTCTGTTGTTGGACCCTGTGATGAGCTTAGCTCTGAGGGTTTGGATGTTGTTGCTTCACGATGAACTTTTTATCAATGATGATGTTTGAATCTGAGTTCTTTGTTGGCTTATCATTTCACCTCTGGCTGCTTGAATGCTTGCCTTGTTTTGATTCTCTTTCTCTCTTTTGGACTGAGCTAGCTTCGCCTATGATGAACCTAGTTCTGAGGCACTCAATTTTGTTATTTGGTTTGGATTTGGATGTGTTCAGTTTTGATAGACTGGGACACTGAGTTTTGGCTTTTTTGACCCTATGATGAACATGGTTCTGAAGGCTCTTGGGATTGAATACTTTGTTCTGGTTTTATGTTTGCTGTCCTGGTTTTTGACAGGCTTCAGGCTTGATATGCTTGTATGGCTTTTTCTGGTTTGATATTTGTTGTCCTGGTTTTTGACAGGCTTCAGGCTTGATATGCTTGTATGGCTTGGAGGAAAACAGGCTGGTAGTTTGAGGCTTAGTAGGTTAAGGCTGGTTATGCAGTTTGTTTAAGCTTGTGTTATGTAACAGGTTTCGAGGCAGTTTGAATGTTTGACAGGCTTTATTGTGATATGCTAGTTTGAAAGCTTAAGGTTTAGGCTTGTTTTGAAAGGGCTTCTGTTTGAAGCAGGTTAAGGCTATATGTTTGATGTAGGTTTTTTGATATTGAGTTTTGACAGGCTTCAGACTTTATATTATGTTACAGTTTGAAAAAAAACTTGTATCTTTGAAACAGGTTAGGCTTGAAGCTTGTTTTGGAGGCAGACTGTTTGTTCTGTTTTTTTTTATACAGGCTTGAGCTTGTGTTATATTTTCTTTGTATTTGGTTCTGCCTTTTTTTCTTGTTCTATTCTGAACTGTTTGTTTTATATCCTTTAAGCCTAAGCCTGTAAGCCTCTCCACTCCTCTCTCTCTTTCTCTCTCTACAGATAAAAAGCTTTGTTTATTGCTTTAAACTGTACCTTCTGAAAAAGTCATTGGCTGGGAAATGATGATAATGTGAATATGTTGCTTGCATTGTTTCTTTCCTCTGCATCTTGTACTTGTCCCAGATTTCCTGCATATCTCTTGACAGCTTTTTGTACTTTCTTTGGACAGTTCTACACTTGGTTAGGCATTGTGCGGTTCAGTTTGAACTTTGTACTTGGTTTGGAATATTCACTTGGCTGTTCAGTTTGCCTCTTTGGTTGACAATTTGGAATTATGCAGCATTGTATATTTCCATGTAGCTTGGTGCATTTAATTGCTTGCAAACATTTTCTATCCCTCTTTGTGAACCAAGAGTTTTCTTGTGATTTGCAGAGAGGGCGAACAACTGATTCCGGCCAATCACTTTTAATGATGAGCTTTTTTATGATTAACTGTCTACCTTTGATTTCATCTGTGTTGACTTCTTTTCTTTTTTGTCTTTGCAGATAAAAGTCAGTTGAGCAATGGGGAGCATCAGTAGAAGATGAAGACTTAGGAAACTTTAGGATAGTTTTATTTTATTTCCAATTATTTGTAATAACATTATTTGTAAATACTGTAAATGTATCTAAATAACATTTGTACCAATAATTAAAAATAAATAAAAGCTCTTTTTGTCAGTTAATCTCTTTTAATTCTTCTTCAATTGTTTATTTAATTATTTATATTTCTTGAATTATAATAACTGGAAAATATCCAATAATTTTAACTTAGAAATGATAAATAATCAATAAACGTTCGGTGTTCCGAATAATCAAAAGCATTGCACAGTTAATCGAATAACCATCCACATGTCCTTTCTTTTACTGATTAAGCCAAACACTGCAAATTCTCAATTCAAATGCCTCAGCTTTTATCCCAGATGTTTAGACAGAAATCTTGAACAAACGTCACAACCATGTGACAGTCAATTAAAACACTGTGGATTCAAATTCTTCTGAAAATGCGCGTGCAAACCCTGATTCTTGATTTATTGTCAAAGAAACGTTCGCCTGATCAAACCCTGAGCCAAACTCAAACAAACCCTAATAATCTGCTTGAATTGTTCCAGAGTCCATGAAAACCCTAATTTGGATAGACTGATAAGAAAAAGTCTGTTTGACTGATTCTTACGCCAATCTGAAAAGTCAGGGAAAACCCGAAGCTGTGATTTCTTGTGGAAAAATAGGAGGGAAAATTTTGGGGTACAACAGTTTCCCCTGTTCAATCTTCTTGAACCTGAAGAGTTAGATTGGCAAGTTTTCCTTTCGCGACTCGAGGGTAAAAGGAGATTGGACACTAGAGTGCCCAAAAAATTTACACTCGGTGATGTGATGGTAGAGGGAATGGGCTTAAAGATGCCATTTGGTGATGGGCTTAGAGATGCCATCTAGGGATATGACAGAATCTTGTCGGGGGATGGGCTTAGAGATGCCATCTGGAAGTTGTTGGTAGGAGGATGGGCTTATAGATGCCATCTGGAAATGTTTGTTGAACTGTATGTCGTTGGTGAGTGGACGAGTATCAGAAAGGTATCCATGTTTTAGAACATCTCTGAACTGGGGGTCTGAACAAGTAATAGATTGACATCCATGTTTGGAGAATCTGTAAACTGTTTTCAGGAGTTGAAGTTGAATAAGCAATAGATCAGCATCCATGTTGGGAAGCGTCCGTAAACTGTTTTCAAGAGTTGAGTCTGAACAAGCGATAGATTAACATCCGTGTTTGGAGAATCCGTAAACTGTTTTCAGAAGTTGAAGAATCTGAACAAGCGATAGGTTAACATCCGTGTCTGGAGAACCCGTAAATTTTTTTCAAAAGTCTTGAAGTTGAAGGAACCGGTGTAGGGTTTCCTGATGATGAGTCCGTGTAAAACTGCATCTGAATTTGAGAAGGAACCGATGTAGGGTTTCCTGATGATGAGTCCGTGTAAAACTGCATCTGAATCTTAGAAGGAACCGGTGTAGGGTTTCCTGATGATGAGTCCGTGTAAAACTGCATCTGAATCTGTTAATGATAGCCTTTTATTCTTATCCTGAAAAGGACAAAATGTTAGCTAAACACCAAGTTATGCTGCATGGAATGTATGATGCAATATATGTTATATCAATGTTTATGATATGAATGTAATGAATGCGCATGTAAGCTGATGAGCTGTCTTGCTGAGGATAGATGAATCCTGGATGGCTGGAGATAAAAGAATCTTGACTGCTGTCGGGGAAAGTGAATCTTTGACTGCTGCAGGGGATTGAAAATCCTTTGATCGTTGAAAATGAGAAGTCCTGGGACCGCTGTTGGGGGATCAGGAGCTTGGGTTGTATGTCAATCTACTGGGGATTTCCTGTCTTGCGGAGATCTTCACTGGGGAATATCTGAATATCCTGTGAGGAACTGAGAATGAGAGTTTTCATTCTGCTTGGGGATTGATAGTTGGAAGTTTTAGCTCCGCTGGGGATCGCAAGAATCTTTTGATTGATGCAGGTATTGATCTGGGATCTTGAAAAGGCTGGTCGGGGAGATAGTTGTCTTGGCTGGTTTCAGGTATTAATCTGGAACTTGGGTTATACGCCACTTTGAGAATGAGAATCTTCATTCTGTTGGGGGTCAGAAATTGGGAGTATACCAATCTTCTGGGGTTTTAAGGATGAGGGTCTTCATTCTGTTAACGGTCAGAAATTGGGAGTATACCAATCTTCTGAGGTTTTAAGGATGAGAATCTTCATTCTGTTAACCGTTAACTGCTATCTGGTCGTAATCCAGGCTTTCACAGAAACTTGTATTGCTATCTGGTCGTAGTCCAGGCTTCACAATAACTTGCTAAGTTGTTATCCGGTCGAATCCGGGTTTCACGGCTTGTGTCAAAGATACACCACTATCTGGTCGACTCCAGGCTTCGTAGTATTCTTGGCTGCTATCTGGTCGTAATCCAGGCTTCGCAGTGGTCTGATATCGTGAATGAGTGATAGAATGGCTACCGTGTCTGGAGCGTATCTGAAACTGTATCTTGGAGTTGAGATCTGTATGAGTAGAAAAATGACTTCCTTGTTTGGAGTGTATCTGAAACTGTAACTAGGATCTGAATGAGTGACATAATGGCTACCGTGTCTGGAGCATATCTGAAACTGTATCTTGGAGTTGAGATCTGTATGAGTAGCAGAATGACTTCCTTGTTTGGAGTGTATCTGAAACTGTAACTAGGGTCTGAATGAGTGACAGAATGGCTACCGTGTCTGGAGCGTATCTGAAACTGTATCTTGGAGTTGAGATCTGTATGAGTAGCAGAATGACTTCCTTGTTTGGAGTGTATCTGAAACTGTAACTAGGATCTGAATGAGTGACATAATGGCTACCGTGTTTGGAGCGTATCTGAAACTGTATCTTGGAGTTGAGATCTGTATGAGTAGCAGAATGACTTCCTTGTTTGGAGTGTATCTGAAACTGTAACTAGGATCTGAATGAGTGACAGAATGGCTACCGTGTCTGGAGCGTATCTGAAACTGTATCTTGGAGTTGAGATCTGTATGAGTAGCAGAATGACTTCCTTGTTTAGAGTGTATCTGAAACTGTAACTAGGATCTGAATGAGTAACAGAATGGCTACCGTGTCTGGAGCGTATCTGAAACTGTATCTTGGAGTTGAGATCTGTATGAGTAGCAGAATGACTTCCTTGTTTGGAGTATATCTGAAATTGTAACTAGGATTTGAATGAGTGACAGAATGGCTACCGTGTTTGGAGCGTATCTGAAACTGTATCTTGGAGTTGAGATCTGTATGAGTAGCAGAATGACTACTTCCTTGTTTGGAGTGTATCTGAAACTGTAACTAGGATCTGAATGAGTGACAGAATGGCTACCGTGTCTGGAGCGTATCTGAAACTGTATCTTGGAGTTGGGATCTGTATGAGTAGCAGAATGACTTCCTTGTTTTGAGTGTATCTGAAACTGTAACTAGGATCTGAATGAGTGACAGAATGGCTACCGTGTCTGGAGCGTATCTGAAACTGTATCTTCCAACAGGTGATGAAGGAATTGTTGAACACTTTTGACATTCGAATGCCCCAAGTGATGATGAAGGAGACTTGCCCCAAGTTAATCTGTAATTGAGAGATTTGTTGAAATCTTGACTGGACTGCCCCAGGTTAGCTGAACTTTGAAAGATCTGTTGAAACCTTGACTGGACTGCCCCAGGTTAATTGGATAGTGACAGGTCATGCCCCTCTGTTGATGGGAGATTTTTGTAATGGAAGTGTCATCCTTTTTGAAGTGATTTTGCTCACTGAGAGAGTTTTCGTTCCTCCGAACATTCGCTGTATGAATTTCTTCGATGTTAAACAAATAACCATGTGCAAACAACGATATTTAAATAATGCAAAGTTTATGCTTGTCTCGAAGTTTTGAAAAATGCGCTTTTTAGCGGAAAACTTTTTATAAGACAAAATCAACACAAGATTTAGAGCAAAGCCTTACAGGAGTCAGGATACCTTTTGTAACAGTATGCTTCCAAACTAACCCATGCTTTAATTAGGAATTTTGAAGGGTTGTAACGTGGCCTGGTTCACGGTTTAAGAAACAAAGGATAAAGGCTCAAAGTATATTTGTACCCACCCGCTCTTCGTGATGTCCTTCAATCCTAAACTCAGTTAATTGTGCGTCGAACTCTATTCGAGTTTGGGACGACTTTTTGGTGATGGTTCACACCAATTGAATTTTGTGGGAAGGCAGTCATTTTTGCAACATTTTTCATGTTGTTTGAGGATTTGTAGTGACCTCGTTCTTTCGATTTGTTATCCCTAACTTTTGCCTGACTGTTCCCGTTTTTGAGGTCACAGTCAGCGGGATGCCCTAGCTTTCTTAAGCCTCTTTTATAGGTTTTGGCTCAGTGGGCTTTTCTCTTTCAAGAGGTAATGACTTCCTATGAGATAAGGAACCATCACTGTCTTTTGATTCCAGAGGAATTCTTTTCTTG
Source organism: Vicia faba (assembly GCA_948472305.1). Lineage (NCBI taxonomy): Eukaryota > Viridiplantae > Streptophyta > Magnoliopsida > Fabales > Fabaceae > Vicia > Vicia faba. The sequence goes on along the minus strand of OX451736.1, from coordinate 1,764,041,173 downwards.
ATGTCATTCGTTGTATTACGAACTCAGAGTTTGCGACTTCAATGCGCATCTTTTTTGAATTAACTGAGAGACTACCCTGCCCCAGGTATAAATCAAAGGTTTCAATTTGTTTAGAACAGAAAACTCCTACTTCTTTGGCTCGAAGGGGTTGACTAGGGATTATCTTCCTTATAACTCCAGTGTTTGGGAATTGAAAGAAATGCCTGTACATCATCAGCACGGTCTGTTCAAAAGCATATTGTATGAGATTACAATATTGTTTCGTCATCCTCCCTCTAAAGGCTTGCAGCTTTTTATCAAGAGTTAAATATCATAAAGAAAGCATAAGAGTAGTGAAAACGAATGGATGAATTCAAGACAAACATATGCAATTCATTAATGAAACCAAGTTTGACATTAATAGATAATTGTTTGAATAACAAAGAGATTACAACTTGAAAATCCAAATGAAACAAAAGTCTCTCAGTTTGAGCTTTGTCACTTCAGGTGGAGAAACCCTTAACGGAAGATTTTCATCTCGCCATCTGGCGTGAACCTCAGCACCCCAATGTCAATCAGATCTTGAATCTTGTTCTTCAAGGCCCAACAGTCGTCGGTGTCATGTCCCAGACTATAGGAGTGGTATACACAAAATGCGTCGGGATGATAGTTAGGAGCGGAGGTATTGGGCTTCCAAATAGGATCCCTCAAAGCAGTCAGGTTGACCTCTAACAAGCGTTCCAGTATTAGAGACGATGGTATGTCAGTCTCAGTGAACTGTCTTCCCGACGTATTTTGCTTACGCCGATTACCCCGTTGACGCTGACGAGGTTGTTGATGGGCTTGTGACCCTGAAGCAAGTAGAGGAGCCTTTCCCTTGTCTTCTTGTCTGGGAGGGGTTGAATGATGACTCGCTCTTCAACCTCAGATGTTTGCCCCACTTGGTTGTCCCGAAGCAGTTGCTTGACGAGAACTCTGAGTTCCTCTTGTCTTTGAGCCAAGTCCTGGATGAGAGCCATTTGGCCCACCAGTTGCCCCATCATTTGGATCCTCATTGTTGTCAGCTCAGACTGAAGTTCTTCCAACTGGTCACTCCTGGCATTTCTTGAATTCCCTCGAACCAAGCCCCTTGTGAGGAGAGCCTTCACTTCTTCTTGCCCCGAGGATAGGTTCAAGAACATTTCCGGAAGCTGAGCATTTTGATCCTGGATATCCTTGACAGTCCTCTCTAGAGCCATCTCTTACTGAAATAAACAGTAGGAGAGTAAGGAAACCTGAAAAGGAAAAACTGTTATGATGCAATGCATGATATGTGGATGCATGTTTTCAAGGATCTCTTGGGGTAAACACGAGAAAATGTTAGAGGTTGAACTTTGATCAACATCTCTGATTGGAGAGCTTTGTAACGGTGGATGTCATTCCACGAGAATCAAGCTCACCATGTCAAGTGGGTCATAGCCCCTGATTCAAGTTGTTGCACTTGATCTTTGATGGCATTTGTTTAGAGGATAAAACCTCTTGCCCTTTTGGTAGACGTCTGGTTCAACATGACCCTGCATCAAAAGACCCTCGAGATCCTTGAAATGGTTATTGAAAATGCTATGGTATGATGTTATGATGTTATGTACATGTATGCAAAAGCAAGTAAGTGTATATACAAGCAATCATATTCACACAAAGCAAACAAGTCCTTAGGTTTAGGCTTGCATGGGGTTTGTAGGTAAGTACCCTCTTGAAGTTAGTTGGCTCATCCTGTCCTAAAATAGAAACCGGGTTCTAAGGAGCTCAATATCATTGGATTATTTTCTGTGTTCATTGTTTTGGTTTAGCCACTTAACTGGCGACCAAAATATTCCAAGAAAACAACCCTCAATGAGTGTAGTATCGAGTATCTACCAACTTCGGACTGCACCAAAGTCGGTCATCTCACTACCCCTAAAAAGGCTAAGATGGTCAATTAAGGTTCTAAGAGTTCGTTAGTGCTTCACGACATCACTCAGCGGCCCCGTACTCTCCTTGATTGAACTCAAGGGTTACCGGTACTCACAAATATGTCACACTAACATAGCTTACTGCTTCGACCATGTCGGTATACCCCGCACAGTTCCCTCACAGTTTTATTGCTATTTACCTAAAAAGGTGCCCCCAAATCCGGGTGTAGGATTTACAACAAACCCAAACAAGGACTCAAAAAGTAAAGCAATCAAAGCAAGTATGTAAAGGTGATCTAAACCCTAAGGTAACCCCACTTTTAAATATTATCCCCAGCAGAGTCGCCAGTTCTGTGGTGTGGTGGGAGAACTGACTTGAGGTTTTGTGTTTGTATTCACACTTGTTCGGTTTAGAAAGAGTCGCCACCGACTTTTTATTTTATCCTAAAGGAAAGGTTAAAAATCACAGGAAAAACCTTTGAGATGTTTTCGTGGGTTCGGGGGGTAGATTATGAAAAGGGAAGGTGCTAGCACCCTTTTCATCCATGGTTATCCATGGGCTCTTAGTTACTCGTTTTAGATCACTTGCCTTTGATTTTCAATTGCTTGAAATGGTGGTGTGTGTGTGTGTTTGAAAATGTTTTGAAAAAGATGCCTTGTCTAGGCAACCGTTGAAATGACTCTTGTTTGAGTATATGCAAAGGTGTTTGCCTTTTTGAAAAGATATTTCAATGTTTTTGAAAGTTGTTTTGAAAGTGTGTTGTGGAGTGTGTTTTGAAAGTAGGAAAGTGTGTTTTGCAAGTTTGATCAAGTAACTAAGAGTTGTCTACACCTAAATTTACTCAAAGATTTTTCTCATGTTTTAACCCTTTTAACAGTTTTGTTCCACCATTGTATTTGGTGGACAATCTTGTGTTAGGATGTTAACGGGACAGGCACGGGTCATCGTTTGGACCATGAATGCAATGGTGCCAAGTGTTTTTGGCAATTTTTCCTTTAAGGGACTATGATCATTTTGTTTAGGCAACTTTGAAAGCGTCATCGAGGGACTATGATCATTTGATTTGTTTTTGTTTTGCCAAAGTACTTGACATGCAAACATGGCCCATTTTGAAGGCAACAAGCGGGATTACCCTAGGGGTGCAAGTGTGAATTGTGTATTGATTGTCATGCATTTGACTTGCATTAGGTTATCTAGCGGTTGATTTTGAATCTTCGCATACAAACTCTAATTACTATACAGTATATAGAAAGCGATAAATTGCGGGAATTTAAAGTCTAAGCTATTACAAATAAGTATCCGGGAATGGGGGTACAAATATTTACAAATGGGGATGATTCTTGTCAGGATAGTAGTGTCCGAATAATATTTACAACCAAATCGAATCAATTGCATTCTCAATGTAAAATGTAGCAATGTATAAGGATAAAAGCAATGTATCAAAAGTATTTGTGAAAGTGTATGTGATTATTTACAAATGATGCAAGATGTTAACTTAATGCAAAATTAAGTATTTTATTATTTTTGGATTTTTGTTGATTATGTATAAACAAAAGTTTTAATGAAAGGAAAAATATTTTAAGAAAATTAATATTTATGTGTTTTAGTTTATATACAAAGGTTTATTAAACAAAAATTCTTAAAAAAGAAAATTATTTAAGTTAGAAAAAATCCTATTTTTATGTACTCTTAAATATGATAAAAAAAGTATTAATAAGCATTTTACATGAAAGGTTAATATATTATTAAAAAAAAGGAAATAGGTTATAAAATAAAAGAAAATTAAGAAATGTTAGTTTAAAAGAAAATAGAATAAAAGAAAGTCATGTGGGCCTTATGTTTGTTCTTGGACCAAAACAAAATTTGAAAGAGAATTGGAGGGGGGGTACGTGCACTGAAGGAGGGGTCAGGCGTTAGAAATCAATTGGGCTTAAGGCTTTTGTTCCAAGGGTCAGGCCTAATGGCACATGTTTGACACATTTTGTTTTAGGGTTGAATGAGTTTGTCTCAGAATTAGGGTTGCAAGCTTAGAGCGGCGCCGTTCCCTTCATCGCCTTCTTCATCTTTCTCATTCTCAAGAAAAAACCATTGATACTCTTCCTCCACGCCTGGCTACCGGACGCCATCTCTACTTCCTCTTCTCCATGGTCACGCGGGCGGTGGTTATACAAGGTAATGATTATGTCTTAACGCATTTTTAGGGTTTCAGTTCATGCATGTTATTATTGTTGTGTGTTATTGATTGTTTTATGCGTTGTTTGTGTTCATGAGGTTTATCAATGGACTGAGGGAGTAGAAAGTTATACCTTTGGAGGGTTCGTTGCTTGGAGAGGAGGAGAGGTGGACTGGAGGCGTCCTAGGGCGGCCAAGGCAGGGAGTATGAAGCTGTGGACCTTTGCTGGAAATCTGGTACTTGTATCTTGTTTTAGTTTAATGGTTTTATGATGATTGCCTTCTGAAAACCCTACTTTTACTTTCTTTTCCTCTTCTGATTGCTTGCTTGCTTGCTCTGATTGCTTGCTTCTGTATGTTTATTTCCTCTGAGTTTGATGATATTGATTCTGAATTGCTCTATTGTTGGACCCTGTGATGAGCTTAGCTCTGAGGGTTTGGATGTTGTTGCTTCATGATGAACTTTTTATCAATGATGATGTTTGAATCTGAGTTCTTTGTTGGCTTATCGTTTCACCTCTGGCTGCTTGAATGCTTGCCTTGTTCTGATTCTCTTTCTCTCTTTTGGACTGAGCTAGCTTCGCCTATGATGAACCTAGTTCTGAGGCACTCAATTTTGTTATTTGGTTTGGATTTGGATGTGTTCAGTTTTGATAGACTGGGACACTGAGTTTTGGCTTTTTTGACCCTATGATGAACATGGTTCTAAGGGCTCTTGGGATTGAATGCTTTGTTCTGGTTTTGTGTTTGCTGTCCTGGTTTTTGACAGGCTTCAGGCTTGATATGCTTGTATGGCTTTTTCTGGTTTGATATTTGTTGTCCTTGTTTTTGACAGGCTTTAGGCTTGATATGCTTGTATGGCTTGGAGGAAAACAGGCTGGTAGTTTGAGGCTTAGTAGGTTAAGGCTGGTTATGCAGTTTGTTTAAGCTTGTGTTATGTAACAGGTTTCGAGGCAGTTTGAATGTTTGACAGGCTTTGTTGTGATATGCTGGTTTGAAAGCTTAAGGTTTAGGCTTGTTTTGAAAGGGCTTCTGTTTGAAGCAGTTTAAGGCTATATGTTTGATGCAGGTTTTTTGATATTGAGTTTTGACAGGATTCAGACTTTATATTATGTTACAGTTTGAAAAAAAAACTTGTATTTGTGAAACAGGTTAGGCTTGAAGCTTGTTTTGGAGGCAGGCTGTTTGTTCTGTTTTTTTTTATACAAGCTTGAGCTTGTGTTATATTTTCTTTGTATTTGGTTCTGCCTTTTTTTCTTGTTCTGTTCTGAACTGTTTGTTTTATATCCTTTACGCCTAAGCCTGTAAGCCTCTCCACTCCTCTCTCTCTTTCTCTCTCTACAGATAAAAAGCTTTGTTTATTGCTTTAAACTGTACCTTCTGAAAAAGTGATTGGCTGGGAAATGATGATAATGTGAATATGTTGCTTGCATTGTTTCTTTCCTCTGCATCTTGTACTTGTCCCAGATTTCCTGCATATCTCTTGACAGCTTTTTGTACTTTCTTTAGACAGTTATGCACTTGGTTAGGCATTGTGCAGTTCAGTTTGAACTTTGTACTTGGTTTGGAATATTCACTTGGCTGTTCAGTTTGCCTCTTTGGTTGACAATTTGGAATTATGCAGCATTGTATATTTCCATGTATCTTGGTGCATTTAATTACTTGCAAACATTTTCTATCCCTCTTTGTGAACCAAGAGTTTTCTTGTGATTTGCAGAGAGGGCGAACAACTGATTTCGGCCAATCACTTTTAATGATGAGCTTTTTTATGATTAACTGTCTGCCTTTGATTTCATCTGTGTTGACTTCTTTTATTTTTTGTCTTTGCAGATAAAAGTCAGTTGAGCAATGGGGAGCAACAGTAGAAGATAGAGATTTAGGAAACTTTAGGATAGTTTTATTTTATTTCTAATTATTTGTAATAACATTATTTGTAAATACTGTAAATGTATCCAAATAACATTTGTACCAATAATTAAAAATAAATAAAAGCTCTTTTTGTCAGTTAATCTCTTTTAATTCTTCTTCAATTGTTTATTTAATTATTTATATTTCTTGAATTATAATAACTGGAAAATATCCAATAATTTTAACTTAGAAATGATAAATAATCAATAAACGTTCGGCGTTCCGAATAATCAAAAGCATTGCACAGTTAATCGAATAACCATCCACATGTCCTTTCTTTTACTGATTAAGCCAAACAATGCAAATTCTCAATTCAAATGCCTCAGCTTTTATCCCAGATGTTTAGACAGAAATCTTGAACAAACGTCACAACCATGTGACAGTCAATTAAAACACTGTGGATTCAAATTCTTCTGAAAATGCGCGTGCAAACCCTGATTCTTGATTTATTATCAAAGAAACGTTCACCTAATCAAACCCTGAGCCAAACTCAAACAAACCCTAATAATCTGCTTGAACTGTTCCAGAGTCAATGAAAACCCTAATTTGGATAGACTGATAAGAAAAAGTCTGTTTGACTGATTCTTACGCCAATCTGAAAAGTCAGGGAAAACCCGAAGCTGTGATTTCTTGTGGAAAAATAGGAGGACAAATTTTGGGGTACAACAGCTAACATTTTACCTTTTTCAGGAAAAGGTCAATCAAAAGATGACTACCATCAACCTTTTCAAGTCCCAGTTTAATACCTGTAGCAAGCCAGGAAAATATCTGTGGACGACTGATTGTAGATTAATACCTGTAACAAGCCAGGAAAAGTATCTACATGAAGAGATTGAAGATTAAATACCTGTAACAAGCCAGGAAGACCTTTCTTTCTCAGGTCAGATATTAATACCTGAAACCAGCCAGGACAGATATCTCCTCGACCAACCTTTTCAAGTCCCAGTTTAATACCTGTAGCAAGCCAGGAAAATATATGTGGACGACTGATTGTAAATTAATACCTGTAACAAGCCAGGAAAAGTATCTACATGAAGAGATTGAAGATTAATACCTGTATTAAGCCAGGAAGACCTTTCTTTCTCAGGTCAGAGATTAATACCTGAAACCAGCCAGGACATATATCTCCTCGACCAACCTTTTCAGGTCCCAGTTTAATACCTGTAGCAAACCAGGAAAATATCTGTGGACGACTGATTGTAGATTAATATCTGTAACAAGCCAGGAAAAGTATCTACATGAAGAGATTGAAGATTAATACCTGTAACAAACCAGGAAGACCTTTCTTTCTCAGGTCAGAGATTAATACCTGAAACCAGCCAGGACAGATATCTCCTCGACCAAACTTTTCAAGTCCCAGTTGAATACCTGTAGCAAGCCAGGAAAATAATATGTGGACGACTGATTGTAGATTAATATCTGTAACAAGCCAGGAAAATCATCTACATGAAGAGATTGAAGATTAATACCTGTAACAAGCCAGGAAGACCTTTCTTTCTCAGGTCAGAGATTAATACCTGAAACCAGCCAGGACAGATATCTCCTCGACCAACCTTTTCAAGTCCCAGTTTAATACCTGTAGCAAGCCAGGAAAAATATCTGTGGATGACTGATTGTAGGTTAATACCTGAAACCATCCAGGAAATTTATCTACATGAAGAGATTGAAGATTAATACCTGTAACAAGCCAGAAAGACTTTCTTTCTCAGGTCAGAGATTAATACCTGAAACCAGCTAGGACAGATATCTCCTTGACCAACCTTTTTAAGTCCCAGTTGAATACCTGTAGCAAGCCAGGAAAATATCTGTGGACGACTGATTATAGATTAATACCTGTAACAAGCCAGGAAAATCATCTACATGAAGAGATTGAAGATTAATACCTGTAACAAGCCAGGAAGACTTTCTTTCTCAGGTCAAAGATTAATACCTGAAACCAGCCAGGACAGCTATCTCCTCGACCAACCTTTTCAAGTTCCAGATTAATACCTGTAACAAGCCAGGAAAAATATATATGGACGACTGATTGTAGATTAATACCTGTAACAAGCCAGGAAAATTATCTACGTGAAGAGATTGAAGATTAACACCTGTAACAAGCCAGGAAGACTATCTTTCTTTCTCCCGGTGAGCACGAGTCAGTTCCTAAATCCCAACAAAAGTTAGACTTCCCCAGCGAAATCTTCTACAAACAACAGGTATACAAGTTCTCACTAAGGAATCTCTTATGTGATCGACGCTCCTGCAGATGGAATCTATAAGCCCATCCTCCTACCAACAATCTCCAAATGGCATCTGTAAGCCCATTCCCGACATCACAATGCTGATACTACACCATGCGAGTGCAAATTTCTGGGCACTCTAGTGTTCAATCATCTTCCACCTTCGGATCACGAAAGGCACGCAAGCCCATCTACATCCTCGGGTTTAAGAAAATTGAACAGGGGCAACTGTTGTACCCCAAAATTTGCCCTCTCATGTTTTTAAAGGTCTTCCCTTACATGGTTGGTCACAAACCCTTTCATAAGAAAAATAAAGTTTTTTTGAAGATGAACAAAGTGTCTTTTGATTGGCATCTGGGAAAAGTCTTCGATTGGGTATCCAAAATCCTTCGATACAGGCTTGACTCACCAGTCTTCAATTGGGCATTTGGCACTCTTCGATCAGGCTTTGATTAGTAAGCTTCGATTAGGTGTTTGGAACCCTTCGATCAAGCTTTGGTCTGCAAGTCTTCGATTGAGCGTTGGACCTCCTTCGATCAAGCTTTGGTGTGCAAGTCTTCGATTGAGCGTTGGACCCCTTCGATCAAGTCAATTTCACAATGCTTCGACTAGTACTTCAGAGGGTCCTTCGACTGGAACTTCATACTTTACCTCAATCAGAACATCAGAACGAAATGACCTTCGAATGGCATTTCAGTGTAGAGTTTCTCTTAATCTAAGATGCTCTGATGAAGGAAGTTCTGGACACTTCGAATCAGAACTTAGACTCATCACAAGGCCAAGGGCTGGTCGAAGTTGTCTAATAGGGAATGTTCTAAATATATTCGAATTGGACTTGGAAGTTGGCAAAGAAGGCAGATTCGAAGGAATGAAGTAGGCTGGCATGACTAGGCAAAAACACATATCCCAACCTGTCCAGGTTCACCCAAAATTCACAATGGCATGTGTCCCTTGCAAATATGCAATCGAAGTAGAGGGAGGCTCAATCGAAGGGGTTGTGACATCGAAACTAGAGCAGTTCGAATTGGGACTTTGAAGCAATCGAAGCAGGGGGAGTGTCAATCGAAGGAAAGTGGATATGTAAGTCAGCTTTCGATTTTCATCATGTTGGAGGCCCAAACAGCTCATAACAGGCCGGCAGTAACGCATGAAAACAGATTGGCACATGATTGAATCAAATATAGCAAGTCTTTATGAAGAAATCAAATCAAATCTCTTCATCATAATGGACCAAGATTTGATACACAAATGTTGACCTAAATTCCTTGTCTATATAAACCTCATGCTCACAAACAAAAAAGGCACGTGAAAGACCCAGAAAAAACTCTGCAGAAACGGCCACACCACTTTGCAAGAAACCTTGAAAAAATGTGAGATTGAAAACAACCTTAAAGGCGAATTCAATCCAAAAGAACAACATAGCCCTCTTGCCAGCAACCTCTTGAAGCGTGGCCAATCAAAAACCAAGCCTTTCACTGCCTATAACGCATTGTAAGCCCCCATGAACCTTGCTCTGCACATGGAATCGTAACTCAGTTTTTATGCATCTTTGTGCCAAATTTCTTGCATATTTGTATTAACCATTCAATTCCTAAGCAAACTGCATTATTTGATTGTATTTTCGTGACTTCTAACCCCATATTCAGAACCTAGGGTTCTTGTTCTTGTTTTTGGGCGTTCCTTGTGCAGATTAAATTAAGGCCACTAATGGCCATGGATGAGTTCAGGGGAAAGAGATGAGTGTGAGGGTGTCCTTAAAACTCATTTTCATGGCCTATAGATAGTTTTGGAAGGCAGATAGGGATTTTGCTACGGATGTAAATCCGCAGGAAACGAACCAGGGGGTTGTGGGGAAGACGAAGACGTGTCTTCTTCCCACTGGTCCTTTTAAAACGCGCGCCACGTTTTTTATTTTCAGGGAATAATTGTTGGTTTGTTTTATAATATCTGATTACTAATCCTCTAATAGGTTAACATCATGGCTCAGTTGGTAGCACGTTGGTCGAATTGTCCAATGGGACCTGGGTTCGGATCCCAGGTCCCCCAAAACTTTGTTGTGTTTTTCCTTCAGGTATTCAGGCGCAGCATCCCAAACGTGGTCCACCATATGCCTCAGGCGCCCATGCGCCAGGTGGTTCCAGATCCAGATCCAGTGGTCCAGGATGAGGTTCACCATGAACCTTGGTCAACAAACGTCCAGGAAATCTGAAAGTCAAACGAGGCTATTCGAATCTGGGCCTGGAATTGCTGAATCAACCTCCCTTCTTCGGGCCCAGCGCCCCCCAAAGTTTGCTTATGTTTTTATTTTCTTTTCATATTTCTTTTGCTTAAAAACTAACTAATTAATTAACAAACTAACCTTTTTTTCATAAAAAAATCAGAAATAACAATTTTTTTTTTAAATTCATTTCACTACTTTTATTTTTGTAAATAAACCATTAACCAATTAATTTAGTTTAAATAGGCTTAACGATAACATTTTTTGCAATAAATTAAAATTGATTTAGAATTAGGGTTTTGACATGTTTTTACCTTTCTAATTTTATTTCCTTAATTAAAATAAAACACAAAAAAAACATTTTCTTTTTTTAATTAATTCCATTATTAATTTGGACTTGATTCTTAATTCAAAAAAGACCAAAAATATGCTTTCTTTAAAAAGGGTCAAAACCCTAAAAGACAATCTGATTCAACTTTTCTCGCGCATATTATTTTGATCTATATTTGTGTAATTGCTCCGAGGATGTAATAGTTTTAACTTAGGATTTTATTTACCGCTTTTATTTACTTTTTCGCATTTAATTTTAAGGGTTTGTTTTTGGCGATGTAAATACCCGACGCCTTGTAATAGCTTAGCTTTATTTTCCGCAATTTATCTTCTGCAACCATTAATTGCTAGATGTATGAATAATAGGCTATGCATGACAAGATCTATCTTAACTTAAAATCCACAAGTAGCTCACCATAACATGTGCAAAGATAATATATCTGAAAAACAATACACTCGCACATGCCACTCTTAGGGTGCGCCTCACTTGGTTGCCTCGAACGTGGTCATTGAGTATAGGATGTTTTAGAGGTCGCCCTCCTGTCCAAAGATCAAAGTTACCTCGAAATGGTTGCCTCGAAATGGTTGCCTCGATAAAAATGATCTGACATTAGGGTTACCGCTAAAGCATCCTAACATTGCTTTAGTGACCACACGTCCCTTAAATCGAATTGACCCGAAAACTCCAATGGCGGTGCTACCTACTCCTCAATAGTGGGATAGCACTGTCTAAAGGACATTTGCACACTTTAATTCCTTTTTGAGTAGGTAGAGGTTCTTAAGTACTTGCTCCTTTTAAAACAAAACAAAACTTTTCGCACTTACACTCTCTTCAAAAACAAAACTCTTTTCAAAACTCACAATCACAAAGAAAAGCAAACTTTTGAAAACATAGTGAGCAAGTACCTAAGAGCCCGTGGATAACCACGGATAGAAAGGGTGCTAACACCGTCCCTTTCTATAATCTACCTCCCGAACCCGATTCAAAAACAAAACTCTTTTCAAAACCCACAATCACAAAGAAAAGCAAACTTTTGAAAACATAGTGAGCAAGTACCTAAGATCCCGTAGATAACCACGGATAGAAAGGGTGCTAACACCTTCCCTTTCTATAATCTACCTCCCGAACCCGAGAAATATCTCGAAAAGGAATTTTTCTGTGCTTTTTTCCTTTCCTTGTTGGATAAAATAAAAGACGGTGGCGACTCTTGCTTACCGCGACATTTTGCGAAAACAAACGCAAACGCGAACCAGCATTTCAAAAATAGTCAGTTCTCATTCCCACCGATCACACTTTCCTTTCGTGATCCGAAGGTGGAAGATGATTGGACACTAGAGTGCCCAGAAATTTGCACTCGCATGAAGTGGTACTTGTCTGGCGATATCGGGAATGGGCTTACATATGCCATTTGGAAATTGATGACGAAAGATGGGATTAAATATGCCATCTGAAGGAGTGTCGATCGCCTAAGAGATTCCTTAGCGAGAGCCTACCTGTTGTTGAGGAAGACTACGCTGGGGAATGTTGTTCTTTGTCTTGAGAAAAAGTTGAATTTTAGGAGCTTCAGTCGTCCGTTATTTTACTAGGGAATCGTCTCTTAGTCGAAGAGGTGAAAATGAACTACTATCTGGTCGTAATCCAGGCTTCATAGTGATAAGACAGACTGCTATCTGGTCGTAATCCAGGCTTTACAGTGACTTACTGGGGAGGTGATATTAAACTTGTTATCTGGTCGTGATCCAGGCTTCACAATATCTCGATTCTTATATGGTCGCAATTCAGGCTTCAGAAGGAATTAAGTTGTTATCCGGTAGCATCCGGGCTTTAACTTGAATTTAGGGCACACTAATATCCAGTCGACTCTGGGCTTCTTAGTATTTGTCCAGGTAAAATGCTATTTGGTCGAAATCCAAGCTTCACAGTGTCTTGTACTGTTATCTGGTCGTAATCCAGGCTTCGCGATGTTTTATACCATTATCTAGTCGAATCCAGGCTTCATGGTGTCCTGTGCTGCTATCTGGTCGTAATCCAGGCTTCACAATACCTTACTTCTTATCTGGTCGTAATCCAGGCTTCAAAAGAAATCAAGTGGTTATTCGGTCGCCTCCAGGCTTCCCCTTGACTTTTGGGCCTACTAATATCCGGTCAAATTCGGGCTTCATAGTGGGTAAACTGTTATTTGGTCGTAATCCAAGCTTCACAGTGTCCCTCACTGTTATCTGGTCATAATCCAGGCTTCAGTGTCTTTTACCGCTATCTGGTCGTAATCCAGGCTTCGCGATGTCTCATACCATTATCTGGTTGAATCCAGGCTTCATGGTGTTCAGAGAAATCAAGCTACTATCCGGTCGAATCTGGGCTTCACGGATTGTGTTTATGATATACCACTATCTGGTCGAATCCAAGCTTCATGGTGTCTCGTACTGCTATCTGGTCGAATCCAGGCTTCACAATAACTTGCTGAGCTGTTATCCAGTTGTAATTCGGGCTTCACGGCTTGTGTTTATGACATACCACTATCTGGTCGAATCCAGGCTTCATGGTACTTGTATTTCTATCTGGTCGTAATCCAGGCTTCACAATACTTGTTGGGGATTAAACTATTATCCGGTCGAATTTGGGCTTCATAGCTTAAAGATAAACCATTATATGGTCGATTCCAGGCTTCGCAGTGTTTGATACTGTTATCCGGTCGTTCTCAGGGCTTCATAATATGATGTAGAAATCAAGATACTATCCGGTCAGATCCAGGCTTCATAGCTTGAACTTGGTGAGAATTTGATTGTATTTTTCCTGAAAGGTAAAGGGTTAGTCGTATGTAATGCATGATATGTATCAAGCAATGATGTTCTTAAAATAATTGAGATTGTGTTGTATGATGCATATGCACATGTCATGATGTATGAATATGCAATGTTTTATGATATTCTCTAACTGGGGAAAATAAATCCCAGACTACTGCTGGAGAGTGCAAGGAGTTTAATTCTTTGCTCTCGCTGGGGATAACGTCCTAAGGTGATTGTGAGAATAATCCTGCTGGAGAATAAACTGACGAGAAAATGACTCTGTGGCGAAGAGATATTTTGTCTGAAGATCCACTGATTTGGAGAAATAACCTTGGCTGGGGATGAATTACCGCTGCTGGCAATAATGAACCCTGTTGGGGATTGAGTTTCTTCTTATGGAAGAAATAAACTCCACTGGGGATAATCTTCTAGTGCTGGTGATAGATAGACTCTGCTTGGGGAGAATCAATGTTTTTAGATACCTTTTACTCTGCGGGGAGTGAATGTACCTTTGGTCGTATTCTCCAGCTAGGTCTATCCCTATACCTGGTGGACAGAGCAACTGTAAGGTTGGACATTTCTTGTTTGCCCCTGTTCCTGATATTACAAGTAATTGTCTTTTGTTTCGCATGTGGATATTTATGAGCAGCAATTATTGTCAAATGCATATATAAAAAATGAACCATTGGACGTTCTTGCAAAACAAAACAGAAAAAGAAAACAATTTTGAAATTTATTGTAAAGTGAATTGTATTGATTTTTAAGTTGGTCTGTAAATAGGCGTTTTTGTACAAGAGGCTAACGTCCTAGTAAGAGAACGCCGCCGAAAGATAGAACTTATACAATTTGTGAAAAACAAAGAAAAACAAATATGTGAACAATCCCACTGGGTTCCAACTCTGCTATTGCCCTTATATCCTCAAGCGTCTCATCACTTCGCTACTTGGTTGAAGGTAAATCAGATTGATTGGCGCCGTCCGAGCTTGATAGTCGATACCGAAGTCTGGTTGCAAGATGATCCAATGAGACATAGTGTTACGCTTTGATCCCTAATTTTTGCCTGGCCCGCTCTTTCGGGTTTTCAGTTCACTGGGATACCCTTTTTTGCCCAAGCCTCCTTTTCAGGTTTTCGACTTGCCGGGTGTACAGATTTTTTCATTTTCATCCCTTATTTTTGCTCGAACCCTTTTGGTTCGCCGGGAAGCCCTTATTTTTGCCTAGGCCAGTCAACCTAGCGGGTCTTTAATCATGCGTAGTATTTTTTTCACTATGTCTGCATTGACGGGGTGAGGAAGGTCGTCACCATCCATGGTGGTTAGAATCATAGCTCCTATTGAAAAAATGTTCTTAACCACAAATGGCCCTCTGTGTGTAGGGGTCCATTTTCCCCTGGGATCACCTTACGGCAGTATGATGCGTTTGATCACCAGATCCTCGACTTGATATTCTTGTCGTCTAACTTTCTTGTTAAATGCCTTGATCATCCGCTTTTGATACGTCTGACTATGACAAATAGCAGTAAGTCTCTTTTCATCGATTAAGTTTAGCTGATCAAGTCGGGTCTTGATCCAATCGTCTTCGCTTAAACCTGCATCCTTCATAATCCGAAGAGAGGTTATCTGGACCTCAATGGGTAAGACTGCCTCCATACCATACACCAGAGAGTAGGGTGTTTCCCCTGTTGACGTCCGCGCTGAGGTGCGGTACCCATGAAGAGCGAATGGTAGCATCTCGTGCTAGTCTTTGTATGTCATCGTCATCTTCTGCACAATCTTCTTGATGTTCTTATTAGCTGCTTCAACAACCCCCATTCATCTTCGGCCGATAAGGAGAAGAGTTATGATGCTGTATCTTGAACTGCTTGCAGAGCTCGGTGATCATCGTATTGTTGAGATTTGTACCGTTGTCGGTAATTATCCTATCTGGTACACCATATCGATAGATCAAATTGTGTCGAATAAACCGCACCACGACGTTCTTGGTTACCGTAGCAAAGGAAGCTTCCTCAACCCACTTTGTAAAGTAGTCAATAGCTACCAGGATGAAACGATGCCCGTTGGACGCGGTAGGTCTGATCTCACCAATCATATTGATGCCCCACATTGCAAAAGGCCAAGGAGCTGTCAAAACATTCAGAGGAACTGGAGGTATATGCACCTTATCAGCATAGACTTGGCACTTATGACAAGTCTGAGAATGCTGATAACAATCGGCTTCTATAATAGACCAATAGTATCCCGCCTGTAGGATTTTCTTTGCCATGGTATGTCCATTGGAATGAGTTCTGAAAGTACCTTCATGTAACTTTGCCATAATATTTTATGCCTCGTTCTTGTCCACACATCGCAGCAAAGTTGAATCATGGTTACGCTTATAAAGGATCCCATTACTGATGAAGAACTTCGCAGCGAACCTCCTCAGAAACTTCTTATCATTAACAGATGCACCCTCGGGGTACTCTTAAGCCTCAATATACCTCTTTACCTCGTGGAACCAGGGTTTATCTGCTACCTCTTCAGTCTCAATGTCACAGCAATGTGCGGGTTCATCCAACCTCTCAATGGTAATCCGGGGAGCCTTATTGTCCCACCTGACCTTGAACATAGAAGACATGGTAGCTAGCGCGTCCGCTAACTGATTCTCCTCTCTCGGGAAGTGTTCAAAGGTTATCTCCTCGAAGTGCGGAAGCAAAGTCAATACATACTCTTTGTAAGGAATAAGATTTGGGTGTTTCGTATCCCACTCGCCTTTGATTTTACTGATCACCAGAGTGGAATCTCCGAATACACTCAAGAACTTAATCCTTAGGTCAATAGTTGCTCGAAGGCCCATGATGCACGCTTCATACTCCGCCATGTTGTTGGTGCAGTTAAAACATAATCGGGCAGTGAAGGGAGTATGACAGCCTTCAGGCGATATGATTACAGCGCCAATACCATTACCCAACGCGTTTGAAGCTCCGTCAAAATGCATAGACTGTCGGGATCCTTCCTCGGGTCCTTCATCCGGTACAGGTTTTTCACAGTCGGTCACCAACATGATGTTCTCATCCGGAAACTCGAAATTCATAGACTGGTAATCATCCACGGCCTGGTGTGCCAAATGATCTGCCAACACACTCCGCTTGATTTCTTTTTGGGTTGTGTATTGGATGTCGTACTCAGTTAAGATCATCTGCCATCTTGCTATTCTTCCGGACAAGGCAGGCTTTTCGAAGATATACTTGATTGGGTCCATCTTTGATATCAACAGGGTAGTGTGAGTCAGCATATACTGTCTCAACCGGCGAGCAGTCCATGCCAAAGCGCAGCAAGTTTTCTCAAGCAGTGAGTATCGGGTCTCACAGTCGGCCAGACTCGTCATGCTACCCCAGCATGCACCCCATTGAATTGTCGAGTACTTTAAAGTATAAGATCAAAGGTCTTCCTTCAACTGGAGGCATCAGAATAGGTGGCTCTTGGAGATATTCTTTGATCCTTTCGAAAGCGGCCTGACATTCATCATTCCATTTTACCACTTGATCTTTCTTCAGCAGCTTGAAGATTGGCTCACAAGTAGCAGTCAGATGTGAAATGAATCGGGCAATGTAGTTCAGACGTCCCAAAAAGCCTCTGACTTCTTTTTCCGTTCGAGGAGATGGAATTTCCTGTATATCCTTTACCTTGGCATGATCCACCTGAATACCTTTATCACTAACAACGAAACCCAGCAACTTACCAAACCTTACCCCGAAGGTGCACTTGTTCGGGTTTAACCTCAGCTTGTACATCTTCAACCTGTCAAATAGCTTCTGGAGATGGTCAAGGTGTTCTTCCTCAGTCTGGGACCTTGCAATCATGTCGTCAACGTACACCTCAATCCCATGGTGAATCATGTCATGGAACAAAGCGACCATGGCGCGCTGATACGTTGCCCCAGTATTCTTCAATCCGAACGGCATGACTTTGTAGTAAAAGGTGCCCCATTGCGTAACGAAAGTCGTCTTCTCCATGTCCTCGGAAGCCATCTTAATCTGATTGTAACCAGAAAAACCATCCATAAAGGAGAAGATCTTATATTGCGCGGTGTTGTTGACCAGAACATCGATGTGAGGGAGTGGGAAATTATCCTTGGGGCTTGCCTTATTCATATCCCTATAGTCCATACACATCCGCACCTTACCATCTTTCTTGGATACTGGAACAACGTTGGCAACCCACTGCGGGTAAGAAGTAACTGCTAGAAAACTGGCGTCAAACTGTTTCATGACCTCAACTTTGATTTTCTCAGACATCTCTGGGCGCATGCGGCGAAATTTCTGCTTTACCGGAGAATAGTCTTCTTTAGTTGGCAAGCGGTGAACCACAATGTCGGTGTCCAACCCAGACATATCTTCATAAGACCAAGAAAAGATCTCAACGTAGTCGCGTAGCATCTGTATCAACCGTTGCTTGACACTAGGCTCCAGATTTGCACCGATCTTGACCTCTTTCTTATCTTCTTCTGTACCCAGATTCACTTATTCCACTGGCTCTTCATGGGGATGTATGGCCCTCTCTTCATGTAGTAACAGTCTAGCAAGTTCCCTAGGAACTTCACAATCATCCTCACCTTCGTCCTCGGCTTGGTTGATTGGATTTTCGAAGTCATAACTGGCAGTAGCAGAGTTGTTATCAGTGGGATCCAGAGTTGATGTGGATATGCAATATGATATGTGAGTGTGTGTAAGACAATAACTGTTTTGATAAAGTGAAAGATAGAAAAGAAAAACAGGGAGCGTAAAATTTGTAATGCAAGAAAACGTCCAATGCTTTATTGATGATATATGAAAATGACAAATAATAAGCCCTCACAAACAAAGCCAAGGTGCCTCGGGCAAGGCACCAGGCCGTAAAGTTTCAAATTGTCTGTTACAAATCTCAAAACAAAAGTCTATTACTGTGTAATAAAAGAAATGGGCACGAAGTCCTTTTCCGTCCAATTGTTCAATCCACCGTCGATAGTCGGGTAAATCCAGCTGTCAATATCTGACTCTTCTTCATCATCCTCAATTGCATTCACTCCCTGATTACTGATGTGCAGGGGAGCTCTTCCAATCCGCACGCGTTGAACAGCCCTTTGAGCCTCTGCAGTAAAGCTCAAACCAAACTTGTAAGTTTTGTGTGCGAAGTCAGGGAGTTGACCCCAATTTGCACACCCACCTTTTTCAATCACAGCCATGGCATCCTTGAGGGAAGCCATCTTCATCATAGGTTCTTCAACAGCAACTTTAGTCGACGCCAGAGTCTGGGGGACCTCTTCAAAGTTCTGACACAGGGTTTCGATGAACTCTCCATCCATCTCCACATAGCGAAAGGAGTTAAGATGACTTACCATGTACTCCTCCTCACCTTGCACCGTAACAATATTCCCTTTTACTGGATATTTCAACATTTGATGAAGCGTAGAATTCACTGCCCCAACCTTATGAATCCACGGGCGACCCAGCAAACAAGAATAAGATGGTCAAATATCCATCACATAGAATGTAGATGCAAAAGTTTGAGAGCCAACTTTAACAGGGACATCCACCTCCCCGTGCACCATCCTTTTGGACCCGTCAAAGGCCCTAACAACAATATTACTCGGCTTCAAAACTAAACCTTCACAGTCCAGACGGTCTAATGCTTTCTTGGGTAAAACATTCAATGAGGACCCAGTATCCACCAGCATGTGGGCCAAAGTAGTGCCCCTGCACTCGAGCGAGACGTGCAGAGCATCATTATGATTTCTTCCCTTAGCAGTCAGATCTGCATCTGAGAAACCCAACCCGTTATCGGCAGTCAAACCAGCCACACAGTCTTTGAATTGATCAGCAGAGGTTTCCTGCGACACATGCGCAGTTTTAAGGAAAGCAATTAAAGCCTTTGCATGGGCCTCCGAACACAATAACAATGATAACATGGATATTTTTGACGGGGTCTTCCCCAGCTGCTCGACTACGTTGTAGTCTCTCTTCTTGATGATCTTCAGAATTTCCTCTATCTCCTGCCTAGAGGTTTCTACAATGACCTTCTTAGGTGCCTCCGTCTGGGCAGGCTCACCTATGACTTCTTTGCCCCGAGTGTTAGATGGCTCGGCGACAGGGGTGATAATTGGAATATGAGCTGGGGCAGTAGCTGATGTACTGGCAGATGGAATAACAACATGCTTTTGAATAGTCAGAGGGGAAATCTCGGGAGAAAAGAGTCTTCCACTTCGAGTGACCTTGTTAGCCCCGACAATATTGCTGACATCAGTATCAGCTTCTTCAACCTTCAAATCTTGTTTGATCCCATGATAATACACATCGGCCCCATAGTGCCACGGGACAGCCTTATCCGAAGTGTATGGGATAGGACCAGGAATAGTAATGATTAATGGAGTAACTCTTGGAACAGATGTAATCCTAACAGGCTTTCTCGAGGAAGCCTTGGAAGGATTAGCGGAAATGGTTATGATGGAAACATCTTCAACAGGAATCAACAGAATCAAAGTTTTTTCAAATAGGATCTCTTTGTTATCCATCAGGCGTTGAACACCTGATTTCAATAAATGGCAACCAGCAGGTAGGATTGGACATAGGTGGCAACCTTTGCCACAACCTGGAAATAAACCGGCCGATAATAGGTTCTTCTTAACTGTCATCAATGGAGTAGAAATGTCTTCCACATAGGTCACAAATGAATCATTGTCCACAGAATTTACTCCATGACCATGTTTGGGCATAGGAGCAGTCATGACGTTGGGCTTCTCCGGAGCGTCAAACTCGATTTCTTTAGCTTCAATCAAATCTTGTACCCTATTCCTCAAGGCTCAGCTGTTATTTATATCATTACCTGGGCTATCTGAGTGATAGGCACAACAGGCGTTCGGATTATACAGCGGAGATGTGGTGTTGGGATTCTTCGGGGCTTCCCTCAAAGTTACCAGGTTGGTCTTCAACAATTGCGGTAGAATTTGAGATAAGGTCATACTGAGCCGAGTGTACTGTATTTGCGGTCTCTCTATTCTTTGTTGATTGTTGTATTGTGGGGCAATGGTGGGTCTTGATATTACTACCGCATTTACTGCTTGGCGGCGTTCAGGTCGGTTTTGGCTCCTCGAGATGTAAATTGCACTAACTTCTTTCTTACTGGTGAAAGGCCTCTTTTCTGTACTTGATGAAGCACCTTTATGTATCTTACCACTTATGATACCAACTTCTACTCTCTCCCCAGTCAAAATCAATTCAGTAAACCCAGATGATGAACTACCGATCAAATGATTGAAAAATGGACCAGACAAAGTCCCAAGAAACATATCCACCAACTCCCTATCAGACAGAGGGGGTTGGACTCTTCCAGCCAGATCTCTCCACTTCTGAGCATAGTCCTTAAAGCTTTCGCCTACATCCATAGATATACCCTGAAGCTGAGTACGCGTGGGAGCAAGGTCGGCGTTATACTGGTATTTCTTGTAAAAAGCAGCAGCAAGGTCCTCCCAGTTGCGAACATTAGCTCCTTCCAATTGATAAAACCATTCAAGCTGAGTCCCTGACAGACTATCTTGAAAGAAATGAACCCACAGATTTCTATCAGCAGTGTAGGGTTGGATTTTTCTAACGTACGAGCGGAGATGGAGCTTTGGACAAGATACTCTATCGTACTTAGCGAAAACCAGAGCTTTGAATTTGTGAGGGATCACCACCCCAGATGCTAGTCCCAGATCTCCGAAGTCCAAACCAGGTATCTTCTGAATCTCCATAGCACTCAGACGGTCTTCAAGTTGTTTGTATTTATCCTCAGTAGGAGGATACTGTTCTTCATCAAAATCAGTGTCATTATCAGAGACTACAGGACTAGGCCCCTTTTCTTCCTCCTGATTCTCTCCTCCTTTAGATGAATGAGACAGATCAGCTTCCTGTCGCAACATGTTCCCAAATTTGTGACCCATATTCAGCAGAATCACCTTCTTCTTCTTCTTCTTCTTCTTTTCCTTCAGGATGAGAGTCTTTAAATCCTATTGCCCCTTAGCCAAGTTCAAGAACAACTCTTTGAATTGAGCATTTTGTGCTTGAAGAGCTTTGATGGCTTGATCGGTAGGTATTTCAGAAGACATTCTGTGCTGAAATAAACAGCGAAGAAGATAAGAAACCTGTAATGATACCTGTAATGAGGGGCATGATAATGGAATGCGTATGAAATGATTTCAAAGACTTTGGGAGATTTAAATTTTCAAACCAAGAAATAACAAACTTTATTAGATTGAACTTGTAAGAATGTTTAACAATGCCTTTAAGGCGTTACAAAAGAAATAGACTGAAACAAATCTAAACTAGAAAAAAGCAAAAAAATCAGAAATTCCATGGACGTTTTCCCTTCGTGCTGACGTAGTCATTGATCGTCCTTTCATTCTCAAGTTGCCTCGTGAGCTTCAAGTTCTTCCTTTCTTGATCATGATACTTCTCCTTGTAAGTATCCCTCTCCTCTTTTAGCTGAATTCAGGATCTCTTCAATGCCCCAAGATCAGTAGGCATGTAGGGATAAAGGACTGTGTAAGGAACACCTTCTTCATTAGTATGCTCCACAATCACTAGCAACACCGCTTTATAAGGCATCCCAAGCTTATGAGCCCGAGCTCGAACCCACTGGAGGTAAGGTTGCATAGGGAGAGAAGTCTTTGGTCCTAGCTCTTGAGGGTCAGACCTGTTCACCATGCCCCAGGCTTGTATAAACCTTCGGCGATGCTCGTTAACGTCCTCCTTATAGTCAAATCCAATATCTGTAAGAAGTAACTCGTAAGGACCGTCTCTTCGAGCGCGACCAAACTGTCGTAAAGCCAAACAAGGACTGTAGGTTATTCCTCCTCTGATTCCGAGCAAAGGAACATTAGGGTATTCCCCACATCGATCAATGATAGCAACACCTTCCATATCCTTAGAACTCCAAAGAATATCCGTATGGGCAAGGGACATTATCCTGTAAGACCATCCTAAAGCTTCCTCATTCTTCAACACGGACTTGGGGAGGTGCGAAATAAACTACCTCGCCAACAAAGGCATGCAACACATGAGGGTCCCTCTTCTTCACACGGTACGAGTGTAGAGAGCATGAAAAATATCACCCAGAAGAGTAGGCACAAGATTGTGAGACAGGAAGATCTTAACCGCATTCACATCTATGAAGGAATCTGGATTCAGAAAGATAACCAAACCATAGATAAGGAGAGCCAAGGTGTCTTCAAAAGCCTGAAAGTCCAAACTGTCCCAGAATAGTTGAGCTTGATCCATCAGAAACTTGGCTAAGAAACCTTTAACCCCGCTTAATGTCTCCCAATTGGATACTACATCAGTCTTTTTCAAGTGTAAAGCTGAAGCAATGTCTTCTGGCCTAGGAGTCTTTTCCAAACCTGTGAAGGGTATCTGCTCGAGGATGGATGTACCCAATAAGTGAGAAAATTCTTCTAAAGTGGGAACTAGCTGATAATTCGGGAAAGTGAAACAATGATGCACTGGATCGAAGAACTGGAAAAGCACACTCATCATTTTCTCACCAAACCTGGAGGTAACCAAACTAAGAAGCTGACCATGTGTCCTAATAAATGAAGAAGTATCAGAAACTATCGAGGCTAAATCTTTGAGTTGAGCAGGTATTTGCACAAAGTTAACTCGGATGGTGTTTCTGCACATGGAAGCCATAATCTGCAAAATAGAACAAAGATAAATCCCCTCGGTCTTTGAAATGGTTAGTCTAATGAAGTATGCATGCTATGTTATGATGCATAATGTCATGATAAAAACATATAACAGGTATAACAGATAGCAGACATGGTAAAGGCAAACAAGTCACACAATAGCCCTTAAGTTTCAGGCTTGCATGGGGTTTAGGTATTACCCTCTTGAAGTTCAGTTGGTTTTAACCTGTCCTAATAATAGTAACCGGGTTCTAGAGGTTCTCAATATCACTGACCATCCTCCATCGGTCATGGTTTCAGCTCACGCAATCTTTTCTTGTAGCCGGAACTATCTCGAGAGTATGGTCTCAATTAGTGTAGCATCGAGTATCAACCAGTTCCCAGCTTTACACCGAGACCGGCTATCTCACTACTTCCTATGGCCAAGTTGGTCAATTATAGGTTCTAAGATCAGTTGATGCTTAACGACACATATAGCAGCCTCGTATTCTCCTCGTTTCTCCACAAGGGATACCGGTACCAACCAATGTGCCACATTGTTGTACCCCAAAATTTTCCCTCTCATTTACCAAGACTTTTCCTCACAAGACTTCTTGGACTCAAGACAAGATTAGGGTTTGGTCAGCTCAAGACATCACCTTGCACTGATAACCTGAAATTAGGGTTTGAGTTTGCACAAGGATTTTTGGACCATCAATGCTTCATGTGACTTTCATACACCATCTTGGACCCCTAAGATTGCTCATGACAAGTTTCAAGCCTTGAATCACATTTTTGCCCAATCAATTGGACAATTGACCTAAAAATCAGCTGTATTGGGGAAAAAGTCAACCATGGGCAATTTACAGTCAAACTTCATAATTTTTTATCAACAACAACATTTTAGACACATATGTACCATTTGATCAAGTTTGGATCACAACTCCTTAAGAAATTTGATCAAATCATCAAAAGGGCAAAATGGTCAAAATTAGGGTTTTGACTGAGAAAGGGCAATTTATGATTTTTAACCTAACCAATGGCCAATTGAGTTCAAGCATGGTTTTAATTATTCAATGGCATCATCTTGACCTAATTACACGGTTCAAAAGATCTCAAGTTCATAGGATTCACAGATGAATTTTGCAGTCAACTGATCAAAAGTCAATTGTACACTGAAAAGTCAAACTTTGACTTTTTAGTCAAAATCAAGTGCCAAGGGTCATAATTCATCAAGATATGTCAAAATATGAAACTTGTTGACCAAGAAAACCAATTTTGAAAATTAGGGTTTTGAATTTGAAAATTTTCATAACTTAGAATTTTTCCAAGTATGGAAATTTTCTTATTTTTTCCCTACTTTTCACTACTTTTTCATCATGATGCAATTGGATTCAAAGAAAACTTCCAACATGAAAGTTGTAGTCCTCCAACTTTTCACCACTTTTCCTAAAATATGCTTGGATCTCAAGTTATGAATTTGTGAATAGGGGTCCATGAACTAAATAACTTAGTGAAAATTTGCCCTAATTTAGGCAGGTTTTTTACCCAACTTCATGGACATTTTTCACTTAGCTCCAAGAGGTATCTCAAAATGCATTTCAAATATGGATTGTAGAGCATGTTGCAAGCTTTCAAAAATGTCCAAGAACTCTCCAAGATCATTTATGGTTAGGGAGAATCGAAGAAGAGAAATTGGCATTTTGTCACTTTTGATCAAGCCATTTTTACAAAGTGTCAAGTTGCAAATCTGATCAAGGATGCTTGTACCTTGCATTACAGGTCCTAAACTCATTCTACACTCCATAATTAAATGCAAACTCAGAGGATAAGGGTTTTATCTTTGCCTTTGAAGCATTGTACAAGAGATTATTCCATAAATGGCCAAAAGTTCACAATGCCATTTTCATAAAAGCAAGCTTTTTGCAACTTTATCATTCTTGAGCCATGGACTAGTTCCTTTGGTACAAACAACTTCCATAGATATCAAGCAAAGCATACCAACTCTTATCAGCTCATACACTAGCCAGTACAAGCATATAGCAATAGTCACTTCACCTTTCTTCAAAAACAAAAAAAGTGGCCAAAAGGTAGAGAACTTGTACAAGCTGATAAAGAGTGGACTTGGCATCATTCTAGATAGATTCACAAACTTGTTATAAACTAGAACACGAAGGCTTAACATCAAAAACCCTCCAAAACTCAAAAACTCTAAATTTCTGCCCAAACACCCAGCTTCTGCAAAATCCTTTCCAACTTCATTTTGGCTTGTGCATTTTTCCTTTTAACCTTTGAAACACTTCATCCACATCATATCCAAGCTATCCAAGCCTTTACATTGTTGTTGTAACCCCTGTTTCAGCCATTGCCATTTTCATTTTGGAAGCTTGCAACTTAACTTCTACAAAGACTTTTGGCCATCCACAAAGCAAGCTGAGCATTGGAATAGCTTGAAGGAACTTCATGGAAGCTCACACGATCCTCAGGCCTCACTCAAAGTCCCCACATTGCCATATCCAAATCCAGTTGAAGGAGGTATTTTTCAAAACTCTATCTCTCTATTTAGGCATCCTCAAGCCATGATTTGTGAATCAAAAATGTAGTTCTTAACATGGTGAAGCTGTACATATGCATACTTTCCATTTATATTAACTGAGCTAAGAGAATTTGAATGTTGAACATGCTGAAATAATTAGGTCAGAAATTAGGGGTGATTAAATTTTCTCTGATCTTTGAGAGTTAGGTTCAAATTTTATATCATTGGAATCGTGAGATTACAAGCTACATTTTTTGTGTTATAAGTTTTTGTTTTTATGCAAGCAATAGAGAGTTATATATTTGAAGCATATACGCGCGCGCAGGAGGGAGCTGGAGGACAGGGATGACCTGTCTGGGCCTTGGCACGCCTGGACCTTGCTATTTTTGTTATTCACACCCCCTGACCACTATTTGCACCCCTTGCTTCTTATTTTATATTTTTGCATATTTTATCATATTTTTTATGTTTTTTGCTTTTAATCATTTTTTCTGAACATTAAAAATCATGAAAAATATTTTCTTTATTTTTTTGCATTTTATTTTATTTTTCCATTATTTTTTGCATAAAAAATAGTCTTATTAGGATAATAGACTTTATTTTCTTAAATAAATTATAAATACATTTAATAATTACTATACATTTTTATTTTATTATTTTCCACATAAAATAATTATTTTCATACATATTTTAATTTTTAATATTGACATATAATATTATTTATTATTTTCTTGTACAAAAAATGGACAAAATATAATAATAGAACATTATTTTTCTTTAATAAAAAAATTAGGGTTTCTCCCTTTCAAAAATAATAATATTATTTTTCCTTATTTTCTAGGGTTAGATAATTCATTTTTCTCATACAAAAATTAAATACAAAACATTTTTGCATAAATACATTTATATTGCATATTTAAATATTTGTATATTTATTTAATTTGCACATAATTCAATTGGGTTGTAATAGTATTTTAGGGTTTATATTTGTGCAATATCCCCATTCAAAAACTTGTATCCCCCCTCCCATAATAATTGTTGTAATAGCTTAGTTTACTTTTATGCAATTTATTGCTTTCATATACCATGTTAGTAAATTAGGATTTTGCATGATAAGAAAAAACAAACAAATAGAAAAGACCTAATCCAAGACAAATCAAATGCATGTAAAATGACACACATTACACAAAAGCACCCTCAGGGTTTCACCCACTTGGTTGCCTAAATAAAAATGGCCATGTTACGCATGTGAAGTATCTTGGCAAAACAAAACAAAATAAGATCATAGTCCCTCGATGACGCTATCAAAAGTTGCCTAAAACAAAAATGATCTTGGTCCCTCAAACATGCTAAGATACTTGGCAACATTGCTATCATGGTCATACGATGACCCACGCCCATCCTGTTTAACATCCAAAGATAGGGTTGTTTACCAAATCAATGGTAAATCAACAATGTCAAAGGAATAAAAATGCACAAGAAAGACATTTGAGTAAGTAGATAGCTTCTAGTTACTTGATCATCCTTTCTATTTTCAAAAACAAACACACACATTTCAAAACAACTTTTAAAACATTGGAATATTTTTCAAAAGGGAAACATCTTTGTATACATTCTTACGAACGAGAATCATTACAAAGATTTCCTAAACAAAGGCCTCTTTTCAAAATACTTTCAAAACCACACAAAGCACCATTTCAAACAATTTCAAAAGCAAAGCAAGTGACCTAAACAAGTAACTAAGAGCCCATGGAAAACCATGGATGAAAAGGGTGCTAGCACCTTCCCTTTTCATAATCTACCCCCCGAACTCAAGAAAACATCTCAAAGGTATTTCCTGTGCTTTTTTACCTTTCCTTTTGGATAAAAGAAAAGTCGGTGGCGACTCTTGCTAACCGCAACATTTGCGAACACAAATGCAAAACACCAAGTCAGTTCTCCCACCACATCACACACATCAACGTAGCTACTGCTTCAACCGTATCGGTCTACATCATACAATTCCCTCACAGTTTATTGTTACTTACCTAAAAGGTGTCCCCTAGATCTGGGTTAGGATCTATAGTAACTCCCAATACAAAACCCTCAAAAGTAAAGCAATTAAAACAAACAAGAGAAGCAATTTATCATGAACTATTCCTAAGGTATACCCCACTTATTTAGTCCCCAGTAGAGTCGCCAGTTATGTGATATGGTGGCAGAACCAGACTGTTTAATATTGGTTTGCATTTTGCGTTTGTGTTTGCAAAATGTCACGGTAAGTAAGAGTCGCCACCGACTTTTATTTTATCCAACTGGAAAGGAAAAAAGCACAGAAAAATTCCTTTTTTCGAGATTTTGAGTACGGGGGGGTAGATTATAGAAAGGGAAGGTATTAGCACCCTTTCTATCAGTGGTTTTCCACGGGCTCTTAGGTACTTGCTCATCATTTTCAAAATTGCTTGTGTGTGTTTAATTTGAAAACGTTTTTATTTTACTTCGATTTAACCCTTGCTTCTGTCTTCAAGAGTGTTACGAAGTTGTTTTGAAAACTTTGTTTGAAAAGTGTTCGGTATGAAAAATTTTGATTTGAGCAAGCACCTACAAGCATCTACCTACTCGAAAAAGAGAATGTTTATGTTCTTATTTCCTTTAGACAGTGTTATCCCACTATTAGTGAGTAGGTAGCACCGTCGTTGGAGTTTTAAGGGTCAATTCGAAAGGGGCGTACGATCACTAAAGCAATGTTAAGACGTCTTAGTAATAACCCTAATGTCTTAAGATCAATATTCGAGGCAACATTTCCGAACGGGACATTTGATCTTTGTTTAGACAAGAGAGGGACCACTAAAATACCCTATACTTAATGATCGTTTACCGAAGGCAACCGAAGTGAGAGTATACCCTAGGAGTGCGCATGTGCGAGTGATTCAATTTCAAGTTATTATCTTTTCACATTTAGGGTTTGCTAACCATTTTAAATTTAACATACATTCTTGTCATGCAAACCTAACATCATACATCTAACAGTTAATATTTGCGAGAATTAAAGTGCGAGAAAATAAAACTACGCTATTACAAGGCTTCGGGTATTAATTACTAGCCAAAAAAACCCGCAAAAACTATGAATAAACAAAAAAAGTCCTAATTAATCTATTACATCCCATGAACAATTACATCAATATTGTAAAAAAGGGTGAACACGCGTGATGAATTGAGAATGAGTAAAATTAGGGTTTTGACCCCGTCTAACCCTAATTAAAAGAAAAGATTTATTTTTGGTTGTTTTTGATTATTTTAAGAAAATAAGGTTTTAAATTAAATATGTACAAACCTAATTACTAATTAATTTAAATCAAGAAAATTATTTAATTTTGATCTATTTTTGTATTTTGGTTATTTTTTAAGAAAAGAAAATAAGAAATTGGATTAAGCAAAAACCCTAGTTTCTAATTTATTTTAATTTATTTACAAAAGAATTAAAGTTACCCTAAAATTTAATAAACTAATTAAATTAATTTTTTATTAAGAAAAAAAACCTAAATCTAGTTTGAAAAAAAATGATTTTATGATTTTTTTGATAAAAAAAGAATTAATTTTTGTGTTAGTAAAAATAAATTAAATGAATTAAATAAAAGAGAAAATATAAAAAGAAAAAGAGAGAATATGGGCCTTGTAATCAGCAAATTGGAGGGGTGTCGTTAGCAAGCTCTTGGGCCCAAAGTTCATTGACCCACATTGACTTCTATGCTCCCATGTTGTACGTTGACCAAGGTGCACTACGGTCCTCCAATGATCGCCTTCAGATCTAGCCTTCTGGAGATCCAATGGTTGAATCCTGAGGGCACATGGTAGGCCTCATGATGCGTGGGATATAGAATCTGTGAAGAACATTTAAGAAAAATTGCAAATGTTTGGAGGCAGGGGTCGAACCCCTGACCTCATGCATGCAACGCCTTAGTGCCTCCTTGGCTACCACTGGGCCACTTGATTCAATTTGTTAATATATGAAACAAAAATAATAAAATAAATAAAGCAAAGCTAGCTACCAAACACGCGCCAGATTTCAAACAGACGAATGGGATGGTGCCACGCATGTCTTCTTCTTCCCTTCTCTGTTGGTAAAAGTCGGAGACTTTTACCTACAGACACAGGTTCGTCGCTATAACTCCTGCCCATTTCAAAATCACATACAGGCACGATAAATGAATTCTAATGCTGTGGACCAATTCGTCTTGGCCTGTTGAGCATCACGGTGCCCTTCTTGTGGACCAATTTTGCCTGTATAAAAAGATACCAAAACGCAACAAAAAACCCTAGCAATGGTGTTTCTCTATAGGGTTAGCAAAAATGCAATTAACTGTTATGAATAGCTTGCAAATGCTTCCAGGATTCAGAATATATACATGATTCATGCTACAAATGCTTAAACAAAGATATTCTATTTCAAGAATATGTCCAATCCGTAAACCACTTACAGTGAGTTCTAGCGCGCGAGAAGGCTTGCTTCTGATTGCTATGGCTTCCTTGAATGCCCAGGAAACGAAAGAGATGGCTTGGGAGTCTTGAAACTGCCTGGAAATATGAAAATAGATCACCACTTTTCTTGAGTTTTTTCAAGTTTTGTTCTTCCTCTACACGCCTCCAAAACCTTTTGCTTTTGGTCTGCTTTTGTTCCCTATATATCCCTGATCAAATTAGGTTTACAAAAGTCCATTCAATCTTTGTCAATTATGGTCTTTGATCATGATTTGATTTTCATGAAAATCTTTCCAAAATAAGCCAAAAACCAATCTTTTTATGCACAACCATGCCTTGCACGATTTGATCTCCTTGCTAGCTGTATAAGATACCTGAAATATGCACCAAATCTCAAGACTTAAATGATTTTGATATTTCCATGATTTATTTTGATTTAAATTGATTTAATTGAAATAAATAATCAAAATAAATAGCAAAAATAAAATAAAGACAAGTGGTAAGAGTTAGGGCTCGTGGACCATGTTACAAACTCAAAACAAGTGCAAAAAGTTGGGCCCATTTGATAAAAAGTGCAATTTGAGGCACTTTTGACTTTTGGCAATTTTGCAAAAAGGGTCAACTTCACCAATGCATAACTTCTTCAATTTTGACTCTTTTAAGGTGTTATTTGACTTTTTAGAAAGCTTGAGATGTCCTCTAAGCAACCCTTTTGGTCTCATCTCAATTTAGTCTTCCATGTTCATGTATGAAGCTTTGACAAAAAAGGTCTTTTTGTTGACTATTCAAAATGACCTATAATGTCCAAATCCATAACTTCTTGTGAGTGCATATTTTAAACTTGGGAGATGAATATGACTTGCAGGGAATTGCATCCTCTTCAAAATGAGATTTGGATGGGTCATTTATCATAAAGTATGAGAAATTTATGCTTGGTCAAAGTTGAGTTGACTTTTCCTACAAAACCCTAATTTAGCAACTTTTGGGTTTGATGAATTGTGAGCAACCCTTGATGAATCATGATCAACCCTTGATCAAATGATGAATGATACTTCAAAATGAGGATGTTTACCAAAAATCTTTAAGTTTGACTGTATGTGGGCCACAATTGACTTTTGCCCTAACACAGTCGATTTTCAGGCCTTTGAGCAATTGACTGAGCAAACTTCCTCTGCAAAGCTTGAAGCTTGACATGGATGATCTTGAGAACATATTAGGACAATGGTGAGCATTTGGGATACCTTAGACTCAAGTATCTTGATGCAACATGAAACCCTATTTTGAGGTAGACTGCCTTAGGAGAGAGTTTGTCTGGTCAACCCTTGGACTTCCTTGAGCAACTTGAGGATCTTTCTTGAAATGTTTTGCGAAATATGGGAGG
This sequence comes from Vicia faba, assembly GCA_948472305.1. NCBI lineage: Eukaryota > Viridiplantae > Streptophyta > Magnoliopsida > Fabales > Fabaceae > Vicia > Vicia faba. Next base: position 1,764,009,599 of record OX451736.1, on the reverse strand, counting down.
GCAAATTTTGGGGTACAACAGTATGCTTATGCAAAAACTGCAAATCTTGACAGTTTTCTGGTGTTTTTTGAGTTTGGGAGTGTGTCAGGCTTCAAGTAATCGTGTGTTGTGTTGTATTATGTTTGTATATTAGTATGGAATTAGTTTTTAGTCAGTCCTCCAACAGATGTGCCAGTTCTAGCCTTTTGGCAACCTTTCTTGCTTTTGAAACAAAGTGAAGGGACAAGGCTTGCCATGCCTGTACTGGATTTCTTAGGGTTGGTATATACTTGTACAATTTGCTTTAGGCCTGCAAGACTTATATGTGCAATGGAGACAAGTTCAATGCTCAAGAATTGGAAAGTGGCAAAAGTTGAGCTTTTTCAAAATGGCAATGGTCACTTTATACCATTTATGGAATTACAACTTGGGTAATGGCTCTAGGGCTTGGATAAAAGCTTTGTCAACTGAGTAAGCATTAAATTAAGGAGTAAGGAACAAGTTTGGGACCTGTAAAGCATGGATTAGGCAGCATAGGTACTGATTGGAACTTTGTTCTTCATGAAATGGCTTGAACCAAAAGTGAGAAATTGCCAACTTCATCTCTTTGATTCTCCCTACTCAAAAATGATCTTGAGGAGTTCTTGGACATTTTGGAAAGCTTGTAATGTGATCTATAACTCATATTTGAAATGAATTTCAAGATACCTCTTGGAACTAGGTGGAAAATTGCCATGAAGTTGGGTCCAAAACCTGCCCAAATTAGGGCAAAAATTCCCTAAGTTACTTAGTTCATGAGCATGTATTCATAAATTTATATCTTGAGATCCAAGCATATTTATGGAAAAGTGTGTGAAGAAAAGTTGTAGATTTCATGGAGGTCTACAACTTTCATATTGGGAACTTTCTTTGAATCATTATGCATCATGGTGAAAAAATGGCCTAAAGTTGAGAAAAAATAAGAAATTTTCTATACTTAGAAAATTTCTAAGTTACGAAAATTTTCAAATTTAAACCCTAATATTCAAACTTGGATTTCTTGATGAACAAGTTTCACATTTTGACATGTTTTGATGAATTGTGACCCTTGGCACTTGATTTTGACCAAAAGGTCAAAGTTTGACTTTTTAGTGTACAGTTGACTTTTGATCAGTTGAATGCAAATTTCATTTGTTAGTCCAATGAAATTGCAATGTTTTGAACCATAATATTAAGTAAAGATGATGCAATTTAATCCTTGAAATCATTCTTTAACTCAATTGGTCATTTGCTAGGTTAAAAAATCAGAAATTGCCCTTCCTCAGTCAAAACCCTAATTTTGACCATTTTGCCTTTTTGGTGATTTGATCAAATTTCTTGAGGAATTGTGATCCAAACTTGACCAAATGATACATGTAAGTTTAAAATGTTGATATGGATAAAAAATTATGAAGTTTGACTGTAAATTGGCCATAGTTGACTTTTTCCCCAATACAGCTGATTCTTTGGTCAACTGTCCAATTGACTGATCAAAAAATGTGGTTCAAAGCTTGAAATTGTCATGAGAAATCTTAGAGATCCATAATGATGTTTGAAAGTTACATGAAGCATTGATAGTCCAAAAATCCCTGTGCAATATCAAACCCTAATTTTGGGTCATCATTGCAAGATGAGATGTCTTGAGCTGACCAAACCCTAATCCATTCTTGTGTCAAAGAAATCTTGTGAGAAAAGTCTTGATAAATGAGAGGTCAAATTTTGGGGTACAACAACATGCAATTTACTACCTGAGCAAAAAGTTTACCAACTGTGAAACCAGATATTCACTACTCAAGAAAACTTACTGCGCTCTAGCATGGGCTACTCGCCGGCTAAGACAGTGTATGTTGACTCATACCACTCTATTGATTTCTAAGATGGACCCTATCAAGTACATCTTTGAGAAACCCGCTCTTTCCGGACGGATAGCTAGGTGGCAAATGATCTTGATTGAGTACGATATTTAATATACAACACAAAAGGCCATCAAAGGAAATGTATTGGAAGATCATCTGGCCCATGAAGATGTTAATGATTATCAGTCCATGAACTTTGACTTCCCGGATGAGAATATCATGTTAGTGACCGACTGTGCAAAACCTGGACCGTATGACGATCCTGAACAAGGATCCCGATGGACTATGGTTTTTGATGGGGCTTCCAATGCTCTGGGTAATAGAATTGGTGTTGTGATAATTTCCCCTAAAGGTTTCCACACTCCTTTCACTTCTAGATTATGCTTCGATTGTACGAACAACATGGCCGAGTACGAAGCATGCATTTTGGGTCTGAAGACTGCCATTGATTTAAGGATCAAACACTTGAATATGTTCGGAGATTCCGCTCTAGTGATTAGCCAAGTAAAGGGACATTGGGACACTAAACATCCTAATCTTATTCCTTACAAGTAGCTTATGCTATCTCTGATTCCTTACTTTGAAGAAATCACATTTAAACATTTCCCTAGAGAAGAAAATCAGCTAGTCGATGCTTTGGCCATGATGTCTTCTATGTTCAAAGTCAAATGGGACAACAAATCTCCTATGATTACAATTGAGAGATTTGACGAACACGCACACTGCTATGAGCTTGACACTGACGGTGAGAAGCCGTGGTACCATGAGGTGAAGAGATACCTTGAAGCACGAGAGTATCCCAAAGGAGCTTCCATCAATGATAAAAAGTTCTTACGAAGATTCTCGGCCAAATTCTTCCTAAGCAATGGAATCTTGTACAAACACAACCATGATTCTACTCTACTCCAATGTGTGGACAAGAAGGAGGCAAAGGAAATCATGAAAGACATGCATTATGGTCTCTTTGGGACTCACTCTAGCAGACATACTATGGCCAAGAAAATCCTGAGAGCTGGTTACTATTGGTCAACAATGGAAACTGATTTCCATCACCACTCAAGGACTTACCACAAATGCCAAATCTATACTAACAAGGTCCATGCGCCTCTTATTCCTCTAAATGTCATGACCGCTCCGTGGCCATTTGCAATGTGGGGCATTGGCATGATCAGAGAGATTAAACCTACTGCTTCCAATGGACATCGCTTCATTCTTGTCACTATCGATTATTTCACCAAATGGGTCAAAGCTGCCTCATTTGCCTCGGTCACAAAAATTATGGTAGCCAGATTCATCAAACATAACCTCATTTGCCGCTATGGTATCCCCAAAAGGATCATCACTGACAATGGGACCAATCTCGACAATGCTATGATTACATAACTTTGCACTCACTTCAAAATCCAGCATCACAATTCTTCTCCTTATATACCTAAAATGAATGGTGTAGTGGAAGCAGCCAACAAAAACATTAATAAGATTATGCAGAAGATGGTAGTAACATACAAAGAATGACATGAGATGTTACCATTTGCTCTTCATGGCTACCGTACTTTAGCTCGGACATCAACTGGGGCAACTCCCTTTTCTTTGGTCTATGGCATGGAAGTTATCCTGCCAGTGGAAGTTAAGATTCCCTCACTAAGGATTATGAATGAAGCAAGCTTAGGCGAAGACGAATGGATTCAGACAAAATTGGATCAGTTGAACTTGATCGACGAAAAGCGACTGGCTGTTGTTTGTCATGGTCAGATGTACCAAAAATGTATGATCAAGGCTTTCAATAAAAAGATCAGGCCTCGAGTATATCAAGTTGGTGACTTGGTGATAAAGTGCATCATTCTTTCACAAGGCGACCCCATGGGCAAATGGACTCCCACTTATGAAGGGCCATTTGTTGTCAAGAAAGTTTTCTCTGGTGGTGCCATGATGTTGACTACTATGGACGGTGAAGATTTCGCACATCCTGTGAACACAGACATAGTTAAAAAATACTATGCATAAAAGACCCGCTAGTTTGACACACTTAGGAAGGATAAGGGCATCCCGGCAAACCAAAGGTTTGGGCAAAAATTAGGGATATACGCAAAAGATTGTACACCCGACAAGTCGAAAACCCGAAAGGGCGACTTGGGCAAAAATGGGTATCCTGGTGGACTAAAAACCCGAAAGGGCGGTCTAGGAAAAAGTTAAGGATTGAAAGCGTATGACTATGTCCCGTAGCATCACCACAATCGACTTTATTACCAAAGTCTGGGTTCAAGCGGTCCAAGATCAATCCAATCAACTTCTGTCAATGGCAAGGGACGTTCGAAGACATTGGGGCAATAGTAGAGTTGGAACATAATGAGATCATTTCCACATGGTTTTTGTTTTTGTTTTCAATTTTGTTATCCTTTCGACGATTTCCTCTTACTAGGATCTCCGTCTCTTTGTACAAAAATGCCTATTTATGGGCAAAACATCAATACAAATATGCTTTGAAGTGCAAACTTTTTGTTTTTGTTTTGAGTGCAAAGATGTCCAATGACTAAAATTGAATGAACATATGCATATGAACATGATTAAACTATTTAACAAATGTGTCCTGCCAAGCAGCAACGAGCATCTCTTTAATGCACTTGAGATATCCCCAGAGTTATCTCATTAGCATTATCCCCACGGAGCCTACTACAATAAACCCTCACTCCAACAGGTTTGCCCACAAAGTTGGATTTATGCAAACCCCGGTCAGAGTCTCAATCTCTCGATAATCCTCCCCTCAGCTGAGTTGGTCTTAAAAGAAGAAGCCATGTGGACTTCTTCCTAAAGAATTCACCTTGCCAACATATCATCAAATCTTCTCTTCAACAGGGTCTATTCCCCAATAAAACAATACACTCCTCAACGGAACCATTTGCTATTCAAAAAACTTTCAGTTACTATGAAGCCTGGACCCGACCAGATATTAGTTTAACCTCTCAAGATACTATGAAGCCTGGACCCCACCAGATAATAGTTTAACTTCTCGAGATATTGAAAAACTTGGAATTCAACTATACAATGGTTTGACTTCTTTTCCCCAGTAGAGTTTGCCTCTACCCCAAGCAAGTTACTGTGGAGCCTGGACCCGACCAGATATTAATTCAACTTCATTCATTCAAGCAAGTTACTGTGAAGCCTATAACCGACCAGATATCAGTTTAACTTCATTTATTCAAGCAAGTTACTGTGAAGCCTGGATCTGACCAGATATCAGTTTAACTTCATCCTTTCAGATGAGTTATTGCGAAGCCTGGAATTCAACCAGATAACAATTAACTTCATCCACCTCAGAAATCTGCTTTGAAGCTTGGAATCCGACCAGATAACAGTTTAAAGTTAGCAAGTTACTATGAAGCCTGGATCCGACCAAATATCAGTTCAACTTCGTCTTTTCAAGTAAGTTATTACGAAGCCTGGAGTTCGACCAGATAACAATTAACTTTATCCACCTCAGAAATATGCTTTGAAGCCCGGAGTCCGACCAGATAGCAGTTTAAAGTTAGTAATTTTCTGCGAAGCCTAGAACCCGACCAGATAATAGTTAATTTAATCTTCCCCAATAAGTCACTACGAAGCCTGAAATACGACTAAATAACAGTCAACTTCATTATCCCTAGCAAATTGCTGCCAAGCCTGAATTTCGACCAGATAACAGCTAACTTCCGATGCTCTCCAGTCAGGAATAACTCCCCAGTAGAGACACGGACAACCAAAGTTCCTGAACTTTATTCCTCCAAACAGAAATCAACACTCCCCACATAGATTCCTCATGCAAAGAGCCAAAGTCAATATTCCCCAGCATATTGTCAAGGATTTATTTTCCCTAGACAAGACTTGCTGTAATAAATGCATCACATTCATAAATCATAACACATATATGACAAATGAATACAGCATAATCTCATTTATTTTGAGAACATCATTACGCCATACATACATTTGTATACAACTAGTCATTTTCCTTGCAGAAAAAATCAACAGGCAAAAGACATATATTATTTCAGTATAAGTCAACCAAAAGATTTATCCTAATACCTCCCCCAGTCGCTTTGGATGGCGTCTTTAAGCCCATTCCCTACACGGTCAACTAACACATCATTGAGTGCAAATTTCTGGGCACTTTAATGTTCAATCATCTTCCACCTTCAAGTCACGAATGACAGACTAGCCAATCTAACTCTTCAGGTTTAAGAAGATTGAACAGGGGCAGCTGTTGTACCCCAAAATTTTCCTTCTCATTTCTCAATAAGTTCCTCACAAGATCTCCCATGACTCAAGTTTGCAGCATTGATACATCAATTTAGGTTTGAATTGGCACAAGGGCAAAATGGTCAAAATGCACATTGAAAAGTTAAACTTTGACTTTTTAATCAAAATCAAGTTTCAAAAGTCATATTCCATCAAGACATGTTAGAATATGAAGTTGGTTCATCAAGAAAATCAAAAGTCAAAATTACTTTGGAAAAGTCAAAGTTCTAAACACTTAGAAATTTTTCTATGTGTTAAGAAAATATGATAAGTTCAGAACTTCTAGCCAGATTTTCATCATGATGCAAGATGATTCAGGAAGAACTTCTGACACAAGAGTTTTAGATCTCAATGAGATCTAAAACATTATAGAACGGAACTTCTCCTAGAAATGTTGGGATTTAAAGTTATAAATCTTTGAATACACGTCCATGAAACTAAAACACTTAGTAAATTCTGAACCTTTCCAAGTCATGATTTGGTTAGAACTTTTGGGCCAGTTTTCATGAAGGTACAATCAGAGTTTGCAAAAGTCATTCAAAGAGGGTTTACAAAGCATGTTATAAGCTTTCTGAAAAGTCTAAGAACTCCTTCAGATCATTCTGGAGCTGGGAGAATCAAAGATCGGAAGTTGGACATTTGTTCTTAATCTAAGTTACGTTTGTGCTGAACTTCTCATCCAGTTTCAAGCTAGGCTGCATAATCTCAGGTTGCAGGTCTTCATGTTTGTTAAATCTCATCATCATTTAATGCTCACACCATCTTTTGAGTCTTTATCCAAAGGATCTTCCCACGTGTGGAATAAAAGTATCATTGTTGTCCTTGAAAAGCAAACTTTTGTACAAAGTTTATCTTGAGCCCGTGCTTCACTTTGCTTATGACTGTACTTCTCCCATAAATCATGCTTACAAACTCAGATTAGGTGTTCTTAAAGCTGTTAACCACCCTACTTTTCCTTAAAACTTGCTTAGTTAAATTTGCTTCAAAAACAAGTCAACGAGCCATAACACATGATGGTTGTACTCTTGACTTCTCCAAGCTTCTAAATCATTTGCCTATAAATTAAACTTCATTTGCAACTGTTAAAGAGGTCGAAAAGATTGGAAAAAAGCCTTAAAACCTTGCTGAAAATTCCAAGAACCTGAAACTGCATCCCAGACACAAAGCCTGCTAATTTCTGGTTTTTGCATCCAAACTCTAATTTTTCTTGTGCATTTCTTTGCCAAATCACCCATACAGTTTCTGATATACACTTAGAAGCCCTCCCAACTTCTGATTTCAGACTGTAACACAATCTTCACCAATCTCCATTTCAAAAAATCAAAACTTTGTTTCTTGGCTGCTCTAGAATATTGCAGCCATTCATAACTCAAGTTAAGGGTTGTTCTAGTTTCCTGAGAACTTGAGAAAGCTGATCAGAACATCACTACAATCTGAACTAGACTCTAATTCATAGCACAACTTCCAGCTGCAAGGTAAGTTTCTTCTGACTTTTAGTTTATTGCTTAGGTATTGTTAGGCTTGCATTTTCAAAGATACAATGTAGATATCATGACTCTTATTTTGTACATATTTATAGATTTCATGTATATGGCCTAAGTAGAGAGAATTTCATATCAGAACTTCTTGAGGAAATTAGGGTTCAGAATTAGGATTAGAAAAATTCATGCTTGCTTCTGATTTATAATTTTGATGCTTTGTATTTCTGAAGCCATGATGAAAATTTCCATAACTGCTATGTTTGCATTTTCCATTTTTGTTGAGAAATGACTAAGCTGCAGATACTCTGATTGGCACGAAGAAGAAGATGAAGTTCATCATCAGAATTTACTTTGTAATATATGTTTATGATTTTGTTTCTAATACCAGATGTATAGCCACCCCAGTGGTAGAGAGCGCACACATAAGATATTAGTGTTAAGGGTCTTGAGTTCTAGCCCCAGAAAAATCTTTTTATGTTTATTTCTTAACATTTCCCCCCATTATTTGTCAAACATTATTCCTGGACCAGAACTTCTAGATAAACCCCTCCATTTGTTTGTCAAAACAATACTCCTAGACCATAACTTCTATATATTCTCCTCCAACATCATTGACACCTCAGTTACCTATTACCAGAACTTCTAGCTGTCCAATAACACTAGAACTTCTAGATTTCCAATTGCATTAGAACTTCCAGGCTCTCTCAAACAACCAAAACTTCTAACCTGCCAGTAACATTATAACTTCTAGATTCCCAATTGCATTAGAACATCTAGACTCCCTCAACAATCATAATTTTTAGGCTTTCCTTTGTTCCCCAACCCCAGAACCTTAGTGCATCTGGACTCAGAACTTCTGGTTGTCCCCATTTCTGCTAACATTTTCTTTCTGATTTGCAGCGCTCCATAGTCAGAACTTTTGCTCCTTATTTCTATCCTTTCAGCAATATGCTGACTCTGATTCTTTTTTTCTCTTATTATTTTTATCATCACTTTATTTTTATTAATAAAAAAACACCAAAAAATACTTTATATTCATACACTTTGCTTTATTTCTTTTAAAACAAAAAGACTAAAAATATTTTCTTAAGCAAATTTATTTCTTCTCTTAACCAAAAACAAAACAAATATATTTTATATTTCAATTCTTGTATGTTATTTCAATATGGTTGTAATAGATAATTAAGACTTCAATTTCTTGCAAACCCCCATTTGTAAATTTGTACACTCCATCCCCAAGTGATTGTAATAGCGTAGGATATTTACTTTTCGCAATTTATCGCTTTCATATAAATGCTAGTAAAGTAGGATTTGTATGAGAAGATAAAAAAACAAGTAGACAACCCCTAATCAAAGACTAAATGCATGCAAATTAAACACATCATTCGCATATGCACCCCTAGGGTTAACTCCACTTGTTGCCTTATGAAAATGGTCATGTTACGCATGTGAGACGTCTTAGCAAAAAACAATCGAAAAATACAAGATCATAGTCCCTTGATGACACTTCTAATGTTGCCTTATAAATGATCTTAGTCCCTCAAGAGAAATGCTAAGATATCTCACAACATTTCTATCATGTCTATACAATAACCCACGCCCGTCCCTTTACATCCAAAGATAAGGCTTCTTACCAATCAATGGAAAGATAGTAACGTCTAAAGGAGGAGGAGAAGAACAAAAGACTTTTGAGTAGGTAGAAACATTTTTAGTTGCTTGCTCACTTTAAAAAACAAACACCTTTTCAAATGCACCAACACTTTCCATGAAATATTTTCAAAAGTCCAACACTTTGTATACATTCTTATAGAGACGAGAATCATTACAAAGTTTGCCTAAACGAAGGCGCTTTAAAAAAAATACTTTCAAAAACCACCACAAAGCACATTTTCAAACAAAGCAAGTGATCTAGCAAGCAACTAAGAGCCCATAGATAACTATGGATGAAGAGGGTGCTAACACCTTTCCTTTTCATAATCTACCCTCTGAACTCAAGAAAATAATCTCAAAGGTCTTTCCTGTTCTTTTCACCCTTTCCTTTATTGGATAAAATAAAGTTTGGTGGTTACTCTTGCTATTTGCAACAATTGCAATCAAACGCAAAACATCTCAAGTCAGTTTTCCCACCGTATTACAGGAGGCATTTTTGCCCCTGAGGGCACTATCATTTGGCCATCTTTAACTAACAAGTCAAATATCTCGTCACATTTTGTGACGTCGAAACTATATGTTTTATTTGGGAATATATCACTGTTCTTTTCAGACTCAGCAGGATTATTCCCATTTGAGGGCATTAGCAATCTGCAAGAGTACGGTGGCCCTTGCTTTAATTCTGATAAATCTATTTCGCTTTCTTCGACAACTATAAGATCACTAGATGTCTCTGGATCGTCATCATCCATTTCAACATAGGCTACCCTTTCTCTTCGATGAGTCTTACTCGCTTTAGCTTTTTCAGCTTCAAGACATTCTACATGTCGAACTCTATCGGCCAATTGGGCCATATCCCTCAGGCTTGATCGAGACTTTATGAGTTTATTAGGATACTAACTGCAAGTATACAATTTAGTCGTTCTAGTTTTAAATGATTATCGAACCCACAGAGACTGAGGATCAATCGCATACGATCTAATGTTACAATTGTTTAACTAAGCGATGAATATTTGGTTTTAGGGGGGAAAATAGTTTAATTAAAAACAATAGTAATAGCTATACCGGTATGTGATAGTCGGACTTCGGGAATTCGGTAAATCACTTGGCATATAAAGTATTTCGGTAAAAACGAATTGTTTAAAAACCTGAGACATACACTCTCGTGTTCATGAAATAAGTCATGCTACTAAACCTAGTGGATTCACTTTAAATTTAATAACACTTTTTGAAAACAACTTGAGTTTAATTAATTTGTTAAAACACTCTCGTGTATTTAAAAATTAATGTTTCATTACCACTATCTGGGTCGAACCCCAGCTCTCGCATGCAGGTTCTTGCCTTAATTAATTTCCCACTCTCGTGGCAAAATCGTGTTAATTATCCTCTCACTCTCGTGACAAGGGTAGTTAAATTAAACATGGAAATTGGAAACCAAAAATTATTTTTAAATGTTTTTAGCCAAGTTATCGCCGAATTCCTTCGGTGCTTAGGAGTCACATACCGGTACAAACGAATTTAGCCAGACATAATATATTTAGTAACCATGCAACTTAAAATATAATTCATAAAAATAAATGACATAGCATAAGAATAATAAAAAGAAACCAATTGCATAAAGACCTGTAAATAATGTTGTTGTGGTAATCTTGAGTGCGTACAAATGCCTTGCAATTAATTGAAGTATACTACCGTGTTAATTCTTAGATGAAGAACTAACACTCTTGGAATTAATTTTTGGAAACTAAAAATTACAGTAGGTATAAAATGGTTCAAAAGTAAATAAAATATAATAATGCAGAAGGGCAAAGGTTTGGCTCTTTAGAAAAATCTCCGACCCTGTTCCATTAAAATGCCTTCTATTTATAGAAGAGGATTTTTGCAGTTGAAAGAATTTAGTAACAGCTTGAGTGGAGGAAGACTAAGATTGATAGTTGCTGAAGTTGAGGAATTGTAGGAGAAGAAAACTGTCCATTACATTGCCCACGTCTCCTGTTATGCATAACGTTGCTTTAAGCGTGTGACGGTCGTCATGAGGAGGTGACGGTCGTAATACGCTTAAATAGCGTGTTACGCTCGTCAATGATGTGTGACGAGTGTCCTTCAAGTTGTGAGCGCGTTACGCTCGTCATGGGGTGTGACGGTCGTCACAGCAACAAAATATGCAGACTTTGCAGATTTGGTTCTTTTTCTTCTGATTCTTGGTTAGCTTCCTTCATGTGATCCTTTTTCACTAATTTGATTTGAAACATGTTGTACCTGTGAAAAGACACAAAAACTCGGAACAATCGGGAGTTAAACGAGTTAATGTATTATGAAAATCGATAAAAAACGTAGTAATTATATGATACGATTTCTCGTTATCAAATTCCCCCATACTTAAACCTTTGCTTGTCCTCAAGCAAATAGTCATTTAGAAAGATTATACAAGTTTTATCAAGCGCACATGCATGACATACCTTTGATTTTTAAAGCAATTACGGGAAATCCTCGTCAGTTTGACCAATACTTGAGTGAAACACTAACGATACGCTAATGACACAAGCAATAAGCTTAGTCATAGGCTTCCATTTCAAACGAACTATCCAACAGTTCCGTTATAATTCTGCATAGAGTTCCTCGTATCTATTTCACCCGGTTTCGTTCTGGCGCAATCACATTAAGCCCTTTGTCTTAGCACGTACGTAGTGGAGTAACCGGTTAATGACTTTGATCCTTTTAGCACGGGGTCTGGTTCACGAATGTGGCAACCCTACATATGTTATCCAAATTGGAGGTTGTGGGGGATCGTGTCGTAGAACGCCCTACCAAGTTCAGAACCAGATACCTCTGAACCAACCGACAGTGGATTCCTTCATTATTTGCTCAACTCTTATATGTGACCTTGTATTTTGGTGCACAAAATTTTCTTTTCTTTTAGCAGCGGGATAAGAAGGATATTTCATTGATCAGGCATCAAACACTTATATTCATCGATTCTCCACGTGGTTTGTGTCAAGAGGTGCTGACTGCTAGTATAAACTACTAGGGGTTACTTTAGAACTAAAACTCAAGATATAGGTATAATGGTTATTGAAACGGGTCGCGTAAGTAGGAAGTCTACGGTGTCATAACCGTATCGATCTTGTTGAATCGTTCTCGGCTTCCTCAATTGGGATTTCGTTAAGATAGGTATGTCGGGCTAATGCGAAGATAAAGTAAAAAATTTCGGTATGGCTAAATAAAGCAAAGAATTTTGAATTGAGAAATATCATAAAAATTACTTGTTTATGGAAGATGGAAAGGTACCTCTCCCACACTAAATCCGACATTGTCCTCAATGTTGCGTTATATAGGCGGGGAAATACAAATACAAAAATAAACAGAAAGGAAATGAACAGAAAAAGTAAACTACTTAGAAAATAAGAAAAACTACTGATGGCCACGTCCTTTACTCCTAGTGCGAGAGCGCCTGGTAGGAGTGGCTTATGTGTCAGTGTCCTGGTAGCCAAGGGTGCTGACGTCTAACCTTAAGGTGTTGAGTTCCGACAAGGCTTCGTCCAACCTCTCATTCATGCTCTGCTGTCCAGTCAAGATCTGAGTGTTTTATGCGTATAAATACTCATATTGTTCCTGTTGTCTTCTTTCAAGTGCGGCACTCATTTGATTTTGCATATGGATGGCGCGGAGAACTTCTTCAAGAGTAATAGGAGGTGGTGCAAATGAAGCTCCTAGAATGTCGTGGACGGGGGCAACACTGTCCAACTCTTCTTGTATTTCGTCTGCGGGGGCATTAGGCTGGTCTTCATGAGTAGGAACACGCCCCTCGGGAGCTGCAGGATTGAATAACCAGTTAGCTCTATTTTGTGGATCGATTTGGTCCCTGCAAGGCAAAGTGATGTTTTGATAAACAATGTTTCTGATCACAGGATGGAATCTGCCATCCTCCCGCTCATAAATGAGGTGTGCGGCCTTGCAGTGGTCTAGAGTCAGCAAAGTCGGTGCCATATAAGGCATATCTGCGAGAGCGGCACCATAATTCAGGGCTATGGCAAGAGAAGTAACAAGCCCTCCGAAATAGAAGGGTTTTCTGCCTCTAGCACAAATAGAGTGAATATGAGCCAGTAAAAAGGGGGCAGCGTTGGTCTTCTGGCCTGTGAATGCGCAATGCATGAAGAAGAGCTCCTTGGAGTTGAGCTTGTGATTGCTGTCTCGGGCGAAGATGGTGTTGCAGAGGATGCAGTGAAAGTATCAGATAGCCGGATTATGAATGTGTGTGGCGTTGAGGTGGTCGTAGGATCCGGCACGAATGTTCGTCATACTGTGCCATAAGTTAAAAGCTTCCTCGCCGAAATTATCCGGCACCCGGAGGTGAACACCTTCGTCAAAATAGAAACCGAACAGTCGTGCGATGTTAGTTTGGGACAGCTGATGCTCAGTGCCAAACATACGAAATTTGGCCACGCCTGAGAGTTGGTTCGTGGCACCAGAGGAAGTAATGTATGCGAAGGAACTCAAAAACTCAAAGGTGAGAGTTTCGTAAATGGGTTACGGTTCGTGGCACAGGTTCCATAAGTTCATGCTCTACAAAAGTTGTCGGACGCTGTCTAGCAGTCCCAAATTCCTCAAATAATCAAGGTCAACATACCGAGTAGGTTGAAGATGCGGCGTTGGAACTTCTGGAATTTGAGTCGTTGGGTTTTGCCTTGCTCGCCGAATCTGAAAGTGAGATTGAGGACTTGCTGATTGTTGGCCATAGTGCGTGCAAAAGATTGAATCGTGAAAATGGTTTGGAATGTGGATTGAGTATTGGGTTGATGGAGTTTTAAGTGTTAGAGTGTTGGAAGTTGAGAGAAAATTTGAATGGGTATGTTACGGTTTTGGGAAAAATGGAGGAAAGAGTGGAAGGTGGAACGACTTCTGTAATAGCAGATTCTGCTATTGGGCGCGCGTGGCAGTCGTCACGTTTGGCTGACGGGCATAACACGGTGAAACGCATGTTACGCTCGTCATGGGGACGTTACGAGCGTAACACATTCAAATAATTATATTCTTGGAATGAACGAAGCACTTTTAATTTCCAACATTATAACACAGTATCCTAACATTATAACAAAATTTTGCAGAAAATATGAACAGTAAATTTAAGATCTGATGTAACACAGAGTAAAATTAATAAAAATGAAAAATATACTGAAATTGAAATAAAATGTATGTTTCTAAAAAATTATAAAGAATAAACTTTGTTAAAAATGAAATAATAGCAGTAAGACAATAGAATTGAAACTTGATGAATAATTGAAATTTCATTAACTAGTAAAATTGTTTGGAATTTGAAGTAAATAATAACTAAATGCACAGAATAATAATAGAATACTAAAACAAACTAGGTTCCTTCCGCACACTTAAACTAAACAGTGACCTCACTGTGTATACAAATGCAAGAGCGGAACAAATCAGCATAACGACGGCAACTCCTAGCCACGATGAGTAGGGAACATATGTTGGTGCATGAAATCCAGTTAGTCTGTCACCAAATCCATAAAAGCAATGAAATCCACACGTAGAGATGTAAGCTTACCCCGCATTCTGGTTATTTCTGCATTTAAAGAGTCGAGGGTGACAGTAGGTGGAGGTGGTGGTGGTATCTCGGGAGCCTGGAAGGTGGACTCAGTGGAAACTACATGCTGCTCCCATGGGTCAGGAAACTGATGGCAGCCAGGTGGTGTTTCAGGATCTTCAGCATCTCGATAGGTATTTGGGACTTCATAGGTGTCAATAGTGGAAGGAGATGAAGGCGGTGTGGGAGGATGGTGGAGATCAAAAAGCCAATTTGCTCTATTGTGGACACTAGTGATAGGATTTGGGAGTACAAACTGGTGGACAGTTTCATGGTTAATTAACAGCTCAAATTCATTTGGCCCAAGATTTCCTATAAAACTAGTGTTGAAGCAAAATTAAATATTCATTGGCTTAATTCCATAGTGCGAAGTTGATCCTAACATAGGCCTTCAGAGTCCAATGGCATTGGAGATCATAGTGACTAATCCACCTAAGAGGATTGGGGCATTTGGTGTTTGTATAATACGTTCCATATTAGCAAGCATATAGGTGGCACCATTTACTAGACGGTTCTGAGAAGCACAGTACATGATGAAAAGCTCATCATGTGACACTGGTGTAACATTCTGCTCTTTTCCAAAAAGGGTGTGGGCAATGATCTTATGGAAGTACCTGATAGCAGGGTTGTGGATGGACTCCGAGTAAAGGTCAGATGGCTCGGGATGGTTGTTTCCAGCAATGCTACCCCAGAAGAAATCAAGGTCAGTATCTAGCAATAGGTCTTCTTGGGTCATGGTGATAACATCAGGGCCATTAGGGAATCCTAACAGGTTGGCAAACTCCCTATGATTGTAGCGGTAGTCCATATCAAACAGTCTAAAGGTGATTAGCCCGCGGTTGAAACTGAACCCATGATTTGGTAGATAGCTCAGTGTGCTCAAGAACTCAAGGGTCAACTTACGGTAGGTACAATAGCGTCTCCGAATTGGAGCAACGTCCCACCCTATCTGGTGTAGCAGATACACAACACTCTCACGGATGCCTAAAGCAGTCATAGCATGGTCGTCAGTGTTGTACCCCAAAATTTGCCCTCCCATATTCTTCAAGATTTGCCAAGATCAATCTCCAGATGATTCAAAATATCTCAAGGGTTGCACAGTCCAATTGCCTCATAACATAGTCAAAATTAGGGTTTTGGTTCTTGCAAAGGAATTGAGGTTTCCAAGGGTCCAATCAAGTCCCACATGCCTACATACATTGTCAAGCATCCATATGCCAAGTTTCAAGACTCACAGCATCAAATTGCACAGTCAAAAACCTTAATTGCTTCACAGTCAACTGTAGGGGCAAAATGGTCATTTGACAGTCAAAAGTCAAAAATTTTGGTCAACATCTTATTTTGAAGCCACAAACATCATTTGATCAATTCTTGATCATGGTTTCTCAAAGCATGGCTCAAAAAGTCTCAAGATGCAAAAGTTGTTATTTTTGGACAGCTGAAAAGTCAACTGTAAATTGACCAAGGCACAACTTCCTCATGGTTTATCAGAAAAATTCCATCCAAAGCTCATTTTGAAGGGGATGACATTTCCTACAACTCATCTTCACACTTCAAGTCCAAGAAATGCTCTCACAAAAAGTTATCAGTTTCAACATTATAGGTCATTTTCAAAAGTCAACAAAAAGGCACTTTAAGTCAAAGACCATAACTTGAGATTGGTAAATTAAAATGACATGGGACCAAAGTCATTGGTTAGAGGACTTCAAGACCTTTCCAAAATGTCCAAGAACATGATCATAGCTTCAAAATTGAGCAAGATATGCATTGGAGAAGTTGGGAAATTTTTGGGAACTTTGAAAAGTCAACTTTGCTTCAAAAGCTTCAAAAATGCTAATGGGCCTCAATTTCTTTCTTGAATCATTATCCAAAGCCTATGCACGACCCATTGAGCTAAAAATGATTTATTTTCTTATTTTTAATTAATTAATTGAATTTTTATTATTATTAATTCATTTAATTAGATTTAAATATGAGAAAAATATCAAATAATGGTTTTCAAATCTTTTTGTGCAGCAAATTCACTCATTATATGCTAAAGATTTCGTGCACCAATCAACAAGACAAGATCATCCATATTTGGCAAGATTTGCATGGAAAAAAGATTGAAAAAGATGTGATAAAAATCAAATATTGAAATCATTAATTCAATGGATTCATGGGCTTGTTTTGACCTAGAATGCTTCCCATACATATGCAAGACCTAACCTAATGCAAATAGACACGAAAAAGCTGCTCACAAACATAGAACAAAGTTGCAATTTTTCATAGAAATTTTGAAAACTGATTTCGTATTTGCAGGATCATTCAAAGCCTAAAACCTATTCCAAACCCTCGCTGAGACTTCTTTGAACGTGTTGCAACCACTTTCCAGTCTCCATACTCCAAGAATTGGTAGAACTGAGTCACGCTTATCCCAAACATTTCCATAATCGTTTTTTAGTTTTCACGCATCATTCATGTGTTTTAATTGTTGATTTATGTTACTAACATCATTCTAAAGCGATTGGTAATGTTTAATTGGACTAACACTGCCTGTAGCCAAATCCACCATTGATGAAACCTAGGGTTTCAGAACCTCAAAATTGGGGGTTCTCATATATGGAAAAATTGGACCTTGAGACCTATGCCATTGGATTCAGGAGCTCCATACAAATTGAATGA
Organism: Vicia faba; assembly: GCA_948472305.1. Lineage (NCBI taxonomy): Eukaryota > Viridiplantae > Streptophyta > Magnoliopsida > Fabales > Fabaceae > Vicia > Vicia faba. Next base: position 1,763,992,080 of record OX451736.1, on the reverse strand, counting down.
TGACCTCGCGCCCTTTTTATATTTAGGCATCTTCTAATCGCTATTTTTACAGTTTCCATTTAGTGGAGGTTTAAAACCCCCGCTACTTGTTTTGTATTTTTGCAGGAAGATGAAGAAGAAGGCTAGCGTGTCCAGGCATGGTTGGGTAATTCAAATGTTAGCGCGTTTTTTGTTTGTTTCAGCATGATTATCTTTTTTCATATATTATATTCTTTGTTTATCCATATAACAAATGCGTTGCCTGGCTCAGTTGGTTGATGAGGTGTCTTGCAGGTATATGGACATGGGTTCGATTCCCAGGTCCCCCCATATGCTTAATAATTTTTATTTCAATATCTTCTAGCGCAGCACATCCTCAAAGGTTCACCATACGCACTCACGCTCAGGCTTGCCACATACTCATGATGATCAATCTGAAGGCTATAAAAGGAGGTCTATCATATACCTCAGTCAATGGATGTATACGCAGGCGTAGAAAGTCAAACAGGCTTTGTGGACCTGGGCCAAATTTGCTTCAAACAAACCTCCCTTTGGGGCCTGATACCCCTGGTTTGCATTTTTTTAAATTTTGTTTTCTTTTCAATTTTAATTCTTTTAATTGTTTTTTAACTGTTTTCTTTAATTTCATAAAATAATTTTTTTCATAATAAAAACAGAAAAATACAAAATATGTTAATTATTTATTAATTTACTCATTAATTTATTTTTGTAAATAAATTTTAATAATTAATTTAGTTAATTTAGGTTTTAAACTTTAATCCTTTTTTTAATAAATAAAAAATATCTAGACTTAGGTTTTTTTGACATTTTTCATCCTTTTCTTAATCAATTTTTTTTTCATTTATTTATTATTATTATTACTATTTATTTTTGTACATAAACATACATATTAATTAATTAGTAAATTAGAGTAACTTTAATGTTTCTTTTTATTAATAATTAAAATATTTAGAACTAGGGTTTCCTTCTAATTTTAATTTTCTTTATTTTCATAAAATACCAAAAACATAAAAAACAATTTCTTTTCTTTAATTAAATAATAATTAGACTTTAATTTCAATTTAATTTCAAAAGGGTCAAAACCCTCGGACGTCTTAACTTTTATTCTTTCGCACGTTATTCTTTTTTCTTTTCGAATATTATGTAACTGCTCAAAGATTGTAATAGTAATTAGGAATTTATTTACTTTCCGCATTTTTATCAAACGGGTCTTTGTATTTTGGCGATGTATAGACCCGCGCCTTGTAATAGCGTAGGATTTATCTTTCCGCATTTAAATTTCCGCACTCCAAAATTCTAAATTGCATGAAAGAATGTATGGCTAATTAAAAACAAGCGTAGCTCACAATATAATGATCAAAGATAACTGTTAAACTGAAAATAACACACAAATTCACACACCACTCTTAGGGTACACCTCACTTGTTGCCTTCGAAACGTGGTCGTCAAGTATAGGACGTCTTAGTAAGTCCTTATGTCCATGATCCAGTTGCCTCAAAACAAGTTGCCTCGAAACGGTTGCCTCGGAATAGTTGCCTCGAAACGGTTGCCTCGAATTAAAAAAAAGGATCAAGGACATAAGGGTAGCTTCTAAGGTGTCCTGTTGTTGCTTCGGTGACCACACTGTCCCTAAAACTCGAATTGACCCGAACACCTCCAACGGTGGTGCTACCTATATCTCAATGGCGGGATGGCACTACCTCAAGGACATTTACACAGCCTAATTCCTTAGGGTAGGTAGATGACTCATAGATACTTGCTCTCTTCAAAAACAAATCAAAACTCTTTTCACACCGACACTTTCAAAAAGCTTTCAAAATAATTTTTCAAACACTCTTGAGGACTGATACAAGAGTTATTCCAAAATCTTTAAACAAAACTTTTTCAAACCCACTCGCACTTTGAAAAGCAAACACTTTTGAAAACACAATGAGCAAGTATCTAAGAGCCCATGGATAACCATGGATAGAAAGGGTGCTAACACCTTCCCTTTCTATAAATCTACCTCCCGAACCGAGAAACGTTCTCATAAGGAATTTTGTTGTGCTTTTGTCCTGTCCATGTTGGAGAAAATAAAAGACGGTGATGACTCTTGCTTCCGCGACATTTCGCGAACCAGCGTTAAACAGTCAGTTCTAAATCCACCGATCACAGAACTGGCGACTCTGCTGGGGAGACTTATAAAAGTGAGGTGTACCTTAGGACTAACATCACTTGTGTTTTCAATTGTCTGAACTGATTGCTTTATTATTGTGGGTACTGTCTTGGAAGTTCTATAGATCCTAACCCGAATCTGGGGATACCTTCTTAGAAAGTAGCAACAAGACTGTGAGGGAACTGTGTGGGGTATACCGACATGGTTGAAGCAGTCTGCTACGTTGATGTGGCACTTTGGTGAGTAACGGTAACCCTTGAGTCCAGTCAAGGAGAGTACGGGGCCGCCGCGTGGTGTCGTGAAGCATCAACTGACCTTAGGAACCTTAATTGAACCATCTTGGCCTCTTTAGGGTAGTGAGATAACTGACTTTGGTGCAGTCCGAGGTTGGTTGATACTCGATACTACACTCAATTGAGGGTTGTTTTCTTGGAATATTTTGGTTGCCAATTCAATGGCTAAATCGAAACGATGAACAATGAAAGCAATCCAATGATATTGGGATCCTTAGAACCCGGTTACTTCTGATAGGACAGGTTTGAGCCCACCAACTTCAAGAGGGTAATACCCAGACCCCATGCTGGCCTAAACTCTAAGGGTTGTGGTGTGACTTGTGTGCCTTATCATGTTTGCTTCTTGTGAATATTTGTGGTGTGTTCTATCATGGCATCATAACATCATACATCATCATATGCATTGACTAACCATTTCAGGGGTTCGAATCTTCATCTTTGTTCTTGTTTTGTAGGACATGGAAACTATCCGCAGAAAGACGATTCAGATCAGCCTTGTAAGGATCCCTTCTCAGCTTAAGGAACTTATATCCAGGATTCCCGAGAGCTCTTCTTTCAGTGAGAGGCATGGAAGACTCATCAGTTTGGTCAACACCAACATTGAAGAAGATATGATAAAGGTCCTCTTCCAGTTCTTTGACCCTCTGCACCACTGTTTTACTTTCCTGGATTATCAACTGGTGCCTACATTGGAAGAGTTCTCCCGGCTTCTGAAGATCCCTATCCTTAGTCAACTACCCTACAACGGTACGGAAAAGGAACCCAAACTTGAAGAGATTGCTAAAGCATTACGCCTACAACCATCTGACATCAAGGGACATTGGGAAGTTAGAAGTGGTATCAAAGGGTTCTTAGCCAGGTTTCTGTTTGAGAAGGCCCAAGAATGTTGGAACTCCCTTGACCTACAAGCTTTTGAAGAAGTTGTGGCCTCCTTGTCTATGGATTGGTTTTATTCCCGAATCCCGATCAGCTTATAGATATCAGTGTTGTCAAGATCTTCATGTCCAGGAATCCTATACCTACGTTGCTTGGGGACATCCTTCACTCATGTTACACTCGAACCATGAGAAAAAAAGGTGTTCTTATGTGCTGCACTCCTCTCATGGGAAGGTGGTTTATTTCGCACCTTCCACAATCAGTTTTGAAGAACGAGCGGGGTTTGAGATGGTCACAATGATTGATGACTCTTACACATGCAGATATACATTGGTGTTCTCGATCCAGAGAAGACGTCACTATCATTGATCGTTGCGGGGAGTTTCCTAATGTTCCTTTACTTGGAATCAGAGGAGGTATTACTTACAACCCGTGTCTGGCTTGGAGACAGTTTGGTTATGCTCGGAGGGACGACCCTCATGACATGTTAATTCCTGACATAGTTTTTGACTTCGACAATGATGCACAAGGACTTCGCCAGAGATTTATCAGAGCTTGGAGGATGCCCAACAAGGTAGACAGCAAGACACTGGGGCATAGGAATTCCATCCCGTTGGAGCCTTATCTCAAGTGGGTACGAGCCCGCTCCCAGAAGTTAGTGATGCCATATCCTCATGTTCTCCCTGTGATCAAAGAGCCAGTTTTGGAAGGAGAGGTGTCCTACACCATTCAACATCCTGACATGCCTACATCCTGGGAGGAAATGCAGAAGAGCTGGATCCAGCTTAAGGAAGAACGAAATTCTCTTGAGTCCAGTCTACATGCTAGTGAGAAGAAGGTCTTGGAGCTCACCCGCTTACTGCACGAGGAAAAGACTCTCAACACTTACATTCCTCCAAAGAGGATACGCAGTGTCTTTTGGGATTGATTTGCTTTGTAATGTTTGCTCATGAGGCTTTGATGTACTGAACAATTATTTCCTAATGATAACGCGTGTTCCTTTTTGTCTACTACAAATTTGGACTTTCGAACCCTTGAATGCATTACATAAACACATATCATGCATCATGTGCATAGTAGGTACTCTCTTTTTTACAGGTGGTTTAATCTTCTTCGCTGTTTATTTCAGCTCGCCATCATGAATCCTGAATCATCTACTGAGCAGTCCATCAAGTCCCTCCAGGCTCATAACGCCCAATTCCAAGAGCTGGTCATGAGTTTATCCCAAGGTCAAGAGGAATTGAAGGCCCTGCTGGTCAAGAAGAAGAAGAAGAGAATTGTACTGTTCAACACTGGCCAGAGGTTTGGTAACACACTGCAGAATGAGGTTGATCAAGCTGGTTCTTCTGTAGGGAAAGGCAGTCCCCAGGGGGGAAGGGTTCCTAGTCCGGTGGTCTCTGACAACGAGACTGATTTCAATGAGGAGCAATATCCTCTAGCTGAAGACAAGTACAAGCAGTTAGAGGATCGTCTGAATGCCATGGAAATTCAGCAAGTGCCTGGTTTGGATTTCGGAGACTTGGGTCTATCTTCTGGTGTGGTGATCCCACACAAGTTCAAAGCACCATCTTTCGCAAAGTATGACGGGGCGTCCTTCCCTAAGCTACATCTCAGATCTTATGTGCGGAAGATTCAGCCGTATATTGTGGACAAGAACTTATGGATCCATTTCTTCCAGGAGATTCTTTCAGGGACTCATCTCGAATGGTTCTATCAGCTGGACGGAACCAAGGTTCGTAACTGGGAGGAATTGGCTACTGCTTTTTAAAAGCAGTATCAGTATAATGCCGACCTCGCTCCTACACGTACCCAACTCCAGGGTATGTCGCTAGGATCGGGATAAGGTTTTAAAGAGTATGCGCAGAAGTGGAGGGACCTGGCTGGCAGGGTGCAGCCACCGTTAACCGACCGTGAGCTGGTGGACATGTTCTTGGGGACCCTATCCGGGCCATTATTCAATCATATCATTGGCAATTCGTCTGTAGGGTTTACAGATCTCATTCTGATTGGGGAAAGGATAGAAGCTGGGATGAAATCAGGGAAGATTCAGAAAGGTGTGTCCTCAAGTTCTGAGAAAAAGCCCTTCAAAAAGGAGGTCAGTGCTGTGTATGGGCCTAGAAGGCAAAACAAACCGGAACGCCGCCAAGCTGTCAACGTGGTGGTAATTGCAAAGCCTGTTGCCGCTCCTCGGCAACCCAACCAACCAAGGGGTGAGAGACCCAGAAGAGAATATACTCGGCTTAGTATGACCTTGTCACAGATCTTGCCGCAATTGCTATCGACCAACCTGGTAACCGTCAGAGAAGCTCCGAAGGTGGTAAACACTACATCTCCGAAGTATAATCCCAATGCCCGCTATGCTTATCACTCTGATAGCCCGGGGCACTCTACTGATGATTGTTGGGCCCTAAGGAATAAGGTCCAGGACCTTATTGATGCGAAGGAAATACAATTTGAGGCGCCCGAAAGGCCCAACGTTGTGACTGCTCTTATGCCCTAGCATGGAGTAAATGCTATTGAGGAAGACCTGTATGCAGTTTATGTGGATGATGTAGCTACTCCTCTGTTGACTGTTAAGAGGAACCTATTGCTAGCCGGTATATTTCCGGGTTGTAGCAAGGGTTGCCTTCTGTGTGTTGTTTCTCCTGCTGGTTGTCCGTTGCTGAAGTCAGGCATCCAAAGCCTGATGGATAGCAAGGAAATTTTGTTCAAGAAGACCGTTGTTCCTTTTGTTCCTACTGAAGAAGTATTTGTCGTCACCATCTTCAACAATCCTACCAAGGCTCCCCCGAGGAAGCCAGTCAAAATCATGTCCATTGCACCCATCATTATTACTGTTCCGGGGCCCCTCCCCTATGAATCTGACAAGGCTGTCCCATGGCACTATGGGGCAGATGTGTATGTACTTGGAATAAAGCAGGAGTTCAACACCGGTACCAGTATCAGCAACATCATTGGTCCCGCTAAAGTTACTCGCAGCGGCAGGCTCTTCTCGCCTGATATTGCGCCACCAGTCATCCGAAGACCTCTTATCATAACACCTACAAGTGCGCCTGTTTCCCCTTCTGATCCAGTTTCTACCCCTGCTGTCGAGTCATCTGATACTCGGGGCAAAGGGACTGCTGATGTGCCTGCCCGGATGGAGGCACCGAAGACCGTTAATGTTGAAGCCTCCCAGCAAGAGATGGAGGAAATCCTTAAGATCATCAAGAAGAGCGATTTCAACGTCGTTGAGCAACTGGGGCATACCCCATCCAAGATCTCTATGCTATCATTACTGCTATGTTCAGAGGCTCACGCCAAAGCCCTGATTTCATTTCTGAAGACGGCCCATGTGCCACAAGAGACATATGCGGATCAATTCACTGATTGTGTGGCCAATTTGACCGCCGATAATGGGTTGGGTTTCTCTGATGCTGATCTGACCGCTAAGGGAAAGAACTACAACGATGCCCTGCATGTCTCCATTGAGTGCAGGGGCACTACTCTTGCACACGTGTTGGTGGATACCGGTTCTTCGCTGAATGTATTGCCCAAGAAGGCCTTAGACAGGCTGGATTGTGAGGGTTTGGAGTTGAAGCCTAGTAACATCATTGTCCGAGCCTTTGACGGGTCGAAGAGGATGGTACATGGTGAAGTGGATATTCCGATTCGTGTTGGTTCTCAAGTCTTTGATTCGACGTTCTATGTGATGGACATTCGGCCATCTTATTCCTGCTTGCTGGGTCGACCTTGGATTCACAAGGCTGGGGCTGTGACCTCCACTCTACACCAGAAGCTCAAATATCCTGTCAGAGGGAAGATTGTTAAGGTGCAGGGGGAGGAAGAATACATGGTTAGTCATCTGAACTCGTTCCGGTATATCGAGATGGACGGGGAGTTTATTGAAACCCCCTTTCAACATTTTGAAGAGGTACCTCCAACATTGGCATCAGCTGAGACAGTGATTGAAGAAGACTTTCCTTTGAAGATGGCTTCCTTAAAGGACGCCCGGGCTGTAATTGAGAAAGGTGAATGCGCAAACTGGGGCAGGCTCCCTGATTTTACTCCTAAGACTGACAAGTTTGGGCTGGGTTTTACTGCAGAGGCTCAGAGGGCTGTACGCAAAGCAAGGATCGGAAGACCTCCCGTGTTCATCACCAACCCGAGAGTGAATGCTATTGAAAGCGAGGCGGAGGAATCCGAGTTTGATAGCTGGATCTGCCCGACGACCGACGGTGGACTGAACAATTGGACTGCAAAAGACTACATACATGTTACTTTTGTTACGCAGTAATGAATTCCTTTGTTTTTTAATTTGTAATGAACAATAAATTGAAACTTTATGGCCCGGTGTCTTACCTGGGGCACCGTGGCTTCATTTGTGAGGGCTTATTACTTGTCATTTCCATATATCATGAATAAAGACATTGGACGTTTTTCGCATTTCAAATCTTGTGCTCCCTTTCTTTCTTTCTTTCTTTTATATATTGCAAAACAGCTATATTTACACACACTCACCTATACAGGTTTCAATCCACTCTGGATCTCACTGGTAACGACTCTGCTACTGCCAGTTATGACTTCGAAAATCCGATCAACTTAGCCGAAGACGAAGGTGAAGATGATTGCGAAGTGCCTGGCGAGCTTGCAAGACTGTTACTCCAGGAAGAGAGGGCCATTCAGCCACATGAAGAGCCAGTGGAAACGGTAAATCTGGGTACTGAGGCAGACAGAAGGGAAGTGAAGATTGGTGCTAATCTAGAGCTCAGTGTGAAACAACGGTTGATCCAGATGTTGCATGATTATGTGGAAATATTCGCCTGGTCTTACGAAGACATGCCTGGGTTGGATACCGACATTGTGGTCCATCACTTGCCTACCAAGGAAAAATGCCCTCCGGTTAAACAAAAGGTCCGCCGTATGCGTCCAGAGATGTCCGAGAAGATCAAAGCTGAGGTTATGAAGCAATTTGATGCCGGGTTTCTAGCAATGACTTCTTACCCTCAGTGGGTTGCCAATGTGGTGCCAGTACCGAAGAAGGATGGTAAAGTCAGAATGTGTGTTGATTACAGGGATCTGAACAGGGCGAGCCCCAAGGATGACTTCCCTCTGCCTCACATTGACGTTCTGGTTGACAATACTGCTCAACACAAGGTGTTCTCCTTCATGGATGGTTTTTCAGGTTATAATCAGATCAAGATGGCTCCTGAAGACATGGAAAAGACTACCTTTGTTACTCAGTGGGGCACCTTCTGCTACAAGGTCATGCCTTTTGGACTGAAAAATGCTGGGGCAACCTACCAACGTGCCATGGTTGCTTTATTTCATGACATGATCCATCATGAGATTGAAGTGTACGTCGATGATATGATTGCAAGGTCTCAAACTGAGGAGGAACACCTTAACCATCTACAGAAGCTGTTTGACCGTCTGAAGTTGTACAAGCTAAGGTTGAACCCAAACAAGTGCACCTTTGGGGTAAGATCTGGAAAGTTGCTAGGCTTCGTCGTGAGCGACAAGGGTATTCAGGTGGACCCTGCCAAGGTTAAAGCCATACAAGAGATGCCAGTTCCCAAGACAGAGAAAGAAGTCAGGCTTTCTAGGACGTCTGAATTATATTGCCCGATTCATCTCGCACCTAACTGCTACCTGTGAACCAATCTTCAAGCTGCTGAAGAAAGATCAGGTAGTACGTTGGAATGATGAATGTCAGGCCGCTTTCGACAGAATCAAAGAGTATCTCCAAGAACCACCCATCCTTATGCCACCGGTTGAAGGGAGACCTCTGATACTATACTTGACAGTACTTGACAGCTCAATGGGGTGTGTGTTGGGGCAGCATGACGAGTCTGGCCGAAAAGAGCACGCCATTTATTACCTTAGCAAAAAGTTTACCGACTGTGAGACCCGATACTCACTGCTCGAGAAAACTTGTTGCGCTTTGGTATGGGCTGCTCGCCGGCTGAGACAGTATATGCTGACTCACACTACTCTGTTGATTTCAAAAATGGATCCAATAAAGTACATATTCGAAAAGCCTGCTCTGTCTGGAAGAATAGCAAGATGGCAAATGATCTTGACAGAATACGACATCCAGTACACAACTCAGAAAGCTATCAAAGGAAGTGTATTGGCAGACCACTTGGCACATCAGGTAGTAGACGACTACCAATCAATGAACATTGAATTTCCTGACGAGAGCATCATGAGTGTGACTGATTGCGAAGTACCTGGACCGGATGAAGGACCTGAGGAAGGATCCCGATGGTCTATGCACTTTGACGAAGCCTCCAACGCTTTGGGTAACGGTATTGGCGCTGTGATCATATCCCCTCAAGGCACTCATACTCCACTTACTGCCCGGCTATGTTTCAACTGCACCAACAACATGGCGGAGTATGAGGCGTGCATCATGGGTCTTCAAGCTGCGATTGACTTAAGGATCAAGTTTATGAGTGTCTTCGGAGATTCCGCTCTCGTGATCAACCAGATCAAAGGCGAGTGGGATACGAAACATCCGAATCTTATTTCTGACAAAGAATGTGTGTTGACATTGATCCCCCATTTCACAGAGATAACTTTTGAACATTTTCCAAGAGAGGAGAATCAGTTGGCGGACGCGCTGGCTACGATGTCTTCTATGTTCAAAGTCAAGTGGGACAATGAGGCTCCCCGGATCATTATCTGGAAACTGGATGAACCTGCATATTATTGTGATCTCGAGGCTGAGGTAGTAACTGAAAAACCCTGGTATCATGAGATGAAAAGGTACTTAGAAGCTCAAGAATACCCTGAAGGTGCATCCATCAATGATAAAAAGTTTCTGAGAAGGTTCGCCGCAAAGTTCTTCCTCAGCAACGGCATTCTGTACAAGCGAAACCATGATTCGACCTTACTACATTGTGTGGATAAGACTGAAGCAGAAAGAATCATGGCAGAATTGCATGAAGGTACCTTCGGAACGCATTCCAGTGGACACACCATGGCAAAGAAAATCCTTCGGGCAGGATATTTCTGGTCCACAATGGAAGCTGATTGTTACCAACATTCTCGGACATGTCATAAGTGCCAGATATATGCAGATAAGGTGCACGTTCCTCCAGTTCCTCTGAATGTCTTGACAGCACCTTGGCCTTTTGCAATGTGGGGCATTGATATGATCGACGAGATTAAACCTACGGCATCCAACGGGCATCGCTTCATCCTGGTGGCGATCGACTATTTTACAAAGTGGGTTGAAGCAGCTTTCTACGCTACCGTAACCAAGAATGTCGTGGCACGGTTCATTCGGTATAACCTTATCTGTCGATACGACGTCCCGGAAAGGATCATTACGGACAATGGTACCAATCTTAATAACAAGATGATCACTGAGCTCTGCGAGCAATTCAAGATACAACACCACAACTCTTCTCCTTACCGACCGAAGATGAATGGGGCTGTAGAAGCAGCGAATAAGAATATCAAAAAGATTGTGCAGAAGATGACAGTGACCTACAAAGATTGGCACGAGATGTTACGGTTTGCTCTTCATGGGTACCGTACCTCAGCAAGGACGTCAACCGGGGCAACCCCTTTTTCCTTGGTCTATGGTATGGAGGCAGTCTTGCCGATTGAGGTCCAGATACCCTCTCTCCGGATAATGAAGGATGCAGATCTGAGTGAAGATGACTGGATCCAGACTCGACTTGATCAGTTAAACCTAATTGATGAAAAGAGACTCGCTGCTATTTGTCATGGTCAAACGTACCAAAAACGGATGATCAGGGCATTTAACAAGAAAGTCAGACCACAAGAGTATCAAGTTGGGGACCTGGTAATCAAGTGCATCATCCTTCCTCAAAGTGATCCTAGGGGCAAATGGACCCCTACGTACGAAGGGTCATTTGTGGTTAAACATGTGTTCTCAGGAGGAGCCATGATTCTAACCACCATGGACGGTGACGACCTTCCTCACCCCGCCAATGCAGACATAGTAAAAAGATACTACGCATGATAAAAGACCCGCTAGGTTGACATACCTAGGCAAAAATTAGGGCTTCCCGGCGAACCAAAAGGGTTCGGGCAAAATGAGGGATGAAATAAAAAAAATATCTATACACCCGGCAAGTCGAAAACCTGAAAAGGCAGCTTGGGCAAAAATGGGTATCCCGGTGGACTGAAAACCCGAAAGGGCGGTCCAGGCAAAAGTTAGGGATTAAAGCGTAATACTATGTCTCATTGAATCACCTTGCATCCAGAATCCGGTATCAACATCAAGTTTATACGGCATCGATCAATCAGCTTCATCGTCAACCGAGCAGCCAAGTGATGAGACGCTCGAAGATATAAAGGCGATAGCAGAGTTGGAACCCAGTGGGATTATTCCTTTCACATAGCTGTTTTGTTTTCCCTTTTCGTAAAATTGTATAAACTCTGTTGTTCGGCGGCGTTCTCTTACTAGGACGTCAGCCTCTTGTACATAAACGCCTATTTTCAGGCAAATTCAAAAATCAATAAAAATTCACTCTTTCAGACCAATTGCCAATGTGTTTTTTCCTTTTTTTGTTTTGTTTTGCGAAGAACGTCCAATGTTCGATTGTGATATATGCATTTGACACTAATTGCTAACTCATAAATATTTGCATACGAAACAAAGGATTAATTACAGGTAATATTAGAAACAGGGGCAATAATGAGTTGTCTAAAGCGATCTAATTGCTCTGTCCACCAAGGTACCAAGGTAAGTTCGGCTGAAGAATGTAACCAAGATGCCTTAATTCCCCAAAGAGTGAGACAAGATTCAATCATTCTCCCCCAAGCAGTTGGTCTCCAATCAGCCCTAAAAGGCACAGTATCTCCTAGCAAGTCAGCAACACTCTCCCCGAGCAGAGTTAGCCTCCACTGTCTGCCTTAAGGAAATTGGGTATCCCCAGCAGATCTCAACATTCCTCAGCGGAGTATACAAACATTCTTAACAAGCATCCCCGACAGTCTTGATCTAAGATTGTTCCCCAGCGGTATACCAGACGTTCAATGGAGCCATTCCCCAATCAAATCTGAAAGTTTCCCCATGAGAGTTCAATCAACCTCCCCAGCAGGTCTTGAAGCTTATCTCCAGTAGATTCTGGAAGCTTGTCCCCCGCAGAGCACGAACGCTCTCCCCGGCTTTATTCAGAAGGTTATTTCCCCACCAGGATATAACTGGGTTATCCTCAGCCAATTGCCGCGGAAAGATCGTCTCCGACGAAGTCTTCCTATCCCCAGCGGAGCTCATCGATTCCTTCAACATAACACATCAATGGTATCCCCAGCAGAGTTATCATCAACATCTCAGCAAAGTATCTCTTTCCCCACAGAGTTCACTCCCCGCAGAGTAATCTATTCGCCAAGTTTATTCCCCAATGGAGTCATCTTCTCCTACCGGTATTCTTGCAGCCATCATCCCCAGCGGAAACAGAGAACACTATTCTTCAACATCAGCCCAGGATTTGACTTCCCGGCACCCGTCAAGGATTTATTTTCCTAGACGAAAAAACATTCATGACTATCACATCTTCATACATTATAACATACACATATGTATCATGAACATACAATCTCATTTATTCTGAGAATATCTCGCATGTCATACATCATGACATTGCACACAACTAACGTTTTGTCTTTTCAGGACAAAAGTCAATACAAATATAATTACTATCAACTGCCGTAATTCCAGATCTGATTCATGTATCTTGCCAGGGTGTATCTGTTGACGACTAATTCCAGACTCGATTCCTGTATCCTGCTAGGGCACGTCTGAAGAGTTCGAAGATCCGATTCCTGTATCTTGCCAGGGTGTATCTGTTGACGACTAATTCCAGACTCGATTCCTGTATCTTGCCAGGGCACGTCTGAAGAGTTCGAAGATCCAATTCCTGTATCTTGCCAGGGTGTATCTGTTGACGAATGATTCCAGACTCGATTCTTGTATCCTGCCAGGGCACGTCTGAAGAGTTTGAAGATCCGATTCCTGTATCTTGCCAGGGTGTATCTGTTGACGACTAATTCCAGACTCGATTCCTGTATCCTGCCAAGGCATGTCTGAAGAGTTTGAAGATCCGACTCCTGTATCTCGCCAGGGTGTATCTGTTGACGACTAATTCCAGACTCGATTCCTGTATCCTGCCAGGGCATGTCTGAAGAGTTTGAAGATCTGACTCCTGTATCTCGCCAGGGTGTATCTGTTGACGACTAATTCCAGACTCGATTCATGTATCTTGCCAGGGCACGTCTGAAGAGTTTGAAGATCTGATTCCTGTATCTTGCCAGGGTGTATCTATTGACGACTATATTCTCCGGACTCGATTCCTGTATCTTGTCAGGGCACGTCTGAAGAGTTTAAAGATTCGATACCTGTATCCAGCCAGGGCACATCTACACAAAGAGTTTGAAGGTGAACCCCTGTAAAAGGCCAGGTAATTATTTTTCTTTCTCAGGTACGCAAGTTCTCGCTAAGGAATCTCTTACGCGATCGACACCCAATGGCATCTATAAGCCCATCTCTCCACTTACCAACAGTCTCCAGATGACATCTATAAGCCCATCCTCCTATCCATCATCTCTCCAAATGGCATCTGTAAGCCCATTCCCGCTATCACACTGCTAATACTCTACTATGTGAGTGCAAATTTTTGGGCACTATAGTGTTCAATCATCTTCCACCTTCAGATTACGAAAGGCACGCCAGCCAATCTACATCCTCAGGTCTAAGAAGATTGAACAGGGGCAACTGTTGTACCCCAAAATTTGCCCTCCCATATTCTTCAAGATTTGCCAAGATCAATCTCCAGATGATTCAAAATATCTCAAGGGTTGCACAGTCTAATTGCCTCCTAACACAGTCAAAATTAGGGTTTTGGTTCTTGCAAAGGAATTGAGGTTTCCAAGGGTCCAATCAAGTCCCACATGCCTACATACATTGTCAAGCATCCATATGCCAAGTTTCAAGACTCACAACATCAAATTGCACAGTCAAAAACCCTAATTGTTTCACAGTCAACTGTAGGGGCAAAATGGTCATTTGACAGTCAAAAGTAAAAAATTTTGGTCAACATCTTACTTTGAAGCCACAAACATCATTTGATCAATTCTTGATCATGGTTTCTCAAAGCATGGCTCAAAAAGTCTCAAGATGCAAAAGTTGTTATTTTTGGACAGCTGAAAAGTCAACTGTAAATTGACCAAGGCACAACTTCCTCATGGTTTATCAGAAAAATTACATCCAGAGCTCATTTTGAAGGGGATGACATTTCCTACAGCTCATCTTCACACTTCAATTCCAAGAAATGCTCTCACAAAAAGTTATCAATTTCAACATTATAGGTCATTTTCAAAAGTCAACAAAAAAGGCACTTTATGTCAAAGACCATAACTTGAGATTGGTAAATCAAGTGACATGGGACCAAAGGCATTGGTTAGAGGACTTCAAGACCTTTCCAAAATGTCCAAGAACATGATCATATCTTCAAAATTGAGCAAGATATGCATTGGAGAAGTTGGGAAATTTTCGGGAACTTTGAAAAGTCAACTTTGCTTCAAAAGCTTCAAAAGTGCTAATGGGCCTCAATTTCTTTCTTGAATCATTACCCAAAGCCTATGCACGACCCATTGAGCTAAAAATGATTTATTTTCTTATTTTTAATTAATTAATTGAATTTTTATTATTATTAATTCATTTAATTAGATTTAAATATGAGAAAAATATCAAATAATGGTTTTCAAATCTTTTTGTGCAACAAATTCACTCATTATATGCTAAAGATTTCGTGCACCAATCAACAAGACAAGATCATCCATATTTGGCAAGATTTGCATGGAAAAAAGATTGAAAAAGATGTGATAAAAATCAAATATTGAAATCATTAATTCAATGGATTCATGGGCTTGTTTTGACCTAGAATGCTTCCCATACATATGCAAGACCTAACCTAATGCAAATAGACACGAAAAAGTTGCTCACAAACATAGAACAAAGTTGCAATTTTTCATAGAAATTTTGAAAACTGATTTCGTATTTGCAGGATCATTCAAAGCCTAAAACCTATTCCAAACCCTTGCTGAGACTTCTTTGAACGTGTTGCAACCACTTTCCAGTCTCCATACTCCAAGAATTGGTAGAACTGAGTCACGCTTATCACAAACATTTCCATAATCGTTTTTTAGTTTTCACGCATCATTCATGTGTTTTAATTGTTGATTTATGTTACTAACATCATTCTAAAGCGATTGGTAATGTTTAATTGGACTAACACTGCCTGTAGCCAAATCCACCATTGATGAAACCTAGGGTTTCATAACCTAAAAATTGGGGGTTCTCATATATGGAAAAATTGGACCTTGAGACCTATGCCATTGGATTCAGGAGCTCCATACAAATTGAATGATGACCTCGCGCCCTTTTTATATTTAGGCATCTTCTAATCGTTATTTTTACAGTTTCCATTTAGTGGGGGTTTAAAACCCCCGCTACTTGTTTTGTATTTTTGCAGGAAGATGAAGAAGAAGGCTAGTGTGTCCAGGCATGGTTGGGTAATTCAAATGTTAGCGCGTTTTTTGTTTGTTTCAGCATGATTATCTTTTTTCATATATTATATTCTTTATTTATCCATATAACAAATGCGTTGCCTGGCTCAGTTGGTTGATGAGGTGTCTTGCAGGTATAGGGACCTGGGTTCGATTCCCAGGTCCCCCCATATGCTTAATAATTTTTGTTTCAATATCTTCTAGCGCAACACATCCTCAAAGGTTCACCATATGCACTCACGCTCAGGCTTGCCACATACTCATGATGATCAATCTGAAGGCTACAAAAGGAGGTCTATCATATACCTCAGTCAATGGATGTATACACAGGCGTAGAAAGTCAAACAGGCTTTGTGGACCTGGGCCAAATTTGCTTCAAACAAACCTCTCTTTGGGGCCTGATACCCCTGGTTTGCATTTTTTTTTAATTTTGTTTTCTTTTCAATTTTAATTCTTTTAATTGTTTTTTAACTGTTTTCTTTAATTTCATAAAATAATTTTTTTCATAATAAAAACAGAAAAATACAAAATATGTTAATTATTTATTAATTTACTCATTAATTTATTTTTGTAAATAAATTTTAATAATTAATTTAGTTAATTTAGGTTTTAAACTTTAATCCTTTTTTTAATAAATAAAAAATATCTAGACTTAGGTTTTTTTTACATTTTTCATCCTTTTCTTAATCAATTTTTTTTCCATTTATTTATTATTATAATTACTATTTATTTTTGTACATAAACATACATATTAATTAATTAGTAAATTAGAGTAACTTTAATGTTTCTTTTTATTAATAATTAAAATATTTAGAACTAGGGTTTCCTTCTAATTTTAATTTTCTTTATTTTCATAAAATACCAAAAACATAAAAAACAATTTCTTTTCTTTAATTAAATAATAATTAGACTTTAATTTCAATTTAATTTCAAAAGGGTCAAAACCCTCAGACGTCTTAACTTTTATTCTTTCGCACGTTATTCTTTTTTCTTTTCGAATATTATGTAACTGCTCAAGGATTGTAATAGTAATTAGGAATTTATTTACTTTCCGCATTTTTATCAAACGAGTCTTTGTATTTTGGCGATGTATAGACCCGCACCTTGTAATAGCGTAGGATTTATCTTTCCGCATTTAAATTTCCGCACTCCAAAATTCTAAATTGCATGAAAGAATGTATGGCTAATTAAAAACAAGCGTAGCTCACAATATAATGATCAAAGATAACTGTTAAACTGAAAATAACACACAAATTCACACACCACTCTTAGGGTACGCCTCACTTGTTGCCTTCGAAACGTGGTCGTCAAGTATATGACGTCTTAGTAAGTCCTTATGTCCATGATCCAGTTGCCTCAAAACAAGTTGCCTCGAAACGGTTGCCTCGGAATAGTTGCCTCGAAACGGTTGCCTCGAATTAAAAAAAGGATCAAGGACATAAGGGTAGCTTCTAAGGTGTCCTGTTGTTGTTTCGGTGACCACACTGTCCCTAAAACTCGAATTGACCCGAACACCTCCAACGGTGGTGCTACCTATCTCTCAATGGCGGGATGGCACTACCTCAAGGACATTTACACAGCCTAATTCCTTAGGGTAGGTAGATGACTCATAGATACTCGCTCTCTTCAAAAACAAATCAAAACTCTTTTCACACCGACACTTTCAAAAAGCTTTCAAAACAATTTTTCAAACACTCTTGAGGACTGATACAAGAGTTATTCCAAAATATTTAAACGAAACTTTTTCAAACCCACTCGCACTTTGAAAAGCAAACACTTTTGAAAATACAATGAGCAAGTATCTAAGAGCCCATGGATAATCATGGATAGAAAGGGTGCTAACATCTCCCCTTTCTATAAATCTACCTCCCGAACCGAGAAACGTTCTCATAAGGAATTTTGTTGTGCTTTTGTCCTGTCCATGTTGGAGAAAATAAAAGACGGTGGCGACTCTTGCTTCCGCGACATTTCGCGAACCAGCGTTAAACAGTCAGTTCTAAATCCACCGATCACAGTCAGCATAAATGGTAGGACACATCTCACGCTCAACTAGATCCTCAAAGCACCTTTTCTGATTCCTACCTCTCAGGGTTATGTTCATGTAGTTTATGCGTGCCATGGAGCTAAATATGAAAGCTAATGAATTACCATGAAAATGTTTAATAAATGTATGAAAAACTAAGTTAGTATTTTCATGTTAAAATGCCGAAGTTAAATCAAAAAGAAAGAGAAGTTTAAAATAAAAATAAAAATGAAAAGAATAAAAAGGAGTAAGGGATGCAACATGAAAATTTTAAAGATTAAGAAAAAAATAAAAAAATAAAAACATATCAAAACAACTAAAATAATTAAAAGAAAACATGGGTTGCCTCCCATGAAGCGCTTTGTTTTATGTCGATGGCTCGACAGACAATACTTATTCAGTTAGGTATCGGGGTAGGTGGCTCACTTAACTGCAGATAAGCCGAATAGTTTAGATTTTCGACGTTAAAATAATGCTTTAAGCGCTGGCCATTGACTATAAATGGTTCGATGGAATTTCCTTTAATTTCTACTGCACCACTTGGGAAAACTTTATTAATTTCGAATGGTCCATACCATCTGGAACGTAATTTACCCGGGAAGAGTTTCAGTCTAGAGTTGAATAGGAGTACCATGTCTCCTTCCTTAAATTCTTTCCGCGAGATACGCTTATCATGCCATTTTTTTGTTCTTTCCTTATAGATTCTAGCATTTTCATAAGCGTCTAAACGCAATTCTTCTAATTCATGGATATCTAATATTCGTTTCTCGCCAGCAGTCTTGTAATTTAAGTTAAGGGTTTTAATGGCCCAGTAAGCTTTATGTTCTAATTCTACTGGCAAATGACAAGATTTTCCATAAACTAATTTAAACGGTGTTGTTCCAATAGGGGTTTTAAAAGTTGTCTTATATGCCCAAAGAGCATCATTTAGCTTGGAGGACCAATCCTTTCTGGATGTGGCTACAGTTTTCTTAAGGATTTGTTTAATTCCCCTATTTGACACTTACACTTGTCCACTCGTTTGAGGATGGTATGGTGCGGCTATGCGATGTTTAACGCTATATTTTGAAAGTAGTTTTTCGAAAATTCTATAGATAAAATGGGAACCACCATCACTGATTACTAGTCTTGGTATACCGAATCGTGGGAAGATAACATGCTTGAATAGTTTAAGTACTACTCGTGTATCGTTTGTGGGTGCAGCGACGGCTTCAATCCATTTTGATACGTAGTCAACAACTACCAATATATACTTATTTCCAAAAGATGCGGGGAACGGTCCCATGAAATCAATTCTCCATACATCGAAAATTTCTACTTCGAGAATCCCTTTTTGCGGCATTTCGTCACGTCTAGATATATTTCCTGTGTGCTGACATATATCGCAATTCATAATTGCTACGTGGACGTCTTTCCATAAAGTAGGCCAAAAGAAACCAGCTTGAAGTATTTTTGCACAAGTTTTCGATGTACTATCGTGTCCACCATAAGGGGCGGAATGGCAATGGGCAATGACGTCGTCTATTTCATCGTTAGGAACACAGCGACGGTAGATACCATCGGTGCCTCTTTTAAAGAGTAGTGGTTCATCCCAAAAGTAGTGATTAAGATCATGGAAGAATTTCTTCCGCTGTTGGTACGTTAAATCGGGTGGTAAAACACCGGCGACTAAGTAGTTAACGAAATTAGCGTACCATGGTAATGTGGTGTTGGTACAAATGGCTTTTACTACCGCAGTTGTTAAATGTTCATTGCATTGATCTAAATGGTCGGTAGGAGCTATCTCTAGTTTAGCAATAAGGCGTTCATATGGGAAATCTTCGTTTATGGGAACACTCTCGGTTTGGATTCCATCCAATCTTGATAAATGGTCTGCTACCACGTTTTCGGTCCCCTTTTTGTCTTTTATTTCCAAGTCAAACTCTTGTAGGAGTAAGATCCATCTGAGTAGTCGCGGTTTGGCGTCTTTCTTACTTAGCAAGTATCAGATCGCGGCATGATCTGTGTAAATAACGATTTTGGCGCCTACTAAGTAGGAACGAAACTTATCCAATGCGAATACAACATCTAAGAGTTCCTTCTCTGTAGTGGCGTAATTTATTTGTGCGGGATCGAGTGTTCTGCTTGTATAGTAGATAGCGTGAAGCTTTTTATCCTTGTGTTGTCCTAGGACTGCGCCTACAGCATAATCGCTCGCATCGCACATTATTTAAAATGGTAGGTTCCAATCAGGAGGTTGCGTTATAGGTGTTGAAATTAAGGCTTCTTTAAGCATCTCAAATGCGTTTAAGCATTTATCGCCGAAAATAAACTCGGTTTCTTTCATCGATAATTCAATTAGTGGCTTAGTGATTTTAGATGAATCTTTTATAAAACGTCGGTAAAAACCAGCGTGTCCTAGAAAACTTCTTATTTCTCTAACTGTTTTGGGTGGTTGAAGGTTTTTGATAATCTCGATTTTTGCTTTATCGACTTCAATTCCTTTGTTTGATACAATGTGACCTAACACAATTCCTTGTCTCACCATGAAGTGACATTTTTCCCAGTTGAGCACTAGGTTGACGTTGACACAACGTTTCAGTACTAGTTCAAGATTTGATAAACATCCGTCAAAACTTTCTCCACAGACAGAAAAATCATCCATGAATACTTCCATAATTCCGTCCAAAAAGTCTGCGAAAATCGCCATCATGCATTGTTGGAAAGTTGCAGGTGCATTACATAGTCCAAATGGCATTCTTCGGTATGCAAAGGTACCATAGGGGCATGTGAACGTGGTTTTCTCTTGATTATCAGGATGAATGGGAATTTGGAAGAATCCTGAGTATTCGTCAAGATAGCAAAAATGGGAATGTTTGGCTAAGCGCTCGAGCATTTGATCTATGAACGGTAATGGGAAATGGTCCTTGCGCGTAGCTTTATTTAGTTTTCTGTAATCAATACACATTCTCCATCATGTTTGGGTATGTTGTGCCACTGATTCGCCTTTTGTGTTTGTTATAACCGTAACACCTCCTTTCTTAGGTACTACGTGAACTGGACTGACCCAGTTGTTATCTGATATTGGGTATATGATGCTTGCATCTAGTAGTTTATGCACTTCTTTCTTAACGACTTCACTTAGGATAGGATTTATTCGTCTTTGATGTTCTCTAGAAGTCTTGCAGTCCTCCTCTAGCATAATGCGGTACATACAGAGAGAAGGGCTTATTCCTTTTAGATCTGATATATTATATCCTAACGTGGTTGGATACTTCCTTAACACATTAAGAAGTTTTTCAGTTTCGATCTTCCCTAAATTGGCATTGACTATAACTGGCCGTTCGAGTTCTTTATCTAAAAATTCATATCTAAGATCTTCAGGTAACGTTTTAAGTTCTATACCAGTTTTCTTATCAGTTTGGGTAGGATCGGGTGTTAAGGCGAATCATTCGCTTAGGTTGGCATCATGATATTCTTGTTTCCAGTCATCGTCCTTGAAGATAGTTGGTGTCGGAATTTTCAACATCCCAGAATAGGTGTCTTCTTGGCTTTCTAGTTCTTTGACACATTCATCAATAATATCTAGGAAACAACATGAGTCATCTATAGCAGGGGCTTTGAAGAATTTGGAAAGTTAAATTCTACTTTTTCTTCTTCTACCTCGAAGGTAAGCTTTCCTTTCTTAACGTCAATAATGGCTCCTGCAGTGGCTAAAAATGGCCTTCCTAATATGATGGGAATGTTTGAATCTTCCTTTATGTCCATTATTATAAAGTCAGTAGGTATGTAAAATTGTCCTATTCGGACAAGAATGTTTTCTAGCATACCAACAGGGAATTTGAATGATTTGTCGGCTAGTTGTAGGGACATCTTGGTAGGTCTCATGTCACCTAGTTTTAGCTTCTCGCAAATAGATAAGGGCATTAGACTAACACTTGCTCCTAAATCGCATAGAGCTTTGTCTATGACAGATTTTCCAATTACACATGGTATGGAGAAACTACCAGGATCCTTTAGCTTTGGAGGCATGTTATTTTGAATTATGGCGCTACATTCAGCAGTTAGCATAACGGTTTCGTTTTCAACAATTTTTTTCTTATTAGACAATATTTCTTTTAGGAATTTAGCATATGACGACATTTGGGTTATAACTTCTGTAAACAGAATAGTAACATTTAATTGTTTCAGAAGTTCCACAAATTTCTTGAATTGCCCCTCGTTTTTGGATTTTGCAAGTCTTTGAGGGTATGGAATTGGTGGTTTATATGGCGGTGGGGGTACGTAAGGTTTTTCTGAAACCTCTCTGTTCTCATTCTCGTCTTCCTCTACATTCTCAGATTGTTCTTTCAATTTCTCTGCTTCCTTTTCAGGTTTTTGATACATGGTCGGGTTTTGGAGTCTAGGATCTACCGGTCCATTAAGTGTTGTCCCACTTCGTAATGTGATAGCATTAGCATGTCCTTTAGGATTGGGTTGTGGCTGTCCAGGAAATGTACCAGCAGGTGCGGCAGAACTAGCTTGGTGTTGTGCTACTTGGGAGATTTGGGTTTCTAACATTTTATTGTGAGTCGCTAGGGCATCTACCTTATTTGCTAATAGCTTCAATTGTTCACCGGTGTGAACGTTTTGATTGAGGAATTCTTTGTTATGTTGAGCTTGATTAGCGATAAAATTTTCCATTAGGATTTCAAGGTTAGATTTCTTATGAATGTTAAGAACATTAACAACGGGTTTTTGATAGCCTGGAGGTACAACAGGTGCTTGGCCAGGTGCATATAAAGCATTATTGTTCTTGTACGAGAAGTTAGGATGGTTCTTCCAACCAAGGTTATAGGTATTAGCATAAGGATTACCTTGAGCGTAATTCACTTGATCAACTGATATTCCTGCTAGGATTTGACATTCGGTTCCAACATGACCAGGAACTCCACAAACTTCACAGTTTGGGGTAACTGTAGCCACGACGGCTGTAGGAGGTAAGGTCAAGCTTTCTATCTTCTGGGTAAGAGCATCTACCTTAGCATTAACTTTATCTAGGCTACTAATCTCGTACATCCCACTTTTGGTTTGAGTTTTCTCCACAAGTGTTCTTTCTCCTCCCCACTGATAGTGGTTTTGAGCCATATTTTCAATGAGTTGGTTAGCTTCATCGTAAGGCTTGCCCATTAGTGTACCACCTGCGGCGGCATCTATAGAGAGTCTTGTATTGTACAAGAGTCCATTGTAAAATGTGTGGATGATCAGCCATTTTTCTAATCCGTGATGTGGGCACATTCGCATCATATCTTTGTAGCGTTCCCATGCATCGAATAGCGATTCAATATCCTTCTGCCTAAATCCATTGATTTGAGCTCTTAAAGCAGCAGTCTTGCTTGGGGAAAGTATCGTGCTAAAAATACAGTCTTAAGTCCTTCCCACATAGTGAGGGAATTTGACGGCAAGGATTGCAACCAAGCCCGAGCTCTATCTCTTAGCGAAAAAGGAAAAAGACGTAATCTTATTGCATCTTTACTAACACCATTTGTTATAACCGTGTCGGAAAATTGAACGAATTTTGTAAGATGTTCATTTGGATCCTCGGTAGGATTTCCAGAGAACTGGCGTTGTTGGATAGCTGATATCAATGACAGTTTCAACTCAAAATCGTTTCAATTTATTGCTGGAGCAGCAATGCTATTGTGGGGTTCTTGTTGTGATGGAGCTGCGCACTCCTTCAGTGGACGGGTCCTTCGTTCTTCGGCCATGTCTAATTCTGGATTAGTTTCGGTTTCAGAGGAAGAATTAGAATATGTTTCAAAATTAATCTTGATTTCAGGTTTGGGTAAAGGAATATCGTGATTTAAACAGTAATCCCTGACTGTTCGTCTTATGGAAAGGATGCATTCAGGTTCGTCCGTCGATTTGTCAAGTGGTTCGCCTTGTGAGCGAGTCCTTGGCATACAAATCGAAAAAGGGTTTTTGTTGCCTAGTCTAAACGTGCAACAGAAGAATCGTACTTAATTGACTAATCAGTCCCCGACAATGGCGCCAAAAACTTGATCAGGACTTTATGAGTCTATTGGGATACTAACTGCAAGTATACAGTTTAGTCATTCTAGTTTTAAATGATTATTGAACCCACAAAGACTGAGGATCAATCACATACGAATGTTACAATTGTTTAACTAAGCGATGAATATTTGGTTTTAGGGGGAAAAATAGTTTAATTAAAAACAATAGTAATAGCTATACCGGTATGTGATAGTCAGACTTCGGGAATTCGGTAAATCACTTGGCATATAAAGTATTTCGGTAAAAACGAATTGTTTAAAAACCTGAAACATACACTCTCGTGTTCATGAAATAAGTCATGCTACTAAACCTAGTGGATGCACTTTAAATTTAATAACACTTTTTGAAAACAACTTGAGTTTAATTAATTTGTTAAAACACTCTCGTGTATTTAAAAATTAATGTTTCGTTACCACTATCTGGGTCGAACCCCAGCTCTCGCATGCAGGTTCTTGCCTTAATTAATTTCCCATTCTCATGGCAAAATCGTGTTAATTATCCTCTCACTCTCGTGACAAGGGTAGTTAAATTAAACATGGAAATTGGAAACCAGAAATTATTTATAAATGTTTTTAGCAAAGTTATCGCCGAATTCCTTCGGTGCTTAGGAGTCACATACTGGTACAAACGAATTTAGCCAGACATAATATATTTAGTAACCATGCAACTTAAAATATAATTCATAAAAATAAACGACATAGCATAAGAATAATAAAAAGAAACCAATTGCATAAAAACCTATAAATAATGTTGTTGTGGTAATCTTGAGTGCGTACAAATGCCTTGCAATTAATTGAAGTATACTACCGTGTTAATTCTTAGATGAAGAACTAACACTCTTGGAATTAATTTTTGGAAACTAAAAATTACAGTAGGTATAAAATGGTTCAAAAGCAAATAAAATATAATAATGCAGAAGGGCAAAGGTTTGGCTCTGTAGAAAAATCTCTGACCATGTTCCATTAAAATGCCTCCTATTTATAGAAGAGGATTTTTGTAGTTGGGAGAATTTAGGAACAACTTGAGTGGAGGAAGACTCAGATTGATAGTTGCTGAAGTTGAGGAATTGTAGGAGAAGAAAATTGTCCATTACGTTGCTCACGTCTCCTGTTATGCATAACGTTGCTTTAAGCGTGTGACGGTCGTCATGAGGAGGTAACGATCGTAATGCGCTTAAATAGCGCGTTACGCTCGTCAATGATGTGTGACGAGCGTCCTTCAAGTTGTGAGCGCGTTACGCTCGTCATGGGGTGTGACGGTCGTCACAACAACAAAATATGCAGATTTTGCAGATTTGGTTCTTTTTCTTCTGATTCTTGGTTAGCTTCCTTCATGTGATCCTTTTTCACTGATTTGATTTGAAACATGTTGTACCTGTGAAAAGACACAAAAACTCGGAACAATCGGGAGTTAAACGAGTTAATGTATTATGAAAATCGATAAAAAATGTAGTAATTATATGATACGATTTCTCGTTATCATATTGGGTATCTAATTTTTTCCTAATAGAATAATTTAGGCCCCCTGCTTCCATTTAGACCAACTCATGCTCAGGCACTTGTGTAAAACATATGGCTTTAAGTAGTAGAAATCTATTTATATATTCATCTATTGGCTCAGTGAATCTCCTTTTCACACTAGCCAGTTCTTTCAGACTTATTTTGGTTTGTCCCATGTAAAATTATTCATGGAACAATCTCTCCAATTGATTCTGATTGTGGACCAAATTGGATGGGAGGGTGGTAAACCTAGTAAAAGCATTTTTAGTTAGGGAACTCGGGAAGTACTTAATCCTAAGGCTCTCGTTATTTGAGATTTCCCCAACTTCTATCAAATATCTCGCCACATGTTCGACCGCAGATTCTGTTGTATCCTCAAAAAATTTTGGTGAACTTTGGAACTTTCCACCTAGGGGGTAAATCTGTTTGTAAGATATACTCTGACAATGGGAATGTAAAGTTTGGCCTATGAAAGACAATGTTCATTCCATTATGTATCATGATTCTTTCAATCATGGCTGTCAGATTATTATTTGTTCCATAATTATAGTGTCTAACCTGCTGTATCACTTCATCAGCATTTGGTTTCTATTTACCATAATTACATCTTGATCAACATCTCTAGGGAACCGTGGGGGAACTCTGGGTATTTCGACCCTAGGTTGTTTGATCTCCACTCTATGGTTCATTCCAACTGGCTGTAGATTTTGGTTAATGGTCACATCTTCCTCTAAGACTATACTCTGATTCCCTGTTATTGGCGCTCTTTGGGGTTGTCGAATAGGTTGGGGGACCCCAAAAAATTCAGCTATGCGCATCATTTGAGCTGTCATTTGCTGATTCGATTAGGTGGTATTTTGTATTAGAGGGTTCAACACTGTACTCAAAGTTTGTGCCAACATTTGTACCATATGATGGTTACTTTCGTCCATTTGTTACCTCAAAATTTCCGTAGAAGCATTTGTGAGGCTTGGTATTGCATGGGATGCCCCTCCTAAGAGTTGGTTTCTACCCAAATCCGCCATACCAGTTCCAGATCCCCGTAATGGCGAAGACGCACTCACCAAAGGTTTTGAAAATATGGACGCAGCATTCATAAGACTAGGCATTTCAGTAGTTGGCATGCCATAAGGCTGGTCTCGACCCATCCAGGCTGTCGAAAATCCTGGGGGAACATAGGGTCGAGATCCTGGATTTACCCTTGGTGGGGATATTCCTAATGGACCTCTGGGACCTAAATACAAAAGTATTGGTCCCGTTTATGCTACTGTCAATGTTGGTGCCTAACCAACAGTTGATGGGATAGTTTCATTAACGGTTGGTATAATCGTTGTTTCCGCAACAATTGATGGAGGTATTTCTCCATTATTTGACTGATTAGCCATTTCACTATTTCTTCTCCCAGTTGTACACTCGTTGGTAGTTAATTTACCACTTCTTAATAACATACAACACTTTGTAAAAGAAAATAAATTATGTAAAGCATTTATGTTAATATAAACAAGCAAACAAAAATTAGCAACGTCCCACCGGGTGTGCCAATTTGTTTATCGTGAAAATCAGTAAACAACCGCTGATCTTATAAAAAGAGTAATTTTTTGGTTACTTGCAAGATCGATCAGTTTGATCCTAGGAAATATGCTAAATATTTGTGTTGTTTTGATAAAAATGCTAATTTTAATAAAGAACACATTCGACTAAGAAAGGTAGAGGTTTGAGATAAGTTTAAGTGTAGAAATTTGGTAAAAAGTGCAAGTAAAATGCAAGAGAAAATAAACTTTGCAAGTAAGATAAAAGGATGTAAGCAAGAATGGCAAGTAATGTAAAAAGGAATGTAAAATACATTGATTATAAAATGTGGTGTTCCAAACGTACATTCTGATTATTCTTTCTCACGCAACAGGTACTCGAATAGTATTGAGTGACTTGTACAATTAGTTGAACACACAGAAATCTACATAAACTTCCTATATTTATACTAGTAAAAAGTAACTTCTAGACGATTACTTCGATCCAGGATTAGGACAAGTGTCCTTTTCATATTCTTCGATCTCAAACTTCATGACACATTGCTTTCTTCAACTGCCAGGTGAACTGCTTTTCCCTCCTTTCTTCGGATTCGAAATCACTTATTGCTGATAGGAACACTTCCAGATCGAAGCCTCTGGGTTGAAGACCATTTCTAACTTAGAGAATTCTCTAAGTGTTTTCTCCTTCTTAACAAGGATGACTTCGATAGGTCTTTTCAAAGGCTCTCAATTCGAAGTATCTTCGAATTAAACGATGTTTCCGAATCGAAGGGTCTTTAATTTAGATTTCTTCAATTTATTAGATTTATTCAATCTATTTTTAGCCAATTAGGCCAATGTGCATGGGTGTCAAATTTAGGAGATAACAAAAGTAGACCTCTCAAATTGAAGTGTGGAATTGAGATCACTCAAAAATCATAAAAATTGAAAGAGTTATGGTCTTTGGAAGATGATGAACAAATTTAGAGAAATTCACAAAAGACCTATAATCTTTTCAATTCTTCAACCACTTTACAAGCATCCTCAAGTCTTTTAAATAAAAATAAAGTTATAGTAGACATCCCAAAGATTATTTTGGAAAAAGAATAGACTTAAAGAGATAAAGATTGACCAAGTTATGATCATTTGAAGTCAAACCCTAAAATTCAAAGATCTTTTCAAGGAGACTTATAATCTTTCTCAACTTTTAGTGATCTTCCATTCAAAATTAACCTTAGACTTATGAAGAGAGCCTGTTAAGGAACCTTTGAATAGAATCATGGATTTGGACCCAATCAAAAATATTAAACAATTATCAAGATATGGTCCTTAGAAGTCAACAAACCCTAGCTCAAAGAGTGTCAAAATGACTTGAAACTCCTTCCAACTTTTGATGATTTTTATTGCACAATTGGATCTTCTAATGTGAAAAGAGGTTGTTGTTGATGATGATAAGAATACATAAAAAAAGTAACCAACTCAAAATGTTGAAAATTGAGAGAGTTATGCACTTGTGATCACCAAATCTAGTATTTGTTCAATTAGGTCAAACTTGTTGAATCAACCTTGAATCCTTTTAGACTTTTTTTTGGAAAAATAAGCATGATGAATAACAAGAGGCCTTGATGTTATGTTGTCTTGAATCACACTCAAATATGGAGCTTAATTCTTAATGAAGCTTTTTGAAGAAGACATGAAAATAAACACATGAACCTATGAACCTTCTTGATGAATTCCACCACCAACTTTGAGGAGATCTTGACCTAAATAAAGTGAAAAAGCTCCTTGAACCACAAATCTTTGATTCCATAGACATGACCTTGAATATTAAGCTCTTGGAATCTATTAGATAACCATTTGATTGAGAATCACTCCTCAAACCCTATATTAAATGGTGAGATGAATGGAAAATATGATCACCTAAGTTATGAACATTCAAAGGAAACATATATACACATATTAATGTTAGTTAAAAGAATACATGTACAAGATACACAATTCAAGATGCTTGGTGATCCCTCAAGAGCAACCTTAAAGAGAGAATCAACCCTAATGTGTGATCTTGATGCATTGTGACACGAGTGATGAAAAATCTTAGGGAAAAAAATTAAGGTATAACAGATGACGCTGTGAAATTGCTATGATGTTGCTGTTATGATGTAATTGATGTTGTCCGTGATGATGTTTTAATGATGTGCATGTTTAATGTGTATACATGTTATATGATGATGATTATGTGAATGATGATGTAATTGATAGCCGTTATCTAATTTTATATGACATTATTGTGCATCATACATTCAAAGTATTTTTGGACAATGGTCTGCTTGTGACGAGCCTCAATCCTATTGTGTGGATTGAGTGCGTTTGTGATGTGCTCTGATTTTAAGAGGGAATCAATCCTATGGTGAGGATCATGGAGGGTGATGAACCAGGTGTTTATAAATTTTGGTACCACATGCATTGAGTCAATATTTGTTGCATTAACATCATATGTGACATTTCATGAATTTTGTTGATGAGTTATGATGCGAAGATGATTGTGAACTATGTGATTATATGATGATTTTCATGAAGAAAGATGTCTAAGTGCTATTATGATGCATCAATGAGTATGGAGTGTTGATGAGTGATATGTGTTGATTATATGACGATGTTGCTTATAATTACTAACATTTTCCTTATATCTTTTATAAAGAATTATGATTATTCACCCTTTCTGTTTGAATATTGCCTCCATGTGGATAACACACAAATGCTCATGAGTAGCTTTTAGGAGCATTGAGAATAAATTTGAAGTACTTTATTAGTTTTCGTTCATTATAAATGTCTTTCTCTGATATGTAACATCAGGTTGAGATTGCTATGTTTTGTGAATGTTATGTTCTTTTATGTTGACATACTTTATGAGATTTTTGGATGTTAAGCTAATTTTTAATTCCAACTTTTGATGAGACTAAGATACCATGGGTTTTCTTTATGAAGAAGTTTATTCATGACGATGAATTTGCTACGATGACTTAAATAGTTTGTTGAACTATGATGAGATGTTATTACTATTGATGTAATCCATTTACGAAGCATAATTATTTATTATGATGTTTTCTATGAAGTGTGACACCCTTGAGTGGTGATTTTATTTAAATCATTTTGTAAATTATATGAGAAATACATGTGAGGTTAGAAGGGTGTTACATAAACCATTTCGAATCCGACCACCACCACACTTGCCGCCGAAACACATTGCTACCACCACAGATCTACCACTGTTAAGCTGCCCGTCGGGGAAAAACCTTTGAAAATGCCATAGCCGCAGTCGAAGTTTCTTGGATCTTAGTAGAGAAGGATTAAGAGCATAAACCATGAAGTCCGTGTTTAATTTCATCTCAAATTTCTTTCAAAACTCAATATCTACCTTGAAAAACTTCGATTCGTAGATTTGTAAAACTCCCCAGAATCCTGTAGTCTTTGTTGAAGAAAAGGAAGAAAGAAAAAAGAAGAAGAGGAAGAGAGAGAGAGACGACGTAAAATATAAGAAAGAAGAAGAAGAGAGAGAGAGAGACAACTGAAAAGAGAAGAAAGAATAATAGGAAGAGAAAGGCAATGGAAAAAAAGAAGAAAATATAATAGAAAGAGAGAGGCAGTGAGATAAAGAAGAAAGTATAAGAGGAACAAAGAAAATATTATTAACAATTTATAAAAATTTGAATTCAAAAGGCTAGCAACTGAAGAGATTGGGACCTAAAAGCTTGAAATTTTAAAGTTTAGTAAGAAGCTTAAGGCTTGTGTTCTTATTAGGGGTGGCAAACGGACATGACCTCCCCGTTCAGGCCCGTCCCGCAAAAGCCCGCAAAAAATGGGGCGGGACAAAGTGGACGTACTTGAGAATGAGGGTCTAAAACCTAGACCAAGTCCCACAAAAAAGTGAGTGTATGGCAGAGAATGCCCGTGGGGACTACACCTTTTAAGCCTAAAAATGTAAAACTTCATGTTAATGCTCGTGTCCGCAAAAGCCCGCGAAGAAAACAGGGCAGGACGACGTGGTCACATTAGCGTGTGAGAGCCTAAATTCTTGGTCTGTCCCGCACTAAAATACGGGCAAAACAGACATGTCAAATGGGCCGGACCCGTTTTGCCACCCCTAGTTCTTATATTATAGGTAGATTATTATTAAATCAAGGGGAAATTACACTCACCTCCACCGATGTCAATTAAAATGACACTGACACTCCCTCTATTTTTAAAACATATACTCCTCTCGTTCCAAAATAAGTTTCACATTTAAAAAAAAAATTGTCCCAAAATACTTGTCACTATATATTACGAATACAATTTTATATTTAATCTTCTAATTGTACTCTCTAATAAATACTTTTAATTTATTGTTTTTTCACTTATTATTAATACTAATTTGAATACATCAATAGTTAATCAAGATAATTTGTTAAAATCACTATTTTCTCTTCTATTTATTATTATTTCGTAATTTATGTGAAATGGTCAATTGCAACCAATAATATAGGACATCGAATATACTATCCTCTTTTAAGGTCGATGAAAATGATATTAAGACCCACTTTATCTACTTTTTAGTAAATGTTGCTGCATATTTAAAAACTAAAGAGTTTGTCATTGTTATTTTAATAGACTTTGAAGAAGATGAGTATAATTTCCTTTTAAATAAATAAGTTTAAATAAAAAATAAAATATTTATAATTAAGATTATTTTATTCGACAATTAAAATCATACTACTTTGGTTACCAAAGAGGCAGAATTTGTATTATCCACGTTGATATGAAGATAAAGACCGTCCGTGATTCCTGATATTTGTCTGAATTGACCTACCTATCCCCCACGCGTCACAAAAGTATTGGTCTCTTTACAACAAATTTTCGAAACTTTCAAATCCTATTCCCATAAACAAATTTCAGACAAAAATAAATTCTTATAAAAATAAAATTCCAAAAATGAAAAAAATGTCAAATATACCGCGTCAGTTTTTCACTTTGACACGTCAGTTGAGTGTTGAAACAAAAAACAAAATAAAATAAGAACAGTCTCTCTCTCTCTCTCTTCTCGTCGTTCTTCGTTCGCGTTGATTTCAGATTCAGTCATCGCTATGGCGGAGCGTTCTTCATACGAATTGGGTCCTCGATTAGGTCATTTTTCAAATTCCTTTTTATTTTGAGATTTTTTTTACTTTCTTTGTTAATCGGTGTTAATTTAACTAATTTCTTGGATCTTGTTACTATTTTTGTTTCTTGATTTTCTTGAGAAATTTCTCTTTATGGAGCTTTGTACAACTTCGATTTTAGCTCTGTTAGGACTAAGTGTTAGTTAGTGATAATGGTTTTGCTAATGGAACTCTGTTTCAGCTTCAGTAAAATTGAAGCGTAATCGATTTGGGGTTTTGATTGTTTTTGTGAATAATCATTTTAAGTTTTTAGGGTTTTTATGGGGAAATTAGACTTTTTGATAAGTTGTAGTGAAACTAGGCTCTGTTTGTTGAGTATTATTTCACTTCTAATATGATGCATGTTCCTAAGTTGTTTTCAACTTAAATTCATGAATTCGCATATAAGTCTAGTAAGAAATCCATGCCACTGGGGGAAGGAAAAAGGAATTTTAATGGAGGGTACAATGCTTCTAACATAACATAGATAGTTGACATATCACTAATTAAATTAGTTCTATTATGGAACTGCTGAAAGAAGAGTCAAGTGGAATTAATAATGATGTAGGTAAAGAAATGGTTTATTGGTGAAGATTGTAAATTAGAAATATGCAATTGGTGAATATTCAAGATTCTAAGGAAAGATTATATTTGGTAGCAAAAGTATTTTTTTAGAAATAAATGATTGCCTAAGGTGTGCACTTACTGGGCATTTTGACCTCAATATTCAGCCAGCCGGCAGCATGTGTTGTTCAGACTCATCTCTCCTTTTTGTCAGGAACTAATTATTTCCTTATTGATGCTTATGACTTATTGCAGCTATATTGTAGTTCTTCTTTATGTTTGCTTGAATGTAATACAATATTACAATTTTATGTGCAGATATTCAGCAATTACAATTTGAAGCCCAGCATCGGTGGTTACGACCTGCAGAAATTTGTGAAATTCTTCGTAACTATCGGATGTTTCATATCACATCAGAACCTCATATAAGGCCACCGAGTACGGTTATTGCATATATTATTGATAAATTATTTTTCGCCTCTATTTACTACCAAAAGCCTGAGCTTAAATATGTAGTATGGGTTAACAAATCACCTAAAAGCCTAGTAACAGCCTTCTAGGTGTTAAATGTTGTGTTTTGGATATGATTGTTTGCCTTCCTTAGGTTTATTTAGCTGAATTTT
Organism: Vicia faba; assembly: GCA_948472305.1. Lineage (NCBI taxonomy): Eukaryota > Viridiplantae > Streptophyta > Magnoliopsida > Fabales > Fabaceae > Vicia > Vicia faba. Next base: position 1,763,958,804 of record OX451736.1, on the reverse strand, counting down.
GTTCCTTTCAAAGCTGTATCTGTTCAGTATTTGAACTTCAGGTATTCATGTTCCAATAAATCCCAAATAGTCAAGTTAAAGGAAAATGGTCACTTTTAGGAAATTCGTAATTATATTTTCATGAAATTTGGTTGCAAAAAGAGTACCTCGTGCTTATTGCATAATCTTGATATTGCAATATTTAAGGAAATTATTATTAGTACTTTGTTTATGGTGAAAATCTTGCTTTAGTTAACTTCAATCCATCCATTAGATCATTATTAGTGCATGCTTATAAAGACGCCAAATAAGGGGGGTGTTTGTATCAAGGCATATGATTACCTTCATGGGAATGACTTTCCTCATAACATTAATACCAAGAACATTTATTCCCAATCCCAAAAAAGATATTTAGTGAGTATAATCATTTCTAAGAATGCTCTTAAATTTTTTCAGTTCAAAACTAAATGAAATTATAAATATAAAAAATAAAGTAGAATGAATGTAAAAGTGGGAAGATATGGTTAGAGGAATTAAAAAATAACTTCTATTGTGATGGGAGTATAATATTCCCACCCCTTTAGATGGGAATAGAAAGTGGGAAAAACATCTGTAGTCTAGATTCCCGGGAATAACTAGTACCTATTAATAATTTTGATTATGTGTACCAAACAGAAGGAAACTACATTACTTGGAATAGTTTTTATTTTTACATAACTTAAAACAAACACACTCTTAATGGCTTGTATTTCCCAGGCGGTTCACTTTTTCTTTTTGACCGGAAGGTTTTGAGATACTTTAGAAAGGATGGGCATAATTGGAGAAAGAAAAAAGATGGAAAAACTGTAAAAGAAGCTCATGAAAAATTAAAGGTAACCCAAAATTTGGAAGTTGTTGATGGATTAGTCTTTGTAGGACTTACATATAATCAAGTCATGGTAAAACTTGCTTATATGTAAGACGTTAATTATTATTTTATCAATCAGTCTTCTCTAATTAGAAAGCAAGTTTCTATACCATTATATAATTATTCACTGGGGTTGTTATATCCTTCAAGCAAATTTAGGTGGGAAGTGTTGATGTGTTACATTGTTACTACGCACATGGAGAAGAAAATGAAAATTTTCAAAGGCGAAGCTATTGGATGCTTGAACAGTGAGTATGAACTAATTTACTTCAAGATTTTGTATAATGGAAGTTACAGTGCATTTACATCATTCTCCTCACTCTTTGCTATTCTCTTTGTTTTTAGTATTTCTCTGTTGTCTTATACTCCACTTGGTTGTAATCTACCTATTTGTCCTTTGTAATTTTAGCGTTATGTCTAAAATTTGGCGATATGAGTTTTTTATTTTAACGCCATTTGGGGTTGTATTTAAGTTTTCATATACATATGCCAAAGTATTTTATTCTTTCTTATAATTGATCAGAATATATCTGAATATTTTACTGCAGGGATACACACATAGTATTTGTCCACTACTTGGAAGTTAAGGTATTTCTTTGTTTTCTTAAAAAAATTCCTTCTGTTGTTATTCTTTATATATTCCTTTTCTTGCTTAATATATTTTCTTTGCTTTGAAGAAATAGTCATTTTTTTACACAAGTTTGAAATCATTTATTTAAAGCATTAATGAATGGCTCCTTTATCGTGCTAGTCTTGAATCAGACAGAAATGATTTTAAGCTGTTCAACATATAGGAATCTTTCTTTTGTAGGTCTGGTATTGATTAACTTGTTTGCTCTATGACTTATGTATTGTGGATTCTTTATCTTTCAGGGTAACAAGTCAAATACGGGAGGAAACGCTGATAGCGATGGGGTCATATCAGATTCTCAAAAGGTCAATTCTCCGTCGTCTGGCTTTCCTACAAGTTATAGTAGTGTGCCTTCACTGAGTACAGATTCCATGAGCCCAACTAGCAGCATGACATCTTTACGTGAAGATGCCGATTCAGGTAGTTCTGTCTAAGTTTTGTTCACAGATTTTCAAAATCTTTTAATGGAAAAATAAGCTAAGGTTTTTCATATCTTGGTGTACTTTTGCATGGAATATTTGTGAGTATGGTCCCTTCACATGCCACCTTGCTTTATGTTAATTGATCTTTGTTGTCTGACATGATTATTTTTGTAACCTCTTAACTCAATTTTTATGTATACTGAAAATATACAGGTGATCATGGACAGTCATCAGTTTCTGGAACGGAATATATCCCACATTTTGATAGGGATAAATTTCGGGGAAATGATGCTACTGGTATTGATGGCCTAAAAGCACATGGCCTAGCTTCATGGGACACAGTCTTGCATGCTGATCCTTCTCTTGTATCATTTCCTTCCATCCCATCTAGTTCACTGGCAAACATGCTTGACCCAGAACATAACATCTTGGGTGACTTTTCAATGAACAGAAGTGGTCTCACTATTGGAGCAGGGAGCTCTCAGCCTCTCCAATCAAATTGGCAGGTATTTTATGCTACTGCATAATATATGTATCAGTACGCAACAGCATCATCAGTGGCTATTATATTTTGGAATTGAAAAGTCATATTCGAGACTGATAGGACACTATTCTAACTAAGGCGTTGCAAGGAAAATTATGTGCATGCAGGGAATCACGGCCAAGAGAGAGAAAGTGAAAAGTCATATTCGAGACTGATAGGATACTATTCTAATTTATTGCTGAGTTAGCAGTGGGGGGATGATAGTGCGAGAGTGATTCAGAAGATGGTTTATACAGTGAGAAAGTAGCAGTTACAGCCTTACAGGGGTTAGGTTAGGAGAGACTAGACACATTCTAATTGCCTAGGCTATTTATTATCTTTCTAGTTTCTGCATTTTGTATTTCAAAACATGGGACTTTTCATTATCTTGATACAGATTCAGATTTCCATCAGTCAAACTCAGTGATAAACTACTTTTTTTTCAATTTTTTAAGTGACTCAAACCTTCTCCAGAACTATCTGTATCCATATTGCTGTTGAGATGAGCTTTTACTAAGCTGTGCTCGTCCTAAATATCTAATTGTTGACAATGTATTAACTTGGCTTGGAGTCATTTTTATCTTTTGATTGCTTAATTTGAAACTTTGATATTTTAATTTCTTTGTTTATTTTATTTTATATGTAGTTTTTAATATTCAAACTACTCATCTTTATAAGTTTTAGGCGACAAAAATTTAACTATTTTCATACTGTTGTTGATTGGACACAGATTCCTTTTGATGACAACACAGGACACATGCCAACCTACATGCCAACCTTTACCCAATCATTGAGTTTGGAATTTGAATCTGATTATGGAACTGGTTTACTAGGGAATGAAGATCGTAATGAAAGTTCTGAAATTGATCCTGTCATGTTTGGTTTTCACGGTGAGCCAAAAGAGAAGCTTGCACAGCGAAACTATCTGGAAGAAAAGGTAGACGAACAACAGCAAGATGACCTCAAGTCCAATTCTACAGGTGAAGTTCCTAGCGAAGAAACTATTAGCTATCCCTTATCTGCGAGGCGCACATTATTGGATAGGGATGAGAGCTTGAGGAAAGTTGATAGTTTCAATCGATGGATTACTAAAGCACTTGGCGAGGTGGATAATTTGAATATGCAATCCTCAAGTGGTATTTCATGGAGTACAGATGAATGTGGGCATGTGATAGATGATACCTCACTGAGCCCATCGCTGTCTCAGGACCAACTATATAGCATAAATGATTTTTCACCTAAATGGGCTTGTGCTGAGTCAGATATTGAGGTACTTATTTCTGGGATAACACTTTCAATAATAAAAAAAGACAGTAAATGGTGAAATGACAAAATATCAATTCTTACTCTGTTACCATCCATTATTACAATTGAAAAGTTCAGCAATCACTTACTTACTCTTTGGTTTCCTTCTATGATGATAATAAATATGTATTATATGTGGCATTTTAAGATACCAACGACTCTCCCTCTGGTTAGATGCAAGCAGTTTTCTCTCTCTTAATATCTTATTTTTAATGATCTCCATTCTGTAATTTTTGTTGTAGTATTTCTTACATTTTGGTATTTCGTAATGCGTCTTTACAATCTTCTTTTTTTTTTCCTCCTTTAGTATGCTATATTTGATTATTGGCTGCACTTCTTTCTATTTGAATCTCCAATCCAAAGATGAATCAAGAAAGAACTAAGTTGAGTTTGTTCAGTATCTCATCCTTTCCAAAACTGCGCAGGTGTTGATTATTGGATCGTTTTTGAAAAGTCAATCAGACGTGACAACCTGTAACTGGTCCTGTATGTTTGGGGAAGTTGAGGTTCCTGCTGAGGTTGTAGCTAATGGAATTCTGTGCTGTAAAGCTCCTCCTCATAAGGTTGGCCGGGTCCCTTTCTATGTAACATGTTCCAATAGGTTAGCTTGCAGCGAAGTGCGTGAATTTGATTTCAGAGAGGGCTATTCTAGAAATGTAGATTATACCGAGTTTTTCAACAGCTCGGCTGGCATGATACTTCATTTGCGACTGGAGGAGTTTCTTTCTTTAAAACCAGCGCACACTTTAAATCAAACCTTTGAGGGCGGTGTGGAGAAAATGAACTTAATTCCTAAGCTTATTTCACTAAGAGAGGAAGAAGAATATTCAAGTAAGGAAGAGCAGTCTCTGTTTCACAGGCAGGTTAAAGAGAAACTGTACTCGTGGCTGCTTCATAAGGTTACTGAGAGTGGTAAAGGGCCAAATGTGTTAGATAAGGATGGGCAGGGCGTGCTACATTTAGCAGCTGTTCTTGGTTATGACTGGGCAATAACCCCAATTTTAACTGCTGGAGTTAGTATCAACTTTCGTGATGTGAATGGATGGACAGCTTTGCATTGGGCGGCATCTTGTGGCAGGTTAGGGTACCTGACAATTCCCCCCCTCCCTTTTTATTGTATTAAGTTGACTGAGCATAACAGAAGTCTGTCCGCTAATTTGGTTAGACGTTCCTTTGCTACTCTTGTTTTAATATTTTAAGACTTTCTGAACTGAATTTGTTTGCAAATTTAGCTTGTCCTTAGCATATGTAGCTGATTTAGGAAAATTTATGTATGTTGCATGAACAGAATTCTTGCCTTCCCTTCCCCCTTCTGTTTTTTAAACTGTTGGATGCTAAACATTACAGCAGTTTTCCTTATGCGTATACATTAGTCACTTTGAGCTATCCCTAAAGCAATTAGATTGGCCAGTTAAAGGAAGATCACAGAACTTTCTATAATTTTTCTCAGTATTATGTTCAAGCATAACTTAAATCGCTTCATATATCTTCTGTCTTCCTTTGTTCAGAGAGCGGACAGTTGCTGTCCTTGTATCCATGGGTGCCGATTGTGGAGCATTAACAGATCCGTCTCCAGAATTTCCTTCAGGTAGAACAGCTGCAGATCTCGCCTCTAGCAATGGGCACAAAGGACTCTCTGGTTTTCTAGCGGAGTCTTCATTAACAAGCCACCTTGAAACCCTCACAGTGGATGATCAACAAAAAGGTGGTAAGCAAGAAGTTCCAGGAATGAAAACAGTACAGACAGTTTTGGAGCGAAGTGCAACACCTGTGGTCTATAATGATATGCCTGATGCTCTCTGTCTTAAGGATTCTCTAACTGCTGTCCGCAATGCTACACAAGCTGCCGATCGCATACATCAAGTATTCAGAATGCAGTCCTTTCAGAGGAAGCAGTTAACTCAGAATGAGGATGATGAGTTTGGTTTGTTAGATCAGCAGGCTCTTTCCCTACTAACTTCTAAGTCGAGCAAATCAGGACAAGGAGATGGTTTATTCAATACCGCTGCAACTCAAATACAGAAGAAGTTTCGTGGTTGGAAGAAGAGGAAAGAGTTCTTGATCATTCGGCAAAGAATTGTTAAAATCCAGGTTCAGTGATCTGTTCTATTTACTTCATTCAATTTTAAAATTACAGACATTATTTTGCATGGATTAGATGTTCTTATATAAGGTGCAAAATTGATTATATTGGAGAGTTTGTTCGATAAAACTCAGGTTGAGAATGCAAAAATGCTTTTGTAGTACTGTTAAAGTTTTATAAAGAGGGGATAAAAAAATGGAGACTTTGAGTTATGATTATAGTTTGCCATAATTGTTGATACAAAAGATTAAGCACCAACCCTTATTTATACTACTACATGAGTTATCTTAATTAAATAGGAAAACAGGTTAGGATAATAACTAAAAAATATGAAACTAATCTTAAGATATGATTTTAGAATTTTGATACTTTAATATAAAGAGCTAATCATATTAGATACATATTTTCATAACTTCTAATACTTACTTTGTAGAAAAGCATATGGGTGATAATTGTCTGTATTCTTATGAAGGAAAAATGGCTCCTTTTATATGAGAGAAAATAAGGTCAGCTCCTTTATTTTAGGAGTGATATAGTGACTCTTAAAAAGTAATATAATGACTCTTAAATAAGAAAATAAATAATACTAAATAAGAGATATTTCAACACCCCCCCTCAAGTTGGTGCATAGATGTCAATCATGCCCAACTTGCTGATCAAATATTCAAATGTTGTTCTTTCCAAGCTTTTGGTCAATATATCAGCGGTCTGTTGATTGGAAGGGATAAATGGCAAGCAGAGAGTACCAAAGTCAATCTTTTCTTTGATGAAATGACGGTCGATCTCGATATGTTTTGTACGATCATGTTGAACAGGATTATGAGCTATGCTTATAGCTGCCTTGTTGTCACAATACAATTTCAATGAGGTTCTACCTCTACCTTCAGTTCTTTTAGGACTTTGAGAATTCACACACCTTCATAAATTCCTTGGGCCATTGCTCTAAACTCAACTTTAGCACTATTTCTTGCAACTACTCCTTGTTTTTTTTGCTTCTCCAAGTCACAAGGTTCTCCCACACATATGTGCAATAACCTAAATTGGTCTTCTTGAAGAATAACCCTTTTCCATGAGTTGCTTTTAAGTATCTCAAGATTTTGTGTACCGCTTCAAAGTGTTCTTCATATGGTTCATGCATGAATTGACTCATAACACTAACAGAGAAAGCAATGTCAGAACGAGTATGAGCCAGATATATTAATTTTCCAACCAACCTCTGATATCTCCTAGTGTTAATTGGTATGTCCCCTTTCTCCCAAAGTTTGGCAATTTGGTCCATCGGTGTGTCGGCAGGCTTACAACCACTCATACCTGTATCTTGTAGGAGATCAAGAACATATTTTCTCTGAGAAACAACAATTCCTTTCTTTGACCTTGCTACTTCCATGCCAAAGAAATATTTGAGGGGACCCAAGTCTTTGATTTCAAAATCTGCTGCGTAGTTTCTTTTTAATCTCTCCATTTCTATCTCATCATTACCTGTAAGAATAATATCATCAACATAGACTATCAAAACAATTATCATTCCATTTTGACCTGACTTTGTGAATAAAGTATGATCTGCTTGTCCTTGAGTATATTCCTGTTTCTTCACAGACTGAGTAAACTTTTCAAACCAAGCTCTCTGAGATCGTTTCAACCCATACAAGGACTTCTTTAGCTTACACACTTGTGACCTAAAGGTTTCTTCAAAACCTGGAGGACAATCCATATATACTTCTTCTAAATCACCATTGAGAAAGGTATTTTTGACATCTAGTTGATGGAGAGGTCAGTCTAAGTTAGCAGCAAGGGATAAGAGTATTCTAATTGTGTTAAGCTTTGCAACAGGAGCAAAGGTCTCTGAGTAATCTATGCCATAGGTCTGAGTGAATCCTTTTGCAACCAATCGAGTTTTGTACCTTCCGATTGATCCATCAGAATTGTACTTTATTGTGAACACCCACTTACATCCCACAGTTCTGTTACCTGCCGGCAGAGTTGTGGCACACCAAGTTTTATTCTTTTCAAGAGTTTTCATCTCCTCAAAAACAACTTCCTTCCACTTTGGAATTTCTAGAGCCTCCTGTACATTCTTAAGAATTTTGACACTAATCTAAGTAAATGCAGCAAAAGAGGGAGACAAGTTTGAATATGATACAAAGTTAGACAAGGGGTGCCTAGTACATGGTTAACACTAGATAGATTAGAAGTAAATGCAGCAAAAGAGGGAGACAAGTTTGAATATGATACAAAGTTAGACAAGGGGTGCCTAGTACATGGCCTACCTGGCTTCCTAAAGGCTATGGAAACATTAAGATCAGTATACATCTACATTTGTTTTCCCCCTGAAGATGATCATTACCAAAAGAAGGTTTGTTTTGAAAAGAAGTAACATTTATTGATACAAATATTTTTTTTTGTATTAGGATCAAAACATTTATAACCTTTTTGAGAAGATGATACCCAATAAAAACACATCTGATTGCTTGGGGTTCAAGTTTACCAAGATGTTTGTGTTCGTGAACAAAAGTTGTGCATCCAAATATTTTAAGTGGTAAATTAGATAGAACTGAATCAATTGGAAAATATTTCAAGAAACTTTGCAACGGAGTTTGAAATTTCAAAACACGGGATGACATACAGTTTATTAAATGTGTAACTGTCAAGACAGCTCCACCCCATAAATATTTAGGGACATTGGTAGAGAAGAGTAGTGCTCGTGCAATTTCAAGAAGGTGTCTGTTTTTCCTCTGTGCAATCCCATTTTGTTGGGGTGTGCAACTTCAAGAAGGTGTCAGTTTTTCCTCTGTGCAATCCCATTTTGTTGGGGTGTGCAACTTCAAGAAGGTGTCCGTTTTTCCTCTGTGCAATCCCATTTTGTTGGGGTGAGTTAACACATGAACTTTGATGCACAATTCCATTTTCAAGAAAAAAATTTCCAACAATTTTATTAAAAAATTCAATACCATTGTCAGTTCTAAACACTTGTATTTGGGTGTTAAACCGTGTCTGCACCAATTTACAAAAGTTTTGAATTATTTGACCTACCTCAGATTTTTCTTTCAACAACCCCTTATATGTAACAAAGTCTAGTATGATCATCCGTGAAAGTGATAAACCATTTTTTGTTGGATAAAGTACTTGTTTGATTAGGCTCCCAAATATCACTATGAATCATTGAAAAAGGTTTTGAAGGTTTATAAGATTGAATTGGAAAAGAACTTCGATGATGTTTAGCAAACTCACAAACCTCACATTGAAGTGAAAAAATGTCATGTTCAACAAAAAGTTTAAGAAACAATGAACTTATATATTTAAAACTAGGGTGGCCTAACCTTAAATGTCACAACATAATGTCATCCTTATTATTTGAAACAAAATAGGATTTAACAGAAGAAAAACTTATTGGTTCAAATTGATGTCTGGTTGTTGGTTCAAGTCGATGTCTGGTTTTTGGTTCATCTTTCAAGTAGTAGAGTCCACCACTTTCCTCAGCAGTGCCAATCACCCTCCCCGAGATCAAATCTTGAAATACACAATGAGTATCAAAGAAATGAGCTTGACAATTTTTATTTATGGTTAGCTTACTGACAGATAATAAGCTGCAAGACAAATTTGGGACATGTAACACATCTTGGATGGTTAGTAAGGGAGACAAAACAATAGAATCTTTTTCTGCCACGGCTGAAAGAGAGCCATCAGCTATTTTAATTTTGGAATTTCCTGCACATGGTTTATATGAAGAAAATAAACTGGATTCACTGGTCATATGATCGGTGGCTCCAGAATCAACGATCCATGTACGATTAAGAATGACACTAAGATGAGTTGATTTTGGGAAGTTACCTTTCTGGGCTATGGAGCACGAAGGTGTTTGCGACTCAAGGAGTTTGTACGTTTGGTCTAGCTGTTCCTCAGTGAATGGAAATGCATTTGGGGAAGATTGTGGCTCTTGACCAGAAGTTGTTCGAAGTGCACGACCCTCATCCTTCTTTTTTCAATTAGGAGGCTTTCCATGAATTTTCCAACAAGTCTCACGTGTGTGATAATAACATTCGCAGTCATCACACCCGAGTTTACCATCTTACCATATTTCTTGCTGTCTTCATTGAAGTTGTTTGTGACAAGGGCAAAACCATCTGTTGCTTGAGTTTGACTTTCCCATCATTACTCTTTGTCTAGCTTCCTCCCTTCTGATTTTTGAAAAAGTTTTTCGAATAGTTTGCAGCGGATTATTTCCAAGAATTCTACCTCTTACTTCATCGAGTTTCTTGTTGAGACCAACAAGAAAAATAACGACACGGTCGTTCTCCTGCGTCTTAATAAAATGAACATTGTCTTCCGTACACCGCCAGTTATAATCATAGCACTGATCCAACTCTTGCCAAAGGGCCATCAATTCATTATAGTAGGTAGTGACATCCATGTCATTCTGCTTTAAATTCCATAACTTTGATTTTAGATCATAAATTTGAGAGAAACTTTTAATATCAGAGTAAGACAGTTTTACAGCATCCCAAACATCTTTTGCTGTAGGCAGATACATGTATGTTTTTCTCATACTTACCTCCATAGTATTAACAAGCCTAGCAATAATAGAAGAGTTTTCAAATTTCCAGAACTTGTAATTAGGATGTGTTGTTGATGGCACCGGAACACCTCCTGTAAGAAAACCCAACTTCCCTTTGCCTTCTAGAATAAGTCGAACAGTTTGGGACCATTCGACGTAGTTTGAGCCATCCAGTTTCTGAACATTAACCTGAAGAGAGTTATTTTGATTTCCACCTCCTGAGTTACTGTAACCACCATCAAATGGATATAGCCATAATGGACCCAAAAAGGTTGTTGTTGGGATCACCTCTACCATAACCGAACCCACCGTTAAAATTGTTTGTCATGAAACTGAACATTTTTGTCATGGTAAATCCACTTCCTCGGCCGGAATAGTTGGTGTCTCCGGAATTGTTGTTGGCGCCGCCGCTGCCGTTGGAATTGTTGTTGGCGCCGCCGCTGCCGTTGGGATTGTTGTTGGCGCCGCCGCCGTTGGAATTGTTGTTGGCGCCGCCGCCGTTGGAATTGTTGTTGGCGCCGCCGCCGCCTCCACGACCTCCAGGAGGAGGTGGTGTTTGGGTAGGGTCAACCATCGTTTGGATCGGTCGGGTCGAATAAAAGAACATGTCGCCAAATTTTTTTCGGGGAAGCTTTACAGTATCACCATAACCCTAACAAAGCTCATGATATCATGTAGAAAAGTATACGGGTGATAATTGTCTGAATTCTTATGAAGGAAAAAGGGGTCCTTTTATAAGAGAGAAAATACAAGGTCTGCTCCTTTATTTTAGGAGTGATATAAGGACTCTTAAAAGTAATATAATAACTCTTAAAAAAGAAAATAAATAATACTAAATAAGAGATATTTGAACATGCTTTTCCATCTATGTTTACCCCGTTGATAACTTTCATGTACACGTGGATCACACATTTTAATTTTCAAACTTGAGAAGGCAATGCACACGTGTTGAAAAATTCTTCATATTCTGTTCATCTTTCAATGCATTTACATGCGATAAAACCTCCTCATCAAATCATATGCTTGGGGGCACCAAGTTGAGGCCTTACAAGTGATCCTATTCCTATCTCATGGAAGATTCAAGGGGAATTAAGAACCGTTGAAGTGGCATTTTACTTCAACTGACGAATACCAGAGTAATATTAATCTATCATCTTTAGCACAATTTCATTGAAGTATTTCCTTAATCACCCTACTGCCACTACCGGTAAAGGAATAAAATAAAAATCTTCAAATTGGTGAGAAACAACTAATATTCTCAAAATAGTATTTTAAAGCTACTAGACAAGATATTCCGGGACTACCAACGAGCTTGTAGTTCAATTGCCTCTAGCCCAAGTTGTAGGTAATGTTGATGTTCGCCAAGCCAACTTTGCCATTTCCCCACGGTGGTGCTTTGCACTTATGCACCCCCAAAAGAAAAAGGCATCTTGTTTTCATTGTTTCCTTTTTGCTATCTATAATTTTTCTATCCTTCCCTATGCGATTTGTTTCCACTGACTCTCTAATTTTGTGGTTTTAAGGCCCATGTAAGAGGTCATCAGGTAAGGAAGCAGTATAAAACTGTCATCTGGTCGGTGGGAATCCTGGAGAAGGTTATATTACGCTGGAGACGCAAGGGTAGTGGTCTACGTGGGTTTCGACCAGAATCCCTTAATAAAGCCCCCAGTCAACCAAATGATTCTTCGAAAGAGGATGATTATGATTTTCTAAAGGAAGGACGAAAACAAAAAGAGGAAAAGATCCAAAAGGCTCTTTCTAGGGTGAAGTCCATGGTCCAGTATCCGGAGGCACGGGCTCAATACCGGCGCGTGCTAAATGTTGTCGAAGACTTCCGTCAAAAGAAGGTAAATTTTCTTGCATCAGAAAATATCTAAACTATATTTTAGACTTAATGACATGCTCACAATCATTTTATATCTGGCAGGATTCTAATATGGGTTTGATCAGTTCTGAAGAGACTGTTGATGGTGTAGAGGATTTGATCGATATTGATATGCTTTTAGATGATGATAATTTCATTCCCATAGCATTTGATTGATTCTCTGCAGGTATTACTCTTGTCATCCCCACTGTTAATATATGGCCAGTTGGCTTTATTGGGCAAGAGGGAAGTCCTAACATGTAACATCATCTTGATGTAAATATATCTAATCAAAATCACTCGGATCAAAGGCTGAATATATACATAGGTTTTAATAGGTAGCATGCATTCTGATTTTATATTTCAGATACTGTAAACTAAGGAGACATGGTTGGATTATATTGACGGTGATTTTACTTTGACAGGATAAGATTGTGTTCATAATTGGTTGGGGTTGTAATATAACGTTGTAGCTTAGCTTGCTAATGTACTATTGCGATAATTTGTAGAAAAAGTCAAATGTGGCCAGAGGAATTATAACCACAAGTGCTAATTATGATTATCCTGCTTGTTTATTGCTATCATTTTTCTTGTCATTTGGTTGTTCTATTACTTTGCCATTTTAGTTAGTCCCCACTCCCCATCACAAATTGTCTTTTCGCTTCATGTATGTATATGTATAGAATGAGTTTGATAACACAAGTATAATCTGATATATAAAATGAGTTGGATAACCCAAGTATAATCTGATATATAGAATGAGTTGGATAACACAAGTATAATCTGATATATTGGTTACGAAATGAAACTATTTTTAAAGGGACGAGGTCAAATCTAATCCTAGATAGATTGTGTATGTTAATTAGGCCACTGAGCTGAATTACCAGATCATGAAGGGCTTGTCCATGACCATGACGATGGGGAATCAGTTGAAAGAAAGTCATGGAATTTTTAGTTAACTGATAAAAATAATAAAAATTGTCCACTTGATTAAACTACTTCCCCCCGTGAAGGATGAGAGACATTGCATTGCGGGAAGGGAAGGAGAAACATTTATATGAGAGGGGTCATTTACATGTGCGTGGAGAATCCCCACCTCGTACTACTAGATACTATTGATGACTAATTCAACGCGTGGAAACTCTCGTCATTGTGATGTTGATGATAATGACAATGACAGCACATTTTCTTCTTCCTTTTTCTATACTGTACCTTTGTGAGATTTGACTTGGCTTCCATCCGCCACTTCATGCAATGCAAGAGGAGGTGGCCATTTTCATGTTTATATTTTTGGAGTAGACCGTCTGAATGGTAGCTCAAGTTTGATTTAAAAAAAATAGATGTCATGTTTGATTTGAGGGACAGTTTCATACCAGACAGTATACAAAATCAAAGCTGTGTTGATACATACATATATATATATATATTATATGTATATAAAGAGAATATTTCTTAGATTATTTCTTAATAGAATGTATATAATTAATATTAGGATTTGTGTTTTCTCTTATATAATGCATTTTTCGCCGTGCTATTCAAACACACAAACGGTTTATTCAAATGTCTCTTAGTCTTTCGTATTTTAATATGGTATTCAGAATCTATTAAGAGACAATCTTTCGTTGTGTTTTACCTGGTTGACCTAGTTTTTCGGTGAGAAATTTTTGGCAAATCTTGTTATAACTGGTTTGTCTTTCATACACTGTCGTGATTCATTTCAACATCAGTTTTTGAAATTTTTCGGTCCCCTTGTACTGCGGCCACCGTCTGCCATCGTCTGCTACTGTTTTTCGGTGACCTTCTGACAAACTAATCATACTAGCATAAGCACCTCCTCCGATCTCGACGATTTTTCCACTGCCTCAATTTCCACCGTGCAACTGTTTCAGATCCGTCTCAGATTTTATTTTTCACCCACAGAAAATTGTGATCCAGTCCGAACATAGTCTTATTCACCCGATTCGTGTGATATTTTCTCTCTTCAGATTCTCATGGCTACTCCTTGAAACTTTACGCCAAACTACAACAATTTTCTCAGCTGATATCAATATTATTAGAACTCAAATTCTACTGCTTCGATTGTCCATACTGATAATTCATCTGCTTGCCTCTCTCAATCATCTTCTCTTGGACCTTGGGTTCTATACTCTGGTGCATCTGATCATGTTATCGGTAATAAAAATCTTTTATCTTCCTTATCTACTTCTGGTTTCTTACCTACTATAACTTCTGTCAATGGTTCTCAAACCCAATCCGAAGGAATTGATACTGTTTAAATTCTATCTTCTCTCTCTGTTACTGTTGTTTTCTATGTACCTAATTGTCCATTTAATTTATTTTCAGTCAGTTGTTTAATTCGTTCTCTTGATTGTATTGTCACCTTCATTGATAGTAATGTCACCCTGCAGGATTAGAGTTTGGCACAGACGATTGGCGTCAGATGTGAGTCTCAAGGCCTTTATTACCTCTCAGTGTCATCTCAGATATATTCAGTTAAAGATTTTCCACTCACTATCCATGCTCAATTAGGTCATCCTAGTCTTCCCAAACTACAAAAGTTAGTGTCAAGTTTATCAAAGGTATCTAATTTACATTGTGAATCGTGTCAGTCAGAGAAACACAATCGTAGTCAATTTTCTAATCAAGTCAATAAACGAGCTTCGTCTCCTTTTGCTTTAGTTTACTCTGATGTTTGGGGTCTCTCACGTATTGGCTATACTCTTGAGTCTAGGTATTTTGTCATCTTTATTGATGATTTTTCACGTTGCACATGGTTATTTTTAATGAAAAATAGGTCAAAATTATTTTCTCTTTTTGAAAAGTTTTATAAGGAAATACTTATCCCAACAATTTTAAACTTTTATGTTAGTAATGGTATTCTCCACCAAACATTTCGTCCTTATACACCTCAATAAAATAGGGTAGTCAAACGTAAAAACTGACATCTCATAAAAATCACTCAGATCCTACTTCTCTATGGTAATGTTACACTTTGGTTTTGGGGGGATGCTGTGCTCACGGCATGTTAACTCATAAATCGCATGCCTTCATTCGTTCTTAATAATAAAATCCCTCATTCAATCTTGTTTCTAAACTATCTTCTTCACCCAATTCCTCCTCGAGTGTTCGGTCTACGTATTTTGTATACAATATCTCCCATGGTCTTGATAAGTTATTAGCCCAGTCACTAAAGTGTGTCTTTCTTGGTTATTATCGATCACAAAAGGGTTATTGTTGCTACTCACATACTCTACAATGATACCTCGTATCAGTCGATGTTATCTTTTTCGAGTTTATTTCATATTTCAAGTCCGGCCAAGTAATTCCATAATCCCTTCAGAAAAGTACTTCCACACCTCTTCTTGAAGTCCTATTTCCCATTATCCCCCATCATTCTAGGAAACCTGGCCCACTAAAAACCCTATGGTTGACCTCCCACTTCTTTCCCACTTCAAACATATCAGCGTTGCCAACCCATATCTGTCGTACCCATCCCTCAGCAGTACCTGTTCCTGAGGTCATTGCAGATTCTCCTTTGATGCCTTCGCCATCATCGAATTCGATTCTACAACCTGAGCCCGATATTTTGATTGCCCTTCGAAAAGGTATACATCAAACACACAATCCTTCTCCATATTATATTGATTTATGTTATCATTGTCTTTCCCCTTTGCAGTATATTTATTTTTCTTCTTTGTCTTCTGTTTCTGTTCCTAATACTCCAAGTGAAGCATTATCTCACGCTGAGTGGAGGCAAGCAATGGTAGATGAAATGTGTGTTCTTCAAAGTAGTGGTACCTGGGAACTAGTGCCTCTACCTTCTGGGAAGTCTGTAGTAGGTTATCGTTGGCTTTATACAATGAAGGTTGAACCAGATGGTAAGATCGATCGGTTTAAAGTTCACTTGGTAGTCAATGGATACACTCACATTTTTGGGTTGGATTATAGTGATATCTTCTCCCATATAGCCAAGATGGTATCCGTTAGACTTCTTATAACCATTGCATCTATTCGACATTGGCCTCTTCATCAACTTGATATCAAAAAGGCATGTTTACATGGTGATCTTGAAGATGAAGTATATATGGAGCAACTACATGGTTTTGTGGCTCAGGGGGAGTCCTTGAATATGGTTTGTAGGCTACACATGTCTCTTTATGGTCATAAGAAATCTCCGAGAGCTTAATTTGACAGATTCTGTGAGGGCAAAGCCCCTCTATAAGTATTTTAATGATGTCAAAACGACTATTAATCTCTCTCTATTTGGGTTGGTCCTATAAACAATCTTGCAATTGAATGAAGATCTCTAGAAACACGTATTTTTGAGAAAATTCAATCTGTGCATCAACTCAATGATAATGAAGAAGAAGAGTCTGAGAAAGAAGAAAATGAAGAAAATATGGACGAGGATGTCCCGGTTCCTTAAGAAAACAATGCCAATGTGATAGCTCTTTTGGAGAAAATGCAGATCCAACAAAAGGAAGATGCATTCCTTCAAAATGAAAGGATTTCGAACATCTACAACCTTGTCAAAGTCCAATACGAATATTCAAATATTCAAGATCAGCGGTACTCCACGTTGGAAGGCATACTTCAATCACAAGCTGAGAACCCTGCCTCCCTTCATTCCACCTTTCTTCAGCATTTTCCAAACCTTCCACCTGATGCTCCAGAAAACAATGATACCGGCAACCTAGAGAATTGATTCATATTTATATATATGTAATTCTATTTAAGTTCTTATGTTATTTTTTTTAACCTCATGCACTTATCCTTATTGACTGGTTTGAAATATTCTACATACATTTGTCTAATTATTGCATTTTATGATCCACACTAATTTCATTTTATGTGAATGATTGTTGGTGTTTTTAGTTGCAAATGGAAAATGATGTTGCATTTGGTATATTTTGTTACTCTTGACCTTGTGCTTTTTCTCTTTTTGATGTTTTCAAAGGGGGAGAAGTGAACATAGAAGACTATACATAGCTTGCAAATGGAACGCACAAACTCAGGGGGAGCATAGATTATACATAGCTTGCAAACGGAATGCACAAACTCAGGGGGAGCATATTTGAGCATTGTTTTGACATCATCAAAAAGGGGGAGTATGTGAGGCCAAAGTCCCTCTATAAGTATTTTAATAATGTTAAAACGACTATTAATCTCTCTCTATTTGGGTTGGTCCTATGAACAATCTTACAATGGAATGATTGGAATGAAGATCTCCAGAAACACGTATTTTTGAGAAAATTCAATATGTGCGTCGACTCAAAGATATGTGCGGTCGACTCATCATCTTCAATCAAGCCTTGGATGTGTCAGGTCGACCCTTCCGATCGACTCAAACTGGAAATCAAAACATTCAAAATTTGCACCAACGCAAGCCCTGAAGCGGTCGAAGCACTGCACTTCAAAATGGAATTTTCTCTGACAGCTGGATGTATCACGTCGACCCTTACGGTCGAATTGACCTGAGAATCAAAATATTCAAATTTTGCATCGACGCAAGTCCTGAAGCGGTCGATGCATTGCACTTCAAAACAGTTTTCTCTCCTAGTGCGGATTGTGTTGCGCCGACCCCTCCTTCTGGTTGAGTCGACCGCTCGTTGGCCTCATATGATTTTCTGCTATGTTTGTGGATCTTGACTATTAGGTAACATATATATATATATATATATATATATATATATATATATATATATATATATATATATATATATATATATATATATATATATATATATATATATATATATATATATATATATATATATATATATATATATATATATATATATATATATATATATATATATATATATTCATTATGCATCATTATTTGAAGTTAACAAGAACTAGTGAAAGATACACATAGTGCTCATCATCTTCATCCCCTATTCTAAAAAATTAACATCTACACATAATCATGGTTGTTGATTCAAGAAAATTGTTGTGGTGATAACATTCAAATCAAGGATTCAATTTAGATTTGGGTTGAGCAATTGTGGGCTGTTCTTGAATAAAATCATTGGAATTTTCTCCTCCAAAATTCCTATTGGTGCGGGGTTTTTTGCACAAGTCATTGCTTCATTGAATTCAGCCAAGTGAAAGGATTAAGAAACGTGAGTTTGCTTAATCAAGTAGCGGTAATCGGAGGATTATGAATATTGATTTGGGGTCAAATTTATTGCGATCGAAACCAGCCGAGTGAAAGGATTAAGAAACGGGGGTGGGTTTGCTTAATCAAGTAGCGGTAACCAGAGGTTTGTTCGAAGAATTTGGCAATTGGTTTTGCTCAAACCAAGGAAAGGGAAGAAGATTGTTACATCAACAACATTGGTTTGTTTGTATTGTGAACTATCTCTTCTCTTGTATCATTTTCAACTTAATATCAAATATCTTAATTCTAGATTCTAGAATTGGGGGCAGACGTACCCTACGTAAGGACGACAAGGGGGGCTGCCTTAAAAAATCGTGTGTTCTTATGCTTTTTCTTTATCTTTATACTTGATTACTATACTGTGTAAAAATTAATTTTTTAAATCTGCATTTATTGAAATTGTAGTGTGTTGAGTTCATTTCAAAACATTGGTAATAATCCTTTTGATTGATACCTAAGAAAACTCACCACTACAATTTAATAAAACCAAACCTAAGGTGCTTTGCTCACAAGGTGTTTGATAAATTGACTAATCCATAAATTATTTATTGTGCTTATCCTTATCTCATTCAACTCATTGGTAGTAATTAATAATCATTTAGGGTGTATAAGTGACTGATCAATTGAGTAAAACACATTGATTCTTATTTTCTCATTACATCCCATACAGTTACGTATATCCGATCTTTTTAATAGAGGATCATTTAGACGATTGGAGATTCTAGGAAGCTTTCGCATATTTTTCTGAAAACAATTTTAAAAAGCGCAAATTATTTTAAACGATCTATTCAACCCCCCTTCTAGATCGATCACATCATCTAACAAGTGGTATCAGAGAACCGATTCATCTGGTGCTTCACATATTACTTTGTAGAAAATGGAGAACGATCCAAAAGGAGCTTATACGAGAGCTCTTGTTTTCACCAGTGAAAACTATAGTTATTGGAAAGATTGTATGCGTGTGCATATTAACTCTGTTAATTGAAAGATATGGAAAGTTATCGAGGATGGTCCTATGCAAATAACCATGACCAATGAGGATAACATTACCATACCAAAATCGGAAGCACTATGGGATGAGGAAGAAGAGAAAAGTATAGCTATGATTGGAAAGGTAGAAATATGCTTATTGCTTCTTTAGGTGTTGATGAATATTTTAGAGTATCACATTGTGCGACTGCTAAAGCAATGTGGGATGCTCTACAAATTTCCCATGAAAGGACAAATGATGTTAAACTTGCTAGAATCAATACATTAACTCAAGAGTTTGATCTCTTTCACATGAAGCATGGTGAAACCATTGCTGATATGCAAAAGAGATTTTCTCATATAATCAATCGCTTACACACTCTTGGTCATGTTACTCCCAATGTTGTTGCTACTAACAAAATTTTAAGATGTCTTAATAGGGAATGGCAGCCTAAAGTTACAACAATCAAGGAAGCAAACAATCTAGCTATACTCGATATAACAACACTGTTTGGAAAGCTTCAAGAGCATGAGCAAGAGCTCATCAATCTCAATAAGCATGAGAAAAAGGAAAAACCAAAAGACATTGAAAATAAGTCCGTCACATTAAAGGCTTAAAGCTCAAAGTCCTCCACCAATAACTCTTGTGTGAGTGATTTTAGTGATGAAGATGAAAGCTCAAGTGAAGACACGAGGCTGTTTGTGAGAAAATATCACAAAGATCTCCGAAAGAATGAAGTTTAACACTCGAAAAAAAATTTCATCAATTATAGAAACCAATCAAAACTTTCAAGACAAGATAAAGGCAAGAAATCTAAATCTAGAGGATCATGTTTCAACTGCGGAAAACCCGACCACTACAAACCGGAATGCCCGTTGCCCAAGAAAGACAAAGGAAAAGACAAATTTCAAAAGATACCTAACAAAACTAGAAGAGCATACATTGCTTGAGATAGTGATAGTGAAGCCTCAAGAAAAAGTGACTCTAGTGACAAAGAAGAAACCATCAACCTTTGCCTCATGGATCATCAAAAGAAGAAAAGCAATGTAAGTCACTCTAAATATAATCACATTGATAAAATGTCTCACATAGAATTGCAAAGAGCTTTTGATACTCTAAAAATGAGGCTAAGGAAGCTTTTAAACGATTAGCCTCAAATAAGAAATTTTTTTCATACCTTGAGCATAAAGTGTCCAAATCCCAAAAAGAATTGGAAGATCTCAAGACATCCATGGTAGAGAAAATCAAAACTAATAGCAAAGATAATAAGCTTTCTTGGCATGATTGGGCTGGATGTGAAACTTGTTACATTTGGCAAAAAGAAGTAAAAACTCTTAAAGACAAACTTGACAAGGCTTTACAACCCAAAATTACTTTTAGCAATGATAAATCAAATTTCAAAAGTAGTATGATAAATCCATATCAAAAATACACTTATGAAATAAAAGATCCTCCAAGCAAAAGTAACTTGCCCAAAACTCTAACATATTTATACTGTTGCAAAAGGGGACACACCATTAGCAAATGTCGATTTAGGAGATTTTTGGTTCCTCAAGGCATTTTCAAATGGTTGCCAAAATGCAACTCAAGTATCATTCACACACAAGGACCCAATAAAAATTGGGTACATACTTCCCTTGTTTAAACTTGTAGGTGGAATGTCTTAAGACTACGGAGAAAAGATGGTTTCTCGATAGTGGGTGCTCAAGACATATGACAAGCGACATCTCCCTATTTTTTGACTTTGTGGCAAAAAAGAAAGGATTTGTTACCTATGACGACAATAACAAGGGGGCAATAATCGGTAAAGGTAGTGTAGGTAATCCCTTTTCTACTACTATTTCTGATGTCCTATTAGTTGATGGTCTTAAACACAATCTTATTAGCATTAGTCAATTATGCGACAAAGGATAGAATGTATCATTTTTAAAAGACTGCTGCATAATTGAACACAATTATAAGAAAGATGATGTGTTCAAAGGCTTGAGGGTAAACAATGTGTATATGCTTGACTTGAATAATGTATCTCTAACCAGAACTAAATGTCTTGTCACTTTAAATGAGGATTCATGGTTGTGGCATAGACGTCTAGCTCACTTGAATTCTGATTTGTTGAATAAAGTTGTCTCAAAAGATTTAGTAGTCGGTTTACCAAAACTAAAATTTTCCAAGGATCACTTATGTGATGCTTTCCAAATGGGGAAGAAAACTAGAATCTCGTTTAAATCTAAAAACATTGTTTCTACAACGAGACCTCTCGAACTTCTTCATATGGATCTTTTTGGACCATCTAGAATTAAAAGTCTAGGTGGTAACTACTATGGATTCGTTATTATAGATGACTACTCAATATTTTGTTGGACAATTTTCTTGGCAAATAAAAGTGACACCTTTATGGCTTTTGAAAAATTTGCCAAGTTTTCTTAAAACAAATTGAACACTAGCATAGTTACTATTCGAAGCGATCACGATGGTGAATTTGAGAATGATCTCTTTGATAAATTTTGTGAAAAATATGGTATTGGTCATAATTTTTCCTCTCCACATACGCCTCAACAAAATGGAGTGGTGGAACGTAAAAACCGTATTTTAGAAGAACTCGGAAGAACCATGATCAATGAACATCGTCTTCCAAAATACTTTTGGGATGATGCCATTAACACAACATGTTATGTTTTGAATAGGGTTCTAATACGTCATATTCTAAACAAAACTCCCTATGAACTTTTGAAAGGAAGAAAACCAAATATTTCTCATCTTCACGTCTTCGGATGTAAATGCTTTGTGTTAAATAATGGTAAAGAAAATTTAAGTAAATTTGATTCAAAAGATGACGAAGGTATCTTTCTCGGATACTCTCAATCAAGCAAAGCCTATAGAGTATTTAATAAAAGATTACATACAGTTAAAGAGTCTGTACATGTTTCCTTTGATGAATCTGATCCGAAATTAGTCGGAAAGGGTAGTGTTTATGATGGTACAGGTGTATCTTTGGAAAGCATACTACAATATCCCAAAGAAAAGGACTCGGAATCTACTAGAATTGAAGAAGAGTTGGATCAAGTATTTGAAGAAAGAGAGGAAGATCATCCAAGCAATAAAAATGATCTTCCTTTGGAATGGAAAACCTCTAAGGAGCATCCCATCGACAACATCCTAGGAGATATATCAAAGGGAGTAACAACTCGCTCTAAGTTAAGTAACTTTTGTTATCATTTTGCTTTCGTCTCTCAAATTGAACCCAAAAACTCTAAAGATGCCTTACTCGATGAGAATTGGTTTTTATCCATGCAAGAGGAACTAAATCAGTTTAAAAGAAATGAAGTTTGGGACCTTGTCCCCCCTCCGCGAGATCATCGAGTTATTGGAACTAAATGGGTTTTTAGGAACAAACTAGACGAAAACAGAATTATAACTCGAAACAAAGCTCAACTTGTTGCCCAAGGGTATAACCAAGAGGAAGGAATAAATTATGAGGAAACTTATGCTCCAGTGGCCCGACTCGAGGCTATACGCCTTTTGCTTGCATATGCATGCTCGTAAAACTTCAAATTATTCCAAATGGATGTAAAAAGTGCCTTCTTAAATGGATACATTAATGAAGAGGTTTATGTGTCTCAACCTCCCGGTTTTGAGAATTTTGAGAATCCTAACTTTGTTTACAAACTTAAACATGCACTATACGGTCTTAAACAAGCCCCTAGGGCTTGGTACGAACGTCTTAGCAAATTCTTATTAGATCAAGGATTCTCAAGAGGAAAGGTTAACACAATCCTTTTTATTAAGCATGAAGGAAATCATTTTATTTTAGTTCAAGTTTATGTAGATGAAATTTGTTGTACCCCAAAATTTGCCCTCTCATTTCTCAAGTCATTTCTCACAAGGATTCTCACGGTTCAAGCTTGCACAATTACATTTGGATCTTCCAGTACCAAGTTAAAAAGGAAACTGTCAAAAAAGGAGGAAAGCAGATAAAAATAATCTTTTTGACAAAATTGGAGAAAAACAAGCCTTTTCGATTCAGCTCCTTCGATTGGCCTTTTGGCCTCTTTCAATGCAAGCTTGGCTTGCATCCTTCGAATGGGCATGGGCCTCTGGCACATTGGTTTTGGTTCATAAGGCAGGAGCTTCCTGTACGCCATCTTCGATTGCACCTTTGGCCTCACATGGTTCACCATGCAATGGCTTCCTATGTGTCTGCTTCGATTGGAGGTTTGATGCGCGCATACCTGCGTTGACTGGAAAAATATTCCCTATACTTGCTTTGATTCACAAGTTGATGACTAGCTGCGTACAAACCTTCATTTGAGCCATAACTTCTTTCTTGCATGCAAAAGGCTTCCCCCATGCTAGCATGCACAAGGCACAAAGCCTCTTGTAGCCTCCTTTGATTCCAAGGAAAAAGCCTCCTTTTGGAATCCTTCGATTGCTCAAATTTGCTTCCTGCATGCCTCTTTCGTCTGGGCATCTTTGCAAGTCTAGCATGCCTCTTTCGTTTGGGCATGTGGCCCCTTGTTGCAAGCTTCATTTGGGCATTTGACTCCCTTCATGCTTTCTTCGCTTGGGCGTATCAATCCTTCAGTACAAGCTTTTGGTCACACCTTTCGTTTGGGCATGTGGTTCCCTTCATGCAAGCCTTCGTTTGAACAAAGATCTTTTGCAGGTTTGCATGAAGTCACAAAGCAGGGACCCCCTACGTACACTCCTTCATTTGGCCACATGGAACTTTGGCAGGCAAGCCTTCAACTGGACAACAACCACCTTCACAAGGTTTCGATTGTAACTTTAATTCCCTTCAAATCAACATCTTTTGAACCCAACTCTGGGCCCTTCGAAGCAAGTTTGTTTAAAGAACTTTGAGCAAATCATAGCCTTACCCTACTTGCCAGACTATATTGCTTCCAAATCTTTATATGATCAGAGGATTGTACAAAGGTTTGAAGCTTTGTCTATTGGATAATGTCATTTTTGGTTAAAATAGCAAAAGGCTACGTACCCTTTTTTCATAAAGGTTACTTTTATCACAAAATCAGCTTCCAACCTGATTCAGGTCTGAACGAAAAGCAGTTCCAGAAGCATATGTCAAATCCCTTACCAGCAGGCCCCCACTTGTACTGGAAACTGGGGATCAACAAAAAGGGACAAGACTTGTTTCATCCTTAACCAAACCATGGTTTGTCATTGTGATACGGTGGGAGAACTGACTTGAGGTTTTGCGTTTGTGTTTGCAAATGTGCGGTTTAGCAAGAGTCGCCACCAACTTTTCTTTTATCCAATAAGGAAAGGTGAAAAAGCACAGGAAAGACCTTTAGAGATGTTTTTGAGTTCGGGGGGTAGATTATGAAAAGGGAAGGTATTAGCACCCTTTTCATCCATGGTTTTCCATGGGCTCTTAGTTACTTGCTAGATCACTTGCTTTTTGTTTGAGAATTGTGTTTTTGTGTGGTTTTGAAAGTATTTTGAAAAAGGTGCCATCGTTTAGGCGAACTTTACAATGATTCCCGTTCGTAAGAATGTATGCAAAGTGTTGAGATTTTGAAAATATTTCAATGTTTGGAAAGTGTTTTGAATATGTTTTGGAAAGTGTATATGATTGTTTTGGAAATAGAAAGGATATTTGTTTTTGAGAATGAGCAAGTAACTAAAAGTAATCTACCTACTTAAAAGGTCTTAGACGTGCTTTTCCTCTTCCTTTAGATGTTGCTACCTTATCATTGATTTGATAAGAAGCCCCATCATTGTATGTGAAGGGACGAGTGTTGGGTCATCGTATGACCATGATAGCAATGTTGTGAGATGACTTAGCACTTTTTCTTTTAGGGACTAAGATCATTTTGAAAGGCAACTTTGATAGCGTCATCGAGGGACTATGATCTTTTTTTCGATTTGTTTGTACTAAGACATCCCACATGCATAACATGGCCATTTTTGTAAGGCAACAAGTGGAATTACCCTAAGGGTGTAAGTGTGCGAGTGTGTTTGGTTGCATGCATAATTTATCTTGATTAGGGTGATCTATTTGTCAATTTTCATAACTTGTCATGCACACCCTAATTACTAGCATTTACATTTGAAAGCGATAAATTGCAGAAATGTAAAGTCCTACGTTATTACAATATTTAGGGGATGAGGATACATATTTACGAATGGGGATTACAAGTAAAAAAAATAAAGTCCTAAGTTATTATTACAATCATATTGAAATGTATAAGAATGTACAAGGAACATTTGAAAACGAACTTGTTTTGTTTTAAGAAAATATTTTTGATCTTTTGTTTTAAGAAACCAAAAATAAAGTGTGAAGGAAATATTTTTGATGTTTGCTGATTAATGGAATGGAGAGTGATAGCAAAATAATACATAAAAAAAGAAAAAGAATCAGCGTGTTGCTGATAAAAATGAAGTCAGAGGTTCTGACCTTGGAACGCTGCAAAACAGAAACCTGTTAGTGAAAATGTATAAGGTCAGAAGCTTTGAACCTGTTAGAACAATGTTTGAATCTACTACCCTATATTTGAGTTTTGATGATAACAAAGTGAAAAGATAGAGTATTTATATGTTTCATGTTTGAACTATATGCTGCCTAAAAATACTATGCTCTGACTTGCAGATACGCTGATTAAAATAAGCAAGATCACTTCTTCAGCATCAGAATTTGATTTCATACACCAGCATCAGAAGTTGCTGAATCAGAACGTCAAGATCAGATGATCAACTCACGTACATGCTAAAGCTTGATGAACAGAACTGCGCGTAAACACTCTGATACAGAAACACAATAGTTCATCAGCAGCGAAGCAGAATCAGAATGAGCCAAGCCAGAACGTGCATTGAAGAAGCAACGGTACTGTGCATTGAACGCTAATTAATTCCAACGGCTTCATTCCAGACAAGATCTGCTCAAAAAGGAAAGCTTGTTATTAGCATTGAATCAAGAAAATTGCATTCAACGTTCATCTTCTCAAGTGCTATATAAACAAGGCTTTGAAGATTATAATGGCTAATGCTCTCCAAATCTCTACACGCACAAAGCTGAACCATAATCTTCACTCTACCAGTTTTGCTAAACCAAACTCTGATATTCTATTTCTGTTTAGCAATCTAGTTTCTAAGCTTAATTTGTGTATACATCACAGTTGTGATAAAGTTTTGTAGAAAACATTCACACACATTGTTTTATACCTTTGTAAGAAAGTGTTGCCTTGACAAACCGGATTGTGGTTTGAATCAAGAAGGCTTTAGCAGTTGTTAAAGCAGTCTGTAATATTCAGTTGAATATAGTGAATTAAGACCTCGTTGGAGAGAGGCGAAATCACCTTGACGGGTGGACTGGAGTAGTTTGAGATCAAACGAACCAGGATAAAAATATCTTGTCAATTGCTTTAAGATTTCAGTTTTACAATTCAACCCCCCCTTCTTGTGTTTTTCACCCCTTCAATTGGCATCAGAGCGCCTGGTTCTGAGCTAAAACACTTAACCGTGTCAGTACAAGATCCAGCGTCAGAAAAACACAATGGCAGGAAACAACTCTCATTTCAGCAATGACAACAATGAGGACAGAGACAGATTCAGCGGCAAACCTCCAGTCTTTGATGGAGAAAACTTTGATTACTGGAAAGACAGAATTGAAAGCTTCTTTCTAGCACATGATGCTGATCTGTGGGATATGGTGACAGATGGATACACGCACCCTGTGAATGCAACTGGTCAGAAGATTGATAGAAAATCAATGTCTGATCAACAAAAGCGTGATTTCAAGAATCACCATAAGGCCAGAACCATCCTCCTCAGTGCCATCTCCTATACTGAGTATGAAAAGATCTCCAACAGAGACACAGCTAAGAACATCTTTGATTCTCTCAGAATGACGCATGAGGGCAACGTTCAAGTCAAAGAAACAAAAGCTCTGGCGCTCATTCAGAAGTATGAGGCGTTCAAAATGGAAGAATCTGAATCCATTGAAACTATGTTCTCTAGATTCCAGATTCTGGTAGCTGGTCTCAAAGTTCTGGACAAAGGATACTCTACTGCTGACCATGTCAAGAAGATAATCAGAAGTTTACCCAAGCAGTGGAGGCCTATGGTTACCGCTCTGAAGCTAGCGAAAGATCTCAACAAAATCACTCTGGAGGAACTTATAAGCTCCCTCAGAAGTCATGAGATAGAGCTAGAAGCTGATGAGCCTCAGAAGCAAGGTAAGCCTTTAGCATTAAAATCTAACAGAAAATCTGAGTCTAAAGTTTTGCAGGCAGTTGAAGAAACATCTGATGGATCCTCATCAGAAGAAGACGAACTTTCCCTTCTCTCCAGAAGAGTAAATCAACTGTGGAAGCAAAGACAAAGGAAGTTCAGGAATCCCAGAAGATCTGATCAGAACGAGTCTTCTTCCAGATACAGAAGGACAGATTCTTCCTCTGGATACAGAAGATCTGAAGGCTCCTCCAGTAGCAAGAAGCCAAACACAAAAGACATCATCTGCTACGAGTGCAATGAGCAAGGACACTACAAGAGTGACTGCCCAAAGCTTCAGAGGGAAAAGCCCAAAAAGAAGTTTGGAAGAGAGAAGAAGAAAAGTCTCATGGCCACATGGGATGACTCTGACTCGTCTGAAGCTGACTCAGAATCAGATGATGAAAGGGCAAACATAGCGCTCATGGCTAACATTCCAGATGACAGTGAAGCTTCTGAATCAGACTCAGAATCAGACACAGAAGAGGTATTCCCTAACTTCGCTGTTAATTTTACAAAGGCTGAACTTGCTGAAAGCCTTAATGAAATTCTGGAACGTTATCAGCAGATTAGAGCTAAATTCAGAGACCTGAAAAGGAATCTTGAATTTGACTCTAATAAGTCTGAGAGTCTCAAATTGGAAAACTCTGAGCTGAGAGATAAAATTTCAAAATTAGAAAACTCTTTACAAAGCTCTCAGAAGGAACCAATTTCTGAAACTCCCAGCAACGCTGATGAGATCATCAAGGAGTATGATCACAGTTTCCAGAAATTCCTTGCTAAAAGCATAGATAGAAGCAGAATGGCTTCAATGATCTATGGAGTTAGCAGAAACGGCAGGAAAGGAATAGGATACCTAGGTAAGGTTCCTACACCAAAGAATGTCATGGATTTAACCATTAAACACACTCCTTTAAATTCACACTTTGTGTATGGTCACACACATGACATCAAATATACTAGCAGTAAGCACTCTGTGAAACCAAAATTCAACCAGAGTTTTGGTAAAACTAACAAATCAGGACCCAAGAAGATCTGGGTACCTAAGGATAAAATAATACATGTTGCAGATATCTTTACCAGCAAGTCAGAAACACCAGTCATGGTACCTGGACTCTGGCTGCTCACGACACATGACGGGAAGAAGGCATATGTTCCAAAGCCTGGAACTTAAGCCTGGAGGCCACGTTGGCTTTGGAGGCAATCAGAGGGGAAAGATAATTGGCTCTGGAACTGTAGGTAACGGAAATCTTCCCTCTATTAATAATGTTCTGCTAGTTGATGGATTGATGCATAATCTGTTATCCATAAGTCAATTAAGTGATAACGGTTATGATATAATCTTTAATCAAAAATCATGTAAAGCTGTTAGTCAGAAAGATGGGACTATCCTGTTTAATGGAAAGAGGAAAAACAACATTTACAAAATCAAACTTTCTGAACTAAAAAGTCAGAACGTAAAATGTCTTCTGTCTGTTAACAACGAGCAGTGGATCTGGCACAGAAGATTGGGGCATGTTAGTATGAGAAGAATATCTCAGATTAACAAACTCAATCTGGTCAGAGGACTTCCTAATCTGAAGTTCAATTCAGATGCTCTGTGTGAAGCATGTCAGAAAGGCAAATTTGCAAAACCTTCTTTTAAATCCAAAAATGTTGTTTCTACCTCTAAGCCATTAGAACTTCTGCACATTGACTTATTTGGACCAGTTAAAACTGCTTCAGTCAGTGGTAAGAAGTATGGGTTAGTAATCGTAGATGACTATAGCAGATGGACATGGGTAAAGTTCTTAAGACACAAGGACGAGTCACACTCTGTGTTTGTTACCTTCTGTAACCAAGTTCAGAATGAAAAAGATCTTAGAATCGTTAAAGTCAGAAGTGATCATGGTGGAGAATTTGAAAATAAAGATTTTGAGTCATTCTTTAATGACAAAGGCATTTTGCATGATTTCTCTTGTCCTAGAACTCCCCAACAAAATGGAGTTGTAGAACGAAAGAACAGAACATTGCAAGAAATGGCCAGAACCATGATCAATGAGACAAACGTGGCTAAGACTTTCTGGGCAGAGGCAATAAACACAGTGTGCTACATTCAGAATAGAATCTCAACAAGACCTATTCTGGAAAAGACTCCATATGAATTGTGGAAGAACAGAAAGCCCAACATTTCGTATTTTCATCCATTTGGATGTACTTGCTTTATGTTAAATACAAAGAATTATTTGAACAAGTTTGATTCTAAGGCACAGAAGTGTATTATGTTAGGATACTCTGAACGCTCAAGAGGGTACAGAGTATACAATACAGAAACACAGATTGTGGAAGAATCAATCAGTGTTCGTTTTGATGACAAGCTTGACTCTGAAAAGTCAAAGCAGAATGAAACTTTTGCAGGTATAGAAATTGAATTTGCAGGTTCTGAAGACAAGTCATCAGAAGCTCTCAACACAGACATTCCTTCAACGTCTGAAAGGAGCAATGCTAGAAATCCTACAACTGCTGCTGATCAACCTCAGAAGAGATTACCCAGAAGCAGTTTGGATCACCCAGAAGAGACTATCCTAGGAAGAAAGGAAGATCCAATCAGAACAAGAGCAAGCTTCAGAAACTCTGAAGAAACTCTTATGGGACTTGTGTCTCTGATTGAACCTTCTTCTATTGATGAAGCACTTCTGGATAATGACTGGATTCTGGCAATGCAAGAAGAGCTGAATCAATTCACCAGAAACGACGTATGGGATCTCGTTCCCAGACCAAAAGGATTCAATGTCATTGGAACAAGATGGGTGTTCAGAAACAAGCTTAATGAACAAGGTGAAGTCATCAGAAACAAGGCACGACTGGTTGCACAAGGTTATAGTCAGCAAGAGGGGATAGACTATACAGAAACCTTTGCCCCAGTCGCCAGGTTAGAATCTATCAGACTTTTAATTTCATTTGCTGTTAATAGAGGCATCACTCTGTATCAGATGGATGTCAAAAGTGCATTCTTAAATGGTTATATAGAAGAAGAAGTTTATGTTCACCAACCCCCAGGTTTTGAAAATACAAAACATCCAGAACATGTTTTCAAACTAAAAAAGTCACTGTATGGTCTGAAACAAGCTCCCAGAGCTTGGTATGAAAGGCTAAGTAACTTTCTGCTTGAAAATGAATTCACCAGAGGGAAAGTGGACACTACTCTATTATGTAAAACAGTTAAGAGTGACATTTTAGTCTGTCAAATTTATGTTGATGATATCATTTTTGGTTCTACTAATCCTTCTCTTGGAAGAAAATTTGCTAAGTGTATGCAGGCAGAATTTGAGATGAGCCTCATGGGGGAACTGAAATTCTTTCTAGGAATTCAGATCAATCAAACTCCAGAAGGAACTTACATTCATCAGAGCAAATACATCAGAGATCTTCTGAAGAAATTTGACCTCTCAGAATGTAAGCCATCAAAGATTCCAATGCATCCCACGTGCATTCTGGAAAGAGAAGAGGTAAGCAAAAGTGTAGAACAGAAAGTCTACAGAGGTATGATTGGTTCTCTCCTCTATCTGACTGCTTCAAGACCTGATATCTCATTCAGCGTATGTATTTGTGCTAGATTCCAATCAGATCCTAGAGAATCTCACTTAACAGCTGTTAAGCGAATTTTCAAGTATCTGAAAGGTACTACTAATCTGGGTTTGTTTTATAGAAAATCTAGTGACTACAGCTTAGTAGGCTACTGTGATGCTGATTTTGCTGGAGACAGAGTGGAACGTAAAAGTACTTCTGGAAGCTGCCAGTTTCTGGGAGAAAATCTGATCTCGTGGTCCAGCAAAAGGCAGTCAACAATTGCTCTGTCAACAGCAGAAGCTGAGTACATAGCAGCAGCAGGATGTAGCACACAAATGCTCTGGATGAAAAGTCAGCTTGAAGACTTCCAGATTTTTGAGAGTAACATTCCTATTCTTTGTGATAATACTTCTGCTATTTGCTTAAGTAAGAATCCTATTTTACATTCTAGAGCTAAGCATATAGAAATAAAGCATCATTTCATTAGGGACTATATTCAGAAAGGTATTTTAAACTTAAAATTTATAGATACAGACCATCAATGGGCTGATATCTTTACTAAACCCCTTTCAGAAGATAGGTTTAATTTCATTCTGAAACATCTCAGCATGAAAGTATGCCCAGAATGAAAATGTTTTAATTCCATATATTTATCTTCAGAATGTAATTATTTTACTGTGAACTTCTGATCAATCTCCTTTCAGAAAGATAGAACATGCAGATTGTATCAGATGCAAGTCTACAGATCTAAGAGTCTAATCTCAAAGACAGACGTGTTGATCACTACATCAAACAAGTGTCATCCAATCATCAGCAAATCTCTGAAGCAGAACGCGTGCACGCTTCTGAGAAGGCAAAGCGCTGATTGGGTGCATTGAGACACATGTCTGGTAACCGTTTTTAAGTATCTTTCTCAAATCCCCCAAAATCAGCAAGCATTTAATGAAAAGTAATCACGCTTGTTAAATGGCAATCATTATTTTTTTTCTCTCTCTTAAAAAACGTTTAATTTTTCAAAATAATTTTGAAAAACTCTATTTAAGCACATTAATCCTTCACTCTTACTCTTTACGCTTTCTCATAATCACTCAAGCATTTTCTGCATATTTCTGAGTTTATCTCCTACAAACCTTTTTCTCTCAAATCATTCTCAAAGCTTTTTTTTTAGCGTGAACAATGGCATCCTCCAGCATTTCTGCAGGCAATCAGAAGAAAGAAACCTCTGAACAATATCAGGTGCCCCTCAGAACTCTTCTCACACCGGTAAAGAACCTTGAAGTTCTCTCTGAGTTAATCATCGACTTTGAAAGTTTGAAGGAAAATGGATTTGACCTAACTGAAGAAATTAGGGCTCAAAAGTGGGAGAGGTATTTCGATAGGTTGGTTGGACCAACATTCCCAGCGCTAGTCAAGGAATTTTGGATTCACGCCAAGATTTCTAAACATCTAGTCATCTCTTCTGTCATGGGAAAGAAGATTGTGATTTCTGAAGATCTCATTGCTAGGCTAATCGGTCAAAGTGGTGGTGGAGTCTGTTGTGTGGACATGGCTGAAAGATGCCCTGATATAGGTGTGGTAGCCAACAGAATTTTTACTCTTGGAATGCCCAGCAGCAAAATTAAGGATCTGAAGGATCACTGCAGAGTATGGGCTAAGATTGTTCTTGGATGTTTCAACCACAGGAAACCAACAAGTTCTCCTGATTATATAAACGTGGATCAGCAGTTTCTGATCTACTTTATTGATCAGAGGGTAAAGATCAATCTGGCACACTTCCTGTTCAACCATCTCAAGACCAGTGTCAAAGAAACAAGAGAAGAAGAAAGGACCAAAAGGGACTGGATACCGTTTGGAAGGCTCATATCAGATATTCTGACAGAGAATAGGCTGATAGAGTATCTGAGCGAAGCTCAAGTGCTGAGCACTATTGAACCAACTGTTGGAAAACCGCTGAATGCTAAGAACCTGAAAAAGATGAAGCTGATAGAAAATATTAAGAAGGAACCCAGAGCTACTTCAACTGCTGATATCTCCAGCAGAAGAGTGCCTCTGAGTGATTTTCCAATATTTTCTGAAATGGAATCCAAACCAGAGATGTTTCTCAGGTACCCAGATGCGTACAAGGCAGAAGATACAGGTTCAAAGCTGAAGATCAAAGATCTGAGTCAAACCCAACCAGAAGTGACCCAGAAGAAGACAAAGAAGAGGAAAGCGCCAGCAGAAGGATCATCTCATCAGACTCCAAAGAAAAGAGGTATTTCATCTGCTGCCCCTGTTTTAATTTCATCTACTATTCCAACATCTGCTGCCCCTTCTCAAACCTCCCACAGAATATCCATTCCAATCCCTACCATTGATGAAACCATACCAGAAGACCCTTCTGAGGCATTACTACTCAGAAGACCCAGAACCAAAATCCCCAAACAACCAACAGTCTCAACAACACCAGCACTTGATCGAGTGCTAGCTGATATTGAGCGTGAACATGCTTCTGCTCAACCACATTCTGAACCACTAAATATTCCTCCTCCACAACCAGAACCACAACCTGAACCAGAAATACAACAACAACCAGAACCAGAACCACAACAACAACAACCTCTCACAGAAGAACCTCTGATCCCTGAGCAATCAGAGATTCCACCTACTCAACCAGAAAATAATCCACCTTCACCACAAACAGAGTTTCACCACTATGAAACCCCTTCTCCTCATCATTCTGACCCTCACTCACCTCAACCATCACCGTTGGCAATCCAGTTGCCATGTGGAACCACTGTTTTCAGGCCCCAGTTGCCATCCTCATTAGAATCGACACCTCCAAAAACTCCTACCACTCCAATCGAAATATCTGATTCTGATACCCCTCCTCCAAAACAAACAACTTCTCAGAAAACCGCTGAAAACCCCAGCATAACTTTCATTGAATTAACAAGTCTTGAACGTCTTGCTGATCTAAGACACAAAATTGCCATCCCCAAATCAAAGCAACCAGATGTTGGCTCTGGTATTTTGAATTTTGAAACAGGTGTGCTGCAATGGATTGCTTCTTTGAAGCAAGTATGTCCTGGGATGATTGACCCAGCTGCTTCTGATCAGCTCTGGTCACAGTTCAGACTATGGGTACGTGCTGAAGCCCTCAAGTTGCAGGATGTCAACTATGAGCAGGCTCAACAGAACTTCAGCAAGCTGCTGAAGGAAGTTGAAAGTCAGCTGCCTCAAGAAGTTGTGCTCCCTCTGGACAGTGAATCTTGGTCTGAGAAAGAGCAAGCTGCAAAGGTGCAACCATCGGAAGAAGACAAGACCATTCAGGCTGAAGAAAATCCAGCAGAAGATGTCGCTGAAAGTTCTGAGAAGCTTCCTCATTCTGATACTTCTCAAGCTGCCTTGGACAGGCAGGCTCTGGAAGAATTAAGGCTGAATGACTTGCGTCTACAGCAGCGGATGGAAGAGAATGATCAGAAGATGAAAGCACGAATGGATGTGCAGGACAGCAAAATTGACACTGTGGTCAACATGGTTCAGAAGCAGAATGAAACTTCTGAAAAGATTCAAGCGATGCTGGAGAGCCTGTTCTCACGCATGCCCCCTCAATCTTAAATCTTTTTCATGCATAATTTTTTTTTATGTTTTCTTCATTTTCTGATGTACTGTTTTGATTAAGTTTTTGTAATATTCTCTTGCTCTGATTTTGAACTATCTTAATATAATTAGTTTTTCTGATCAAATTGTTTTAGCACATCACCAACACTTTTTGATTGCTGACAAAAAGGGGGAGAACAAGAATGATATTTAAAATCAATAACG
The DNA here is from genome assembly GCA_948472305.1 of Vicia faba. NCBI lineage: Eukaryota > Viridiplantae > Streptophyta > Magnoliopsida > Fabales > Fabaceae > Vicia > Vicia faba. Next base: position 1,763,923,820 of record OX451736.1, on the reverse strand, counting down.
GCTAACTAGACAGAAATTCTCAAACATTCTAACTCTATTACTTGAAATGTTTTTTCTGTTTTGTTTAAAGTCTACAGGCACAAGGAAGTTCCTGAACACTATGAAGACTAGAAGCTCTGATCAAAATGTAGAAGCTCTGATCAATGTTGCTCTGATCAAATATGAAGTTCTGATCGTCTTAACACTCTGATCCAAAGCAAAGCTCTGACAAGAAAAGCTCTGAAGCTCTGCTCTCTGATAAGTCAAGACTCTGATAATCTGATGTTCAACGAAAGAAAAAGATTTGATCCTGAAGTACACGTATCATCAAAGGGAAGTAATCAACTCAGGGGGAGTATCTCTTAACTCTGATTTCTCCTTACTTCTTAAACTCTGAAACATTTCCCAGATACCTTTTCATGTTAGTTTTTTTTATATTTAAAATATCTAGTTTTTGTCATCATCAAAAAGGGGGAGATTGTTAGAACAATGTTTGAATCTACTACCCTATATTTGAGTTTTGATGATAACAAAGTGAAAAGATAGAGTATTTATATGTTTCATGTTTGAACTATATGCTGCCTAAAAATACTATGCTCTGACTTGCAGATACGCTGATTAAAATAAGCAAGATCACTTCTTCAGCATCAGAATTTGATTTCATACACCAGCATCAGAAGTTGCTGAATCAGAACGTCAAGATCAGATGATCAACTCACGTACATGCTGAAGCTTGATGAATAGAACTGCGCGTAAACACTCTGATACAGAAACATAATAGTTCATCAGCAGCGAAGCAGAATCAGAATGAGCCAAGCCAGAACGTGCATTGAAGAAGCAACGGTACTGTGCATTGAACGCTAATTAATTCCAACGGCTTCATTCCAGACAAGATCTGCTCAAAAAGGAAAGCTTGTTATTAGCATTGAATCAAGAAAATTGCATTCAACGTTCATCTTCTCAAGTGCTATATAAACAAGGCTTTGAAGATTATAATGGCTAATGCTCTCCAAATCTCTACACGCACAAAGCTGAACCATAATCTTCACTCTACCAGTTTTGCTAAACCAAACTCTGATATTCTATTTCTGTTTAGCAATCTAGTTTCTAAGCTTAATTTGTGTATACATCACAGTTGTGATAAAGTTTTGTAGAAAACATTCACACACATTGTTTTATACCTTTGTAAGAAAGTGTTGCCTTGACAAACCGGATTGTGGTTTGAATCAAGAAGGCTTTAGCAGTTGTTAAAGCAGTCTGTAATATTCAGTTAAATATAGTGAATTAAGACCTCGTTGGAGAGAGGCGAAATCACCTTGACGGGTGGACTGGAGTAGTTTGAGATCAAACGAACCAGGATAAAAATATCTTGTCAATTGCTTTAAGATTTAAGTTTTACAATTCAACCCCCCTTCTTGTGTTTTTCACCCCTTCAGAACCCACTTGGAACACAATAGTTCTCAGAAGTTCTGATACCATTGGCAACAAAAACAAGCTTCAGAAGTTCTGATACCATTGGCAACAAAACAGACTTCAGAAGTTCTGAGACCACTGGCAGAACTTGGTTTCTCTCTCTATGCTAGTCAGAACATCTGTAATTTGGTTATTTCTCCATAAAATAGAAGACATGCACATAACAGTTATAACAGGTGTCATAGTGTTTCAGAAGGTAAGAAATATCAGAACTATAAATCAGAGGCAAGCATGCATTTGCTAATCCTAAATCTGAGTTCTAGTCTCTCCAAGAAGCTCTGAACTGATTTATTCCCTACTTAGGCAGACAAAATGCATGAAATTTTAGAATATGTATGGCACCAAAACCATGATATCTACATTGTATCTGAACATGTAAATCTGGTAATGCTTAAGTAATATGGTGAGGGTTAGCAGAAACTTACCTTGTAGCTGGAAGAAATTCTGTGAACCGGGGTTAACGTCAACTCTGATGAAGCTCTAAACAGCCTCTTCACGTACTCAGTAAGCTGGAAGTTTTCAACTTCTGGGGATGGCAAGGAGGTGATGTTCTGATTTCTTTGAGTGGATGGATGGAAAATGTATAGCAATATGGACACAGAAGTTTAGATAGTTTCCATCGTGTGGATCAGAAACTGTGTGAATGGTTTTTTAGTCAAGAAATATATGAGAACAAGTGGAGTTTTGAATGCAAGGACTCAGAAGTTAATGAGATTTTATGTGTTTGTGTTTACAGTTCTTGGAACTCTTGGAATTTTGGCAGGGGTTCAAGGCTTTTCTTTCTCAAAATTTTGATCTCTTTCACAAATTTTTTCTGGACCCCTTCTTAGTTACCAATGGTGTTCTATTTATAGGCAAAGTTTTTGTGTTTGAAGTGTCAAGTAGCGCCAACATCATACGCTATATGCTGACTTTCTCTTGAAGCAAGTTCCAAAAAAGGTGTGATAGTTGACAGTTTTTTAGCTTAGGCCGGATTAGCAAGCAGGGATTAAGGAAAAGTGAACCCACAAGCAAAAGGTAGCGCATGGACCCTTACCTAATCATGTACAAAAGTATTTCTACACTACACGTGGAGAGATCCTTTGGACAAAGACTCAAAAGTGGTTGTGAGCATTAATGAGCATTAAATGATGATGAGATTTGTCAAAATCAGAAATCCTGTAAATGTGAGATTTTGCATCATTGCTTAATTCTGGATCAGAAGTTCCATTTCAACATAGTCTAGGACAAAACACCCTGCTTCCGATCTTAGTATTTTGTTGCCTCATCATACTCTGAAGGATTCACCAGGTTTTCCAGCAAACTTCTTTGATTTTCCTCTTGAAAACTCTGAATTAGGAGTTCTGCTTCAGTGTAGCATCCAATCTTCTGATCTTCTTACCTTCTGGCTCCAGCATGTTCTGAAGGAGCTTTCAGGCTTCGTATTACACTTTATTGCCTTCTTTGCATTACTCTAGCAAACTCTGACTGAACTTGCGTAGATGCTGAAAAGCCATGTTCTGACTAAAGATTATGTGCTGAACCATGTTTACAACTTCTGACTGCTCCTGCCTGGAGGCTGGCTCAGAAGTTCTGAAGTGTCATTTTTCTTAAATACTTTAGAAAAATTCCAAGTATTTAGAATTTGACTTTTCCAAGGTAAAATTTGACTTTTGAACTTCTTGATGAAACAAACTTCATATTCCAACATGTCTTGATGAAATATGATTTTTGAGATTTGATTTTGATCTAAAAGTCAAAGTTTGACTTCTCAGCGTATAAATGACCATTTTGCCTTTGTGAATGGCTTGCTTGGAAAGAAATGATAATTTAAGGCTTGGATTTGTATAAGAGAAAATTTGAGAATCCAGGGTGATTTCTTAAGAAATGAGAGGGCAAATTTTGGGGTACAACAGTCATCATACAAACCTGGTTACTTCAAACACATTCATTCTTTTCTCTATAAATAGAGAAGCATTTGCAAGCTCAATAGGAGGACTTTTTGGCTAAGGGGAATGAATCTTCAAAATTCTCAAACACTCTAAAAAATAATCAAACTGTCAAATACTTAAACAATCATCAAACACCAACCCATAATCTAAACATTTTCCCTCTTCGAATCTGAAACATCCCTGCACCTTGTTACTCTTCGAATCCAGTAGGAAGAACCTCACACTTTTTCTTCTCCTTCGAATCCATCCTCAGAAACGTCATATCCGTTTCTTCCCTTCGAATCCAGAAGTATCCAGGGCAGCAGCCAAAGGTCCAGCTCACACACCCCAACTTCAAGCAAGGTAAGTCACTCTTAACCTTGGAACTTTCGTTTCTAGCATAACATGTAAATAAACTTTCTTTTCGTTTAAACATGTACATACCATTGTTCTTCTTTTCGTTTCCACCCTTTTAATATGTTTTCATGGCTAATCTTTTTGTTTTTGTTTCTTGAGTTATTAAATATTCTTTAAGAATTAACTTGGTCATAAGATAATGTTAGCATGGCCTCAGGCCATGTTGCTATTTAATATCTTAAACAAAAGAAACAGGGGGAAGGAAGTATGAAATTAAGCTTTAGGCTTCCACACTAACCTCCAGGTCCAAACGAAAGAGACAGCCAGAAGGACGCCCATACCGATTCCAGGCCCAGTCGAAAGGAACGACCCCACTGATTCTAGCCTCCAGTCGAAGGAGGAAGAAAGGAAGAATCGAAGGTTGCACCTCATGCCTCAGGTTAAGCCCAAGTCGAAGGGCATGACCTCACTGACTTCAGGCCTAAATCGAAAAAAGCCAAAAAAGCAGAATCGAAGGGTTCTGTTGCCTAAATCGAAAATCCCTTTTTTCCTTTATTTATTTTATTTTGTCCTTATATTTTTGCTATTCAATATGGTTGTAGTAGTGTAGGATTTATTTTTCTGCATTTTTATTGCTTTTGTACAAATGTTAGTAGTTAGGATGTATGGAAAGATAAAACCAATAAGTATATAACCTAAAATTCAAAGAAAAATGCATGCAATCAAACACGCTATTCACACACATGCACCTTTAGGGTAATCTCACTTGTTTCCTCGGAAACATAGTCATGTCCCTCAAATATGGGAGTTTTAGCAAAGACCGTCGATAAAAGATCGTAGTCCCTCGATGACCCTCAATGTTGCCTTCGGTAAATGATCTAGACCCTAAATGACATTGCTAAAACGTCTCATAAGTTACCTTCTATGACTATACAAATGTCCCACGTCCGTCACTTCACATCAAATGATGGGGTTTCTTACCAAACAAATGGTAAGATAGCAACATCTAAAGGAGGAGGAGGAGAAGAACATTAGACCCTTTTGAGTAGGTAGGATGTTTCTAGTTGCTCGCTTGCTCACGACAAAAACATTTTATACACCAACACTTTCCTTTGAAACATTTTCAAAAGTTAAAACACTTTGTACGCATTCTTGTAGAAACTAGAATCATTACAAAGACACTTTTTCAAAATCACTTTAAAAAACACATTCAACAAACACATCTTTGAACCATTTTCAAAACTAACACTTTTTACGCGTTCTTATAGAAACGAGAGCTATTACAAAGGAAGTTTTCAAAATACTTTCAAAACCCACACCACAAGCACATTTTTAAACAAAAGCAAGTGATTTAGAAAGCAACTAAGAGCCCGTAGATAACTACGGATGAAAAGGGTGCTAATACCTTCCCTTTTCATAACATGCCCCATGAACTCAAGAAAACATCTCGAAAGGTCTTTCCTGTTCTTTTCAACCTTTCCTTATTGGATAAAAGAAAAGTCGGTGGCGACTCTTGCTATCTGCAACAATTACGATCAAACGCAGAAACTCCCAAGTCAGTTCTCCCACTGTATTACAGAACTGACGACTCTGCTGGGGAATTTTTCTTAAAAGTGGAGTTACCTTAGGGCTAGATCATCTTTACTTGCTTTCCTTGTTTGAATTGCTTGCTTAACATTATGGTTTCTTGTTTGGGTTTGTTTTGATCCTCTACCTGGATCTGGGGCACCTTTTAGGTAAGTAGCAATAGTTTGTGGAAACTATACGGCGTAGACCGATATGGTTGAAGCAATGGCTACGTTAGTGTGACGCATTTGTTGGTACCGATATCCCTTGTGTTGAATCGAGGAGAATACGGGGCCGCTGAGAGGTGTCATGAAGCACTAACTGACCTTAGAACCTTAATTGAACAACTTGGCCATTAGGAAGTAGCGAGATAGCCGACTTTGGTTTCGACCGAAGATTGGTTGATACTTGATGTTGCGCTCATTGAGATCGGACTTTTGGGATATCTTGGCGGCAAGAAAAAATTGATTGAGCTGAGACAATGCTTAAAAGAAAGGTTAGTGATATTGATATCCCTTAGAACTCAGTTACTATTACTAGGACAGGTTGAGCCAACTAAACTTCAAGAGGGTACTTACCTATGAACTCCATGCAAGCCTAAACCTAAGGACTTGTCTGCTTTGTGTGTATATGACTATTTGTACATAATAACTTGCTTGCTTTGCATACTTGTACATAAAATAACAACATCATACCATAACATTTTCAATAACCATTTCAAGGATTTCAAGGGCCTATGGTGCAGGGTCATGTTGAACCAGACGCCTATCAAGGGGCAAGAGGATTTTTTTCTCCTCTAATCAAACATCATCAAAGACCAAAGCACGGTAATTTGAGTCAAGGGCTATGACCCCACTTGACATGGTGAGATTAATTCTCGTGGAAGGGCATCCACCGATACGAAGTTCTCCAATCAAAGCTGTAAATAACTTCTAACATCTTCTTGTGTTTACCCCGTAATATCCGTGAAAACATACATCCACATATCATGCATCATATCATGACAGGTTTCTCCCATACAGGTCTCCTTATCTTCCTACTTTTTATTTCAGTAAGAATGGATATGCAACAAACGGTGAAGGATCTCCAAGCACAAAATGCCCAATTCCAACAAATATTCCTGGCTATGGATAAGGGGCAAGAGGATTAAAAAACTCTTCTTCTTAAAGGCAAGAAGAAAAATTCAAAGAAGTCAGTAGGCGTCCTGAATTTGGGAAGAAGACTTAAAGGACCAGTCAAGAGAGCTCTAGATATCTCAACTCCATCAAATGAGGGGAATAATCATGAAGAAGATAACAGTCTGGGGATTGATGAAGATGAAGCTGACTACTCTGAGGAACAATATCCTCCCACTAATGATAAATACAAACAGTTGGAGGATCTCCTTAATGTTATGGAGATTCAGCAGATACCTGGATTAGACTTTGAAGAGTTAGGATTGGTTTCTAGAGTGTTCATCCCACCAAAGTTCAAAATCCCTACCTTTTCCAAGTATGATGGGGTCTCTTGTCCTAAGATGCATCTGAGATCTTATGTCCGCAAGATTCAGCCTCACACTGCTGAACGAAAGCTATGGATCCATTTCTTCCAAGAAAGTTTGGCTGGAACTCAACTAGAGTGGTTCTATCAGTTAGAATGAACCAACATTCATACTTGGGAGGACTTGGTTGCTGCTTTCTATAAGCAGTACCAATACAACGCTGATCTTGCACCAACTGGTGTGAAATTGTAGAGTATGACCATGCATTCCAACGAGGGCTTCAAAGAATACGCCCAAAAGTGGAGAGACCTGGCGAGAAGGGTGAAGCCACCCTTAACTGATAGGGAATTGATTGACATCTTTATGGGAACTTTGACGAGAACTTTCTTCAATCACCTAGTCGGAAGCTCCTCGGTCGGGTTCACCGAGCTAATCCTGAACGAAAAAAGAGTAGAGGCTGGAATTAAGAGTGGTAAAATACAAAGAGTTGCATCTTTAAGTGCAGGGAAACAACCTTTCAATGGGAAGAAAGAGTCCAATGCTGTGTACGGCTAAAATGGTCATAACAAGAGCAGCCACGATCAACACGTGGGGGAAATCCTGATCTCTAATCCTACACATGTTCAACAAAGACAGGGCAATAAGCGTAGGATAAAATACCAAGAAATATAGTACGCTAACATCAACATGCCACTGTCTCAAGCATTACAACATTTGCTGAAGGTGAAATTGATCACACTAATGGATCCTCCTCAAAACCCCGATACCTCCTCTCTTAAGTACAATCCAAATGTAAGATATGCCTACCATTATGATAGTCCTGGACATGACACCGACAATTGTTGGGCTTTGAAGAACAATATTCAAGACTTGATTGACATTCAGGAGATTGAGTTCGACCCTCCAGAGACTCCTAACATGATCACTACTCCTATGCCAAATCATTAAGAGCGTCCTTTTCATTTTGAATTTTCAACTGTAATCTCTTTTGTTGTTCAAACACTTATCTATTAATGTCTAACTTTGTTTCATTAATGCATTTCATATGTTTGTCTTGAATTAATCTATTTGTTTTCATTATATTTAAACTATGATTTTTACTCCCTTTATGATATTCAAATCTTGTTTTAAAAGTTGTAAGCCTTTAGAAGGAGGATGACGAAAATAATGCCATAATCTCATACAGTATGCTTTTGGACAGACCTTACTGACGATGTACATGTGTTTCTTTCAATTCCTAAACACTGGAGTTATAAGGAGGATAATACCTAGTCAACCCCTTCGAGCCAAAGAAGTGGAAGTTTTATTTTTTTACACAAATTGAAACCTTTAATTAAAACCTGGGGCAGGGTAGTTTCTCAGTTAATTCAAATGTGCGTCTAGTCGCAAACCTTCACTTCGTATACAACAAATGATATCAAAAACATTCCCCTGGAATCAAAAGACGGTGATGGTTCCCTATCAAATAGACAGTCATCATCTCTCAAAAGAAAAGCCCACTAAGTCTAAACCTACGAAGGAGATTTAAGAAAAATTGGGGCATCCCGCCGACTGTAATCTCAAAAACAAGAACAGTCAGGCAAAATTAGGGATAATAAATAAAAAAGAGGTCACTACAAATACTCAACAACATGGAAAATATGGAAAAAATGACTGCCTTCCAACAAACTTAATTTGATCGAACCATCACCAAAACGTCATTCCAGACTCAATTGGAGTTCAAACGCACAATTAACTAAGTTTAAGACTGAAGAATATCATGAAGAACGGGGGGGGGGGGGGGGGGGGGGGTAAAATTACACTTTGAGCCTTATCCTTTGTTTCTTAAATCGTGAACCTATACCACGATACAACCTTTCAAAGTCCTAATTGAAGCACGAGTTAGTTCGAAAGCATACTGTTACAAAAGGTATCCTGACTCCTGTAAGGCTTATTCTAAATCCTGATTTGAATTCACATACTTGAAAAATTCTTTTATTTGCTAAAACGCATTTTCAGAACTTCAAGATAAGCATAAACTTTGCATTGTTTTGAATATTTTTGTTTGCATATGTCTAATTGTTGACAGCGGATAAATTCACACGACGAATATCCAGCGAACGAAAGCTCTCTCAGTGAACAAAATCACTTCAAATGGGATGACAATTCCAACGAAAAATCTCCTATTAAGCAAGGGGGCATGACACGTCACTGTCCATTACATCTGGGGCAGTCAAGTCAATATTCCTAGAGATCTCTCAAGAAGTGCTGAGTAACTAGGAGCAGGTACTTATCTGAATCACTTGGGGAATTGAACGTGGATTCTAACAAAGGGTTATGTACGGTCTGATAGACATTTCCTGGCAATACTACAAACACTTGCTACTAGGGGCCGTGATAAACCTCTCACAATGCCCTTTTCATAAGGAAACTCCCAGCCAGAGTTTCAATCTCTGGAAAACCTTCTTCCCAACTGAGATGGTCTCAAGAATAATCCTCGAGGAGTTCGGTCAAAAGAAAACGCCTCTCCAGTAAACTGGCGACATGGTTTATTTCCCCAACAAACGGCAAGATTCCCCAGCTTGAATTTTCCTCTCAGACTATCACGAATCAAGGGACCACAACTTCTCTTCCCCAGTAGACTTTCCTACAATCCCCAATAGCTCCCCAGTAGAGCAACAGACAACGAAGACTCTTGAACTCTTTTCCCCAAGCGGAAATCAACACTCTCCATAGAATTTTCTTCTCAAGAAAAATCAACATTCCCAAGTGTAAGTCGCCCGGCTTCTCAGGATTCCCCAGCATGGTTTCACAAAGTCCACAAGCAATGCACATGCGTTTCCCTTCCCCAATAGAGTTTATTTCTATAATAATGGTGGCCCATCTATCAACACTTCAACTTCAAATATGAAGACTTACAACAACCAATGATTTATTTTCCCCAGACCGACAACACAACAACATAACAACTAATATGTTTCATACATTGCATTCATACATCATAGCATCCACAACACAAATCACAATCTCATTTATTTTGAGAAACATTATTACGCCATGCATTTCATACATCATGACTTTGCATACAACAAACTCTTTACCTTTTCAGGAAAAATCAATCAACAAAAAATTATCATCAACAAATTTTCAACAAAGACAGCACAACATCTGTGAATAAATCAATCGTAGATCAATTCCCAAAACAGGATTAGGTGACTATCTACATGAGGAATACTTCCTTCAGACCTCTGCTAATTTAGTTTATATCGATCAATGGTTTATCCTGATTCCTTCCCAGTAGACACTTTCTCTGGTTCAGATAGATCACTCCGAAGATTTATCCTGATTCTTTCCAGTTAAAGATTATTCAAGACTTCTGTTGTTTTAGTTTAAATCGATCAATGGTTTATCCTGATTCCTTCCCAGTAGACACTTTCTCTGGTTCAGATAGATCGCTCCGAAGATTTATCCTGATTCTTTCCAGTTAAATAATATTTAAGACCTATGCTGGTTTAGTTCAAATCTCTCAAGGGTTTATCCTGATTCCTTCCCGATAGACATTTTCTCTGGTTCAGATAAATCGCTCCAAGATTTATTCTGATTCTTTTCCAGACCTCTGCTGGTTCAGTTTAAATCTCTCAATGGTTTATCCTGATTCCTTTTTGGTAGACATTTTCTCTAGTTTAGATAAATCGCTCTAAGATTTATTCTGATTCTTTTCCAGAACTCTGCTGGTTCAATTTAAATCTCTCAATGGTTTATCCTGATTCTTTCCTGTAGACAATTTTATATGGCTCAGATAAATCGATCCAAGATTTATTCTGATTCTTTTCCAGACCTCTGCTGGTTCAATTTAAATCTCTCAACGGTTTATCCTGATTCATTTCTGGTAGACATTTTCTCTGGTTCAGATAAATTGCTCTAAGATTTATTCTGATTCTTTCCAGTTAAAGAATATTCAAGACCTCTGCTGGTTCAATTTAAATCTCTCAATGGTTTATCCCGATTCCTTTCCGATAGACATTTTCTCTGGTTCAGATAAATCGCTCCAAGATTTATTCTAATTCTTTTCCAGACCTCTGCTGGTTCAGTTTAAATCTCTCAATGGTTTATCCTGATTCTTTCCCATATACAATTTTCTCTGGTTCAGATAAATCACTCCAAGATTTATTCTGATTCTTTCCAGTTAAAGGATATTCAAGACCTCTGCTGGTTCAGTTTAAATCTATCAATGATTTATCCTAATTCTTTCCGGTAGACATTTTCTCTGGTTCAGATAAATCGCTCCAAGATTTATTCTGATTCTTTTCCAGTTGAAGTCAAGTTTAGACTTAGTCTAATTTCTGTGAACAATCACCTTTGGATGGCATCTATAAGCCCATCTGTGACAACTCTCTATCATCTTACCAAATGACATCTTTAAGCCCATTTCCTACATAATCAACCACCACATCATCAAGTTCAAATTTATGGGCACTCTAGTGTTCAATCATCTTCCACCTTCAAGTCACGAATGGCAGACTCGCCAATCTAACTCTTCAGGTTTAAGAAGATTGAACAGGGGCAGCTGTTGTACCCCAAAATTTTCCATCTCATTTCTCAAGGAATTTCTCACAAGGATTCTCAAGGTTCAAGCTTGCACAATTACATTTGGATCTTCCAGTACCAAGTTAAAAAGGAAACTGTCAAAAAAGGAGGAAAGCAGACAAAAATAATCTTTTTGACAAAATTGGAGAAAAACAAGCCTTTTCGATTCAGCTCCTTCAATTGTCCTTTTGGCCTCTTTCGATGCAAGCTTGATTTGCATCCTTCAACTGGGCATGGGCCTCTGGCGCGTTGGTTTTGGTTCACAAGGCAGAAGCTTCTTGTACGCCACCTTCGATTGCACCTTTGGCCTCACCGGGTTCACCATGCAATAGATGCCTATGTGCCTACTTTGATTGGAGGTTTGATGCGCACATACCTATGTTGACTGGACAAATATTCCCCCATACTTGCTTTGATTCACAAGTTGATGAATAGTTGTGTATAAGCCTTCGTTTGAGCCATAACTTCTTTCTTGCGTACAAAAGGATTCCCCCCATGCTAGCATGCACAAGGCACAAAGCCTCCTGTAGCCTCCTTCGATTCCAAGGCAAAACCCTCCTTTTGGCATCCTTCGATTGCTCAAATTTTCTTCCTGCATGCCTCTTTTGTTTGGGCATCTTTGCAAGCCTAGCATGCCTCTTTTGTTTGGGCATGTGGCACCTTGTTGCAAGCTTCGTTTGGGCATTTGACTCCCTTCATGCTTTCTTCGCTTGGGCGTATGAATCCTTCAGTACAAGCTTTTGGTTACACCTTTCATTTGGGCATGTGGTTCCCTTCATGCAAGCCTTCGTTTGAACAAAGATCTTTTGCATGTTTGCATGAAGTCACAAAGCAGGGACCCCCTACGTACACTCCTTTGTTTGCCCACATGGACCTTTGGCAGGCAAGCCTTCGACTGGACAAAAACCACCTTCACAAGGTTTCGATTGTAACTTTGATTCCCTTTGAATCAGCATCTTTTGAACCTAACTCTGGGCCCTTCGAAGCAAGTTTGTTTAAAGAACTTTGAGAAAATCTTATAGCCTTACCCTACTTATCAGGCTATGTTGCTTCCAAATATTTATATGATCAGAGGCTTGTACAAAGGTTTGAAGCTTTGTCTTTTGGATAATGTCATTTTTGGTTAAAATAGCAAAAGGTTACATACCCTTTTTTCATAAAGGTTACTTTTATCACAAAATCAGCTTCCAACCTGATTCAGGTCTGAATGAAAAGCAGTGACAAAAGCATATGTCAAATCTCCTGCCAGCAGGCCCCCACTTGTACTGGAAACTGGGGATCAACGAAAAGGGACAAGATTTGTTTCATCCTTAACCAAACCATGGTTTGTCATCATACAAACCTAGTTACTTCAAACACATTCATTCTTTTCTCTATAAATAGAGAAGCATTTGCAAGCTCAATAGGAGGACTTTTTGGCTAAAGGGAACGAATCTTCAAACTTCTCAAACACTCTCAAAAATCATCAAACTCTCAAACACTTAAACACTCATCAAACACCAACCCAGAATCTAAACATTTCCCCCCTTCGAATATGAAACATTCCCACACCTTATTACCCTTCAAATCCAGTAGGAAGAACCTCACACTTGTTCTTCTCCTTCGAATCCAGCCTCAGAAATGTCATCTCCATTTCTTCCCTTCGAATCCAGAAGTATCCAGGGCAGCAACCAAAGGTCCAGCTAACATACCCCAACTTTAAGCAAGGTAAGTAACTTTTAACCTTGGACCTTTCGTTTCTAGCATAACATGTAAATAAACTTTCTTTTCGTTTAAACATGTACATACCATTGTTCTTCTTTTCGTTTCCACCCT